>OX451737.1:1238032223-1238632223 GCA_948472305.1 Vicia faba
CATCTACTTTTCTTTAAGCGGTAAACACATTCAAGTCCACACATACTCGCTCAATTTGATCTGAAAGATCTATTTAGATGATTAGTAAAAATCTCAAAGCCCTCCTCACATTTTTTTGAATGAAGATAGCAAAACCAAATATGTCTAAATAAATTCTGAAGGAGAAAGTTGCATTTAATTTAAGAAAACTCAATAGCATTTGAAATCAATTAACCTTAGGGATAACTAGTACTCCTATCAAGCTTAGTTACACTCATTCCCTTACATTTCCTTTTCTCTAAACTTCTTTTAGCTATTTCCTTCATAGACAGTGTTAACGACAATTTAGGGTTAATTCTTGTTGTGGCATTATATTCCTGGCAAAACTCCCTATGAGAGTTCAAACCATCTTGCATTGTAACTTCATTACTTCTCCTTACTCTTTCTTTAACAGCTTCACAACAAAGCCCACACAACCATTTCCCATAATATTTTTCTTCAACTTCTCTCATATAAATTCTTGTATATTCCTCCTTCAGCCCACAACAATGGCATTCACCTTCTTCTACCTCTTCAATATCATCAAACTTTCTCTCCTTTTTCAAGCTATAACATTTCTTTATCTCTTGAGGACACGTCCGAGACCGCCTTTCGAAGCTTTTGCCGATTCTCCTCCTATGGAAAATTAGTGTCAAGTATTAGAACAATATCAAAAAAGTTGAAAGAAGCAATATAGTATTAGAGATTATTGGATAGAGCTAAGTAACCACCATGCATATGAAAGAAACAGTTTGAGAGCTTTTAATTCGTTTTTTTTCTTTTATGCCTTCTTGCAATGGTTGCGTTTGCATCATCATCATTATGAATATGTGCATATTTATACATTACCTGTGACTGAATAATAACATAAAGTGAAGTTAATTATATGATATTTTTAAGTAACAAGTGACAACAAAATATAACTTTACAGACTAAGGTAAAATGTATTTGTACATAAAATGTCCTATCAATATTTTTTAATTGGTCCACTTGAAGAAATACTATAAATGTCTATATTTACTACATCATGTACCTATAATCTTATATATGCTTTTAAACACTTGTCGCTTGATATATTCCCTGTTTGCCAAGACATCTGAAATTAATTAATTAATCTTAAGCTTTTGTCTTTATATCTTCAACTCGTGAAGAATCAGACATGTTGCATGATTACAAACTTTATGCATGGGTGAACGGCTGTGTATTGATTGAATATAGTATAACTAAATTAGCTGACTAACAATGATAAAGAATTCAAGTATTTTACAAAGCTTATTCATTAACTCAAAGATAAATAACACAAGACTAACGGTAATAAAGAACTCAAGTATATTATTTTGATTCATCGTTAATTAAACTATTTTCGATCCACCTACTAAAGTGATTTCGCCTTATCAACAAGGACTTAACCTATTAATCAAAAACTTTGATTACAACCACAAACACCATAATCAATTTCTTGTTAAGGATTCTGACTATACCCTAATCCCTCAAAGAAATACAACTCAAAGGACAATATGTCAATGACTTCTCGAGTAATCTAATTATATCCTAGTCTCTCAAAGAATTTAACTAACTGGTTAAGATTACAAGGTTTTGTGTTTACAAAGTACTTCTTAGAAAGTTAATACACAGTTTAAATACAACAAGATTTATAAAGAATGAAAGTTATAAAGCTTTCAAGATAATTACAACTTTCTTCTTTGTGTAGATTCTCAACTTTTAGTTCTCAGTGCTTTTCACTTGATTTTTCTCACTTCGTCATTTTCTCATTGCTTCAAGGACTCTTTTGTATAGATGAATAATATATTCATTCAGGGTGAATTTGGAATTTCTCAAATCACAATTGCATGAAGACGTTTGATGCACAGTAGTATAGTGGCGCTTGACGTATTGAAAAGGTACGAACGTACAGTCCTTTTTGCAGAGTAGTGTAGAAGATATATGATTTTGTATTATTATAATATTTCACCAATATCTTCCTCCAGCGTAACTTCTTGAGTCAGAGGCTTCTAAATATGTTGTTGAAGCTTGATTAAAGTTGGTCTTCAGATCTTGAGAATGTTGAGACTTAAGAGTCTTTAATCATCAGAGTCATTTTGGATATGATTCTTTAAATATTTGACTTGATGCTTTTAGATGCATATTTTCTTGTAAACACATTTTTGTATACTACACAGGTTCAAAGTGTGTTTAATGTTTAGAGTCCAGAGTTGCTCATTCAGAGTCCAGAACTTTTACTAGTCCAGAGACCACAACTTACTAGACCAGAGTCCAGAGTCTAAATAATTTGTACACTTAATAGATTGTTAGAGTTCAAAATTCTTCTCTATTCATTATATACTTTGTTATCATCAAAATTCAAAGATTTTTTATAGAATCAAACTTATTCTAACAATCTTTCCATTTTTGATGATGACAAAACCATGCAATTTGATGAATAATTTTTCATTGATAAGCGCACAATAGTTTAAAATAACAAAGTTAAGTTTGTAAGCCCCCCTAAGTTTAAACCTTAATAAACTTTTCAACTTCATCGGAGTAAGATTTGTAAGCTCCCTCTGAGAATATTATCAAAATTTTCATGACTTCTTCAGAGTGAGGTTTGCAAGCCCCCCTGAGAGTAAGACTTAGAATATTTTGATTTTTCAGAAAATTGTAATCAGAGTAAAAGTGTCTGGTTAATCGGGAATCTGGATGATCAGATTTAACATGGTCTATCAGAGTCTGCACATAGATCTCTTCAGCACAAAATAAGTAGACATTGCAATTAAATTTATTTGTCTGAGCATCACTATAAGATATATCTCATGTTTGAGTTCTATTTAGCAAAATAGATATATCAAAAGCAGTTCTTTTTCTCCCTCTTTGACATTAATAAAAAATAATGAATAATAGACAGCAAGATTGAATAAAGACAAAAACATGAAACTTTCATTGATAAAAGAGAACCGAGATTACAAAAATAGATAGAACAAGATAACAACTAACAACAAAAAACAATCAAGCAAGATTCGTCTCCTGAGTAAAATAATCTAGATTTCTGTTTCAGTTATTTCTAGTTTTAAACCGCAAACGGTCTCAAGAACATCAGTTAAACCTACCTTTTAAACCTTTTTAACTACCCCTTCCTAAATAAAGAGTTCAGAGAGAACTCTTCCAAAATTAATAAATAAGATCTTGCCCTTACGAGAGGTCATGATTTTCTCCTTCAAATAGCTAAAGATGGTAAGAGGTAGGTTAACTTCCTATTTAAGTATAATGAATTACGGAAACTGTTTATCCTCAATGTCATACCCCAAATTTATCCTACCTTTTACTTTTGTATGGCTTAGACTTATTTCATCTACACCATCTTCACTGGTTCATTTGCATATCATGCATTTCATTGAATAAAGCACTTTAGTTCAAGAAGCGGTATTCGTGCAAGACTAGGGTTTCATGTTGGCTTTGAGGTTCCTTCATCAGTTAAAGGAAATTTTGTCTAGTTCTTGAGCAGTGGACTATGTGGAATTAGGATTTTGAAGTATGGTTATTATGGATTTCTCCAAGATCACTAATGTCTAGGGCTTGTTCAAAGTGTTTCAACAAGTGAATCACGTGAATTGGGGTTTGTGTAACTTGGCTACCTCGAGCATCATGCCTTTGGCATTGTCAAGTAGGATGGGATCTCTTAACTTCTTGGTTGGAAATAGTTAATATTTTTGGTATACTTGGGTTCAAGATCTTTCTCTGTGGATAGTGAATCAAGTTACCTAAGCATTTTTGTTTTTCATCAGTTCAGATAAGGTTTCCTCGAGAGCTATCATATGGTGCATTGAGATATATTTTCATCAAGTAAAGAGGTTTTTGATTCATTGAAGATCGTGATTCATGTACCCGTGAATTAGGGTTTTGATACTCATCATGATTGGGCTTGTAAACATGCATCAACTGGAAGTCATTTGGTTAGGGATTTCATGTCAAATATCTCCTCACACTTCAAGTTTTCATCTTGAGATCTTTAAGTCACCAATTCAAGAGTCTGGAGGTTAAATTAATGAACATTGAATCCTGGCACAAGAAATAATGTTGTAGGTTCATTGTAATCAAGGCGTTCTTGTTTCCTCAAGCACTTGTCGTTCTAATGCAAGAAATTTTGGACTTAAATTTGAAGACAAGTTGTGAATTTAGATTCATTCGAGTGATTGTTTTGAGACTCATTCAAGTTTTATCCATTCATCATCATTCAATTTATACGAATTCCACCTTGATTAAAAGTTATTTTCAAAAGTGGCTTGTATCAAGCATATTCATCATCGAAGGAATTTTAATCGAAATTCGGGATTCAAATATCATTCAAGATTCAACCAAAAGTCCAAGATTTATCCAATTTCCATATAACAAGTTCATCATTCATAAATTCAAATAGAAGACATTCAAGTTTCATATTCATTACATTTGGAGAATTTTACAAATAAATTTACAAAGTTGAAATACAAGTTACAAGTATCTTCTTTACAAAGAAAATATAATTTTTCTTCAAATTTCTTTGCTCCATCTTCAAGCAACTTGTCTCACACCTTCCTATGACTTTTTCTTTAAGTTTTCGACCTTGCCTCTCCTTCTTCACCTTCCAATCAACAATCATCACATGAAAAAGAAAAACAAACAAGAAATTCGTTAGTTCTATCGTAATTTGAACAAGAGGTTTCCAAGCGAAGTTTTCTTTTAGACTCATCATGAGGGTTTATGCTTGGAATCAGAAATTTAGAAGGTGTTTTCAATCATATGCTAAGCCCAATTCAAAGCCACATACAAATCAGATTTCAGAATTTTAAATCACGGGCCATGTTCCAATTGCAAATCACAAAATTAAATTTTGGTTCACAAAAAGAAGGAGGTGAAAATCTCAAGTGTAACAAATCAGGAAAAAAAATTCAAAAACAAGTTGCAGCAACAACAGACCACAAAACAGTCCCAAAAATCAAACCTACCGCCCTGCACATTAACAATCCAAAATCTGTCCAAAACTTGCACAAAATAGAAACACAAAAGTCAACAAAAAAGCATTACCAAAAACCCAGCCTTGCTGCCAACAATCTGTCTACAGTAACACCCAAATGCAATAAGCCAAAACAGCCCCAAAACTCCAAGTTTTGTTCATCATTTTCCTAAAAGCATAAACCCTTCAGAAAGTTATGAGAAAAGTAGAACAACGGTTCTGCATCACAGACAAAAAGAGAGAAAAGGACTAAAGATTAGAAAGGCATCACCAAGGCATAACAGTCCAAATACTAGTTGCTGTCCCAATTCCAGCCTTACTACAACATATAAAACTGTCCAAAAAAATCCTACTGCAACTTCTGCATAACCAGTCCATATCCCTGCATAAACAACCTAAATAACAAGCTAGAATTCTGCATAATAACTCCAAATAAAATTGTCTAAACAACTTGCCCTGTATCAAATAATTCTGCTATAAAGTCAACCCTAAACATGTACAAAATAGTCCAAAAATAACATCAAAAAGAAGCAAACACAAGTTGCATCCGAAAGGCATTTAAACAACATGCTAATTATGTTTAAACCATATGAATTTTCCTCCCAATTTCCACCTTCATCTCACTATAAAAAAACCAACCGTGACAGCAAGAAAGGGGGACACCAAGAATCTGATAAGAAAACACTTCAAAACCTCTGCATAAACCACAACAATCATACAGAAAAATATCTGCCCAAATTGTTTCACTATCCCTCTATCCCTCAGCCAGCCAAACCCTTGAACGACTTCATCATTTTCCATACAAAACCTTCAGATCTCAACACAAGAAAACATAAATAATCATTCACAAATTTCATGAACAAAAAAAAATGTAGCAAGCAATCAACCAAACCCTAAAGTATATCATCACTTTCCACAGATCCCAAACCCTTCAGAATTGTAATTTGTGAAAAAAAAAGAATATATAAGCTCAGAATAAGAGAGATCTTACCTGGAGAAGCATCAAAATATTGATAAACCCGCAAATCGCGAGACTCCATCGTCACTCCACCAAAATTACTTTTGTTAACCCTTCTAAACACGACAGCAAGGGAAAGAGGAGAAGAATATCTTGAAGGCATATATGAACATGAATCGAAGGTTGAGGTCTTTCAAATCTTTGATTTACCATCATTTTACTCCTTTCCTTCTTTTTGTTTTCTTATTCGCACCAACTTTTTTTCGTTACATCATCGTCATTCCATCATTATCTTTTTATGTTTGGGTTTTTTTACTTAGGGTTCAAGTTTAGGAGCATACCGATCTGGTTTCCGAAGTGAGGTTTGGGGAAATCTAAGGTTAGATTCGGGTTCACCGCTGAAAACTGAGGGGGGTTGGGTTTGAACATTTTTTGTTTTGGGATGTCCGGCCGTCGTGGAGAACGTTAGGGTTTCTACGGAGAAAGAAAATAGAGAAGGGAACCGATTGAACATGCTTCATGAATTTTAAATAATTTTACTTAACATTGATTTATTGTGTCTCATTATGTGTTCAGTAATATTAAATTGAGTTAGCAACAGGCCAAGCTGGAGGTAATGCTTGTCACCTTCTAAATGGTTAAGTCCTAATTCTGTGCACGCATGCCAGCACTATACGGTAGACCTTCGCTTCTAACCACCTCTGGATCAACATCAGATCATCAGTGCTAGTATGAAATATGCCAGATGCGTGTTCCACAATGCAACCTCACGATCCAACTGCACTAGATCTGTCAGCAACATTGGACAACCTTTATTTGGGCTTAGGGATTCTACTTTCAGCACCCCCCAGATTTCTACATTCAGGCCCAATCCTAAACTCTTTGATTTTTTTTCTTTTATTATTTATAATTTTTTATTTTAGTATATAATTAAAATATAGAAAAAATATTTAGAATTGGATTTTAATTTTCTTTTAATATTTTCTTTACTTAAAAATCACAAAAAATATTAGAATATTTTAGAAGTAGGCTTTAACTTACTTTTGAACTCATTATTTATTTAACTTGATGAAAACCACAAAAATATTTAGAATTTAAGTTCTTTAGTCATTTTCTTGTCCAACTCTTGATACCATACACCCTTAGGTAACTCCATGAGGCGATTAAATCTCGTTTTGATCGTTTTATGTTTAGGTAGAATTTTAACCCATCAATTGCATAATAACAATTAGGGTAGACTTCTCCCTTTAGATTTTTATTTTGTAATTAAAATTAAAACTTCTCATTCACAAATCAAAAATCCAAAAACATTTAATCATCATTCAAACTTATTTTAAAACTCGCAAAACACTCAATCAATCAAAACTCCCCCGAAGGGCATGTTACCTTTGTTATACCGCAATACAGGCCGTGCCTATTGCTAGAATGCGTGTGTTAATGTCTCCCACTAAAAAACACCAATAAACAAACATTTTCTAGAAGTACTACGGTATTCTGATTCCTTCACTGGATACATAGGCAAAGGGTGGCGAAACCCTCACGAACGCACTAATAAAAAACCATTTATTTCCCCTTAGCATGTATAGTTATAGATAAACATACTCTTAGAAGCAAACAACCAAAATGGATCCCATTGAGCACAACATATGTGAGTGGTGCTAATATATTCCCCTTGCATAATCGACTTCCTTACCCTTTCTCTTGGTCGTAAGATCATATTATCCATATCCTTGAGGTTTTCTCGATATTTCCCTTTCCTTCGGGATAAATAAAATTCGGTGGCGGGTCTGTGTTTTTCGCCAGTAACTTCACTCAAAAGTGATCACTTTTTAATCTTCTTCATTTAGAAGAAAGTTTGGCACCAGTAGTTGATGCCATATTTTTTCAAATAAGGCAAGGTAGGAGACACTAGCAAGGTTTATTGGGTTGATGAAAATATGATCAAGAACATCATATAAGAAATCACTATAGTAACACTCAACACAAATTCCGTTCTCTTCACATTTTATTGCTTTAGAAATAAATTATGGAGTAATGGTGATTGAAAAGCCAAAAACATCAGACCAGATTACAAAAGTATTCTGGTTGTTTTTCTTAATGGATGTATTCATCCAAAACTCTTTGACAAGAGTATGATAGATGGGTCCATCGAGTATATTAAGATAGTTTCCCAAATATTTAGAAAAGATGATTTCTTTAAGATCGATCCCTTGTTCCTTTAGCTCTTCAACAAAGGCAATTCCCTCATTA
This sequence comes from Vicia faba, assembly GCA_948472305.1. Taxonomy (NCBI): domain Eukaryota; kingdom Viridiplantae; phylum Streptophyta; class Magnoliopsida; order Fabales; family Fabaceae; genus Vicia; species Vicia faba. The sequence continues at coordinate 1,238,040,434 of OX451737.1, forward strand.
AGAACAGATAGAACGACTTCATTATTATTGAAATTTATTGAAGACATAGTGGTTAGGGATACTAAAGAGAAATGAATATTCAGAGAAGTTTAAAGAACTTTAAATAAGGTTTAAGATATGAAAAATAATTATTAGATGACAAGGTGTTTAAAAACGATGGAAGAAATGAAGTGGAAAAGATTTGAGTGAATCACAGTACAGGAATGAAAAGCAGAGAGCTCAAAACGTCACTTTGAAAAAGTAGGAACACAACACGTTTAAGTAGGGATAATCATTATAGTAATTAATGACATTATAAGCAAATGAAATGATTTCATTTGTTTTAAAGATAAAGAGATCCCTAAAAGTCACTTCAAATGTTTTGATAGTGGCATGCATGACAATTGTCATACTTAAAAGTCTCAAAAGTTTTTGTTAGACTTTTGATTTTACTCAGAGTCCAATAGCCAGAGTTTTCCCACAGGATTCTTACTTTGGTCCATCTGGATTAGAGAATCTTATAACTTCAAAAGGCTAACTATTCTAGAGCCAAATAGCCAGAGTCTCATTTTACACAGTCAGAGAAAGAAGAATTTTTCATTATGGATAGATTTCCATTTTAAGATTTTTCAAACTAAATAGGAATCTATCTTTAACAAGAAATTTTGTAAACATATCATCCCATTGATGGTGTGTATCAATGAATTTTAAATTTAAAATACCCTTCTGAATATAATCTCTTATAAAATGTGATTTCAATATCTTTTTCCCTTGAGTGTAAAATAGGATTCTTGGATAAACAAATAGTTTTATGAAATAAGAAATGAATGTTACCTTCCTTAATCTGATAGTCTTCTAGTTGACTTTTCATAGAGTGCTACACCTAGAGGCTACAATGAATTCAACTTCTGGTATTTATAGTGTTATTGTAGATTGTCTCTTGTTGGACCATGAAATCATATTTTCACCAAGAAATAGATATCTTCCACTGGTGCTTTTTCTTTCAAGTCTATCTCTAGCATAGTCTGCATCATAATATTTTACTAGTATTATTTTGATTTTTTTATACGCCAAGGTTAGTAGTACCTTTGAGATATCTAAAGAGAATCTTAAGAGTTGTTAAGTGGGATTCTTTAGGATCTGATTGGAATATAGCACATAAGAAAACACTAAAGAGAATATCGGGTTTAGAAGTAGTCAGATACATAAGAGAACCAATAATACCTTTGTATCATTTATGTTCTACCTTTTTTACCTTTTTTATCCATCTCAGTAATGCGAGTTGGATGCTTTGGAATCTTTGCTATTTTACATACAGATAAGTCAAACTTCTTCACAAGTTCCTTCGTATAATGGCTCTGATGAATGTATGTTCCTTCTGGGATTTGATTGATCTAGATCTCTAGAAAGAACTTTAGTTCTCCCATCCGACTCATCTTAAACTCTTCCTGCATAGACTTAGAAAACTCCTTGCAAATAGTGGCATTAGTAGAACCAAAATTAATATCATTGATCAGTGGTTTGTACACCTTTCTTTATAGTTAATTATAGTTAATTGTGTCATTGTTTTTAAGCACTTTATTTCCCTTTTCCCGCATTATATGCATTGGTCGTGTCTCATTAATGTTTTTAGGTTCAAGTAAGCATTTAAGAAGAATCAGAGCAAAAACCAGGAAAAATCACAAGAGTTCAAAAAAGTTTTCTACACACTCCAGAAGGTTTGACATGGTCTCCCGTGTCAACTAACATTGGCCATGTCAGGCAAGCAGCAAAGGTAAAGCAAAAGTCAGAGGTCTGATACGGGGGGCCGTGTCAGCTGACACTGCTTGTTCCAGGATGCATGAGGGTCTGACACTTCCTGTGTCAGCCTGACACTGCCTGTGTCAGGATGTGTGGGACCAAAAATCAACATTTGAAATTACAGAAGAGCTACATAGGCGCTCGTGTTGGCTGACACGGCCTGTGTCAGCTTGTGATGATGATTTCCTGATTTTGTTTTTATATTTTCTCCATGGGTTGAAGAGTGGGGGTATTTTGGGTATTTCCAACCAATCTGAGTGAATGTTTTCTATTTAGATGAGTTTTGAACAGGAATTAGGGGACTTTTTTGCAAGTAAAAAATTACAAGAGAAATGATTGGAGAAGACAAGGGTTTTGGTGAAAGGAGATTTTCATGAACGGAAGCGATTGAAGATCAAATTTCTCCCCAATACTTGTAATGTCTACAATTTATCTTTTGTTTTCTTTGAACAATATGAGTAGCTAAACACCCCCCAATGTTATGGGAGTGTCCCTGATTTACATTTGTAATGACTTCGATTTGATAATTGCAATAACAATGTTTCATTTCATAATAGATTTAATCTCATAATGTTTCTAGTGTGTTCTATGTTGGAAAAATAAGGTTTGATTTATGATTAGAACTTAGGTTGGACCGTCATTGTTAATGCTTGTATGAGATTATGTTATAGTAGATATAACCTATGAGTAGGGATACCCAATAGAAACCGAATATTCTTGATAATAAAAATTCTTAATTTCATTGGTAAGTTTCTTTGGACTTAGGATGAATGATTGAAGGTTTCCTCTCTAAGGACTTAGGAGTAAACACCCTTAAAAACTGGTAATTGATTATGTAAAATAAGTTGTTGCAATATTGAATTCAATGTTATTACAGGGATAATTAACACACATATCCTAGCAGGTTACTCATATTTATTAAAACCACTTAGTCAATACTTTATTTGTGGTTATTATTATCTACTCGCAATTCAAACCAAAACGCTAGTTTTTGTTTAATTGAGCAACAATTAGAACTTCATATTTACAAGCATTCATTGAGATCGACTTTCGGGGAACTTTCCTCATTATTACTACAGAGGAAAAATATTACACTCTCTATATTTTCGATCAAGTTTTTGGCATCGTTGCTGGGGACTGCCAAAATATAGAGTTCTAGTTTTAGTTCAATTGAAATTATTTTGCTCGTCAACTAAAATTTTATTTCAGTTTTTAATTTGAATTTTATTTTATTATAAAAAAGATTAAAAGGGTCAGATTATGTTTACTTCATGAATTTGTCTATACTTTGCTACTAATAAAGTGTCTGAGTTTTGTAGTCATGTTTTATTTCGATACATTGCCACATGTATCTCCTGCATGTTGGTCGCCTGATTCGGGATTCAATTTGGTAGAGGCGACTAAATTTTTTAAAGCATATAAGAGGGAGGTAAGAATTCTTATGAATGAATGTAAGGAAGCTAACTCTTATCCAGATAGGTTTATTTGGAGAGAGTTAAAGTTGGAAGAAGAATATGTGAAACTAGAAGAAGAATGCATAACATCAGATGGAAAGGATGCAGTAAGAATAGAAGAATTTGAGGTAACCAAGAGACATGAGGAAGGAGAAATAAGGAAAATTGAAAATGAACTAGTTCTGGATGAAACTACAAATTTAATAATTTGTGAAGATGTGGATATCCAACAATAGAATCTTCAGTACAAGAGTATCCCTACAAACTATTTTCACAACAAAGCTGATGAAAGACAAGAAATTGACAAAGTATTGGATGTCATTTATACCTTGTTCAATAAAATCAAACTAAAAATGATTTGGAAGCAACTTCATCAATACTTTATCTTCATGGGGTTGCTACCAAAATAAAGATAGAAAAAAGATGATGTGTTCTTTGTGTCATATAAGCCACCCTTACATGGGTGATAAATCGTCGAGCCATGCGATGTTAAACGAAGCGCTCTGTAGGAGGAAACCCCGCACTTTTAATGACTGAGAAATTTCTTTTTGTTGTTTGTTTTTTTTTGTCTTCAGATAATAAACAAGGCCTTACAGGTGCAAGCTATGAGGCATCATTTGGTGTCACGTTACCTTCCACCTCCTTCGTGAGGATCTCTGTGAGTCACCCTTCTCGCTCTTGTTCTAAAACATTAGGGCCAATGTTTAGTTCAATTTTGGGGAGAATTTATTATTTTTCTTTTTATTTGTTTTAGGTTATTTGCTTTATAAAACCTCACTTCGAAGTTCTCCTCGAATATTGACTGAAAGCTTTTTGTTTTACGCAAGAGCTTGTATTGTAAAGAGATCAGGAATAATATATAGAGATAAAGGGATGATTTTTTGAGGGTAGAAAGTTCGGAATAATGTGACAAAAAAGGGTTTTGTTTGAACACCCTGGGTTCTCTAAAAAGTGATACGAGTCTAACATGTATATTTGTACCATGGTTCTTGAATTCTGAGAAGTACTCCTTGAGTAGTTTATCTTGACAGTATGACATAATCTAGATTCACATGCATGTATGATTGATTAGGAAATAAATAATTTTGGCACCAAATGATGAAAAGACGGTAAAAAGCAACTGGCCTGCTAAGTTGGGTAACCTTCAATCGATTATTTAGCCCAAAGGAGGTTAATCCACAAACGCCGTCTAAATAAGGACAATATATAAACTGCAAAATTTTGAAAATTCCATCGGTAATTAAAAGTAGCAAGTGTTTCTTATTTGGTGCCTAAACAAAAAATTATTGATTAATCTTGTACATGTGATGATCATCACATAACTTTCATTACCTTAATTTGATTTTCCGAATGAAAAAGGAGGAAAATTGGGAAAAGACTTAAGTACAAATCATAGTTAGAGAGGTATTTGAAAGGGGAGCTCAGGTTTAAAATGTTCTCACAAAAACTCTTCGCGTCATGTGAATAACAAACGAACCACCTCTTGACCATTGTGAACGAAAGTCTAATGTATGAGTATCGGTCTACATTATATTTCATGAGCTCTTTCATTTGACGCTTGAGGCCAAGCAACAATCTAAGTTTGGGGGAGTTTGATTAGTGGTTTTTACACCTTTATTTACCATTAATTCTAGTTAATTGTGTCATTGTTTTTAAGCACTTTATTTCCCTTTTCCGCATTTTATGCTTTGGTTGTGTGTCTTTAATGTTTTTAGGTTCAGGTAAGCATACAAGAAGAATCGGAGCGAAAACTAGGAAAAATTGTAAGAATTCATAAAAGTTTTCTGCATACTCCATGAGGTCTGACACGGTCGCTCGTGTCAGCTGACACTGGCCGTGTAAGGCAAGCAGCAAAGGCAAAGCAAAAATCAGAGGTCTGACACGGGGGTCGTGTCAGCTGTCACTGCCTGGGACCAAAAATTAGCATTTGAAATTATAGAAGAGAAACACGGGTGACCGTGTTGGCTGACACGGCCCGTGTAAGCTTGGGACGCTGATTTCCTTATTTTTTCTTCTCCATGGGTTAAGTTGTGGGGGCATTTTGGGTATTTCCAACCGATCTGAGTGAATGTTTTCCATTTAGATGAGTTTTGAAGATAAATTAGGGTACTTTTTGGCAAGCGAATAATTACAAGAGAAAAGATTGGAGAAGACAAGGGTTTTGGTGGAAGGAGATTTTCATGAACAGAAGCGATTGAAGATCAAATTTCTCCCCAATACTTGTAATGTCAACAATTTATCTTTTGTTTTATTTGAACAGTATAAGTAGCTACCCCCCCACCCAATGCTAAGGGGATGTCCATGATTTACATTAGTTATGACTTTGATTTGATAATTGCAATAACAATGTTTCTTTTCATAATAGATTTAATCTTATAATGTTTCTAGTTCATTCTCTGTTGGAAAAATAATGTTTTATTTATGATAAGTAATTACCCTGGACCACCATTGTTAATGCTTGTATGAGATTATGTTATAGTAGATATCACCTAGGACTAGGGATACCGTATAGCAACCGGATATTCTTGATAATAAAAAGGCTTAATTTCATCGGTAAGTTTCTTTGGGCTTAAGACTTAGGATGAATGATTGAAGGTTTCCTCTCTAAGGACTTAGGAGTAAACACCCTTAAGAACCGGTAATTGATAATGTAAAATAAGTTGTTGCAATATTGAATTCAACATTGTTATAGGGATAATTCCCAAACCTACGCTGACAGGTTACTCATATTTGTTAAAAACCACTTAGTCAATTTCTTACTTTATTTGTGGTTATTATCACCTACTCGAAATTCAAACCAAAACGCTATTTTTTGTTTAATTGAGCAACAGTTAGAACATCATATTTACAAGCAATCCTTGATATCGATATTTGAGGAACTTTCCTTATTATTATTATAGAAGCAAAATAGTACACTTTCTATTTTTCCGATCAATCATCAACATAAATTTGAACTATTAAGATGTCATATTTGAATGATTTTCAAAAGAAAGTTGTACCAACCATCCTTCTTGTGATATAATTTTTAAAAATAAATTTGACATGTCTTTCATACCATGCTCTAGGAGTCTGTTTCAGACCACACAAATATTTTTTTCAGTTTATAAACAAAATTTGGATTTTTGTAATTTTTAAAACTAGGTGGTTGATGAACGTATACTTCTTATGTAATGAAAACATTCAAGAATGCACTTTTAACATCCATTTAAAATAAAATGATATTATGATTAACTGCAAATGAAATTAAAAGAGAAATAGATTCTAACATAGTCATTGGGTCAAAGGTTTCAGTATAGTCAATTCCCTGTTGTTCACTATAGCCTTGTGCAACCATTATGGTTTTGTTTCTTACCACTTATCCTTGCTAATTTAGTTTGTTTCTGAATACCCATTTGGTTCCAATAACATGCTTTCCCATGGGTCTTGGTGTAACACCCTGTTGTACCCCAAATTTTTCCCTCTCATTTCTCAAGATATTTCCTACAAATATCTTCAATGACTCAAGTTTGCGAAAGTATCGACCAGGTCAAATCATCTCCTCAATATTGATGTCTCAAATTAGGGTTTGAGTTTTCACAAGGACAATTGGACTCCTAATACTTCAAATGACTTTCATGGACCATTATTTACCCTCAATATTGCTCATGTCAAGTTTCAAAGTCTTAGATCACAAAATCGCTCAGTCAATTGATCAGATGACCTAAAATCAATTGTATTGGAAAAAAGTCGAATATGGCCAACCTACAGTCAAACTTCAAGATTTAGGACCACTATCAACATTTTGAATTCATATTTATCATTCTATCAAGATGGGACCACAATTTTGCAAGAAAATCATTCAAATTTTCAAAAGGGCAAAATGGTCTAAATTAGGGTTTTTGACCGAGAATGACCAATCTTCGATTTTGACCTAGTACATGACTTATTGGTTTGAAACATTGATTTCAAGAATCCAAATACGTAATTTTAACCTAATCTCATATTTCAATTCATCTCCCGAGATCAGTGGATTGATAGACGGAATTCGGTCAACTGGTGGAAAAAAGTCAATTGTACACTAAAAAGCCAAACTTTTGACTTTTGGTCGAATTTGAGTTTCAAAAATCACATTTCATCAAGACAATTTAAAATATGAAATTTTATCATCAAAAATCAAGAGAGTCAAATCCAACTTTGCAAGGCTTAGAAATGTTTCTAAGAATTTGTATACTTGTTAATTTCATTGCTTCATGACATCTTTTCACTATAATTCAAGATGTTACAAATAATTCAAGGTGTTACAAATAGTTCAAGTTATTACAAGATTACATTTTTGCAAATTTATAAATCCTAAAGCTTTGTCTTGTTTGAATTTTTTTTCCTTTTGACTCAAAACCTTGCCACTATGCTTTGTCTTTGTTACAATCTGGATAAATTGGTCCGCAAACCAGATTTTGTACCATGCTACAATATGCTGCCAAGTCCAAGCCTACTTACTAAAAGCTCAAAATCATGTTTAGAAGACAATCTACTATCCTGAACAAAACAGCCCTGCTATGCTATTATCTCTAAACACTGCCACAATACTCCAAAACTGCTGCAAAATAGCCCTATTATGCTGCTCCTAACCCAGTCCAAGCCTGCATTATCTCAGCCCCATATTTACAAAGAATTAGCACATAAGAGATGCATCAAAAAGCAATGGAACAATATACCCAAATAGTTCAAATTGTTATTTGTTTCCCTCCCAAAATCCCAGCAAAACTAATCTATAAATAGACTATTTTCACAACACACAAATGGTTGGCTTTTAGAGAGAAAAAGAGAGAACAGAAAAAACAATATTCTTTGTAGACTCTAATAATTCACAAAAGACCCTTGCTCATACTCATCTCTGTTTTCATTCACCAACACAGAACCTCAGCCCATTATTCCATCTTACAAACTCCCCATAAACCAACCAGACAAACACTTTACATCATACATAGATTGTTCAAACACAAGAACAATTTCTATAGTGCCATAATCTTCACCGTCCAAACACAAAAATAGTATTGTTCAACTTGACTGGGTTAGTATGGTTCAAATAGCTTGGAACAACTTATCGAAGGTTCACTAAGGCCCTCACAGCTTCTTGAAAAGTATTCAGACTCAAAACACCAAGTGCAATTTCAAGGTAAATCTCCTTGACTTTGCATTTTTCATACATCACTAATGATTCATTTTTGAAGATAAAATGCAGTAATCATTGTCCTTTGAAGTTAATAATTTACTTGATGCTCATTTTTATCAATTATATGTTTTAAAATTAATGATACATGCAAAAGAATGATGGTAGAGGCAAAAAACTGCACCATGAGTCGACACATACCCACATGGGTCGACTTATTCTAGTGACAAAATAGGGTATGAGTTGACACATGGCCTTATACATCGACTCATACTGTTATCCAGGCCCCAAAATAGAGGGATGAAAGATTCATGAGTCGACACAAAACACGTATGTGTCAATACAAACAGGTGCATGAGTCGACACATCCCATTATGCATCGACTCATACTGAGTTGATTTTGTTTTACAAGAGAAAGAAGAGTTATGTGTCGATGCATATCAGCATGTGTCGACACATAATAGTTCAAAATTCAATTTTTCTTTCTTTTTACACTATCTTTACATTTTTCACAAATTTTCTTCATTGATGTCCATTTATTCGACATGGTTTTAATGATTAAAGCTTCTACTTCATCCCCATTTGTAAAATGTACCCCCATCCCCCTAATGATGTAATAGTGTAGGATTTTAATTTCCGAAAATTTATTGTTTTTCATATAAATTGTTAGTAATTAGGGTGTGTATGGCAAGATAAAATAAATCGCTAGAAAACTTTAATCTCAAAGACAATGCATGCAATCAAACACACTATTCACAGGTGCACCTCTAGGGTAACCTCACTTGTTGCCTCAGAAAATAGTCATGTCCCTCGAATATTGGAGTTTTAGCAAAGATCCTCGATAAAAAAGATCGTAGTCCCTCGATGTTGCCTTCGGTAAACGATCTAGTCCCTTACGAAAATTACTAAAACGTCTCATAAGTTGCCTTCTATGACTATAGGTTTGACCCACGCCCGTCCCTTCACATCCAATGATGGGGCTTCTTACCAATCAATGGTAAGATAGAAATATCTAAAGGAGGAGGAAAAGAACAAAGACCTTTTGAGTAGGTAGGACGCTCGTAGTTTCTTGCTCACAAACTAAAACCATCTCCACACTCACACTTTCAAAACATCTTCAAAAACAAACATCCCTTTGAACTATTTTCTAAACCAACACTTTATATGCATTATTATAGATATGAGAATCATTACAAAGTTTGCCGCAACCAAGGCGTTTTCAAAATATTTTCAAACTTGCACACCACAAACACATTTCAAACAAAACAATTTCAAAAGTGATCTAGTAAGCAACTAAGAGCCCGTAGATAACTACGGATGAAAAGGGTGCTAACACCTTCCCTTTTCATAATCTACCCCCCGAACTCAAGAAAATATCGTGAAAGGTCTTTCCTGTTTTTTTCACCCTTTCCTTTATTGGATAAAATAAAAGTCGGTGGCAACTCTTGCTATCTTCAACATTTGTGATAAAACGCAAAACACCCAAGTCAGTTTCCCACCGTATTACAGAACTGGAGACTCTGCTGGGGAGTTACTTAAAAGTGGGGTTACCTTAGAGCTAGATCACCTTCATAATCCTTTCCTTGTTTGACTTGCTTGCTTTACATTTTTGGGTCCTTGTTTGGGTTTTGTTTTGATCCTCTATCCGGATTGGGAAACATTATTAGGTAAGTAGCAATAGATCGTGGGATTGTGCATGGTATACCAACATGGTTGAAGCGATGGCTACATTAATGTGACATATTTGTTGGTACCGGTAGCCCTTGAGTTTAGTCAAGGAGAATATGGGGCTGCTGTGTGGTGTCATGAAGCACTAACTGGCCTTAGAACCTTTAATTGAATAACTTGGTCATTACGAAGTAGTGAGATAGCCGGCTTTGGTGCGGTCCGAAGTTGGTTGATACTCGATAATACGCTCATTGAGGTCGGACTTTTGGGATATTTTGGTCTCTAATAAAGAGGATTGCGCTGAAACAATGCCCGATGAAGAAATATCAGTGATATTGAGATTCCCTAGAACCTGATTACTTTCTAGGACAGGTTGAACCAACTAAACTTTAAGAGGGTACTTACCTATGAACCTCATGCAAGCCTAAACCTAAGGACTTGTTTGCTTTGTGTGTATATGTTTTTTTATACATAACATCATTACATCATACCATGGAATTTTGCACTAACCATTTCAAGGACCTAGAGATTTATCTTTGTCTTGTTTTGTAGGACATGGCTCCCACTCGCATGAATATTGTCCAAATCAACCTCGTCAAAATTCCTCCTCAACTTAAGGAATTGGCATCAAGGGTCCCCAATGATTCTCCCTTCACCAAGAAATATGGTCATCTCGTCAACTTGGTTACAACAAGCTTTGAAGAGGATATGGTGAAAGTGTTATTCCAATTCTTTGACCCTAAACACCATTGCTTTACCTTTCCTTATTACCAACTTGTGCCTACTATGGAAGAATTCTCTCAACTCTTGGGAATTCCTATTCTTGATCAACTACCCTTCAACGGTATTGAAAGAGACCTGAGACCTGAAGAGATTTCTCGAGCTCTACATTTACCTCGTTCCAACGTTATGGCCAATAGGGAAACAAGAAGTGGTGTCAAAGGGTTTCTAGCCAAGTTTTTGTTTGAGAAAGCTCAATATTTTTGGATGCTCTAGATTTACAAGCCTTTGAAGAAGTGTTGGCTCTTCTCATCTATGGGATGGTTTTATTTCCCAATCATGACCAACTCATAGATGTAAACGCATTCAAAAAATTTCTATCTCATAATCTGGTACCTACTTTACTTGGGGATATCTTGCATTCTCTTCACTCTCGCACCATGAAGAGAAGAGGACTTCTAATGTGTTGCACTCCTCTGTTGGCTAGGTAGTTTATTTTGCACCTACCCCGATCTATTGTGAAGAACAGGCAAGGCTTAAGATGGTCTAGTAGGTTGATGTCGCTCACACATTATGATATTTATTGGTGTTCTCGATCCATGGAGGACATTACTATTATTGGTCGTTGTTGGGAATTCCCTAATGTTCCTCTACTTGGAATTAGGGGAGGTATTACCTACAATCCTTGTTTGGCTTTGCGAAAGTTTGGATATGCTAGGAGGGATATCCATCATGATGCACTTGTCCAAGTAATTACATTCGACTACAAGAATGATGTCCAAGGTTGTTGTGATACGTTGAGAGAACTGACTTAGGTGTTTTGCGTTTTATCACAAATGTTGCGGTTAGCAAGAGTCTCCACAGACTTTTCTTTTATCCAAAAGGAAAGGTGAAAAAGCCCAGGAAAGACCTTTGATATTATTTCTTGAGTTCGGGGGGTAAATTATGAAAAGGGGAGGTATTAGCACCCTTTTCTTCCATGGTTATCCATGGGCTCTTAGTTACTTGCTAGATCACTTGGTTTTGTTTGAAATTATGCTTTGTGTGGTTTTTTGAAACTATTTTGTAAAGAGGCCATTGTTTAAGCAATCTTTGTAATGATTCTCGTTCGTAAGAATGTATACAAAGATGTTGATCTTTTTAAGATGTTGATCTTTTGAAAATGTTTTCAAGTTTTATAAGATGTTTTGAAAGTGTAAGTGTTTGTTTTTGAAAATAGTAAGGATGCTTGTTTTGAAATGGAGCAAGTAATTAGGAGCATTCTACCTACTCAAAAGTCTTTCTTGTTCATTTTCTTTTCCTTTGACATTGTTGTCTTACCATTGATTTGGTAAGCAACCCTATCTTTGGATGTAAACGGGATAGACGTGGGTCATCGTATAACCATGATTAGCAATGTTGCAAGGTATCTTAGAATTCTTTTTGAGGGACTAAGATCATTTGTAAGGCAACTTAGATAGCGTCATCGAATGACTATGATCTTGTACTTGCTTGTTTTTGCTAAGATACCTCACATGCGTAATATGGCCATTTTGTATAAGGCAACCAAGAGGAATAATCCTAGGGGTGCTTGTGTGCAAGTGTATTGTTTTCATGCTTGTTTTTGTCTTGAATTACGGTTTTCTAAGTATTGGTTTTAGTATTTCCATACAAACCCTAATTACTAGCATGTTATGTAAAAGCGATAAATTACGAAATTTAAAGTTACTATGCTATTATAACATTTGTGGGGAGGGGGTGTACAATTTGTAAATGGGGATTGCAAAAATTTAAACCTAATTAGCCTATTACAATCATATTTAATTGGTATCAATATACAAGGAATTAAATAAATACAACGTATAAAAATGAATAAATGTACAAGGATGCAAAAATGTAAAGAAAATGAATTTGGTTTGGTTTTCATGAAAAAAAGATTTTGTCTTAACCTAATTAAATAAAGAAAATAGTTAATTAAGTATGAATTTATTAAGAAAAGATTTTAAATGAAAACCTAGTTCTATTAATTAATCAAAAAATAATAATTTTAGGAAAATAATTTTTGGTATTTTTTATCTTGAAAATATTTATAGCATTATAAATTATTTTTAGTCCCTTTTTTATATAAAAAATAATGCATTTAAATTAGTATGAAAGAAAATAACTAATGACCTAATTTTATTTATATTTACAAGATAATAAGTAAAAATAATAATTAAAGTATAATTAATAAAAAATATTTTTGTGAGAAAAATAAAATAAACTAAGTCAAAATATAAATATATCATTTTTTTTGTATTTTATGATTTTTTAGTATTTAGAAAATATATTTAAAAAAATACAAATGAAATAAATAAAAAAAATAAAAAAACTTGGGCAAGGGGTGCCATTAGTCAATAGGGAGGTTAGTAAGCAAAAAGAAATTAACAAGCCAGACCCAAAGGGCCCAGCGCCTGCCATAAACTAACAAAAATCAGAAAATGAAAATGTGAAAAATGAAAAGGGTACCACTGGGGCTCGAACCCAGGTCCCATAGGTTACAGGCGCGCGCTTCTACCACTGGGATGGTTATACATCCATTAATACAAATGAAACAATAAATATGTAAGATAAAACGTGTTCTGAAGACTTCATCTTCAACCTCCAGCCAGACCAACTGTAAACATAAAACTTATAGCAAATTTTCTCACGATTCTAGAAATGTAAAGTATTAAAATTATAGATCAAAGATAATCAAGAATTTTAATGGCCCTAATCTGAACCCTAAAAATTTTAGAAATTTCAGTTTCAAAATTTTTTAAGCTCAAGCAAAATTAATGGAAACTAAGGACATGGTTAGCTTTAAGGTAATGATATCTACATGTTTTATTCACATATAAACTATTGATGATGCCTGTATGAAGAGTTCCAAGTTGAGAAAACTTACCACAATACTGGAAATCGTATTTGGAGTTTGAGTTTGTTTCCAGTGATGGTGATGATCAGGTTAGCTTCCTTGAGGTCCTAGGAAGCTAATGCAATGGTTTGCTTGAGTTGAGAGTGGTTGAAATGACTTGGAGAAGTCAATGTGCAATGCTCTATTTTTAGTTATGGAAGATGGGGTAAATAATGTTACATAAATGAAACAGGTATATGGATAAGTTAAACTTGATGTAAGGAAGCTTTAGAAACTAAAAGGCCAAGAAACGCACGAGGGAAATGTGAGTTTGATGTTCAAGGTCAGAAACTGTGCAACAATGGAGTTTATGTGCAATTTATTGCTAGAGGGAATTTGAGAGAGTTTCAGGATTGCAAAAATCGTGTCCTAAGTTGCATAATAGTGTCTCAATGTATAGGAAAAAGGTTTTGAGAGCTTGGGTGATCTGAAGTACAAGTTCACATGTTATGGCTTTTTGGCTTGTTTTTGAAGCAAGATTGACAAGCATTGTTCCAAGGCAAGGTACAAGGCTATCTAAAGTGGTTAGGCACTTTAAACATGATTATCTGATTGTGTATAGGATGCTTGTGCATAAAGAACAAATGCAAAGCTTAAGAGAAGTTGACTTTGTGATTAAAGCCACTTTACTAGAATGGCAATGTTATTTGTGCCATTAATGGAAATGCAACTTGGATAAAGCTTGAATCAAGTGGATAATAGCTCAAAAGCAAGTGTAATCTTCTGATTATGGAGGGATATTGAGGTTTAGAGGCCTGCAAAACAATATTGTGCATCATAGGTTTGAAATTGAATTCTTGTTCATCACAAAATGCCTTGTAATTTAAGTGTGAAAACCCTAACTTCATCTCTTCGATTCTCCCTACTCAAGAATGATCTCAAGGAGTTCTTGGACATTTTGGAAAGATTGAAATGTACTCTACAAACTATATTTGAATTTCTTTTGAATATTCCCCTTGGAAATATATGAAAAAGTGCCATGAAGTTGGGTCAAAATCCTGACAAAATTAGGGCAAAATTTCACTAAGTGTTTAGTTTCATGACCACATGTTCATAAAATTATAACTTGAGATCCAAGCATTTTTGGAAGGAGTTGTGTAAAACAAAGTTGTAGATCTCATGGAGATATAAAACTTTCATTTTGGAAGTTTCTCTTGAATCATCTCGCATCATGGTGAAAACTTTTCTCAAAGTTATGAAAAAAGATGAAATTTCCAACACTTAGAAAAATTTCTAAGTTTAGAAATTTTGACTTTTCTAAATGAAATCTTGAATTTTTGATTTCTTGATGAATAAGTTTCATATTTTGACATGTTTTGATGAATTGTGATCTTTGGCACTTGAATTTGACCAAAAAGTCAAAGTTTGACTTTTTAGTATACAATTGACTTTTGATCAGTTGACTGAAAAATTCATCTATCAATCCAATGGACTTGCAATGTTTTGAACCATGCCATTAGGTCAAAATGATGCAATCTTACTCTTGAGATCATGCCTTAAACCAATTGACCATTTTCTAGGTCAAAAATCAGAAATTTCCCCTTCTCAGTCAAAACCCTAATTTTGACCATTTTGCCCTTTTGGAGATTTGATCATATTTCTTGAGGAATTGTGATCCAAACTTGATCAAATGATACATATGATTCTAAAATGTTGATGTGGATAAAAAATTATGAAGTTTGACTGTAAATTGGCCACAATTGACTTTTTCCCAATACAATTGATTTTTAGGTCAACTGCTCAATTGATTGAGCAAAAATGTGATTCAAGGCTTGAAACTTGGCATGATTAATCTTGGGGGTCCATAATGATCCATGAAAGTAATATGGGGCATTGGAAGTTCAAAAATCCTTGTGAAAACTCAAACCCTAATTTTGGTCATTAGAGCTTAAGGAGATGTCTTGAGCTGATCAAACCCTAATGCAGTCTTGGGCCCAAGGAGATCTTGTGAGAAAAATATTGATAAGTGAGAGGGAAAATTTTGGGGTACAACATCTGCCCATGTTCAATCTTCTTAAACCTGAAGAGTTAGATTGGCTAGTTTTGCCATTCGTGACTCGAAGGTGGAAGATGATTGGACACTAGAGTGCCCAGAAATTTGCACTCGGTGATGTGATGGTAGAGGGAATGGGCTTAAATATGCCATTTGGAGAAGTGATAGAAAGTTGTTGGAGATGGGCTTGTAGATTCCATCCAAGAGTGATTGTTGAATTGTAATTTGTAAGCTGAAAGAATGAGTATCAGGATGGCGTCCGTGTCTGGAGCGTATCTGAACTGTATCTGGAAGCTGATTTTGAATGAGTATTAGAATGGAATCAATGTTTGGAGTGTATTTGAACTGTATCTGAGAGTTGAATCTGAATGAGTATCAGAATGGCATCCGTGTCTGGAGCATATCTGAACTGTATCTGAAAGTTTGAGATTTTGAATGAGCATCAGAATGGCATCTGTGTTTGGAGCGTATCTGAATTGTATCTGAAAGTTGAATTTGAATGATTATCAGAGTGACATCCGTGTCTGGAGTGTATCTGAACTATATCTGAAAGCTGAATCTGAATGAGTATCAGGATGGCATCTGTGTCTGGAGCGTATCTGAACTGTATCTGAAGACTGAATCTGAATAAGTATCAGGATGGCATCCATGTATGGCACATATCTGAATTGTATCTGAAAGATGAATCTAAATGAGTATCAGGATGGCATCCGTGTCTGGAGCGTATTTGTACTGTATCTGAAAGTTGAATCTGAATGAGTATCAAGATATCCTCTGTGTCTGGAGCGTATCTGTATTGTATCTGGAAGTTGAGAATTGAATGAGTATCAAAATGGAATCCGTGTCTTGAGCGTATCTGTACTGTATCTGACGACTTTGAACATTGTCAATGGTAGTTGTTGATTAATCTTATCCTGAAAAGGATAAAATGTTAGCTAATATGCAATGTTATGTTGTATGAAATTCATAGTGTAATGCATTTGTGTCATCAATTTTTATGATATATGGATGAAATGTGTGCATATGTGAGCTAATCTGTTGTGTTGTTGTTGGATTAGGGAAAGTAAATCCCTGACTACTGCTGAGGATATGGAGTATAAGTCTTCATGTTGTGAAGTATAAGTGTTAATGAATTTCTTCTTTAGAAGAATAAACTCTGTTGTAAGGGGAATGTCGTGTACTGTTTGAAAAATCCTGGTTGGGGAATCCTGAGAAATTTGACGACTTCTACGGGGATTGATAACGGGAAGCTCTGTTCCGCTGTGGATTAAACTGCACACCACGGGGGATTTTATGGAAATAACTTAGAGAGATTTCCCTATCTCTTAAATCCATCAGTGATTGTCTTTTATTTTGTTTATTTGTAAACAGTAATTATGTTCAAATGCATATGTTCAACAATGAATCATTGAACGTTTTTGTAAACAAAACACAAGCGTAAAGAAAAATAGATAGTTTTTGCACTTTCAAAGGGATATCTTTGTATTTACTTTGAGTAAGTATTTTTGTAGAATGATACAAACATTCTAGTAAGAGAATGTCGTCATAAAAAATGAAAATTTTAATACAAAAAAAAGATAGCTATGTGCAATAATCCCATGGGGTTCCCATTCTGCTATAGCCTTTGTATCTCTGAGCATCTTGTCTATTTATTGCCTCGTCTGAAGATAATTGAATTGATCGGAACGTCTGAGTTTGCAGGTTGTTCGTAAGGTGATCGAACGGGACATAGTCATACGTTTTACATTCCCTAACTTTTGCCTGGACCTCCCTTTCGGGTTTTCAGTCCATCGGGAAACCCTTTTTTGCCCAAGTCGCCCTTTCAGGTTTTCAACTTACCGGGTGTACATTTTTTGTTTTATCCCTAATTTTTGCCCGAACCCTTTTTGGTTCGCCGGGATGCCCTTGTTTTTCCTAGGTGTGTCAACCTAGAGGGTCTCTTATGCATAGTATCTTTTGACTATGTTCGCGTTTGCAGGGTGCGGCAGGTCGTCGCCATCCATGGTGGTCAAGATCATCGCGCCCCCAGAGAATATTTTTTTGATTACAAATGGTCCTTCGTAGGTAGGATTCCATTTCCCCTGGGATCACCTTACGTCAGTGTGATACGTTTGATCACCAGATCCCCAACTTGATACACTTGTTGTCTGACCTTTTTGTTAAAAGCCTTGATCATCCGTTTTTGATAGATTTGACCATGACAGACAACAGTAAGCCTTTTCTCATCAATCAAGTTTAGTTGATCAAGTCGAGTCTGGATCCAATCCTCTTCATTCAACCTTGCATCCTTCATAATTCTCAAAGAGGGGATTTGAACCTCAATAGGCAAGACAGCCTCAATGTCGTGTACTAGAGAGTAGGGTGTTGCCCTGGTTGATGTGCGAGTTGTGGTACGATATTCGTGGAGAGAGAATGGTAACATCTCATGCCAGTATTTGTATGTGACTATCATTTTCTGTATGATCTTTTTAATGTTCTTATTTGCGGCTTCTACATCACCATTCATCTTTGGCCGGTAAGGGGAGAATTGTGATGCTGGATCTTGAATTGCTCGCACAGGACGGTGATCATAGTATTGTTTAGATTCGTACCATTTCCTGTGATGATCCTCTCTGGGATACCATACCGACAGATGAGATTCTGTTTAATGAACCGGGCTACAACATTCTTGGTAACGGAAGAGAAGGAAGCTACCTCCACCCGCTTTGTAAAATAATCAATGGCCACTAATATGAAGCAGTGTCCATTGGAGGCGGTTGGCTTGATTTCCCCAATCATATCAATTCCCCACATAGAAAAAGGCCAAGGAGCCGTTAAGACATTCAGAGGAACCAGAGGTACGTGCACCTTTTCAGTATAGATCTGACACTTATGGCAGGTTCGAGAGTGTTGATAGCAATCTGCTTCCATGGTAGACCAGTAATAGCCTGCCCGTAGTATTTTATTTGCCATCGTATTCCCACTGGAATGGGTGCCAAAAGTGGCTTCATGTAACTCATCCATGATTCTTTCAGCTTCAACCTTGTCTATGCACCTAAGTAACACAAAATCATGATTGCGTTTGTAAAGAATTCCATTACTAAGGAAGAATTTAGCAGAGAATCTCCTTAAGAACTTATTATCGTTGACTGAAGCTCCTTCTGGATATTCTTGGGTCTCGAGATACCTCTTGACTTCGTGAAACCAAGGCTGGTCCACTACTTCTTCAGTGTTAATCTCGTGACACTGTGCTGGTTCATCCATTCGTTCAATGGTGATCCGGGGAGCCTCGTTATCCCATTTAAGTTTAAACATAGATGACATTGTGGCTAGTGCGTCAGCTAGCTGATTTTCTTCTCGCGGGAAATGCTCGAAGGTAATCTTCTCAAAATGTGGGAGCAATGTGAAAATATGTTCTTTGTAGGGGATAAGGTTAGGGGGTTTGGTGTCCCATTCCCATTTGATCTAGCTAATGACCAAAGCTGAATCTTCGAATACATTCAAAGATTTGATCCTCAAATCTATGGCAGCCTTGAGACCAAAGATGCACGCTTCGTATTCCGCCATGTTATTTGTACAATTGAAGCTGAGTCTTGCCATAAAAGGATTATGACATCCTTAAGGAGATATGAGTACAACACCAATACCATTACCGAGTGCGTTAGATGCCCCATCAAATACCAGGGTCCATCGGGATCGTTGTTCAGGTCCGTCATATGGCCTGAATTCTTCACAGTTGTTTACCATCATGATGTCTTCATCCAAGAATTCGAACTTCATGGACTGGTAGTCTTCTATAGCTTGGTGAGCAAGGTGATTAGCTAGTACACTGCCTTTTATTGCCTTCTGGGTAGTATACTGTATGTCATATTCCGTCAGGATCATCTGCCATCTCGCTATTCTCCCAAAGAGTGCAGGTTTCTCGAAGACGTATTTTATTGGATCCATTTTGGATATCAACAAGGTAGTATGGGTCAGCATATACTGTCTTAGCCGGCGACTAGCCCATGCCAGAGTGCAGCAAGTTTTCTCGAGCAGTGAATATCTCGTTTCACAGTCGGTAAACGTTTTGCTCAGGTAATAAATGGCGTTCTCTTTTCGGCCAGACTCATCATGCTGCCCCAGTACACACCCCATTGAATTTTCTAAAACAGTCAGATACATGATCAATGGTCTTCCATCGAATGGTGGCATCAACACAGGAGGCTCTTGTAGGTACTCTTTAATCTTTTCGAAAGCGGTTTGGCATTCATCATTCCATTTGACTACTTGATCTTTCTTCAGTAGTTTGAAGATTGGTTCACAAGTAGCTGTCAGGTGAGAAATGAATCTGGAAATGTAGTTCAAACGCCCCAAGAATCCTATGACTTCCTTCTCAATACGAGGAGTAGGCATATCTTGTATCACTTTCACTTTGGCAGGATCTACTTCAATACCCTTATTGCTGACGACAAAACCTAGGAGCTTACCATACCTTACTCCAAACGTGCATTTATTTGGGTTCAACCTCATCATGTACTTCTTTAGTCTCTCAAACAGTTTCTATAAATGATCAAGATGCTCTTCTTCTGTTTGAGATCTAGCTATCATGCTGTCCACATAGACCTCTATTTCGTAATGTATCATGTCGTGAAATAGAGCTACCATGGCACGCTGATAGGTTGCCCCAACATTCTTCAGTCCAAATGGTATCGCCTTGTAGAAGAACGTACCCCATTGTGTGACAAAGGTTGTCTTCTCCATGTCCTCAGGCGCCATTTTGATTTGGTTGTAACCTGAGAAACTGTCCATGAAGGAAAATACTTTGTGTTGTGCAATATTGTCAACTAGGATGTCAATGTGGGGAAGTGGGAAATCATCCTTAGGACTTGCCCTATTCAAATCTCTATAGTCCACGCACATTCGTACCTTTCCATCCTTTTTGGGCACGGGAACAACATTGGCAACCCATTGCGGATAGGAGGTGATGAACAAGAATCCAACATTGAATTGCTTCATGACTTCTGCTTTAATCTTCTCTGACATATCTGGTCACATTCGACGAACCTTTTATTTTACTGGTGGGCAATCCTCTTTTGTAGGTAGACGATTTACCATAATATCCACATCAAGTCCTGGCATGTCTTCATACGACCAGGCAAAGACCTCAACATACTCGTGTAGCAACTGAATCAGACGTTCCTTAACACTGGGTTCCATATTGGAACCCGCCTTGACTTCTCTTTTATCTTCTTCGGTACCTAGATTGATGGTGTCCACCGGTTCCTCGTGAGGCTGAATGGTTCTCTCTTCTTATTGCAGTAACCTGGCGAGTTCCCCTGGTACTTCACAATCTTCCTCACCTTCGTCTTCAGCTTGGTAGATTAGATTTTCAGAGTCACAGAAAGCCATAGCAGAATTGTTACCCATGGGATCCCGAACGGATGTAGACCTGCATTGTGAGTGTGAGTGTGTGTAAGGGTATAGTTATCTTTGAAAGAAATGAAAAATGTGAAAAAAGTAAAAATAATGAGCACAAAGTTTTTATGCAAAAATGTCCATGATTCATTGATGTCATATGGAAATGAGATAATAACCCTTACAAATGGACCATTGTGCCTCAGGTAAGACACAAGGTTTTGAGAGTCTAAATTGTTTTAATATTATAGATCCAACAAAATGTAAAGACAAATTACTGTGGGATAAAAGTGATCGGGACAAAATATCTAGCCTCCCAGTTGTTGAGCCCTCCACTGACAGTTGGGAAGATCTAATCCTCCAGGTTGCAGCCATCTTCATCATTCTCTATCGCATTGACTTCACGGTTGCTGATCTTCAGGGGTGGTCCCCCAGCACGAGCACGACGTACAGTCTTCTGAGTACCTGAAGTGAAACCTAGGCCAAACTTGTCATATTCATATGGGATATTTGTGAATTGTCCCCAGATAGTGAACCCACCTTCTTCTATCACCGCCTTTGCATCCTTCAAAGATGACATTCTGAGTGGAGGCCTTGTGATCTTGGGAACAACCTTGGTCACTTCCACATCTTGTAGGACTTCTTCAAAGTGCTGGAATGGAGTTTCAATAATTTCACCATCTAATTCCATATATCTGAAGGAATTGAGATGGCTGATCATATACTCTTATTCTCCATGAATGGTGGTAATCTTCCCTTGAATCGGATACTTCAGCATTTGGTGTAACATAGAAGTGACAACGCCAGCATTGTGAATCCACGGTCGGCCTAGCAAGCAGGAATATGAAGGGCGGATATCCATTAGATAAAAAGTTGAATCAAATGTTTGGGTTCCAACATTTATGGGAATATCCACTTCCCCATGTACCATCCTTTTTGAGCCTTCAAAGGCCCTCACTACTATGTTACTTGGCTTCAATGTCAATCCCTCACAGTCAAGCCTATCAAGAGCCTTTTTAGGCAATACATTCAGAGATGAGCCAGTGTCCACAAAAACATGAGCCCGGGTTGTGCCCCTGCATTCCACTGAGACATGCAATGCCTCATTATGCTTCCTTCCACTTGGAGTTAAATTAGTATCCAAAAAACCTAGACCATTATCTGCGGTCAAGCTGGCTACGCAGTCTTGGAACTGATCGGTAGATGTTTCTTGGGGTACATGGGCAGTTTTCAAGAATTTAACCAAGGCCTTTGCATGCGCCTCGGAGCATAGTAGTAAAGCCAGCATGGAAATTTTAGATGGAGTTTTCCCCAGTTGCTCAACTACATCATAGTCGCTTCTTTTTATGATCTTTAGAATTTCCTCCATCTCTTTCCGGGAGGTCTCAGGGATAGCCAATGATTGTTCCTTCGTCTGGACAAGCTCAATCAAAATACTTTTACCTCGCGTTTCAGTTGACTCAGCAGCAGGAATGTCAATAGGAGTGATAACAGGGGTTGTATCAGCTTTGTCAGTTGGAGTATTAGTGGAGATGATTGTAAGACCAAGAATAGCCTTCTGAAGAGAATATCCTTTCGCTTTGGGTAATCTTGCTAGTCCCTGCAATATTACTGACATCAGAGTCAATCTTCTCAGAACTTGAATCTTCGGTAGCTGGCCAATCTTGCTTGACACCGTGGTAGTAGACATGCCCTCCATAATTCCATAGTACGGTTTTGTCTAACAAATACGGGACTGGTCCAAGCATTATAATTATCAAAGGAGCTACTTTTGGAACTGATGTAATTCTAACGGGTCTTTTGGTGGAGACCCTGGAAGAATTATCAAAAATGGTCACGATGGAAACACCATTATAAGAAATAGGTGGAAAAAAAGTCTTTTCGAACAAAATCTCCTTGTTATCTATTAGGCATTGAATGCCTGCTTTCAACAAAGGACAGCTGGTTGGTGAGGACAAACAGAAATGACATCTTTCATCACAGCCCGGGAAAACACTGGCATTCAATAAGTTCTTTTTGATGGTCAGGAGTGGGGTCATAAGTTCATCAGCTGAAGTAACAAACATATCTTCTTCAATGGCGTTGGCATTATGGCCGTGCTTAGGCATAGGGGCAGAAATGACATTGGGATTTTCTGGCATATCGAATTCAATCTCTTTGGCTTCAAGGAGGTCTTGTACTTTGTTCTTTAGAGCCCAAAAGTTGTTAGTGTCATGGCCGGGACTCTAAGAGTGGTATGCACAACAGGCATTAGGATGATAGTGAGGAGATGTTATGTTAGGGTTCTTTGGAGCTTCTTTCAAGGTCACTAGATTAGATCTTAACAGATGTGGCAATACTTGAGATAGTGTCATATTAATTCTGGTGAATTGTCTGAATGGTCTTTCCATTCTCGGTTGGTTGTTTCTTTGCTGATCAGGCGCAGGTTTAGGAATCATAATGGCCCCCACCATTGGACGGTGTTCAGCCCTATCTTGATTTCTCTGAGGATACACATCAACCACTTCTTTCTTTCCGATGAATGGCTTCCTTACAGCGGCAGAGGATGCATCTTTTGGAATCTTTCCACTTTTTATCCCGGCTTCTACCCTTTCTCCAGTCATTATCAATTCAGTAAAACCCGCCAATGAACTCCCAATTAAGTGATTGAAAAAGGGACCAAACAAGGTTCCCAAAAACATGTCTACCAACTCTCTTTCAGATAGAGGAGGTTGAACTCTTCCGGACAAGTCTCTCCATTTTTGCGCATAGTCCTTGAATCATTCATTTGAAACCATGGCCATACTCTGGAGTTGAGTACGGGTAGGCGCAAGATCAGCATTGTATTGGTATTGTTTGTAAAAGGCTGAAGCAAGATCTTCCCATTTGTGAATATTGGCTCTTTCTAGCTGATAAAACCAGTCAAGTTGAGTTTCAGACAGACTGTCTTGGAAGAAATATACCCATAAATCTTTGTCAGCGGTATGGGGCTGGATTTTCCTCACATAGGACCAGAGATGCATTTTGGGGCATGAGACTCCGTCATATTTGGCGAACACATGTGCTTTGAATTTTGGAGGAATGACAATCCCCGATACTAAGCCCAACTCCTCAAAGTCCAATCTAGGCACTTTTTGGATTTCCATCGCACTTAACCGTTCTTCTAGATGCTTATACTTGTCATCGGCTGGAGGATATTGTTCTCCAGAATAGTCTTCTTCTTCCTCTTCCTCTTCCGAATTAGACTGAACAACTGTTTCCTTGCCCTTCCCATATTGACTGTCTTTCTCACCAGATGTCGTTGCAAAGTCTAAGGCCCTTCTTGTTTGCCCTTGGAATCTTCTTCCCATGTTCAGAATTCCAGTTATCTTCTTCGTCTTCTTTTTCTTCTCCTCAACCAGCAAGGTCTTCAACTCTTCTTGTCCTTTGGCCAAAGTTAAGAACAACTGTTGTAACTGTGCATTCTGAGCTTGGAGGTCCTTCGCCGTTTGCTCGAGATCCATCTAACTGAAATAAACAGCAGAGAGATGAGGATACTTGTTACAAGAAACCTGCTTATGTTATGATGAATGATAAATGCGTATGCAATGATTTCAAGGATCTTAAGATTCAAATTTGTTTTAGACAAAAAGGAAACACACGTTATATTAATAGATTAAAGCTCGAGTACATCAATGCCTTCTTGGGCAAAACAAATACAAGAAACTCTAAGATAGAAAGGTAGTACGCATCCTCTTTGGTGCAATGTAGGCATTCAGAGTCTGCTCCTCATGAAGTAGTCTAGTGAGTTCCAAAACCTTCTTCTCGCTTGCGTAGAATTGGGCTTCGAAAGTATATCGCTCTCCCTTGAGTTGTATCCAATCTCTTTGTAGGTCTTCAATAGAGGTGGGCATGTCAGGATGTAGGATAGTGTATGGAACATCTCCTTCCATGACAGGCTCAATGATTACCGGGAGAATGGAGGGGTAAGGCATCATAAGACTATGAGCACGAGTTCGTACCCATTTGAGGTAAGGCTCGAGAAGGATGGAGTTTTTATGCCCCAAAGTCTTGCTATCTACCTTGTTTAACATCCTCCAAGCTTGGATAAATCTCTGGCGAAGACCTTGATCTTCATTGTCATAGTCAAATACCAAACCTTGAATCAGCATCTCCTGTGGGCCATCCCTTCGGGCGTAAAAAAACTGTCTTAAGGCTAAGCAAGGCTTGTAGGTGATACCTACCCTAATGCCAAGTAAAGGGACATTAGGAAATTCTCTACAACGGTCGACAATAGTAACATTCTCTATGGATCGGGAGCACCAATGAATGTCTGAATGTTTGAGCGTCATCAACCTTTGTGACCACCTTGAACCTTGCTCATTCTTTAATACATATTGGGGAAGATGTGAAATAAACCATCTTGCCAAGAGAGGAGTGCAACACATAAGGACACCTCTTTTCCTCATTATGCGAGTGTGAAAAGAGTGTAGGATGTCTCCTAGCAATATAGGTACCGGGTTGCGGGATATGAAGATTTTGATGGAATTCACATCTATGAGTTGGTCAGGATTTGGAAATAAAACCATCCCATACATGAGGAGAGCCACAATTTCCTCAAAGGCTTGAAAAACCAAGGAATTCCAACAGCTTTGGGCTTTCTCAAACAAGAACTTTGCTAGGAAGCCCTTGACACCACTCCTTGTTTCCCAATGAGTTGTGATATCAGATGAGTGCAAGTGTAGAGCTTGAGCAATCTCTTCTGGACTCGGGTCTCTTTCTGTACCGTTGAAAGGTAGTTGATTGAGAATGGGAATTCTCAAGAGTCAGGAGAATTATTCTAAAGTAGGCACAAGTTGATAGTCGGGAAATGTGAAGCAATGGTATAAAGGATCAAAGATCTGAAAGATCACCTTCATCATGTCCTCATCTGTGTTGGAGGTGACCAAGTTGAGTAGGCGGCCATGTCTCTCGGTGAATAGAGAGTTTTCAGGAATCCTTGAAGCTAGCTCCTTAAGTTGTGGAGGGATCCTTACAAGGTTAACTTGAATAGTTTTCCTGTGAAGAGAATCCATATCCTACTAAACAAGAACAAAGATGAATCCCAAAATCCTTGAAATGGTTAGTGAATGTGTATGATGTTATGATGTTCATGATGTTATGTACAAGTATGTATATACAAACAAAACAAACATATTCCTAGGTTTAGGCTTGCATGGATTTTTATAGGTAAGTACCCTCTTGATGTTTAGTTGGCTCAACCTATCCTAGTAGTAGTAACCGGGTTCTAAGGAGCTCAATATCATTGGTTTGTTTCCTTGGTCATTGTTTCAGCACAAGCCTCTTTAATGGCAACCAAAATATCCCAAGAAACCAAACCTCAATGAGTGTAGTATCGAGTATCTACCAACTTCAGACTGCACCAAAGACGGTCATCTCACTACGTCCTAATGGTCAAGTAAGGGTTCTAAAAGTTCAGTATTGCTTCATGACATTACTCAGCGGCCCCGTATTCTCCTTGATTAACTCAAAAGCTACCGATACCCACAAATATGTCGCACTAACATAGCTATTGCTTAGACCATATCGGTATACCACGCACAATTTCCACAACGTATTGCTACTTACCTATAAGGTATCCCAAATCCGGGTAGAGGATTCAAACAAGTGCACCTTTGGAGTAAGATCTGGTAAGCTCCTAGGTTTCGTTGTCAGCGGTAAAGGTATTGAAGGAGATACTATGAAGCTTAAAGCTATTCAAGAGATGCCAACTCCTTGCACCGCAAAGGAGGTTAGGGGATTCTTGGGACATCTAAACTACATTGCCAGATTCATTTCCCACCTAACCTCTACTTGTGAGCCCATCTTCAAATTACTAAAGAAAGATCAAGTAGTGAAGTGGAATGACGACTGCCAGACTTCCTTTGACAGAATCAAGGAGTATCTTTAAGAACCTTCAATTTTGATGCCTCCAGTTGAAGGAAGACCTCTGATCATGTACTTAACAATATTAGAAAATTCAATGTGGTGTGTGCTGGGGAAGCATGATGAGTCTGGTCGAAAAGAGCATGCAATATACTACCTTAGCAAAAAATTTACCGACTGTGAAATAAGATACTCACTGCTCGAGAAAACTTGCTGTACTTTGACATGGGCTGCTCGCCGACTAAGACAATATATGTTGACCCACACCACTTTATTGATATCTAAAATGGATTCTATCAAATACATATTCGAGTAGCCCGCTCTCTCTGGAAGAATAGAAAGATGGAAAATGGTCCTGACCGAATATGACATTTAGTACATTACCCAAAAAGAAATAAAAGGAAGTGTAATAGCTGATCATTTGGCTCATCAGGTTGTGGACAACTATCAATCCATGAATTATGAGTTCCCAGACGAGAACATCATGTTAGTGACTGATTGTGAAGAACCTAGACCATATGAAGGACCTGAAAAAGGTTCTCGATGGACTATGGTTTTTGAAGAAGCTTCCAACACACTTGGCAATGTAATCGGTGTTGTGATCATATCTCCCGAAGGCTGGCATACACTTTTCACTGCCAGGCTATGTTTAAATTGTACCAATAATATGGCTGAATATGAACCATGCATTATGGGTCTCAAAGCTGATATCGACTTGAGAATCAAATGCTTGAGTGTATTTGGAGACTCGGCCCTGATAATCAGTCAAATTAGAGGAGAATGGGACACGAAGCATCCTAATCTCATCCCTTACCGAGAGCATGTGTTGACACTGATTCCACACTTTAAAGAAGTTACCTTTGAGCATTTTCCACGAGAAGAAAATCAATTAGCGGATGTGCTAGCTACTATGTCATCTATGTTTAAAGTCATATGGGGTAATGAAGCTCCTCATATCACTATTGAGAGATTGGACGAACCAGCATACTGTTATGAGGTTGATACTAAAGAAGTAGTGGATAAACCTTGGTTCCATGAAATGAAAATATACCTCGAAGCCCAAGAGTATCCTGAGGGAGCTTCCGTTAATGATAAGAAGTTCCTAAGAATATTCTCTGCCAAGTTTTTCCTCAGTAATGGAATCCTCTACAAGCGCAACCACGATTCTACTTTGTTTCGGTATGTAGACAAGAGTGAAGCATAGAAGATTATGGAAGATATGCATGAATGTACCTTTGGCACCCATTCTAGTGGGCACATAATGGCTAAGAAGATTCTGAGGGCAGGATACTACTGGTCCACTATGGAAGCAAACTGTTATCAGCATTCCCGAACTTGTCACAAGAGTCAGATCTATGTGGATAAAGTATATTTGCCTCTGGTTCCCTTAAACATCTTGACTGCTCCCTGGCCTTTCGCAATGTGGGGAATTGATATGATCGAAGATATTAGACCTACCACTTCTAATGGTCACCTCTTCATCCTGGTTGCCATTAATTACTTCACAAAGTGGATCGAGGTAGCCTCATTTGCTTCTATTACCAAGAATGTAGTGGCCCGGTCCATTAGACATAACCTTATCTGTCGGTATGGTATTCCAAAAAAAATCATCACAGATAATGGTACCAATATCAATAATACTATGATCACCGAGCTCTGCACACAACTCAAGATTCAGCATCATAACTCTTCTCCTTACCGGCCTAAGATGAATGACATTGTAGAGGCCGCCAATAAAAACATAAAGAAGATCATACAGAAGATGACGGTGACATACAAAGACTGGCACGAGATGTTACCATTCACTCTTCATGGTTATCGTACCTTAGTATGCACATCAACAAGGGAAAATTCTTTCTCTCTGGTATACGGTATGGAAGTTGTCCTACCCATTGAAGTCCATATCCCTTCCTTGAGAATCATGAAATATGCGGGTTTGAATAAAGACGAATGGGTTCCGCCTCGACTTGACAAATTGAACCTGATTGACGAGAAAAGGCTCGCAACTATTTGTCATGGTAAGATGTACCAGAAACATATGATCAAAGCTTTTAACAAGAAGGTCAGACGTCAGGAATATCAATTTGGTGACCTAGTAATCAAGCGCATTATCCTGCCACAAGGTGATCCCAGGGGCAAATGGACTCCCACATACGAACGATCATTTATGATCAAGAATATATTTTCTGGTGGAGCCATGATATTAACCATTATGGACGGTGATGACCTTCTGCATCCTGTAAACGCAGACATAGTTAAAAGATACTAAATATAAATAGAGACCCGCTAGGTTGACTGGCCTAGGAAAAAATAAGGGCATCCCGGCGAACCAAAAGGGTTCGGGAAAAAGTTAGGGATATATATATATATATATATATATATATATATATATATATATATATATATATATATATATATATATATATATGAAAAATCTGTACACCCGGCAAGTCGAAAACCTGAAAAGGCGGCTTGGGCAAAAAAGGGTATCCTGGTGGACTAAAAACCCGAAAGGGTGGTCCAAGCAAAAGTTAGGGATTAAAAACGTACAACTATGTCCCGCTGGATCACCTCAAAGACCGACTTCAATATCAAGTGTCAAATTCAAATGGTACTAATCTATCCAGTAAACTTCAGTCAAGCAACAAAGTGATGAGACGCTCAAAGATATACAGGCAATAACAGAATAGGAACCTAATGGGATCATTTAACATAGTTGTTTTTCTTTGTATACTTCTTTGTATAGTTTTCATTCTTACGACAACATTCTCTTATTAGGATGTCTGTCTTCTTGTACAAAAACGCATGTTATAGGCAGACTTCTCCAGATTAATACAAAAACTGTATCTTTGAAAGTGCATAAACTATATGTTTTCTTTTTTCTATTTTGTTTTGCAAAAAAAGTCCAGTAATTATTTTTAACATAGGCATTTGAATATAATCACCGGTTACAAATACACGCATAAAAAATAGAAAGACAATTACTAATGGCTTTGAGAAATGGGACAATGTCTAAAAAGCCATCTGCAAATCCCCACAGATACATCCCATAATAGATACAGAGACAGAGACGTCCACCTGTGAAGTCACTGCCATATCCTCAGTATACATCCTATTTATGTCAGAGGTTCCGACATCCCCTACAGAGCAAGAGTCTTCAATCATCTCCCCAGCATCTTGAAGAATTCCACAACATGGTTCATAAATTTCATGGGTTCCCCAACAGGGCTTCATAAAAATCCCCAAGTAGTTTACAAAGTTTTCTTTCTCGAGTAGAGTTTATTTCTCTAGCCACGAAAATCCATCACCCAACAATTCAACTTCAACAAATAATGAAGAATCACATTCTTCATCCCCAGCAGTAGTCAGGGATTTATTTTCCCTTAATTCAACAACGCTACAAAGAACAACTGATTAGTTCATATATTTCATTCATACATTATTTTACAAACGTCATAGCATATGCATACAAAATACATATAGCACAATCTCATTTATTTTGAGAACATCATTACACAATGAGTGTCATGCATCATGACATTGCATATAGCTATCTCTTTAACTTTTCAGGAAAGATCAACAAACAAATATCATCATCAATTTTCAACAAGTTCCAGATTAATTCCTGAAACAAGATAGGACAATTATATGTGAACAACTGATTATAGATTAATACCCGAAACAAGACAGGACAACTATCTACATGAACAAATTAAAGATTAACTCCCGAAACAAGATGGGAAAACTATCTTTCTTTCTCTAAGGCCAGATATTAATTCCTGAAAAAAGCCAGGGCGACTATCTCTACGACCAACAAAAGAAGGTTTCGAATTAATACTTGAAACAAGACAGGACAACTATCTATGAACAACTGATTATAGATTAATACTTGAAACAAGACAAGACCACTATCTACATGAGAAGATTAAAGATTAACTCCAAAAATAAGACGGGGAGGCTATATTTATTTCTCTAAGGTCAAAGATTAATTCCTGAAACAAGCCAGGTCAACTATCTCTACAACCAACAAAAATCAAGTTCCGGATTAATACCTGAAATAAGACATGACAACTATCTGTGAATAACTGATTGTAGATTAATACCTGAAACAAGAAAGGACAACTATCTACATGATCAGAGTGAAGATTAACTCCCGAAACAAGACAGAGAAACTATCTCTCTTTCTCTTTGGGTCAGATAAAGATCAATTCCCGAAACAGGACGGGGAGACTATCTACATGACAAACGTTTACTTCAAGACTTCTGTTGGTTCAGTTTAAATCGACCAATGATTTATCCTAATTTTGTTCCAGTAGACATTTTCTCTGGTTCAGTCAAATCGATCCTAATATTTTTCTGATTATTATCAGACAAAAACAAACACAGACATATGTTGTTTCGCCATAAATCGACCTAAGATTTACCCTGATACTTCTTCCAATCTCCATCAACAATCCTTTGGGTGGCATCTATAAGCCCATCTATGACAATTCACAACCACTATGGATGGCATATGTAAGAATATCTCCTACAATTCATCATTATTTCTCCAAATGACATCTCTAAGCCCATTCCTAAAACAATCAATCACCACATCATCGAGTGCAAATTTATGGGCACTCTAGTGTTCAATCATCTTTCACCTTCAAGTCATGAATGACAGATCCGCCAATCAAACTCTTCAGGTTTAAGAAGATTAAACATGGGCAGCTCTTGTACCTCAAAAATTTCCCTCCCATTTCTCAAGATATTTCCTACAAAGATCTTCAACGACTCAAGTTTGCATAAGTATCGACCTGGTCAAATCATCTCCTCAGTACTGATGTCTCAAATTAGGGTTCGAGTTTGCACAAGGAAAATTGGACTCCTAATACTTCAAATGACTTTCATGGACCATTATGGACCCTCAAGATTGCTCCTGTCAAGTTTCAAAGTCTTAAATCACAAAACCGCTCAAGCAATTGATCAGGTGACCTAAAATCAATTGTATTAGAACAAAGTCGATTGTAGCCAACCTACAATCAAACTTCAAGATTTTGTACCGATATCAACATTTTGAAGTCATATGTATCATTCGATCAAGATGGGAACATAATTTCCCAAGAAAATCATTCAAATTATCAAAAGGGCAAAATGGTCAAAATTAGGGTTTTTGACCTAGAATGACCAATCTTCAATTTTGACCTAGTACATGACTTATTGGTTTGAAACATTGATTTCAAGAATCCAAATACGTCATTTTGACCTAATCACATATTTCAATTTATCTCCCGAGATTAGTTGATTGATCGATGAAATTTGGTCAATTGGTGGAAAAAAGTCAATTGTACACTAAAAAGTTAAACTTTTGACTTTTGGTCGAATTTGAGTTTCAAAAATCACATTTCATCAAGACAACTCAAAATATGAAATTTGATCATCAAAAATCAAGAGAGTCAAAAATCCAACTTTGCAAGGCTTAGAAATTTTTCTAAGAATTTGTGCACTAGTTAATTTATTGCTTCATGACATCTTTTCACTATAATTCAAGATGTTACAAACAATTCAGGGTGTTACAAATAGTTCAAGTTATTACAAGGTTGCATTTTTGAAAATTTACAAATCTTAAAGCTTTGTCTTGTTTGAATTTTTTTCCTTTTGACTCAAAATCTTGCCATTATGCTTTGTCTTTGTCACAATATGCATAAATTGGTATGCAAATCAGATTTTGTACCATGCTACAATATGCTGCCAAGTCCAAGCCTGCTTACTACAAGCTCAAAATCATGTTTAGAAGACAGTTTGTTATCCTGAACAAAACAACCCTGCTATGCTATCTCTAAACACTACCACAACGCTCCAAAGCTTCTACAAAAAAGCCCTCTTATGCTGCTCCTAACCCAGTCCAAGCCTGCATTATCTCAGCCCCATATTTGCACAATATTAGCACATAAGAGCTGCACCAAAGAGCAATGGAACAATATATCCAAATAGTTCAAATTGTTATTTGTTTCCCTCCCAAAATCCCAGCAAAACTCATCTATAAATATACTATTTTCACAAGCCACAAAGGGCTGGCCTTTAGAGAGAAAAAGAGAGAACATAAAAACAGTATTCTTTGTAAACTCTACTCATTCACAAAAGACCCTTGCTCATACTCATCTCTGTTTTAATTCACCAAAACAGAACCTCAACCCATTATTCCATCTTACAAACTCCCCATAAACCAACCAGCCGACACTTTATATCACATAAAGATTGTTCAAACACAACAACATTTTCTGTAGGGCCATACTCTTCATCTTCCAAACACAAAAACAATATTGTACAACTTGACTGGGTTAGTATGGTTAAAACAACTTGGAATAACTTCTTGGAGCTGTAATAATCTCCAACCCTGAAACAAGACAGGGTGAAACAAGACAGGACAACTATCTACATGAGCAGAGTGAAGATTAACTCCCGAAACAAGACGGAGAAACTATCTCTCTTTCTCTTTGGGTCAGATAAAGATCAATTCCTGAAACAGGACGAGGAGACTATCTACATGAAAAACGTTTACTTCAAGACTTCTGTTGGTTCAGTTTAAATTG
Source organism: Vicia faba (assembly GCA_948472305.1). NCBI lineage: Eukaryota > Viridiplantae > Streptophyta > Magnoliopsida > Fabales > Fabaceae > Vicia > Vicia faba. Next base: position 1,238,073,942 of record OX451737.1, read on the forward strand.
ACCAAAGATTTATCCTGATTCTGTTCCAGTAGACATTTTCTCTGGTTAAGTCAAATCGATCCTAATATTTTTCTGATTATTATACAGACAAAAGAAAAAACGGACATCTGTTTTTTCGCCATAAATTGACCGAAGATTTACCCTGATACTTCTTCCAATCTCCATTAACAATCCTTTGGGTGGAATCTATAAGCCCATCTCTGACAATTCACAACCACTATGGATGGAATCTGTAAGGACATCTCCTACAATCCTTCATCATTTCTCCAAATGGCATCTCCAAGCCCATTCCTAACACAATCAATCACCACACCATCAAGTGCAAATTTCTGGGCACTCTAGTGTTCAATCATCTTTCACCTTCAAGTCATGAATGACGGATCCGCCAATCTAACTCTTCAGGTTTAAGAAGATTAAATAGGGGCAGATCTTGTACCCAAAAATTTTCCCTCTCATTTCTCAAGATATTTCCTACAAAGATCTTCAATGACTCAAGTTTGCGTAAGTATTGACCTGGTCAAATCATCTCCTCAATACTGATGTCTCAAATTAGGGTTCGAGTTTGCACAAGGAAAATTGGACTCCTATTACTTCAAATGACTTTCAAGGACCATTATGGACCCTCAAGATTGCTCCTGTCAAGTTTCAAAGTCTTAGATCACAAAATCACTCAATCAATTGATCAGATGACCTAAAATCATATATATTAGAACAAAATCGATTGTGGCCAACCTACAGTCAAACTTCAAGATTTTGTACCGATATCAACATTTTGAAGTCATATGTATCACTCGACCAAGATGGGAGCACAATTTCCCAAGAAAATCGTTCAAATTGTCAAAAGGGCAAAATGGTCAAAATTAGGGTTTTTGACCGAGAATGATCAATCTTCAATTTTGACCTAGTACATGACTTATTGGTTTGAAACATTGATTTCAAGAATCCAAATACGTCATTTTGACCTAATCAAATATTTCAATTCATCTCCCAAAATCAGTGGATTGATAGACGAAATTTGGTCAATTGGTGGAAAAAAGTCAATTGTACACTAAAAAGTCAAACTTTTGACTTTTGGTCGAATTTGAGTTTCAAAAATCACATTTCATGAAGACAACTCAAAATATGAAATTTGATCATCAAAAATCAAGAGAGTCAAAAATCCAACTTTGCAAGGCTTAGAAATGTTTTTAAGAATTTGTGTACTTGTTAATTTCATTGCTTCATGACATCTTTTCACTATAATTCAAGATGTTACAAACAATTCAGGGTGTTACAAATAGTTCAAGTTATTACAAGGTTGCATTTTTGCAAATTTACAAATCCTAAAGCTTTATCTTGTTTTAATTTTTTTCCTTTTGACTCAAAATCTTGCCATTATGCTTTGTCTTTGTCACAATCTGCATAAATTGGTATGCAAACAAGATTTTGTACCATGCTACAATATGCTGCCAAGTCCAAGCCTGCTTACTACAAGCTCAAAATCATGTTTAGAAGATAGTCTGTTGTCCTAAACAAAACAACCCTGCTATGATATCTCTAAACACTACCACAACACTCCAAAGCTGCTGGAAAACAACCCTGCTATGCTGCTCCTAACCCAGTCCAAGCCTGCATTATCTCATCCCCATATTTGCACAAGATTAGCACATAAGAGCTGCACCAAAAAGCAATGGAACAATATATACGAACAATTCAAATTGTTATTTGTTTCCCTCCCAAAATCCCATCAAAACTCATCTACAAATAGACTGTTTTCACAAGCCACAAAGGGTTGGACTTTAGAGAGAAAAAGAGAGAACAGAAAAAATAGTATTCTTTGTAAACTCTGCTCATTCACAAAAGACCCTTTCTCATACTCATCTCTGTTTTAATTCACCAAAACAGAACCTCAACCCATTATTCCATCTTACAAACTCCCCATAACCCAACCAACCAACCAAACACTTTACATCACATAGAGATTATTCAAACACAACAACATTTTCTGTAGTGCCATACTCTTCATCTTCTAAACACAAAAACAATATTGTACAACTTGACTGGGATAGTATGGTTAAAACAGCTTGGAATAACTTCTTGGAGCTGTAATAATCTCCAACCCTGAAACAAGACAGGGTGAAACAAGACAGGACAACTATCTACATGAGCAGAGTGAAGATTAACTCCCGAAACAAGACGGAGAAACTATCTCTCTTTCTCTTTGGGTCAAATAAAGATCAATTCCCGAAACAGGACGGGGAGACTATCTACATGACAAACATTTACTTCAAGACTTCTGTTGGTTCAGTTTAAACGACCAATGAATTATCCTGATTCTGTTCCAGTAGAAATTTTCTCTAGTTCAGTCAAATCGATCATAATGTTTTTATGATTATTATACAGACAAAAACAAATACGGACACCTGTTGTTTCGCCATAAATCGACCGAAGATTTACCCTGATACTTCTTCCAATCTCCATCAACAATCCTTTAGATGGAATCTATAAGCCAATCTCTAACAATTCACAACCACTATGGATGGCATCTGTAAGCACATCTCCTACAATTCTTCATCATTTCTCCAAATGGCATCTCTAAGCCCATTCCTAACACAATCCATCACTATATCATCGAGTGCAAATTTCTGGGCACTCTAGTGTTCAATCATCTTTCACCTTCAAGTCATGAATGACGGATCCGCCAATCTAACTCTTCAGGTTTAAGAAATATTAAACAGGGGCAGCTCTTGTACACCAAAAGTTTCCCTCTCATTTCTCAAGATATTTCCTACAAAGATCTCCAATGACTCAAGTTTGCGTAAGTATCGACCTGGTCAAATCATCTCCTCAGTACTGATGTCTCAAATTAGGATTCGAGTTTGCACAAGGAAAATTGGACTCCTAATACTTTAAATGACTTTCATGGACCATTATGGACCCTCAAGATTTCTCCTATCAAGTTTCAAAGTCTTAGATCACAAAATCGCTCAATCAATTGATCAGATGACCTAAAATCAGATGTATTAGAACAAAGTTGGTTGTGGCCAACCTACAGTCAAACTTCAAAATTTTGTATCGATATCAACATTTTGAAGTCATATGTATCATTCGATCAAGATGGGACCATAATTTCCCAAGAAAATCGTTCAAATTGTCAAAAGGGCAAAATGGTCAAAATTAGAGTTTTTGACCGAGAATAACCAATCTTCAATTTTGACCTAGTACATGACTTATCGGTTTGAAACATTGATTTCAAGAATCCAAATATGTCATTTTGACCTAATCACATATTTCAATTCATCTCCCGAGATCAGTGGATTGATAGACAAAATTTGGTCAATTGGTGGAAAAAAGTCAATTGTACACTAAAAAGTCAAACTTTTAACTGTTGGTCGAATTTGAGTTTCAAAAATCACATTTCATCAAGGCAACTCAAAATATGAAATTTGATCATCAAAAATCAAGAGAGTCAAAAATCCAACTTTGCAAGGCTTAGAAATTTTTCTAAGAATTTGTGTACTTGTTAATTTCATTGCTTCATGACATCTTTTCACTATAATTCAAGATGTTACAAACAATTCAGGGTGTTACAAATAGTTCATGTTATTACAAGGTTGAATTTTTTCAAATTTACAAAATCTTAAAGCTTTGTCTTGTTTGAATTTTTTTCCTTTTGACTCAAAATCTTGCCATTACGCTTTGTCTTTGTCACAATCTGCATAAATTGGTATGCAAACCAGATTTTGTACCATGCTACAATATTTTGCCAAGTCCAAGCCTGCTTACTACAAGCTCAAAATCATGTTTAGAAGACAGTCTGTTGTCCTGAACAAAACAGCCCTGCTATGCTATCTCTAAACACTACCACAACACTCCAAAGTTGCTGCAAAACAGCCCTGCTATGCTGCTCTTAACCCAATCCAAGCCTGCATTATCTTAGCCCCATATTTGCACAAGATTAGCACATAAGAGATGCACCAAAAAGAAATGGAACAATATATCCAAACAATTCAAATTGTTATTTGTTTCCCTCCCAAAATCCCAGCAAAACTGATCTATAAATACACTTTTTTCACAAGCCACAAAGGGCTGGCCTTTAGAGAGAGAAAGAGAGAACAGAAAAAACCGTATTCTTTGTAAACTCTACTCATTCACAAAAGACCCTTGCTCATACTCATCTCTGTTTTAATTCACCAAAACAGAACCTCAACCCATTATTCCATCTTACAAACTCCCCATAAACCAACCAGCAAAACACTTTACATCACATAGAGATTGTTCAAACACAACAACATTTTCTGTAGTGCCATACTCTTCATCTTCCAAACACAAAAACAATATTGTACAACTTGGATGGGTTAGTATGGTTAAAACAACTTGGAATAACTTCTTGGAGTTGTAATAATCTCCAACCGTGAAACAAGACAGGGTGAAACAAGACAGGAAAACTATCTACATGAGATGAGTGAAGATTAACTCCCGAAACACGACGGAGAAACTATCTCTCTTTCTTTTTGGATCAGATAAAGGTCAGTTCCCGAAACAGGACGGGGAGACTTTCTACATGATAAACGTTTACTTCAAGACTTCTGTTGGTTCAGTTTAAATCGACCAATGATTTATCCTGATTCTGTTCCAGTAGACATTTTCTCTGGTTCAGTCAAATCGATCCTATTATTTTTCTGATTATTATACAAACAAAAACAAATACGGACATCTGTTGTTTCGCCATAAATCGACCGAAGATTTACCATGATACTTCTTCCAATCTCCATCAATAATCCTTTGGATGGCATCTATAAGCCCATCTCTGACAATTCACAACCATTATGGATGTTATCTGTAAGCACATCTCCTACAATTCTTCATCATTTCTCCAAATGGCATCTCTAAGCCCATTCCTAACACAATCAATCACCACATCATCGAGTGCAAATTTTTGGGCACTCTAGTGTTCAATCATCTTCAACCTTCAAGTCATGAATGACGGATCCGCCAATCTAACTCTTCAGGTTTAAGAAGATTAAACAGGGGCAGCTCTTGTACCCCAAAATTTTCCCTCCCATTTCTCAAGATATTTCCTACAAAGATCTTCAATGACTCAAGTTTGCGTAAGTACCGACCTGGTCAAATCATCTCCTCAGTACTGATGTCTCAAATTAGGGTTCGAGTTTGCACAAGGAAAATTGGACTCCTAATACTTCAAATGACTTTCAAGGACCATTATGGACCCTCAATATTTCTCCTGTAAAGTTTCAAAGTCTTAGATCACAAAATCGATCAATAAATTGATCAGATGACCTAAAATAAGTTGTATTAGAACAAAGTCGATTGTGGCCAACCTACAGTCAAACTTCAAGATTTTGTACCGATATCAACATTTTGAAGTAATCTGTATCATTCGATCAAGATGGGACCACAATTTCCCAAGAAAATCGTTCAAATTGTCAAAAGGGCAAAATGGCCAAAATTAGGGTTTTTGACCGAGAATGACCAATCTTCAATTTTGACCTAGGTCATGACTTATTGGTTTGAAACATTGATTTCAAGAATCCAAATACGTCATTTTGACCTAATCGCATATTTCAATTCATCTCCCGGGATCAGTGGATTAATAGACGAAATTTGGTCAATTGGTGGAAAAAAGTCAATTGTACATTAAAAAGTCAAACTTTTGACTTTTGGTCGAATTTGAGTTTCAAAAATCACATTTCATCAAGACAACTCAAAATATGAAATTTGATCATCAAAAATCAAGAGACTCAAAATTCTAACTTTGCAAGGCTTAGAAATTTTTCTAAGAATTTGTGTACTTGTTAATTTCATTGCTTCATGACATCTTTTCACTATAATTCAAGATGTTACAAACAATTCAGGGTGTTACAAATAGTTCAAGTTATTACAAGGTTGCATTTTTGCAAATTTACAAATCCTAAAGCTTTGTCTTGTTTGAATTTTTTCCTTTTGACTCAAAATTTTGCCATTATGCTTTGTCTTTGTCACAATCTGCATAAATTGGTATGCAAACAAGATTTTGTACCATGCTAAAATATGCTGCCAAGTCCAAGCCTGCTTACTACAAGCTCAAATTCATGTTTAGAAGACAATCTGTTGTCCTGAACAAAACAGCCCTGCTATGCTATCTCTAAACACTACCACAACACTCCAAAGCTGCTGCAAAACAGCTCTGCTATGCTGCTTCTAACCCAGCCAAGCCTGCATTATCTCAGCCCCATATTTGCACAAGATTAGCACATAAGAGCTGCACCAAAAAGCAATGGAACAATATATCCAAACAGTTCAAATTGTTATTTGTTTCCCTCCCAAAATCCTAGCAAAACTCATCTACAAATAGACTGTTTTCACAAGCCACAAAGGGCTGGCCTTTAGAGAGAAAAAGAGAGAACAGAAAAAACAGTATTCTTTGTAAACTCTACTTATTCAAAAAAGACCCTTGCTCATACTCATCTCTGTTTTAATTCACCAAAACAGAACCTCAACCCATTATTTCATCTTACAAACTCCCCATAAAACAACCAGCCAAACACTACATCACATAGAGATTGTTCAAACACAACAACATTTTCTGTAGTGCCATACTCTTCATCTACCAAACACAAAAACAATATTGTACAACTTGACTGGGTTAGTATGGTTAAAACAGCTTGGAATAACTTCTCGGAGCTGTAATAATCTCCAACCCTGAAACAAGACAGGGTGAAACAAGACAGGACAACTATCTACATGAGCAGAGTGAAGATTAACTCCTGAAACAAGACGGATAAACTATTTCTCTTTCTCTTTGGGTCAGATAAAGATCAATTCCCGAAACAGGATGGGGAGACTATCTACATGACAAATGTTTACTTCAAGACTTCTGTTGGTTCAGTTTAAATCGACCAATGATTTATCTTGATTCTGTTCCAGTAGACATTTTCTCTGGTTCAGTCAAATCGATCCTAATATTTTTTTGATCATTATACAGACAAAAACAAATACGGACATCTGTTGTTTCGCCATAAATCGACCGAAGATATACCCTGATACTTCTTCCAATCTCCATCAATAATCCTTTGGGTGACATCTATAAGCCCATCTCTGACAATTCACAACCACTACGGATGGCATCTGTAAGCACATCTCCTATAATTCTTCATCATTTCTCCAAATGGCATCTCTAAGCCCATTCCTAACACAATCAATCACCACATCATCGAGTGCAAATTTCTGGGCACTCTAGTGTTAAATCATCTTTCACCTTCAAGTGATGAATGACGGATCCGCCAATCTAACTCTTCAGGTTTAAGAAGATTAAACAGGGGCAACTCTTGTACCCCAAAATTTTCCCTCTCATTTCTCAAGATATTTCCTACAAAGATCTTCAATGACTCAAGTTTGCGTAAGTATCGACCTGGTCATATCATCTCCTCAGTACTAATGTCTCAAATTAGGGTTCGAATTTGCACAAGGAAAATTGGACTCCTAATACTTCAAATTAATTTCATGGACCATTATGGACCCTCAAGATTGCTCCTGTCAAGTTTCAAAGTCTTAGATCATAAAATCGCTCAATCAATTGATCAGATGACCTAAAATCAGCTGTATTAGAACAAAGTCGATTGTGGCCAACCTACAGTCAAACTTCAAGATTTTGTACCGATATCAACATTTTGAAGTCATATGTATCATTCGATCAAGATGGGACCATAATTTCCCAAGAAAATCGTTCAAATTGTCAAAAGGGAAAAATGGTCAAAATTAGGGTTTTTGATCGAGCATGACCAATCTTCAATTTTGACGTAGTACATAACTTATTGGTTTGAAACATTGATTTCAAGAATCCAAATACATCATTTTGACCTAATCACATATTTCAATTCATCTCCCGAGATCAGTGGATTGATAGACAAAATTTGGTCAATTGGTGGAAAAAAGTCAATTGTACACTAAAAAGTCAAACTTTTGACTTTTGGTCGAATTTGATTTTCAAAAATCACATTTCATCAAGACAACTCAAAATATGAAATTTGATCATAAAAAATTAAGAGAGTCAAAAATCTAACATTGCAAGGCTTAGAAATTTTTCTAAGAATTTGTGTACTTGTTAATTTCATTGCTTCATGACATCTTTTCACTATAATTCAAGATGTTACAAACAATTCAGGGTGTTACAAATAGTTCAAGTTATTACAAGGTTGCATTTTTGCAAATTTACAAATCCTAAAGCTTTGTCTTGTTTGAATGTTTTTCCCTTTGACTCAAAATCTTGCTATTATGTTTTGTCTTTGTCACAAACTGCATAAATTGGTATGCAAACCAGATTTTGTACCATGCTACAATATGCTGCCAAATCCAATCCTGCTTACTACAAGCTCAAAATCATGTTTAGAAGACAATTTGTTGTCCTAAACAAAACAGCCCTGCTATGCTTTCTCTAAACACTACGACAACACTCCAAAGCTGCTGCAAAACAGCCCTGCAATGATGCTCCTAACCCAGTCCAAGCCTGCATTATCTCAGCCCCATATTTGCATAAGATTAACACATAAGAACTGCACCAAAAAGCAATGTAATAATATATCCAAACAGTTCAAATTGTTATTTGATTCCCTCCTAAAATCCCAGCAAAACTCATCTACAAGCCACAAAGGGCTGGCCTTTAGAGAGAAAAAGAGAGAACAGAAAAAACTGTATTCTTTGTAAACTATACTCATTCACAAAAGACCCTTGCTCATACTCATCTCTATTTTCATTCACCAAAACAGAACCTCAACCCATTATTCCATCTTACAAACTCCCCATAAACCAACCAGCCAAACACTTTACATCACATAGAGATTGTTCAAACACAACAACATTTTCTGTAGTGCCATACTCTTCATATTTCAAACTCAAAAACAATATTGTAAACTTGACTGGGTTAGTATGGTTCAAACAACTTGGAATAACTTCTTGGAGGTTCACTAAGCCCCTCACAACTTCTTGAAAAGTATTCAGATTCAAAACACCAAGTGCAGTCTCAAGGAAAGTCTCCTTGACTTTTCATTTTTCATACATCACTAATGATTCATTTTTGAAGATAAAATGCGGTAATCATTGTCCTTTGAAGTTAACCATTTACTTGCTTTTCATTTTTATCAATTATATGTTAAAAACTGACTGATACATGCCAAAGAATGATGATAGAGGCAATAAAACTGCAGCATGAGTCGACACATACCCACATGGGTTGACTCATTCTAGTTACAAAACAGGGTATGAGTCGACACATGGTCTTATGCGTTGACTCATACTGTTAACCAGGCCCCAAAATAGAAGGATGAAAGGTGCATGAGTCGACACAAAACGCGTATGTGTCGACACAAATAGGTGCATGAGTCGACACATACCATTATGCATCGACTCATACTAAGTTGATTTTGCTTTACAGGAGTGTTGCAACCCAAAATTTTCCCTCTCATTTATCAAATATTTTCTCACAAAGATCTCTCTTGGTTCAAGACTGCACTAGGGTTGATTAGATCAAGACACCTCCTCAAGCACTAATGACCAAAATTAGGGTTTGAGATTGAACAAGGATAATTGAACTTTCAATGCTTCATATGACTTTCATGGATCATTATGGACCCCCAATATTACTCATGCCAAGTTTCAAGCCTTGGATCACACTTTTGCTAAATCAATTGAGCAGTTGACCTAAAAATCAGTTATATTGGGGAAAAGTCAACTATGGCCAATTTACAGTCAAACTTCATAATTTTTTATCCACATCAACATTATAAACTCATATGCATCATTTGATCACGTTTGGACCATAATTCCTCAAGAAATTTGATCAAATCATCAAAAGGGCAAAATGGTCAAAATTAGGGTTTTAACTGAGAAAGGGAAATTTCTGATTTTTAACCTAGCAAATGGTCAATTGGTTTGAAGCATGGTTTCAAGAGTTAAATTTCATCTTTTTGACCTAATGGCATGACCTAAAACATTGCTCAAAGATCAATTGGATTGATAGTGAATTTTTAGTCAACTGATCAAAAGTCAATTGTACACTGAAAAATCAAACTTTGACTTTTTGGTCAAAATTCAATGTCAAAGATCACAATTCATCAAAAAATGTCAAAATATGAAACTTATTCATCAAGAAATCAAAAAGTCAAGATTTCATTTTGAAAAGTCAAAGTTTTCTAACTTAGAAATTTTTTAAGTGTTTAAAACTTCACGTTTTTTCATAAATTTGAGCCAACTTTTCACCATGATGCAAGATGATTCAGAAGAAACTTTCAACATGAAAGTTGTAGATATCCATGATATCTACAACATTTCTTGACATAACTTCTTCTAAAAATGCTTGTATCTCAAGTTATTAATTTATAAAGTCATGGTTTTGAAATTGAACACTTAGTGAAATTTTGCCCTAATTTTGGTCAGAATTTTGACCTAACGTCATGGCACTTTTTCATATAGTTCCAAGGGAAATTTTAAAAAGTTATTCAAAGAGTTTTTGTAGAGAACATTTCAAGCTTTCCAAAATGTCCATGAACTTCTTGAGATCATTTGTGAGCAAGGAGAATTGAAAAGATGAAGTTAGGGTTTTCAAACTTGAATTACAAGCCATTTCATGATGAACAAGAATTCAAATCCATGCCTATGCTGCATGAATCTTACTTTCCAGGCTTCTAACCTCTAAATCTATCCATAATCGGAAGATTACACAACTATTTGAGCTATGATCCAAGTGTTTGAGTCTTTTTCCAAGTGAGTATTCGATTAATGGAACAAAGTTCACACTTCCATTTTGGAAAAGTGACTTTAATCACAAAGTCAATGCATAGAGCTCCTAACTTGTTTCATATGAACACAAGCAATGTCAAAGGAAAAAGCAACATGTCTAGAGCCTCCCATAAACTCAGGCCATGCTTGTACTACACATTTAAACTTGTTTTCCCACTTTTCTTCAAAATCAAGTAACATAGCCATAACTCTATATCTCATAGTTCTGTCAACTTAAAACCCTCTAACCTTTTTCATATAACTGTAAAGTTATTTGCAAGCTAACACACGAACATACAAGCTCCCAATCTCCCTGAAAACTAAGATTGCACAAAACCTACATTTTTGTGTCATTTCTGACTTTGAACTTCATACTTCAAAACCACTCGTGTGTTTCTTGGCTTAACACTTCCAAAAGCTTCCTCATATCAAATACAAACCATCCATGTCCCTGTTTGCAGACTGTTACATCATCTTCATCAACTTCCATAGCCAAAAGCGGAGCATTGTAGTTGGACTTCTCCAGGCCATTTCAGCCACTCTCAACTCAAGCTAAGCATTGCATTAGCTTCCTAGAGGTCCAAGGAAGCTAAACTGATCATCACCACTGCCTGAAATAAGCTCAAATCCATTTCACGATTTCCAGTTTTGAGGTATTTTTCTTGAACTTCTATCTTCATATTTAGGCATTGTTAGGCTTGCATTTCTGAAGATAAAATGTAGACATCATTACCCTGAAACTATACATGTCCATAGATTTCATTTATTTTGATTGATCTAGGAGAATTTTGAGTTTGAACTTTTTGAAATATTTAGGTCAGAATTTGGTACTTTTGGAAATTATCATTCATCTTTGATTTATAGCTTATGACATTTATATGGTTGGATTCGTGTGACAAAATAGAGCAATTTTCATGTTTATATTTTTGCAAATGATTGAGAAATGAGCAAGTTACAGGTCCTTTGGCTGGAGGTTGAAGATGAAGTCATTTTCAGGACTGGATTGATGTTATGTATTTTTTGTTTTGCTTATATTAACGGATGTACAACCACCCCAGTGGTAAGGCAGCGTGCTGGTAACCTCAAGGTCACGGGTTCAAGACCCAGCGCTGCCTTTTGCTTTTTATTTTCACATTTTTTGTTTGTTTGCAGCGTTGGGCTCCCCTTTGTTGGGCCTGACCTTTCCTGCTTATCTCACTCCCTGTTTCATTTTCTAACCCCCCTGACTTTTCTTTATATTTTTATTTATATTTTATTTTTCTTCATTATTATTGTTATTACCATTATTAATATTAATATTTTTATTATTATCATTATTATTATTATTTTCATAAATCATAAAAAAATCCAATTTTATTTATATTTATTATTTATACTTATACATTTTATTTTTCCTTATAAAAAACAAAAAGACTAAATACATTTTCTTTTAACAAATTAATTTCTTTTTTTTTAATAATTAATATTAAGACTTAAGTTTAATTATTATGTTATTTTCTTGTAAATTAAAATTAATTTAGAACTTAGGTTGATTTTAATTAATTAATATTCATATTATTTTTCTTAGTTGAAAACCTTTTCATAAAAAACCCTAAAAATCCTTTTCAAATTAATTTCTTTTCTTAATTAGTTTAAGTTAATTTTATTTAATTTTAATTAATCATTTTCTTTAATTAAATCAAGACAAAACCCCTTTCATAAAAAAACAACAAAAATTATTTCTTTTCTCCATTTATATTCTTGCATTTTATTTTCAAATTTGTACAATATTCAATATGGTTGTAATAGATAACTAGGTTTAATTTTCTTGCAATCTCCATTTGTAAACTTGTATACCCGCCTCCCCTAATTATGTAATAGCATAGTAATTTTACTTTTCGCAATTTATCGCTTTATATAAATGCTAGTAATTAGGGTTTGTATGAGAAGATAAAATCAACAAGTAGCAAACCTTAATCAAAGACTAAACAAAGCATGAAAATCAATACCCTTGCACACAAGCACCCCTAGGGTAAAATCCACTTGGTTGCCTTATAAAAATGGCCATATTACACATGTAAGGTATCTTAGCAAAAACAAGCAAAAATACAAGATCATAGTCTCTCGATGATACTATCTATGTTTCCTTTTCAAAATGATCTTAGTCCATAAAGAAAGATTCTAAGATACCTTGCAACATTGCTAATCATGGTTATACGATGACCCATGCTCGTCCTGTTTACATCCAAAGATAGGGTTACTTACCAAATCAATGGTAAGATAACAATGTCAAAGAAAAGAGGAAATAAACATGAGAGACTTTTGAGTAGGTAGAATGTTCCTAGTTACTTGCTCACTTTCAAAACATCCTTGCTATTTTCAAAACAAACACCAACACTTTCAAAAACATCTTTCAAACTTGAAAACATTTTCAAAAGATCAACACTTTGTATACATTCTTAAGAACGAGAATCATTACAAAGTTTGCCTAAACGATGTCGCCTTTTCAAAATACTTTCAAAAAACCACACAAAGCACATTTTCAAATAAAAGCAAGTGATCTAGCAAGTAACTAAGAGCCTATGGAAAACCATGGATGAAAAGGGTGCTAATACCTTCCCTTTTCATAATCTATCCCCCGAACTCAAGAAAACATCTCAAAGGTATTTCCTGTGATTTTTCACCTTTCCTTTTGGATAAAAGAAAAGTCGGTGGCGACTCTTGCTAACCGCAACATTTGTGATTAAACATAAAACAACCAAGTCAGTTCTCCCACCGTCTCATAGAACTGGCGACTTTGCTGGGGAAATTCTAAAAGTAGGGTTACCTTAGGGTTAGATCACATTTACTTGGTTTCTTTGTTTGACTTGTATGTTTATATTATGGTTCTTTGTTTGGGTTTGAATCCTCTACCCGAATTTGGGATGCCTTATAGGTAAGTAGCAATACATTGTGGAAACTGTGTGGGGTACACCGACATGGTCTAAGAAATAGCTACGTTAGTGCGACATATTTGTGGGTACCGGTAGAACTTGAGTAGTAAAGGAGAATACGGGGCGGTTGAGTGATGTCATGAAGAACTAATGAACTTTTAGAACCTTTACTTGACCAACTTGGCCTTTAGGACGTAGTGAGATGACCAACTTTGGTGCAGTTCGAAGTTGGTAGATACTCGATACTACACTCATTGAGGTTTGGTTTTTTGGGATATTTCGGTCACCATTTAAGAGGCTTGCGCTGAAACAATGCCCGAGAAAACAAACCAGTGATATTGAGCTCCTTAGAACCCGATTACTATTGCTAGGACAAGTTTGAGCCAACTAAACTTCAAGAGGGTACTTACCTATAAGACTCCATGCAAGCCTAAACCTAAGGATTTGTTTGCTTTGTTTATGTATATATACTTGTACATAACATCATAAACATCATAACATCTTACTCATACTCACTAACCATTTCAAGGATTTTTGGGATTTATCTTTATTCTGTTTTGTAGGACATGGATTCTATTCGCAGGAAATCCATTCAAGTCAATCTTGTAAGGATCCCTCCTCAACTTAAAGAGTTAGCATCGAGGATTCCTGAAAACTCTCCATTTACCGAAAGACATGGTCGCCTACTAAACTTGGTCACCTCTAACACTGATGAAGACATGATGAAGGTGCTCTTTTAGTTCTTTGATCCCTTACACCATTTCTTCACATTTCCCGATTATCAACTTGTGCCGACTTTGGAAGAATTCTCCAAACTCTTGAGGATTCACATCCTCATTCAACTGCCTTTCCATGTAACACACCAATTCTACCCCAAGCAAATTATGCAAAATAAATAATAGTCATAAAATTTCATTCATACAAACGAATCAGGACGTCACAAATTCTTCTAACAAATTCATTGCATTCATCATGGATATATAACACTTTTAATAAAACATCGAATGAACCATTAATATAGCATCTTTAATAAAATAATTCAACAACTACGCAGCGGAATTCTTCAATAACATCTTTAAATAAAACAGCAACTTCGAAACATCTCGTAATTAATAATAATTCAATTTAAAAGTCAACAACTGAAAAATCAACAATCAAAAATCAGCAAGCGTTCATCCCCCCGAGTTTTACATATCAGAGCAATGACACCGACTCGATCTATTGAAGGTATACGGCCTTCACTCTCGATTACCTGCACGTTACCAACATAAGGGCAACATTCAAACAGAAGGGGTGAGATATCTAACAACATAATCAAGCGCATGATAATTAATATATTCAATCAGATCAATAATGTCACCACTTCTCATATCATAATCAACAACAATTACAGCATATATACTCATTCATCAACATCAAATACACTTCATTATTCAATCATAAAATGCGACTCAAAACTATGCAAATGCATGTGGTACCATTGGAGCAGAACTCCCATCTCAAAAATCTAATCTGCCAATTAATAGAGGCATCAACAAGGCATAACCTTCATCTCAAAATTTTCGAATCCCGGCCATCTCAACGAGCATAAGCTCCATCTCAAAAATGCAATATATGCGACTCAACATGAATGTAATAACACACTCATTTAATAACATCTCAAAACACATCTCAAAACAACATCATCTCAATCATCTCAAAACAACAACATCTCAATCATATCAAACAACAACATCTCAATCATCTTGGAACAACAACATCTCAATCATCTCAAAACAACAACATCTCAATCATCTCGAAAACATCTCAATTACAGCATCTCATAAACATCTCAAAATAATTTATTAAACATCATTTATTTATCAAACGTCATTTGTTCATCATAATTATCAAACACAACTTTAATAACCACATCTTACTAATAACTCAGTTGTATATCAATACTACAGTAGTCCCTACTGTTATTTTGCTACTGTACATCATTATTGTCACTAAATCCTACTGTCATAATTCTAACAGCAGCCTCTAACGTCTCAAAATTCATCATTTTGTCCAAAATCCAGTAAAACGGTCATCTACGGGAATTAATCCTAAATTAGTTACTGGGATTACACTTCTTATCCATAATTTTAATCCTCTAGAATAGAGTTCATCGCGTTATCTAATCAACGCTTCGAACGGCATCTCAAACAGCATCCTACAACTCAAGTTACAACAATTTAAAAAAAACTGATTCTGTCAAAAGAAATCCGACATTATGTATCGACACAAAACTCCTTGGATCGACTCATCCTGCTTATCCTGCATACTATGAGTCGACACATCCTCCTTATGGATCGACTCATTCTGGTTTTCAATTCAGCATGTATCGACACATGCACTCTTCGTGTCGACTCATCCTGAGTCTTGTACTCATCATGTATCGACGCAAACCCTCCATGCATCGACTCATCCTGAGTTAAACATCATTCATGTATCGACATATGCCCTATATGCATCGACTCATCCTGAGTCTTGCAACAAACATGCATCGATGCAAACCCTCCATGGATCGACTCATCCTGAGTCCAACATCCTTCATGTATCGACACATCCAGCTTGGGGTCGACACATCCTTCGACGGTCTGCATAATTTTTTGCGTTTCTTCTGTAATTTCACTACGGGAATCATACTACAGCCCTAAAAACCTTATTATGATCATGATAATTCATCACCTAATATTACACTCTATTACTCTATTGATCAAACAACATAATAACATTCTTATTCATCAAAAATTCATCAAATCTTCATCATACATCATTCATAATGCAATTTATGCAAGAACAAACAACAATTACATCTAACCCCATATATCAAACATCATGAACCCAATTATAAAGCCAGAACCCCACCCTTACCATGGATTGAAGGTCGCTCTACAATTTCTGGGTTGAATCTTTGTTCTTGCCGTTTCCTTCAAAATCCAGCAGCTTCACGTTCTCCTCAAATCCTTATTTCTCTTCTTACTGCTGCCTCCTTCTATTCTTTCAACAAATAATAAAATAACCTAATATTATTATATTATTTCTTATTGGGCTCAAATCCTACACCCCCGTATTACTTCCACTCACACCATAAAGGCCCACATTAAATAATATTAGCTTCTAACATTATTTCACATAATAATATAATAACTCAAATATATTATTATTTCTCCATTTAATAAAATAAATCCAATTTAATAACACTTCTTCACAAATATTCTAAAAATAATTTAATTAAATAATTAATTAAATTACGGGCATTACATTCCATGGTACGGAAAAAGATCCAAAGCCAGAAGATGTTGCTCAAGCTCTACACTTGCAATCATCTGATATCACAACTAATTGGGAAACAAGGAGTGGTGTCAAGGGTTTTTTAGCAAAGTTGTTGTTTGAGAAAGCCCAAAATTGTTGGAACTCTTTGGATTTGCAAGCTTTTGAGGAAATTGTGGCTCTCCTCATCTAAGGGATGGTTTTGTTTCCAAATCTTGACCAACTCATAGATGTGAACGCCATTAAAATCTTCATGTCTCGTAACCCAGTGCCTACTTTGCTAGGGGACATCCTACATTCCTTCCACACTCGCACTATGAGGAAAAGAGGTATCCTTATGTGTTGTACTCCTCTGTTGGCAAGATGGTTTTCTTCACATCTTCCCCAATCTGTATTGAAGAACGAGCAAGGTTCAAGATGGTCTCATAGGTTGATAACGCTCAGACATTCAGATATTCATTGGTGTTCCCGCTCTTTGGAGAATGTTACTATTGTCGATCGTTGTGGAGAATTCCCTAATGTCCCTTTACTTGGCATTAGAGGAGGTATCACCTACAACCCTTGCTTAGCCTTAAGACGGTTTGGTTATGCCCGGAGGGATGGTCCCCATGAGATGCTTATCCAAGGTTTGGTATTTGACTACGAGAGCAACGATCAAGGTCACCTCCAAAGATTTATCCGAGCTTGGAGGATGTTGAACAAGGTGGATAGCAAGATACTAGAACACAATAATTACATTCCCCTCGAGCCTTACCTTAAATGGGTACGAGCTCGTGCTCAGAAACTTGTGATGCCTTATCCCTCCATCTTACCAGTCATCATGGAGCCTGTTGTCGAAGGAGATATTCCCTACACTATCCTCCATCTCGACATGCCTACCTCTCTCGAAGACTTACAAAAGGGTTGGATCTAGCTGAAGGAAGAACGAGATACTTTCAAGTCTCAATTCTATGCTAGTGAAAAGAGGGTCTTAGAGCTTACGAAGCAGCTACAAGAAGAGAGAAGTGTGAACGCCTATCTCGCAACGAAGAGGATACGTTCAGTTTTTATCTTAGAAAGTTATTTTGTAAGCCCCAAGAGGCATGATGTAATCTTTCTTGTTTTGTATAATGAGAATTAACGTTTTTTCATTCTTTTGTCTATATAAATTTAAATTGCATTAATCCTTGAAATCATTTGCATGTACATATTCCATGCATCATAACAAGATAGGTTTTCGCATAACAAGTTTCCTTATCTTTCTACTGTTTATTTCAGCAAGATGGATCTAGAGCAAACTGTGAAAGATCTCCAAAACCAGAATTCTTAGTTTCAGGAGACTCTACTAGCCCTAGCCAAAGGGCAGCAAGATATGATGGCTTTGCTGGCCGTTAAGAAGAAGTCAAAGAAGAAAGCTCTGCTCAACATGGATAGAAGGTTCAAGGAGATAATCCGTCAAATCCAAGTAGGAGGAGACTCATCTGAAGAGGAAGAGAACCAGGTCGGTGAGGTCAAGAGTACTCAGGCTGAATGTGCTAATGATCAAGTACTCGATGATGATTATTTCAACGAGCAGTATCCACCCGCTGATATCAAATACAAGCAGTTAGAAGACAGATTGAAAGCTGTTGAAATCCAAGCCATCCCCGGTTTAGATTTTGATAATTTGGGTTTGATCTCTGGGGTAGTCATTCCCCATAAATTCAAAATACCAATCTTTTCAAAGTACGATGGGGTTTCCTGTCCAAAACTCCATTTGAAATCTTATGTGCGCAAGATACAGCCGCGCACTGCTGATAAGAAGCTCTGGGTTCACTTTTTCCAAGAGAGCTTGGCTGGAACACAACTTGAATGGTTTTATCAATTAGATGGTTCTCGTATCAATACTTGGGGAGATTTAGCTACTGCCTTCTACCATCATTACTAGTACAACACCGACTTGGCGCCAATGAGGGTTCAGTTACAAGATATGACCATGGGGAAGAATGAAGGATTTAAGGAATATGGGCAAAAGTGGAGAGACCTCTCTGTGGCATCTACCTCCACTCCCAATCCTATCAAGCAACCTTTTGCTGCAAAGAAGGAAGTCAATGATGTGTATGGGGCAAGGGCTCATACCAAGAAGAACGATCACCCGTCTGTCAATGTTGTCTGAATCTCCAATCCAACTCCTACTCCAAGACCATCTGTAAATCATCAACGTTTTGAAACTCCAAGAAGACAATTTACAAAGTTAGGAATGTCACTGTCTCAAGCCCTTCAACATTTTCTCAAGGCTAATTTAGTGACATTGGGAGATCCTCCCACCAACCCTGAAACCTCGTCACTAAAGTATAATCTGAATGCTAAGTGTGCTTACCATTCAAGCAGCCCCGGGCACGAGACTGACCAGTGCTGGGCCTTAAAGAACAAAATCCAGGAGTTGATTGATAACAAAACTATTGAATTTGATCCTCCTCCAACAACGAATGTAATCACTGCTCCAATGCTGAAGCATGACAAAGGTGTTAATGCTGTTGAAGATACAATTTTTGTTGCCGCTGTTGAAGAATTGATTACTCCGTTGAATGTAATCAAGAACAATTTGTTGAAAGTTGGGATCTTCCCTGGCTGTGTAAAATATTGTGTGTGTTGTACAAGACAACTCAATGGATGTGAAGGGCTGAAGAAAGGCATACAACACCTGATGGATAGCCATAAAATTTTATTCGAGAAGACCCCACTTACCAAAAGTTTGATTGACAAATGTGAAGACCTCCCCATTATAACCATCTCTAACAAGCCTCTTAGGATCACCTCCAAAGGTCCTATTAGGATTTCAAATTAACCCACTATTGCTCCCTTAATAATTACGAATCCCAGACTGATTCCCTATTCTTCAAACAAAGCGGTACCATGGAATTATGGTGCTGAGGTGTTCTATCATGGGATTAAACAAGACGCCTGGATCGAAGAAGAGAAAGATGACAATGTTGGCAACATAGATGGTTCAAGAAAAGTAACTAGAACTGGGAGAATATTTTCACCCAACATCTCACCACCAGTTGTTACAAAGACGCCAATTCGCATTACTGCTGCCAAGACAAGTACCGATACAAGAGGGAAGGAAAAGGTTGTTGAGCCTGATGTGATTGAAGTACCCTCCAAGGACGTAGCTGATGAAGAAACCTCGGCTCGCGAGATGGATGAGATTTTAAAGATCATAAAAAGAAGTGACTTCAAGATTGTAGAACAGTTGGGGAAAACCCCTTCTAAGATTTCAATGTTGTCATTGTTGCTTTGCTCCGATGCCCATACTCGGACATTAATCAAGTTCCTGAAAAAGGCTCATGTCCCCCATGAGACAACAACAGACCAATTTGAGAATTGCGTGGCTAGCCTGACAGTTGATAATGGCTTAGTATTTTCAGATGCTGACTTAACACCTCTTCGGAAGAGTCACAATAAAGCTTTACATGTTTCTGTCAAGTGAAAAGGGACTACCTTAGCACATGTGCTAGTCGACACCGGTTCTTCTCTGAATGTATTACCCAAGGGGGTGTTAGACCGTCTTGACTGTGAGGGTTTAGTATTGAAGCTAAGCGATATCATTATAAGGGCATTTGACGGATCAAAGAGGACTGTTCATGGGGAGGTAGATCTTCCGATCAAAGTGGGCTCCCAAATCATTAACTCCACCTTCTATATTATGGATATTCGTCCTGCCTATTCTTGTCTATTAGGTCGCCATGGATCCATAAAGCTAGGGAAGTAACCTCAACCCTTCACCAGAAACTCAAATATCTAGTCAAGGGCAGAATAGTCACCGTCTGTGGAGAAGAAGAGTTTATGGTGAGCCACCTTAACTCTTTCAAGTATGTAGAGATGGATGGAGAATTTATTGATACCCCGTGTCAAGCCTTTGAGGTTGTACCACCAATGATTGCTTCTACCAAATGTTCTTTTAATGAGTCTAAAGTTGTTAAGGCTGCGCCAAAGATGGTTTCAGTCAAAAACGCCCGTGCAGCACTTGAAGAAGAAAACTGCGATACTTGGGGGAAACTCCTCGATATCCCATTTAAAGCAGACAAGTTTGGTTTGGGCTTCATCGTCAAGGCTCAGAAGGAAGTGAGGCGTACTTGTGCTGGAAAGCCACCTCTATGCATTGGAAGCCATGAAGTCAACGTCGTGGGTGATTCTGAAGAAGAAGCTGCATTTGAAGAGTGGGTGTATCCAACTACAACGGAGCTGAAGAATTGGCATACAAAGGATTTTATTCCTATCTCCTTCATTGAGGAGTAATCTACGTGTTATTGCTTTTCTTTCAATTCAAGGACATGTTGTCTGTAATATTTTAACAATGACTTTTCAGCCATTTGCCTGGCCCGGGGCACTTTGGTCCATTTGTCAAGGGTTTTATTTATGTTCATCTAATAATATGATCATTCAGTACATTGGACTCTTTTACATTCAAATATTTGTGTTCATTGTCTTTCCTTTCTTGCAAATACATTTTTCACAAAAAATAGCCATGTATCTTACATGCACACACGCACACTCTTGCAGGTCCACGTCCACTCTGGATCCTATTGACAATGACTCTACTATTGCCGACTATGACTTTGAATATCCTATCAACCAAGCTGAAGACGAAGGCGAGGAAGATTGTGACATACCGGGAGAACTAGCCAGACTTGTATTACAAGAGGAAAAAGCTATTCAACCGCACGAAGAGTCAGTTGAAGTTATCAACCTGGGTATTGAGTCAAATAAGAAGGAAATCAGGATCGGCGCTAATTTGGAAAGCAGTGTCAAGAGTAGGTTGGTTCAGACGTTGCATGATCATGTGGAAGTATTTTCTTGGTCTTATGAAGATATGCCTGGGTTGGATACCGACATCGTAGTTCATTGTCTGCCGACAAAAGAAGAATATCCGCCTGTCAAACAAAAGGTTCATCGCATGAGGCCTGATATGTTTGAAAAGATCAAAGCTGAGGTGATGAAACAATTTTATGCAGGGTTCCTAGCTGTGACATCCTATCCTCAATGGGTTTCCAATGTGGTGCCAGTAACAAAGAAAGACGGGAAAGTTCGCATGTGCGTAGACTATAGGGATCTGAATAGGGCAAGCCCCAAGGATGACTTCCCTCTACCATACATTAACGTCTTAGTTGATAATACTACTCAGCATAAAGTCTTCTCTTTCATGGATGGCTTCTCAGGCTATAATCAAATAAGGATGGCTCCCGAAGAGATGGAGAAGACTACTTTCGTTACGCAATGGGGAACCTTCTGTTACAAGGTCATGCCGTTCGGATTGAAGAATGTAGGGGAAACATATCAAAGGGCTATGGTATCTCTATTTCATGACATGATTCATCAGGAGAAGAACATCTCGATCACCTGTACAAACTATTTGAAAGGCTGAAAAAGTACAAGCTCAGGTTTAACCCTAACAAGTGCACGTTTGGAGTACGGTCTGGAAAGCTTCTAAGTTTTGTTGTCAGCAATAAAGGCATTGAAGTTGATCCTGCAAGGTAAAGGCCATCCAAGAAATTCTAGTCCCTCATTATGAAAAGGAAGTTAGATGATTCTTGGGTCGTCTCAATTACATTGCCCGTTTCATATCTCACTTAACAGCTACTTGTGAGCCAATCTTCAAACTCTTGAAGAAAGATCAGGTAGTCAGATGGAACAATGAATGCCAAGCTGCCTTCGACAAAATCAAAGAATACCTACAGGAACCTCCTATTCTCATGCCTCAAGTTGAAGGAAGACCCTTGATCATGTACTTGACAGTATTATAGAACTCTATGGGATGTGTTTTGGGCCAACATGACGAGTCCGCCAAAATGAGCATGCCATTTATTACCTGAGAAAAAAGTTTACCGACTGTGAAACCAGATATTCACTGCTCGAGAAAACTTGCTGCACTCTGGCATGGGCTGCTCACCGGCTAAGACAGTATATGTTGACTCATACCACTCTGTTGATTTCTAAGATGGACCCAATCAAGTACATCTTCGAGAAACCTGCCCTTTCCGGACGGATAGCCAGATGGAAAACGATCTTGACTGAGTACGACATTCAATACATGACTCAAAAGTCCATCCAAGGAAGTGTACTAGCAGATCATTTTTCCTATCAAGCTGTGGATGATTATCAGTCAATGAGGTTCGACTTCCCTTATGAGAACATCATGCTGGTAACCGACTGTGTGAAACCTGGACCGTATGACGGACCTGAACAAGGATCCCGATGGACTATGGTATTCGATGGGGCTTCCAACGCCTTAGGTAATGGAATTGTTGATGTGATCATCTCTCCTGAAGGTTTCCACACTCCTTTCACTTCCAGACTATGCTTCGATTGCATAAACAATATGGCCGAGTATGAAGCATGCATCTTAGGTCTAAAAGCTGCTTTTGACTTAAGGATCAAGCATTTGGATGTGTTCGGGGATTCCGCCCTAGTGACCAGCCAAGTAAAAGGAGATTGGGACACTAAACACCCTAATTTTTCCCTTACAAGGAACTTATGCTATCCCTAATTCCTTACTTCAAAGAGATCACTTTTTAGAACTTCCCTAGGGAAAAAACCCAGTTGGCTGACGATTTGGCAACCATGTCTTCAATGTTCAAGGTCAGATGGGAAAATGAAGCCCCTATGATAACATTTGAAAGATTTGATGAACCTGCACATTTCTATGAGCTTGACACCGATGCGAAAGAGCCATGGAACCATGAGGTGATGAGATACCTGGAAGCACAAGAGTATCCAGAGGGGGCATCTATCAATGACAGAAAGTTCTTGCAAAGATTTGCAGTCAAATTTTTTCTAAGTAACAGGATATTGTACAAGCGCAACCATGATTCAACTCTACTCTGATGTGTGGACAAGAAAGAGGCAGAGGAAATCATGGAAGACATGCACGATGGTCTCTTTGGTACTCACTCAAGTGGACATACGATGGCTAAGAAAATCTTAAGAGACGGTTACTATTGGTCAACGATGGAGACTGATTGCCATCAACATTCAAGAACTTGTCACAAATGCAAAATCTATGCTGACAAGGTCCATGTGCCTCATATCCCTCTGAATGTCATGACCGCTCCATGGCCATTTGCAATGTGGGGCATTGACATGATTGGAGAGATCAAGCCCACCGCTTCCAACGGGCATCACTTCATTCTTGTTGCTATCGACTATTTTACCAAATGGGTCGAAGCCGCCTCGTTGCCTCAGTCACCAAGAATGTGGTAGCCAGATTCATCAAACACGGCCTCATCTTCCGTTATGGTATCCCCGAAAGGATCATCACCGACAATGGGACTAACCTCATTAATGCTATGATCACTGAGCTTTGTACTCAGTTTAAGATCAAGCATCATAATTCTTCTTCGTATAGACCTAAATTGAATGGTGCAGTCGAAGCGGCCAATAAAAATATCAAGAAGATTGTGTAGAAAATGGTAGTAACCTATAAGGATTGGCATGAGATGTTGTCGTTTGCTCTACATGGCTACCGTACTTCATCTAGAACATCAATTGGGGAAACTCCCTTTTCTCTAGTCTATGGCATGGAAGTTATTTTGCTAGTGGAAGTTTAGATTCCTTCGCTGAGAATTATGAATGAGGCAGGCCTAGGGGAAGACAAGTGGATTCAAACGAGATTGGATCAGCTGAACTTGATTGATGAAAAACGGTTAGCTGCTGGTTGCCATGGTCAGACGTACCAAAAATGGATGATCAAGGCTTTCAACAAAAAGATCAAGCCTCGAGTATATCAAGTTGGTGACTTGGTGATAAAACGCATCATTCTACCACAAGGAGACCCCAGAGGCAAATGGACTCCCACCTATGAATGGCCATTTATTGTCAAGAGAGTTTTCTCTGGCGGTGCCATGATGCTGACTACCATGGATGCTAAAGATTTCCCACATCCTATAATCGCGGACATAGTAAAAAAATACTACGCATAAGAGACCCGTCAGGTTGACACACCTAAGCAAAATAAGGGCACCCAGGCAAACCAAAAGGTTTGGGCAAAAATTAGGAATATATGCAATAGATTGTACACCCGGAAAGTTGAAAACCCGAAAGGGCGACTTGGGCAAAAAAGGGTATCCAGGTGGGCTGAAAACCCGAAAGGGAGACCCAGGAAAAAGTTAAGGATTAAAAGCGTATGACTATGTCACGTGGAATCAACACAGTCAATTTCATCACCAAGGTCCCAGTTCAAACGGTCCAAGATCAATCCAATCAACTTCTATCACTGGCAAGGGACATTCGAAGACATTGGGGAAATAGTAGAGTTGGAAGGCAATGAGATCATTTCACATGGCTATTTGTTTTCATTCTAAATTTTGTTTTCCTTTCGACGATTTCCTCTTACTAGGATCTCCGTCTCTCTGTACAAAAACGCCCATTAATGGGAAAATATCAATACAAATATACTTTGAAGTGCAAAATTTATGTCTTTGTTTTGAATGCAAATTTGTCCAATGACTAAAATTGAATGAACATATGCATATGAATATAATTAAAACTATTTGGTACATGTGTCCTCCTAAGCAGCAGCAAACATCTCTTTAATGTATATGAAATATCCCCACAGAGTTATCCCATTATCATTATCCCCACAAGGACGACTACAATAAACCTTTCCCCAGTGAAGTCGCCAACATGGTTTATTTCCCCAATAGGGTTTATTTCCCAAACAGATTTTATTTCCCAAACAACAATCGAGGAACCACAAAATTCCCCAGCCGAGTACATCCTCCCCAACCGAGTTTGTATTCCCCCGACATAGTCGATCCTCCCCAGTTGAGCCTGTTATTCCCCAGTTTTGTATATCCTCATCAGTTGAGTGTATCCTTCCCAAGCTGAGTCTGTCCTACCCGGCTGAGTCTATGCTCTCCAGTTTGAATCTTCCTTTCATATTATTGCAAGTCATAGGGGCACAACCCCTTATCCCCAGTAAAGCCGTCAGCAAAGCCTTTACTATTTCCAAAAAGATACTATGAAGCCTGGACCCGACCAGATATTAGCATAATTTTCAAGTTATTACTGAATCCTATACCCAACCAGATAATAGTTTGACTTCTTCAACTGCTGAAGCCTGTTCCCGACCAGATAATAGTTTATTTCCTACAAAATCATTAGCAAAGCTCCTCTTCTCCAATAGAGTTTTCCACTATCCCTAGTGAATTACTAAAACCTAGACCCGACCAGATAACAGTTTGAGTATCTGAAAGCTGGACCCGACCAGATAATAGTTGATCTCAATTTCAAGATACTATTAAACTTGGACCCGACCAGATAATAATATAACTCTTCAAAGATATAGAAGAACCTGGACTCAACACGACCAAGGTTTAACTTCTTTTCCCAGTAGAGTTTTCCTCAGCCCCAACAAATTACTGTGAAACCTGGATTCGACCAGATATCAATTTTCAATTTCATCTTTTCAAGCAAGTTGTTGTGAAGCCTTGATCCGACCAGATAGCAATCATCCTCATAGATTCATTGTGAAACCTGGAAACTGACCAGATAACAACTAAATCCCCAAACAATTTATTTTGAAACCTGTAGCCCGACCAGATAACCATTAAAACACCATCAAGGAAAACATCAATTACATCACAATAACATCATAGTAACTTCACAGCATCATCAAACTCATTGTTAAAATAGAGCATATTACATCTCAAACATATAATAGTTCAATATCATAAACACATAGGTACTGAAATCATGCATTAAACAACTCATATAATTCTATCATAATATAGTTCTGCATGTTAGCTTCCCAACTCTTCGAATGACACGTCAAACAAAGTCCGAAAACACATGTTATGACACTTTGAAAGTCTTCTCGCCTAAGCCTCGCTCGGCGATCCTGAGAGTGCTATGCTCACCTCCTTCTCGCCTGGTTCTTACCCGACGAAAAACGCGATTGAGATTATCGTTGCCTCATTCGTCGGTGACACTGGGGAAACTAACCCCTTCCTATACATTTTCCAGGAGCTTCCCTTTCCACCATTCTGCTCGCTAGCTTGCTCGCCTGGCGATGCTAGCAAATTTGCAACTTCTTAGTTGCAATTTTGCTTCTGTTCATACCATACCAACTCCGATTCTAGGGATCATACTGATCGGAAAAGTAGCAAGTGTACTATTTTTCCTCTGTAATAATAACATGGAAATTCCCTAAATGTTGATCTCAAGGACTGCGCATCAATATTAAGTTCAATATGTGGTTCAACTAAACAAAAATTTAAATTGGCATTTTGTTTTGAAATTATCAATTAACAATAAGTAAAAATAAGCAGAATAATAAATTGGCTTTTGCATAGATATGAGTAACATGCTAGGGTAAAGTGTATAACTTGCCTTGTAACAACCTTGAATCTTGATCTCTTCAACAAGTTCAGAATACTAATTACCAGCTCTTTAGGTTATTTTCCCCTAAGTCCTTAGTAGGAAAACCTTTGAACATTCATCCTAAATCATAAGTCCTTAGTGAAATATGATGAAATCAAGTTTTTGTTTTATCAAGAGTTAACGGGTAACTATAGGGTATCCCTAGTCCTAGGTGATATCTACTATAGTCTAATCGTACAACAACCTTAACAACTGGAGTCAAGCTGGTTGTTAACAGTAAATCAATCCTAATTGGTCTGATCAGGAAAGCATAAAAACATTAACAATTAAAATGAATAATAAAAACCATGGAATTGATAAAATCATAAATTCGAAGTCATTATAAATTAAAATTAGGGACACTCCCCTAGCATTGGGGGATTTAGCTACTCATATTATTCAAATAAAACAAAAGATAAATTGTAAACATTACAAGTATTGGGGAGAAATTTGATCTTCAATCCTTTCTGTTCATGAAAATCTCCTTCCACTGAAACCCTTGTCTTCTCAAATCTTCTCTCGTGTAATTCTCCGCTGCAAAAAAAGTCCTTCAATTCATCATGGAAACTGCTCTAAATAGTAAAAACTCATTTAGGTCGTTTGAGAGTACCCAAAATGCCCGCACAACTTAATAGATAGGAAAAATAGAAAGAAAAAAACCATAAATCAGTGCCATAGGCCAACACGGCCCCGTGTTGGGAAACACGATCGTTTGTGTTGTCCCTCAAACTTTTAATTATCAAATTCAAGTCCCAGGGGTTACAACACGGCCCGTGTTGGGCAAAAGGCCGCCTGTGTTGCACCCCTGACATCCCATATTTTTCAACGCGCCATATGTAACGCCCAATATTTAATTAATTATTTAATTAAATATTTTCGAATATTTTTCCGATTAAATTTTCAAAGTTGTGAAATGTTGATTTAAGTTGTGTCGTTCTTAGTTGAATTAATTAGTTGATTAAGTTGTAGGATTAATATTGAATAATACCATTATTATTTATGTGGGTCTATTTTAATGTTAGAAGTAGTAGAAAGGGAGATGTAGAAATTTAAGTCCAACAAGGCAAAATAAGAATAATAGTATAGTAGTTATATTATAATAAATGTTTAAAAATAATAGGATAATAGAATGTAAGGGTGAGGTTCTGATTCTATAATAGGGTACATGATGAATGATATGTATGATTGGGTTGTAAAATTGTTTCTGTTTGTGTTTGAAATTGATATATTGTTGAAATTGAGAGATGATTGAGAACCCAATTTAATATATAGACATTGTAGTATACATAGAAATTAAATAAGAATTAGAACTCTAGTGGCATGTTCCAATTTGTTAACATTAGTTACTGTAGCATGATTTTATTCAATATATATATATATATATATATATATATATATATATATATATATATATATATATATATATATATATATATATATATATATATATATATATATAAATATATATAAATTGCAGCATCAATTCAAATATTTTGTATCGCCATGTTTTGACAATGACAACCATTTAGCATATAATTTAGCTTGTTTCATTAATATATGTATATATATTATGTAGCTTGTTTCCTTAACATGCGGCACAACAAACTATTAAAGGGAGGATGATGACGATGACGATAATAATAATAATAATAATAATAATAATAATAATAATAATAATAATAATAATAATAATAATAATAACCAAAATATTAATAATAATAATAATAATAATAATAATAATAACCAAAGTAATAATAACCATAATAATAATAATAATAATAATAACCATAATAATAATAATAACCATAAAAATAATAATAATAACAATAATAATAATAATAATAACCATAATAATATTAATATTAATAACCATAATAATAATAATAATAATAATGATAACCATAATAATAATAATTACAACCATAATAATAATAATAATAATAATAATAATAACCATAATAATAATAATAATAATAATAATAATAATAACCATAATAATAATAATAATAATAATAATAATAATAATAATAATAATAATAATAAAAACAATAATAATAATAAGAATAAGAATAAGAATAACAACAATAATTATTATAAAAATAATAATAATAATAATAATAATAATAATAAGAATAAGAATGCCAACAAGAATAATTATAATAATAATAATAATTATAATAATAATAATAATAATAATAATAATAATAATAATAATAACCATAATAATAATAATAATAATAATAATAATAATAATAATAATAATATTAATAATAAGAAGAAGAATAAGAATAAGAATAAGAATAATAAGAATAAGAATAAGAATAACAACAATAATAATTATAAAAATAATAATAATAATAATAATAATAAGAAGAAGAAGAATAAGAATAACAACAACAACAATAATAATAATAATAATAATAATAATAATAAGAAGAAGAAGAATAAGAATAACAACAACAACAACAATAATAATAATAATAATAATAATAATAATAATAATAATAATAATAATAATAATAATATTAATAATAAGAATAATAATAACAACAACAACAACAATAAATATAATAATAATAATAATAATAAAAATAATAATAATAATAATAATAATAATAATAATAATAATAATAATAATAATAATAAGAATAAGAATAATAAGAATAATAACAACAACAACAACAACAACAACAACAATAATAATAATAATAATAATAACAATAATAATAAGAATAATAATAATAATAATAATAATAATAATAATAATAATAATAATAATAATAATAATAATAATAATAATAATAATAATAATAATAATAAGTTAGTATTATTAGTAAACCAATTTATTAGAAGTTATGAATTAAAGATAAGTATTTGGATAAATAGTTAACTTGAGTTAATTTCTATTCTAATAGAGTTGTTAGAATTATCAAAAGTGTTGTCAATTGAGTTGTCAATAGAGTTATCAATTGAGTTGTCAATAGTATTGTTAAAGTTATCAATAAAATTGTTTCATATCATTAAAAGTCACTTTTATTTGTTTTGTGTAATTCCGACTTGTTTAGAGTTGTCAGTAGGGTAAGTTGGGGTTTCTAAATAATAATACATCCTTGCTAAATTATGATTTATTATTGGTATGGAAATTTGTTTAATCAATTGTAGTAGTATGACACTAGAATAAATTAAGATAAGTAGCAGAAATTGGTGGTAGGCTTATTAATAAAGTGATAGTGTGGTATATGGTTATAAGTAGCAGAAATTGAAAATAGTATAAAGTAGCAATAGTATAAGTAATATTTAGCAGGCTAAATCAGTAGCAAGTTTAAAAGTTAATAAAATAGAAGAACCATATTATTGACAATACATGCTCTAATAACAGTGTAGTATTAATTTAACACAAACATAATGAGAACTTTAGAACAAAATAGAAATAATAGAACTTTTAGCCGATAATTAATTAATCGAAAATAGTCGTAATAGTCAGAATAATTATGCGGTTTATTTATGGTAGATTTTGATTGACTCGTTGTATTGTGTTCTTTGTTGAAAAATGTAAATTAGCAAGTGATATTATTGCGTCTATTTATGGAAAAAATATTAAGTTGTGGGCTTATGGCAAATGGTTGTTTGTTGTTGCGTTGCTATGGAATTTTGTTGTTGCTATCCTTACATTCATATTGTGTCGCATACATAGCATATCAAGTTGGAATTGATGTTCGGTAAGTTGGCCTGGATTGAAAAATTAAGTTGAAGGCTTATGCCTTGTTGATGTCTCTATTAATTGGCAGATTTATAAGTTGGAGTTTTTCTCCATTGGTAATACATGCATGTGCATTGTAACGAGTCGTATTCTATGTTGCATATTTAATATGTTGTGTTGTTGACTTGTGATGATTGATGTTGATTGAAATTTGTGAAGTGGTGATTTTATATAATCTGATCTAATAAATTGTTTATCATGCACTCAATTATATGGTTCAATATCTCACCCATTCTGTTTGAATGTTGCCCTCTGTTGGTAACATGCAGGTAATCGAGAAGGATAGTTGTTACCTTCGTTAGTCCGAGTTGGTATTGTCGCTCTGATACGTAGCACTCGGGGGGATGAACGCATATTTTCTTTATTTTTGGTTTTTATTATGTTGCTGAATTTTTAAGTTGTTTTCATTAAAGACTTGTTGTCTTAAAGCCGTCTTGAGTTGGAAAAGATGTTATGGTGTTTTCAGTTGAATTTTTGAATCCGCTGCATAGCAACGAAAGTTGTTTTTATTTTTAAAGACTAAACAGTTTGTTATCGGTTCATCCGAATTTTATGTGTTATGTATCTGAAGTATAGGTGATTGAATATCGTTATTTTCAAGTTGAAAGTGTAGCATTCCATTTGTTTGTTAGAAATTTTGTAACTCTGATTTTATATAATTCGTTGGATAGAAATAGGATGTTACATTAGTGGTATCAGAGCAAGTCAGATGCTTTGGAAGCAACGGCACATGCTATGGAGAATCAGCCGAACAGTGACAGGAATACTGGATCTTGTAGCTTGGCGACCTTCTAGAGAGAGAATTCGCCTACCTTCAAGGGTAAGTATGATCCTGAAGGAATGTTGGATTGGTTGAAAGAGATTGAGATAATCTTCTATGTGTTGGACTGCACTCCAGCGCAAAAGGTTCGATATGGTACTCATATGCTAGAAGTTGAGGGTGATGACTAGTGGCTAGAGACTCATCTGAGGTTGGAAGCTGTGGGTGAAGATATCACTTGGGTTCTGTTCCGTAGGGAATTTTTGAGGAAGTATTTCCGTGAAAACGTTCGTGGTAAGAAGGAAATTGAGTTTCTTGAGCTGAAGCAAGGGACTATGTAGGTTACTAAATATGCTGCAAAGTTTGTTGAGTTAGCTAAGTTTTACCCGCACTACAGCGAGGAAAATGCTGAGTTTTCAAAGTGCATCATGTTTGAGAATGGGTTGTGCCCAGAGATCAAGAAGGCAGTTGGATACCAGAAGATTCGTGTCTTTGCGGATTTGATTGATAGTTGCAGAATCTATGAAGAAGGTAATAATGATCACTATAAGATTATCAATGAGAATAGGGGTAAGCACCAACAGAACTGTGGTAAGCCTTACGATGCCCCAGTTGGTAAAGGTAAACAGAAAGTTGCTTAGGGTCAGAGAACTAGTGGGGGAGATGCTCCTGCTGGTGTGGTTTGTTTTAAATATGGAAAACCTAGTCAGAAGAGCAACATGTGTACTGCTGAGGTGAAGAGGTGTTTCATTTGTGGTAAGACTGGACATTCTATATCTGAGTACAAGCATAAAGAGATGATTTTCTTCAATTGTGGTGAAGAAGGACACATTGGTAGTCAGTGTCAGAAACAAAAGAAGGCGCAAACCAGTGGTAAAGTGTTCGCGTTGGCTGGGACTTAGACAACTAATGAGCACAGACTCATCAGAGGTACATGTTTCATTAATAGTACTCCTTTAATTACTATTATTGATATCGGTGCTACTCATTGCTTTATTGTTGCTGACTGTGTTGAAAGATTGGGTCTTATGTTGTCTCCTTTGAATGGAGAAATGGTCGTCGATATTCTAGCTAAGGGATTGGTGACCACTTCTTTTGTGTGTTTAAAGTTTCCTTTGTCCATCTTCGACAGAGACTTTGTTGTTGATTTGGTTGTTTTTCCTTTAAGTGGGTTAGATGTGATTTTAGGTATGAATTGGTTAGAACATAACTATGTCCATATTAAACTGTTATAACAAGTCGGTGAGGTTTTGTACTCCTGAAGAGAAGGAAGCTGGCATGTTTTCTGCTAGATAGTTGAGGCAGTTGATGCAAGAAGAGGCTCAGATGTTCTCGTTGATGGCGTCTCTATCTGTCGAGAATCAATCTATAATTGAGGAATTGCAAGTGGTGCGTGAATTTCCTGAAGTTTTCCCTGATGAAATTCATGATGTACCTGGTACCAGACTCGTTTCTATGGCACCATACATGATGTTTGCATATGAATTGTAAGAATTAAAGAAGCAATTGGAAGATTTACTTGAAAAGAAATTTGTAAGACCAAGTGTATCGACGTGGGGAGTTCCAATGTTGCTAGTAAAGAAGAAAGATGGAATTATGAAACTTTTTGTTGATTATATACAATTGAATAAAGTGAAGATTAAGAACAAGTATCCGCTTCTGAGAATAGAAGACTTGATGGATCAATTGGTGGGTGCTCGAGTGTTTAGTAAGATTGATTTGAGGTCCTGTTATCATCAGATTAAAATGAAGGATGAAGATATCCAGAAGACGACTTTCAGAACATTTTATGGACATTATGAATATTCGGTGATGGCTTTCAGTGTTACTAATGTGCCGGGAGTATTCATGGAGTACATGAACCGTATATTTCATACTTATTTGGATTGGTTTGTAGTGGTGTTCATTGATGACATTTTGATTTACTCTAAATTGGAAGAAGAGCATGTAGAACACTTAAGAATAGTATTGAAAGTTTTGAAAGAGAAGAAGTTGTATGCAAAGCTGCCTAAGTGTGAATTTTGGTTAAAGGAGATTAGTTTTCTTGGTCATGTTATCTCAAGTAGTCGCATTATTGCAGATCCATCTAAATTAGATGTTGTGTTGCAATGGGAAACTCCAAAGTCGAATACCGAGATTAGAAGTTTTTTGGGATTAGCTGGTTATTATAGAAGGTTTATCGAAAGTTTTTCTAAGTTGGCACTTTCGTTTGTTATGTTGGCTTGTAAAGGTAGAGCTTTTGTGTGGGATGTTCAATGTGAAGAAAGTTTTACAAAATTGAAGAAAAGATTGACGTCAACTCCGATTTTGACATTACCTAATCATGGAGAACATTTTGTGGTATATTGTTATGCTTCCAAGATGGGTTTAGGAGGTGTGCTTATGCAGAATGAAAAGGTAGTTGTTTATGCATCAAGGCAGTTGAGGACTCATGAAAAGAACTATCATACACATGATTTAGAGCTTGTTGCAGTTGTTTTTTTGTTGAAGATTTGGAGACACCACCTCTATGGTTCTAGATTTGAAGTATTTAGTGACCATAAGAGTCTAAAATATCTATTTAATCAGTAAGAATTGAACATGAGACAACGAAGATGGTTGGAGTTGTTAAAGGATTACGATTTTGGTTTGAATTATCATCTAGGAAAAAAGAATATGGTGGCCGATGCATTAAGTCAAAAGACTTTACATATATCGGCAATGATGGTTAAAGAGTTGAAATTAATTGAGCAGTTCAGAGATATGAGCTTAGTTTGCAAAGTGACACAGCATAGTGTTATGTTAGGAATGTTGAAAATTAACAATGAATATTTTGACAGTATCAAAACAACTCAGAAGTTAGATGTGAAATTGGTAGACTCAATGGTTAGGATCGATCAGTGCGAGAATAAAGATTTTAAGTTAGATGCGTAAGATGTGTTGAGATTCCGTAATCGAATTTGTATTCCTGATGATGCAGAGATGAAGAAAGTGATTCTTGAGGAAAGTCATAGAAGCAAGTTGAGCATTCATCCGGGAGCTACAAAAATGTATCAAGATTTGAAGAATTTATTTCGGTGTCCTGGAATGAAGAGTGATGTGGCTCGTTTTTTATATGCATGTTTAACTTGTCAGAAGTCGAAGGTTGAACATCAGAAGCCTGCAGGGTTGATGCAACCATTAGAAGTTCCAGAATAGAAATGGGATAGCATTTCGATGGACTTTGTGACGGGGTTACCTAATACTTCATAAGGGCATAATACAATTTGGGTCATTGTTGATAGGCTTACGAATTTGGATCATTTTATTCCTATTAACATCAGTTTTCTGGTATCAAACTTGGCGGAGATTTACAGTAGTGTAATTATGAAATTGCATGGTATTCCTTTGTGTATTATTTTAAATAGAGATCCGAGGTTTACTTCATATTTTTGGAAGAGTTTGCAAGAGGCGTTGGGTTCTAAGTTGAGGTTGAGTTCGGCGTATCACCCTCAGATGGATGGTCAAAAAGAGAGGACTATTCATTCGTTGGAAAATTTATTGAGAGCATGTGTTCTTGAGCAGGGAGGTTCGTGGGATACTTATCTTCCGTTAATAGAGTTCACTTATAATAACAGTTACCATTCTAGTATTAGAATGGCACCTTTTGAAGTGTTGTATGGTCGAAGATTTATAACTCCTTTATGTTGGCATGAATCTGGGGAAAATGTAGTACTTGGACCTGAACTTGTTCGAGAAACTACCGAGAAGGTGAAGTTAATTCGAGAAAAGATGAAAGCTTCCCAAAGTAGACAAAAGAGTTATCATGACAAGCGAAGGAAAGATTTAGAATTTCAAGCAGGTGACCATGTGTTTCTGAGAGTTACACCTGTGACTGGTGTTGGATGTGCATTGAAGTATAAGATGCTCACTCCTCGTTTTATGGGTCCGCATCAGATTTCAGACAGAGTTGGCAAGGTTGCATATATAGTGACTTTACCACCTAATCTTTTGAATTTGCACGATGTGTTCCATGTGTAATAACTCCGGAAGTATATTTCAGATTCATCTCATGAGATTCGTATGGATGTTGTGCAAGTACGGGATAATCTTACTATGGAGACGATGCCTGTATGAATCGCAAATCGTGAAATAAAGACACTAAGAGGCAAGGAGATTGCTTTGGTGAAAATATTATGGTTAGGAGTTGCCAAAGAAAGCATGACGTGGGAGTTGGAAAGCAAGATGCGGGACTCCTATCCTGAGTTGTTCGAACAAGGTAAATTTTCGATGACGAAAATATTCTAAGTGGGGGAGAGTTATAACAGCCAATATTTAATTAATTATTTAATTAAATATTTTCGAATATTTTTCTGATTAAATTTTTGAAGTTGTGAAATGTTGATTTATGTTGTGTCGTTCTTAATTAAATTAATTAGTTGATTAAGTTGTAGGATTAATATTGAATAATACTATTATTATTTATGTGAGTCTATTTTAATGTTAGAAGTAGTAGAAAGAAAGGTGTAGAAATTTAAGCCCAACAAGGTAAAATAGAATAATAGTATAGTAGTTATATCATAATAGATGTTTAGAAATAATAGGAAAATAGAAGTATCAGTAGAAAGGAAGAAGAATAGGTTTGACAGAAGAAAAAAATAAGGGTTTTGGAAGAGATACGTAGAAGTGTAAAGAGGAGACAAAGCTAGGTAAAATCGGAGAGTTAGAGCAACCTTAAATCTAAGGTAAGGGTAGGGTTTTGACTCTATAATAGGGTATGTGATGAATGATATGTGAGATTGAGTTGTAAAATTGTTTCTGTTTGTGTTTGAAATTGATATATTGTTGAAATTGGGAGATGATTGAGAACTCAATTTAATATATAAACATCGTAGTACACTTAGAAATTAAATAAAAATTAGCACTGTAACGGCATGTTCCAATTTTTAACATTAGTTAATATAGCATGATTTTAGCTTGTTTCATTAATATATGTATATATATTTTGTAGCTTGTTTCATTAACACGCGGCACACCTAGTTATTAAAGGGAGGATAACAAATTGACAGTATTGTATCAGCCAGTGATATGAAACTTAATAAAAACCATGACTTGTTATCGTATGGTCTATGTTAATGATATATACTATTTCTTTAGTATATATAAATAATAAAAATAATAATAATAATCATAATAATAATTTAGTATTATTAGTAAACTAATTTTATAATAATAATAATAATAATAATAATAATAATAATAATAATAATAATAATAATAATGTTGTATTATTAGTAAACTAATTTTATAGAAGTTATGAATTGAAGATAAGTATTTGGATAAATAGTTAATTTGAGTTAATTTCTATTCTAATAGAGTTGTTAGACCTATCAATAGAGTTATCAATTGAATTGTCAATAGGGTTGTTAGAGTTGTCAATAGTGTTGTTAAAGTTATCAATAAAGTTGTTTCGTATTATTAAAAGTCACTTTTATTTGTTTTACGTAATTCCGACATGTTTAGAGTTGTCAGTAGGGTAAGTTGGGGCTTTCAAATAATAATACATCTTTGCTAAATCATGATTTATTATCCGTATGAAAATCTGTTTAATCAATTGTAGTAGTATGTCACTAGAATAAATTAAGATAAGTAGCAGAAATTGGTGGTAGGCTTATTAATAAAGTGATAGTGTGGTATATGGTTATAAGTAGCAGAAAGTGGAAATAGTATAAAGTAGCAATAGTAGAAGCAATATTTAGCAGACTAAATCAGTAGCAGGTTTAGAAGTTAATAAAATTGCTTAACCATATTATTGATGGTACAGACTCTAATAAAAGTGTAGTAATAATTTAACAGAGACATAATGAGAATTTTAGAACAAAGTAGAAATAATAGAACTTTTAGCCCATAATTAATTAACCGGAAATAGTCGTAATAGTCCGAATAATTACGCGGTTTATTTGTAGTAAATTTTTGTTGACTCGTTGTATTGTGTTCCTTGTTGAAAAATGTGAATTAGCAGGTGATGTTATTGCTTCTACTTATGGGAAAAATATTAAGTTGTGGGCTTATGGCCAATGTTGGTTTGTTGTTGCGTTGCTATAAAATTTTCTTGTTGCTATCCTGACATTCATATTGGGTCGCATATATAGGATATCAAGTTGAAACTGATGCTCGGTAAGTTGGCCTAGATTGGAAAATTAAGTTAAAGGCTTATGTCTTGTTGATTCCTCTATTAATTGACAAATTTCTAAGTTGAGAATTTTGCTTCGTTGGTACCACATGCATGTGTATTGTAACGAGTCGCATTCCATGTTGCATATTTAACATGTTGTGTTATTGACTTTTGATGATTGATGTTGGTTGAAAGTTCTGAAGTGGTGATTTTACATAATCTGATCTAATAAATTATTTATCATACACTCAATTATATGGTTCGATATGTCACCCCTTCTGTTTGAATGTTGCCCTCTGTTAGTAACATGCAGGTAATCAAGAAGGATAGTTGTTACCTTTGTTAGTTTGATTCGGTGTTGTCGCTCTGATACGTAGCACTCGGGGGATGAACGCATGTTTTCTTTATTGTTGGTTTTCATTATGTTGCTGATTTTTTAAGTTGTTTTCATTAAAGACTTGTTGTCTTAAAGCCATTTTGAGTTGGACAAGATGTTATGGTGTTTTTAGTTGAATTTGTGAATCCGCTGCATAGCAACGAAAGTTGTTTTATTTTTAAAAAATAAACAGGTTGTTATCGGTTCATCCGAATTTTGTGTTATGTATCTGAACTATAGGTGATTGAATGTCGTTGTTTCCAAGTTGAAAGTGTAGCATTCCATTTGTTTGGTTGGAAATTTTGTAACTCTGATTTTATATAATTCGTTGGGTAGAAATGGGTGTTACACCATAGCCTTCCTCCTGACACAACCTGTGTTGGGCAACACGGCCACCCCTGCCAGGCCTCCTGAAATATGATTTTTGCATTTCTTTCGAAACTCCGAGTTTTGCACCGATTTTTCCCGATTTGTCCTGTTTTATTCCTCTGAACTTGAAAACACTAAAACACGCAACCAAAGCATAAAATGCGGTAAAATGAAATAAAACACTCGGCAATAAAAGAAAATATAATTGCAATTAACGATAAATAATTATGTAAATACCACTGATAAAACTTCCCTAAAATTAAATTATTGCTTGACCTCAAGCGACCATTACAAGAACTCATGAAAATCACAACAGGCTGATACTCTTACATGAGACATCCGTTCAAATTGATGAAAATGCAGTCTTTCAGTTGTTCACATGACGCGAATAGTTTGTGTATGAACCTATAAATCTTGAATTTCCTCTTCAGACACCCCTCTAACTATGCTTTGTAGTTAAGTATTTTTCTGATTTTTCTCTTTTTTCATTCGCACAGTCAAATTAAGGAAATGAGAATTTTTGATGATCATCACAAGCACAAGACTAATCAAGAAAATTTTTGTTTAGGCACCAAATAAGCAGCTTTTGCTCCTTTTTAAATTCAGATGAAATTTTTAAAGCATTTCAGTTTATATATTGTCCTTTTGGATGACGTTTGGGGATCAACCCTCTTTGGGCTGAATAATCGGGTGAAGGCTACCCAACTTAGCTAGTCAATTACCTTTTACCTCCTTTTCATCATTTTGTTTCAGTTTATTTATTTCTCAACCAATCATACATGCATGTGAATCTAAAGTATGTCAGACTGTAAAGATAAACTACTCTAGAAGTACTTCTTAGGATTCAAGTACTATGGTATAAATCTACACGTTAGACTCGTATCCCTGTCATGTTATTCTGAACTTCCTATCCTCAAACAATCATTATTTTATCTCTATATACTATTCCCGATCTCTTTGAAATACAAGCTCTTTTACGCAAAACAAAACAAAAGTTTCTGGTCAAAAAGTTGTAAGGACTTCAACTCGTGGATTTACATAGTAATTAGCATAAAAACAAACAAATAACTCGAAAAGAAAAGCAGTAACCTCCCCCCCCCCCCCCAAAAAAAAAACTTGAACTAAACATTGACCCCAATGTTTCAGAATAAGCTCGAGGAAGGTGACTCACAGAGGGTAATGCAACACCAGTTACTGCCTCCTAGCTTTCACCAGTAAGGTTCCATTTTTATTACCTGCAGACAAAATGAAACAAACAAAAAAAGAAAAACTAAGTTATTAAAAGTGTGGTTTGCCTCCCACGAAGCGTTTCGTTTAACGTTGCATGGCTCAAAGGTTCATCCCCTTGTTAGGGTGGACTATATGACACAAAGAACACGTCATATTTTTTCTTTCTTTTGTTTGGTAGAAATCCCATGAACTTAAAGTATTAATGATGTTGCTTCCAAATCATTTTTAGTTTGACTTTATTTAACAAGGAACAAATGACATCCAATACTTTATCAATTTATTTTCTTTCATCTGCCTTGTTATGAAAATAGTTTTTTAGGGATACTCTTTTGTTGAAGATTTTTCTAGTTAGATGTCCACATCTTCATAAATTGTCAAGTTTGTAGTTTCATCCAAAACTCGATCACCTTCAAGTTTCCTTATTTCTTCTTCCCCATCATTCTTGTTTACCTCAAATTCTTCTATTCTTACTGCATCTTTATCATCTGATGTTA
Organism: Vicia faba; assembly: GCA_948472305.1. Taxonomy (NCBI): domain Eukaryota; kingdom Viridiplantae; phylum Streptophyta; class Magnoliopsida; order Fabales; family Fabaceae; genus Vicia; species Vicia faba. Next base: position 1,238,114,408 of record OX451737.1, read on the forward strand.
TGCATTTTTCTTCTGGTTTCGCATCTTCTTCTTCCAACTATAACTTTTGCCACAGTCTTACGTCCCTCTTATAGGCTTTAAAAATTTCAGTCGCCTCTTCCAAAGTAAATCCCGAATAAGGCGACCAACATGCAGGAGATACAGGTGGAAATGTGTCGAAATAATATATGGCTATAACACTCAGACACTTGGTTAGCAGCAAAGTATAGAAGAATTCATGAAGCAAACATAATATGGCCCCCTTTTTTTTTGTTTTTTATAAAATAAAATTCAAATTAAAAAAACTGAAATAAAGTTTTAGTTGACGAGCAACAAAATTTCAATTGAACTAAAATTGGAACTATATATTTTGGTAGTTCCCCGACAACAGCGCAAAAAACTTGATCGAAAAAGTAGCAAGTGTATTATTTTGCCTCTCTAGTAATAACATGGAAATTCCCTGAATGTCGATCTCAAGGAATGCGCATCAATATCGAGTTCAAACGTAGTTCAATTAAACAAAAACTTAAATTGGGATTTTGTTTGGAAATTATCACTTAACAATAAGTAAAAATAAGCAGAATAATAAGTTGGCTTTTTCACAGATATGAGTAACATGCTAGGGTAAGGTGTATAACTTTTCCTGTAACAACCTTGAATCCTGATCTCATCAACAAGTTCATAATACCAATTAATAGCTCTTTAGGTTATTTTCCCCTAAGTCCTTAGTGGGAAAACTTTTGAATATTCATCATAAATCCTAAGTCCTTAGTGAAATATGATGAAATCAAGCCTTTGTTTTATCAAGAGTTAACCGATAACTATAGGGTATCCCTAGTCCTAGGTCATACCTATTACAGTCTAATCGTACAAAAACATTAACAACCACGGTCCAGCTGGTTGTTAACCGTAAATCAATCATAATTGGTCTAATCAGAAAAGCATAAAAACATTGCACGATTAAATTGAGTAATAAAAACCATGGAATTGGTAAAATCAGAAATTCAAAGTCATTACAAATTCAAATCAGCGGCATTCCCCTATCATTGGGGAGTTTAGCTACTCATATTGTTCAAAGAAAACAAAAGAAAAATTCTAAAAATTATAAGTATTGGGGAGAAATTTGATCTCTAATCATTTCTGTTCATAAAAATCTCCTTCCATCGAAACAATTGTTTTCTCCAATCTTCTCTCGTGTAATTCTTCGCGGGAAAAAGTCCTTCAATTCATCATAGAAACTCCTATAAATAGAAAACCTCATTTAGGTTGGTTAAAAGTACCCAAAATGCCCCACAACTTAACAAATGGGCAAAATATAAAGAAAAAAAAAACAAAAATCAGCGTCACAGGCCAACACGGCCGCCTGTGATAGCCCTCAAACTTGTAATTATCAAATTCAAGTCTCGGGGGTTGCAACACAACTCGTGTTAGGAAACACGGCCGCTCGTGTTGCACCCCTGACATCCCATATTTTTCAACGCACCATAGCATTCCTCTTGTCACGGCCCGTGTTGGGAAACACGGCCACCCGTGTCAGGCCTTCTGAAATATGATTTTTGCATTTCTTCTGAAAACTCAAAGTTTTGCATTGATTTGTCCCAATTTTTATTGTTTTATTCCTATGACCCTCAAAACACTAAAACATGCAACCAAAGCATAAAATGCGGTAAAATTAAATAAAACACTCGGCAATAAAAGAAAAGATAATTGCAATTAACGATAAATAACTGTGTAAATATCATTGATCACATACTAAGTCCAAAATGTGTTTTAATCACCATACATCATATATTAACATCAAAATAAATCATTACATCGTTATAGATAGAAATCATATTAAACAAACATCTCCATCAATAATTTCATTGTGCATTTCATCAAATCAATCACACTGACAAAACCCTACATCTATCTTAACCTCCTATCAATGATAATAAACTGAGATTAAACCTCTTACATTGAATTCCTAGCAACTTGATCTCTTCGAACTCTAAGGAATGAATCTATTCTGCTTCTTTTCTTTGTGCCCTAGCTCTTCTTCACGTTCTCCCAAATTTCACGATCATATAGAATGATCTTTATTCTTCTTATTTTCTCTTTTTACCCCCTTGGACCCCTTTCTATAGTTTTCCTCTTATGCCCTCACTAATCTCACACATTTAACACCATGCCCTTATTCACATTTTCACCTTAATATACTATTTAATTATTATTTATCTAAATGAGTATAAACTAAATTATTTAAATATACATTATTTTAATTAGCACCTTATTCCACCACTACCCCACAACATACCACACACATCACTCAGTTAATCACCAATAATTTATAAATAATTAATTCTAAATTCTGGGGTGTTACAACTCTCTCTCACTTAAAGAATATTTTCCCCAAAAATTACTTGAGGAAAATTGTAACACCCCAATTCTACCCCGAAAAATTATATAAATAAATCAGATTTATAAATTCAATCATACAAACGAATCGGGACGTCACAAATTCTTCTATCAAAATTCATTGCATTCATCGTGGATATATAACACTTTTTAAAACATCGGGTGAACCATCAATATAACATCTTTAATCAAATAATTCAACATCTACGCAACGGAATTCTTAATAACATCTCTAACAACAAAACAGCAACTTCGAAACATCACATATTTAATAATAGTCAATTTCAAGTTCAACAACAAAAAATCATCAATAAAAAACAACAAGCGTTCATCCCCCCGAGTGTTACATATCAGATCAATGACACCGACTCAAACTATTGAAGGAATACAACCTTCACTCTCGATTACCTGCACGTTACCAACATAAGGGCAACATTCAAACAGAAGGGATGAGATATCTAATAATATAATAAAGCGCATGATAATTAATATATTAAATTAGATCAATAATATCACCACTTCTCATCTCATAATCTACAATAATTACAATGCATATACGCATTCATAAACACCAAAATACACTTCTCTAAACAATCATATAATGCGACTCAATACTATGCAAATGCATGTGGAACCATTGGAGCAGAACTCCCATCTCAAGAATTTGCCAATTAATAGAGGCATCAACAAGGCATAGCCTTCATCTCGAAATTCGCCAATACAGGCCATCTCAACGAGCATAAGCTCCATCTCAAAAATGCAATGTATGCGACACAACCATGAATGTAATAATAACACCCAAGTTAACAAGATCTCAAATCATCTCAAAAACATCTCAATTAACATCTCAAAAGCATCTCAGAATAACAACATCTCAAATGCATCTCAACGTCTCGTCATCAACATCTCATATCATCAAAATAATTTATTAAACATCATTTATTTATCATAAATCATAAAACATCATTTATTTATTATAAATCATCAACAGAACATTATAAATAACTTCTCACTAACAACTCAGTTGTATTTTAATTTCCACAGTAAATCAACACTGTCATTCTGTAACTCTAACGTCAAGACCGACACTATCCTACTGTTATAGCTCAAACAACAGCTTCTAAGCATCTAACGTTCATCATTCTGTTTGAAAACAACGTAAAGGCCAACCCAACTTCTGACCACGCAACCTCTAACCAACACCATTTCTAATAACACAACTTCTAACGACACAACCTCTGGGCGACACAATCTTCTGACTACTATAACTTCTGACTAATGCAACTTCTGACTAACCCAAGCTCTGATCAGATGAAACTTCTGATCATCACAACTTTTGACTAACCCAACCTCTAACCAGATACGACTTCTGATCATCACAGCTTTTGACTAACCCCATCTTCTGACTAATACAAATTCTGACTAATGCAACTTCTGATGACACAGTCCTCTGACAGCATAGCTTCTAACCCATGCAACTTTTAACATCAGAACTATTACTTTCTAATAATTTCAACGCAACTTCTAACATCAGAATTTCTACCTTTCACTAAGCCAATTAACTTCTAACAACCTACGTCTAACATCAGAACTGTTATTTTCTATTCATCCTATTGTTCTAATTCTTTGCCTGATATCAACCTAACTAAGAACAATATTAACAAATTCCATTCTCCAAATTAATTCATGATTCTAATACAGCAACACCTGGTATCGTTCCAGCGTAATTCTGTGTTTTTCATCACTGCAATAATTCTATGTTTTTCCTTCTCTGCATCTCACTACGGTTCCATAATTAAAGGCCTAAAACTTAATCTGATCATGACAATTCATCACCCATAATTACCTTATAATTCTACATCATTTTAACAGCATCACGACATCAATATTCATCAAAATTTATCAATTCTCATCATACATCAATCATGTATTTTCAAATCAAGAATAAGACAACAATCACCACTAAAGCCACATACCAATCATCATAAACCCAATGATAGAGTCAGAACCCCACCCTTAACTTGGATTGAAGGTCTCTCTACAATTTCCGGTTGATATCTCTTGCTTGCCGATTTCCACTTTCTCTAGCAGCTTGCACGTTCTCCTCTCAATCCTTATTCTTCTACTGCTTCTTTCTTTCTAGTCTTTCCTAACAACAATAAAATAACCCTATTATTCTTTTTACTCCTTAATGGGCTTAAAACCAATACACCCCCTTATTACTTCTATTACTTCAAAATAAGCCCACATCAAATAATATTATACTTCTAATATTATTTCACCATATAATATTATATCTCTAATATTATTTCTCCACTTAATAAAATAAAGTCCAATTAATTATAACACATTTTCATAAATATTCCAAAAATAATTTAATTAAATAATTAATTAAATTACGGGCGTTACAACTCTCCCCCTCTTAGAATATTTTCGTCCTCGAAAATTTACCTCAATCAAACAATTCAGGATAGGAGTCTCGCATCTTGCTCTCCAATTCCCAAGTCATGCTTTTACCAGCAGCTCGTAGCCAAACCACTTTAACTAAGGCAATCTCTTTTCCCCTCAGAGTCTTCATTTCACGATCCGCGATCCGTACAAGCATCATCTCCACCGAAAGATTATCCCATACTTGCACATCGTCCATATGAATCACATGAGATGGATCTGAAATATACTTCCGAAGTTGCAACACATGAAACACATCATGCAAATTCGAAAGATTAGGCGGTAAAGCCACTCTATAAGCAACATTCCCCACTCTCTCTAAAATCTGATACGGTCCAACACCAGTCACAGGTGTAACTCTCAAAAACACATGCTCACCAGCTTGAAATTCTAAATCTTTCCTTCGCTTGTCATGATAACTCTTATGTCTACTTTGTGAAGCTTTCATCTTTTCTCGAATCAACTTCACCTTCTCAGTAGTCTCACGAACAAGTTCAGGTCCAACTACTACACTTTCTCCAGATTCATGCCAACATAACAGAGTTCTACATCTTCGACCATACAACGCTTCAAAAGGTGCCATCCCAATACTAGAATGGTAACTGTTATTATATGTGAACTCTATCAATGGAAGATAAGTATACCATGAACCTCCCTGCTCAAGAACACATGCCCTCAACAAGTCTTCCAACGATTGAATAGTCCATTCAGTCTAACCATTTGTCTGAGGATGATACGCTGAACTCAACCTCAACTTAGAACCCAACGCTTCATGCAAACTCTTCCAAAATAAGAAGTAAATATTGGATCTCTATCTGACACAATGCATAAAGGAACACCATGAAGTTTCACAATCACACTAGTGTAAATCTCAGCCAACTTCGGCACTGGAAAACTGATGTTAATAGGAATAAAATGAACTGACTTTGTAATCCTATCAACGATCACCCAAATCAAATCATGTCCTCTTAAAGTATTAGGCAACCCTGTCACAAAGTCCATTGAAACGCTATCCCATTTCTATTCTGGAACTTCCAACGGTTGCATCAACCCTGCAGGCTTCTGATGTTCAAATTTTGACTTCTGACAAGTCAAAAATGCATACATAAACCGAGCCACATCACTCTTCATCCCAGGCCACCAAAACAAACCTTTCAAATCTTGATACATCTTCGTAGCTCCTGGATGAATACTCAACTTACTTCTATGGTTCTCTTCAAGTATCACTTTCTTCATCTCATCATCATCAGGAATACAAATCCGGTTACGAAATCTCAACACACCTTGCGCATCCAGCTTAAAATCATTATTCTCAGACTGGTCAATCCCAACCAGCAAATCTACCAGTTTCACATCCAACTTCTTAGCTTCTCTGATACTGTCTAAAAATTCATTATTAATCTTCAACATACCCAACATAACACTTTGCGGAGTAACCTCGCAAACTAAGCTCATATCTCTGAACTGATCAATCAATTCCAACTCTTTAATCATCAATTCTGACATGTGTAAAGTCTTTCGACTCAATGCATCAGCTACCATATTCGCTTTTCCTGGATGATAATTCAAACCGAAATCACAGTCCTTTAACAATTTCAACCATATTCGTTGCCTCATATTCAACTTCTTCTGATCAAATAAATACTTCAAACTCTTATGGTCACTAAACACTTAAAATATAGAACCATAAAGATAATGCCTCCAATTCTTCAACACAAAGACAACGGGAACAAGTTCTAAATCATACGTTGGATAGTTCTTCTCATGAGTCCTCAAATGCCTTGACGCATAAGCAACTACCTTACCATTCTGCATGAGCACACCTCCTAAACCCAAATTAGAAACATCACAATACACCACAAAAGGCTCTCCTGGATTAGGCAACGTCAAAATCGGAGCCGACGTCAACCTCTTCTTCAATTCTATAAAACTTTCTTCCCACTGAACATCCCACACAAAAGCTCTACCTTTACAAGTAAACTTACTCAACGGGAGTGACAATTTAGAAAACCCTTCGATAAACCTTCTATAATAACCAGTTAATCCCATGAAGCTTCTAATCTCAGTAGCTGACTTTGGAGTTTCCCATTGCAACACAGCATCAACCTTTGATGGATCTACAACAATGCCAGTACCAGAAATCACATGACCAAGAAAACTAACCTCTTTTAACCAAAATTCACACTTGGACAACTTTCCATACAACTTATTCTCTTTCAAAACTTGCAATACTACTCTTAAATGTTCAGCATGCTCTTCTTCTGACTTAGAGTAAATCAAAATATCATCAATGAACACCACTATGAACTGATCCAAATAAGTATGAAAGATACGATTCATATATTCCATGAATACTCTCGGCGCATTAGTAACACCGAAAGGCATCACCGAATACTCGTAATGTCCATAACACATTCTGAAAGTCGTCTTCTGAATATCTTCATCCTTCACTTTAATCTGATGGTAACCCGACCTCAAATCAATTTTACTAAACACACGAGCATCCACCAATTGGTCCATTAAGTCATCTATTCTTGGAAGCGGATACTTGTTCTTAATCGTCACCTTATTCAACTGTCTATAATCAACACAAAGCCTCATACTTCCATCTTTCTTCTTCACTAACAACACTGGAGCACCCCACGGCGATGCACTTGGTCTTACAAACTTCTTCTCAAGTAACTCTTCCAATTGCTTCTTCAACTCTGACAACTCAGATGCAGACATCATGTATGGTGCCATAGACACAGGTCTGTTACCAGGTACAAGATCAATTGCAAATTCAACTTCCCTCTCTGGCGGTACATCAGGAATCTCATCAGGGAAAACTTCAGGAAATTCACACACCACCTGCAATTCCTCAATTATAGCCTGAGTCTCTACAGATAGTGACTCCATCAATGAGAACATTTGTGATTCCTCAACTGTCTAGCAGACAACAGACCATCTTCCTCTTCTTCAGGAGTAGAAAACTTCACAGACTTGTCATAACATTTAATATGAACACAATTATGCTCTAACCAGTTCATACCAAAAATTAAATCCAAACCTCTTAACGGTAAACAAACCAAATCAATAACAAAGTATATGTCGAAGATTGACAAGGGACACTTGGCACACACAAAAGAAGTAGTCACAGACCCCTTGGCTGATGTATCGACAACCATTTCTCCATCCAAAGAAGACAACATAAGACCCAATCTTTCAACACAATCAGCAGCAATAAAACAATGCGTAGCACCAGTATCAATAATAGTAATTAAAGGAGTACTATTAATGAAACACGTACCTCTAATAAGTCTGTCCTCATTAGTTTTCTGATCCTCAACCAAAGCAAACACTTTACCACTTGACTGAGCCCTCTTCGGTTTCGGACACTGACTACCAACATGCCCCTCTTCTCTATAGTTGAAACAAATCACATCTTTACACTCACACTCAGATACAACATGTCTATTCTTACCATAACGGTAACATCTCTTCACTTCAGCAGTGCACACATTACTCTTGTGCCCAGGTTTCCCACACTTAAAGCAAATCACACCAGCAGGAGCATCTCCCCCACTAGTCCTCTGACCATGAGCAACTTTCTATTTACCTTTACCAGTTGGGGCATCATAAGGCTTACCACGATTCTGTTGGAGCTTACCCCTCTTCTCACTGATAATCTTGTAATGAGCATTATTATCTTCCTCATGAATCCTGCAGCTATCAACCAAATCAACAAAGACACGGATTTTCTGATATCCAACTTCTTTCTTAATCTACGGGCGCAACCTATTCTCAAATTTAATACACTTCGAAAACTCAGCATTTCCTCAGCGTAATGCGGATAAAACTTGGCCAACTTAGCAAACTTGGAAGCATACTCAACAATTGACATATTTCCTTGCTTCAGCTCAAGGAACTCAATTTCCTTCTTACCACATACATATTTAGGAAAATACTTTCTCAAAAACTCCCTACGGAACACAGCCCAAGTGACATTCTCACCTGCAGCTTCTGACAAGTCTCTAGCCACCAGTCATCAGCCTCAACTGCCAGCATATGAGTCCCATAATGAACCTTCTGCGCTGGAGTGCAGTCCATCACGCGAAAGATTCTTTCAATCTCTTTCAACCACTCCAATGCTCCTTCGGGATCATACTTTCCCTTGAACGTAGGTGGATTCTCTCTCTGGAAAGTCGCCAAGCTACGAGATCCAGTATTCCCGTCAGCATTCAGTTGATTTTCCATCGCATGAGCCATTTCTTCTAAAGCAGCAGCAAGTGCAGCATCATTCCTTCCAGCCATCTTAACTTCTCACTACAACATAAACAACGATTATAACTCAAATAACAATACTCGACTATTAGACAACTACGACTCGACGACAAGGTCGAACCAACCTATTGCTTTGATACCAACTTTGTAACACCCTAATTCTACCCCGACAAATTATATAAATAAATCAGAGTTATAAAATTCAATCATACAAACGAATCGGGACGTCACAAATTCTACTATCAAAATTCATTGCATTCATCATGGATATATAACACTTTCTAAAACATCGGGTGAACCATCAACATAACATCTTTAATAAAATAATTCAACATCTACGCAGCGGAATTCTTAAGTTCAAAGTAAGTATTATCATTATACCTTGAAATTTGCTAAGTGCTTGAACTGAAGACTTTATCCATAAATGCTTTTAGCTTGATCAAAAATCTTTGCCTTCTTTGTACCTCATGGTTTGTCTTCATCAAAACAAAATTTCATTTGAGAAGCTTGATTTTACAAGTCCCTTCATCTTGTCCCATCTTCTTTAATTTCAAAAATCTTCTCCCTCCTTTTCAAAACTCCTCTTGTTTTCTAACTCGAGCTGCTTTCACAATAAACTTGGACTTAGGCCCATGCATTTTCAAAAATATTTCTTAATTAAAATTTAATCAAATTAATCATACTTTGACATTTTTTGTGAGAAGACTAAAAGTCAATCAATCTCATTCAAATCATTTTTGCCACTTTGGCTTTATACTCTAAAATTTTCTAAAAAAAGACTAGATTCTTGTCAATCCTTGTAGTGATGCGAGCTGCTATACTTCTATGATATTTAGTGAAGTGAGATATTTTCAACTTGGGTGTTGAGTGAGGCTTTGTTGATTTTAAAATCCAAGCTATATCCTCCACTTTGAGATGATGCAAATTCTCCCTTCTCATAATCATGGGTAGTAAGTATGTTTTTCCACTCGAATATGACGATGATGTCTTGTCTCTTAAAATTAACCAACACACCTGTCTTTTAAAATTTTTTTTTAAAGGTGAACTACGAGTATCCTGATCCCCTATTGCACAGAAGGTGGTACTTAGGCACTAAAGGTCTGCAATCGCGGCGGGTGTAAAAATTGTAAAAAATACTTCTTTTCTCATCTCCACCATCTATTTTTGTATACAACACATATAGCCAAAATACACAAATTTTCAAAGAGGTTCCTGCGGAGTACCGTAGATGTTTAGGGTTCTAATACCTTCCCTTTTCATAACCAACCCTCGTACCTAGATTCTCTCCCTATTTTTTTGGGTTATTCGCTCTTTTCCCATTCCTCTGGAAACAATAAAGCGCGATGGAGATTTTATTTGATCTTTGCGAGTCAAGTTAATCCAATGGCTTAGTCTTAACATTTCTAGTGCTACAGGAAAAATGGAGACTTCACTGGGGAAAGATCGACTGGATGGTTGTCCATCTCTAAGTGGGTTAAACCTATTTTTGTTTATTTGTGTATGTGATATTATTTGTTATATATTATGTGTTGTATATATGTTTGTCTGGATTTTCTTGGTTTTCAGGGGTGCTTGGTGATTTCTCATAAGACCTCTACCCGAACTTGGGAAAATTTAAGATAGGAAGGGAAACATAGTCATGTTAACTTTGATGGAGGAATCCCAAAAAAGGAGACATGAGATCCCCCACTAAGTGGAGGCCCCTTTGATTGTAGTATTCGTTTACCGATAAATCGGGAAGTCGTGTTGATTTCGACCTGGGAGGCTGCTGAAGCTGAGGACTGTAGAACCTTTAACCCATCTTGGCCTTTTAGGTGTAGTGTAGAAACTATGACGGGTCAATCCGGAAGTGGTTGTCACGCGGTACTACACTCAGATGAGTTTTTCCTAAGAATCTTACCGATTACCAAGTTAAACGAGACGTTGGTAATATCCGAAGAAAGGATGTAGACTTTGGGAACCTTTTAGAATCTTGTTCGGCAGTTGATAAACTATTAGTTCATACCTTGTGGGTAGTACCTTTGACTTCATGCTCATGATGTCGAACCTATGAATCCCCCATATTTGTGATCTTGTGTGTGATTGTTGCATCATGTATTCATGCACCCATGAGCATTCTTTAAAACAGTTGATTCAAGGAGCTTAAAGTTGACTTTTGAAAATATCTCAGGTACTTTTGACCATGGATTTTGGAAGAATAAAGACTCAGAAGTACAGTTTCAAGGATCCTAAGAAAGAGGAGCTGATGAGTTTGATTCCTGAGATTAAGAGCTCTATAGATTTCTGGAAGAAGTATGGAGTTGTCGTGCCTCTTATGAAGCTCAATATGAAGGAGGGTATTCTTTCTACATTGGTCCAGTTCTATTATCCTTTGTACCGTTGTTTTACTTTTCCTGATTATCAGTTGATGCCGATATTGGAGGAGTATTCTTACCTATTTGCCTCACCTATTACTGATGGTGTTCCTTTCACCGGATTAGAGGGAGAGCCTAAATCTCATGAGATTGCTGTTATGACCCATTTGAAGAAGTATGAGATTGAGGATACTATGACTACTAAAGGAGGAATTAAGAGTTTACCTTCTCATTTTCTATTGGAGAAAGCTTGTTACTTTTCCAAGATGAAGAGTGTTGTTGCTTTTGAGGCTATCTTTGCTTTGCTCGCCTATGGTTTGTTCTTGTTTCCTAATGTCGACAATTTTATGGATGTTAATGCCATTATAATCTTTATGATTGGGAATATGGTACCTAAGCTTCTAGGAGATACTTATTATTCCATTCTTCTTCGTTATTTCTATTTGGGAGGGTTGATCATCTGTTTCACACCGTTGTTATATCAGTGGTTTATTTCTCACTTACCTGGGTTTGTTGCCTTTTGGGATACCAAGAAGGAACCTCGTTGCGCCCCGAAGATTATGGCTCTCACTCATTCTGATATTATTGGAGTCACCAAGCTTATTATGATGTGGAGATTATTGATAGCTTTGGTATTTTTCTCAATGTGCCTCTTTTTGGTACTAAGGGAGGAATTAACTACAATCATGTTCTTGCGCGTCGTCAGCTTGGATATTTGATGAGAGATAAGCCAAATAATATTCATCTTAATGGTTTCTTTCTCAAAGAAGGAGAGGATCACAAGGAGGCTAAGAAAGGTATTGAGAATACTTGGCGCCATATTCATAAGAAGAGTAGAAAATATTTGGGACCAAGAGGAGCTATTTCTTTAGAACCTCATCTCCGTTGGGTACAAACAAGGGTAATTCAGTTGAAGATGCCTTATTCTCATGAAGAACCTATATTTGATATGTTTATGAGGACTACTCCTCCTCTTTTAGATGATATAGAAGAACTTCTGCTTGCCCTGGTTAGGATGCAACAAGAGAAGGAAGCATGGCAGAACAAGTACTAGACTTTGGAGGTGTCCTACTCAACAGAATTGAGGGAGAAGGATGATTCGATTGAGACTCTTGAGAGTTGTGGTATGGAGATGATGGAGAAACAAGAGGATTTATTTTCCTATAGAGCTCGGCTGGACCTAGTTGTTCACTTTCTGACTTTGGTAGTTGGAAAGAAGTCGTCAACAAGTATACAAAAGAGAACAAGCGGTTAAAGGATCAAATTGCGAGACTCCAAGGAAAGAGCTAGTGTGTGGAGAGATCTTCATCAGCTTTGGCTCCTTAGGATTTTAGATTCCATCTTTATTCTCTTGTACTTAGGATTATTAAAACTTGTACTAAAAGTTGTAATCCATTCTGAAGTTATTATAGCAAAATTTTCAATATTACAAAATGTGTTTGTACTCTAATATTTGTAATTTCCTATGATTCTTTGAGTTCCTTGAAATAAAAATAATAATAAATAAGTCATATGCATTGCATATCATGCATCATTTTGCATATATTCTTGATTTTTGTTCATACCCAGGTGCCTTATTATGTTTCTCTACTTCGTTCAGTCAACAAATTATCTCATTGATACAATACTCAGGCTAATTCTAAGAAGAGGATGGAGAATCTTGAACAAGAGAATCGCGAGCTGCAAGAAGAAGTTAGTGCTTTAAGGGCTGGTATGGCCAATATTATTTCTTTGGTGGAATATCTGGTGGTTGCTTAGAATCAACCACCACCTCCTCCTCCGTCTCCTCATGTTTTTCAGCCACAACAGACAAATACTATTTCAAAAGTTCAATCGGTTCCCATTTCTGTTACTCCAATTACTGCTGCTCAATACTGTATGCCTCAAGGCTACCTATGGGGAATGCCTGAGAACTTCATACTAGAAGATTATCATCCTGATGCTTAAGTTGCTCCATTTTCTCAAGAAGCTATTGTTACTACACCTCCTATGGTGCATGTTACTCCTGCTGCTAGAAATGAGATTCATTATATTGCGCCTCCTTCGGTGAATGTTGCATCGTTTATTAAAGATGAATTTTATCATCCTCTTCCTCCACCAAGTGAAAGTGTGGGATTCTATGAACGATTAGATGACTTTCAGAACCAATTCAATGAGATGCAGAAGGAAATTAAGGCTCTTCGAGGGAAAGAGTTGTTTGAGCAAAACATCGGTGAATTCTATTTAGTTCCTAACGTAAAAGTGCCAGTGAAGTTTAAGGTGCCAAAATTTGAGAAGTACAAGGGCAACTCTTGTCCCCGTGACCACTTAGTGATGTATATCGGGAAAGATGTCCACTCATACTGATGATCAGCGTTTGCTTATTCATTTCTTCCATGATAGCTTAACTAGTGTTGTATTGAAATGGTATATGGGTTTAGATAGTAGCAGTATCCACGCTTTCAATGATTTGGGAAAAGCTTTTATCAAGTAGTACAAGTACAATATGTTTATGGCACCTACCAACTGAGAGTGATGGCTCAGAAAGATAAGGAATCTTTCAAATATTATATGCAGCGTTGGCGTGAGATTGATGCCCAAGTGGTACCCTGACGGGAGAGCAAGAGATGACCAAGGTAATTCTGAAAACCCTTGCATCATTTTAATATGAAATGATGGTTGCTAGTACACCGAGTGATTTCACTGAGATGGTAAGCATAGGTGTTTGTCTAGAAGAAGCTGTCAGGGAAGGGCGCTTGAAAAAAGATGAAAGAACAAAGAAATCATAATATGAGTTTTCTAGGAAGAAGGAAAGTGAAACAAATGTTTTCATTGAGGAAAGAAAGTCTCGACCTCCGAGAAGACGTCATCAGTACCAACAACAAGTTGCATTTCTGACTCTAGTTGTAAATATAGCTCCGACTATTGTTGCCTATCAGAGACCACCTCCTTAGGGAAATCAAGGGCAAGGTCAGAGAAGAGAAGCTTTTGACTATATTTTTATGAGTTATGCAAAGTTGTTTCCGACTCTGATTCAAAAGAACTTGGTTCAGACTAGACCTCCCCCTGCTATACCTTCACCTTTACCATGGTATTATAAGGCGGATCAGACATGTGCTTTTCATCAAGCTGCCCCTGGACATAACATTGAAAATCGTTATCCGTTGAAGTCCAAAGTACAGAAGATGGTGAGATCCGGTCTCCTATATTTTAAAGATGTTGGACCTAATATGAAAGATAATCCATTGCCCAATCATGAAGGTGGAAGTGTTGTAAATATGGTTGCTGTTGTCCCAGGGACTTCCGGATTTTTGATATTTACTTGGTGAGAGGAGATTTAGTGAAGATGCATGTTGATCTCTATAAATTCAACTATTATACACATGACCATGTTAGTTGTAGTCTTTGTAGTACATATATCCATGGGTGTGATAAGGTGAGAGATGATCTTCAAGAAATGATGGATGGAGGTCTTATCCACATAATTAGACCAAGAGCTGAATATGAAGAAGTAGTGAATATCGTTTATGGTTGTCTCGGAGAATTCTGGATTTTTGATGTGAATTATATGAATGATGATCTGGTGCAGTTGCATGCCACATTTTGTCACATGAAGGGACAGGAGGTGCATCATTATGGATCTTGTCGGGT
This sequence comes from Vicia faba, assembly GCA_948472305.1. NCBI lineage: Eukaryota > Viridiplantae > Streptophyta > Magnoliopsida > Fabales > Fabaceae > Vicia > Vicia faba. Next base: position 1,238,129,479 of record OX451737.1, read on the forward strand.
CTACTGTAGAGATTCCCGTGGTTGTTCTATGGTAAGTAGAGATATTCAATTGTTGCTAGACAATGGTACCATCAAAATAACAGGAAACAAAGATGATTATGGAGTTAATATGATTAAAAACTACCCTGTTGAGGACGTATCTGATGATGAGTACATTTCTGTTGATGAGTTTTGTTGTACCCCAAAATATTCCCTTCATGTTTTACAAGGTTTTCTCTTATGTGGGTGATTACAAACACTTGCTTAAAAAAATAAAAATTTTTAGGATAAACAAAGTGTCTTCGGTTGGCATTAAAACAAGGTTTCTTTCATTGGCATTGAAACAAGGTATCTTTAATTGGCATTGAACAAAGGTGTCTTCGATTGGCATTGGGGAAAGGTGTGTTTGATTGGCATCTGAGTAGGTTGTCCTTCGATTGGTATCTGAACAAGGAGCTTCGATCGGGTGTTCAAAATCCTTCGGTACAAACTTGGTTCACAAGACTTCGGCCGAGCATTGGCAATTTCATGCCTGATTCGATTGACAAGGAAATGACTTTCCCTGTGCGTGTCCTCAGCACACAAGGCCAAGACTTCTTCAGATTTTCCTTCAATCCACTAGGCAATGGCCTCTTTTATGCTTGCTTTGGCCTCCCTCATGCTAGCATCCATAAGGCATTATCTTCCTTTGTGCTAGTTTCGATTGGGCCATGGCTCCCTCTGAAATGGTTAGCTTCGATTCCACATCTAAAATCCTTAACACACAGTTTTCCACCTTTTGACACCTAGTAAGGCCTATTATAAGGACACACAAATGATGCCTTCGAAGGACATGCATTTGGTCCAGTCAAAAGACACACAATGGTTGGAAAACAATTTTTGCTTGCTGGCCAAAGTCTTGCATACTTCTAGGCCCAAGTCTCTTGCACAATCACATTCATGACAAAAGAAGTTTCGACTGGCCAGAAAAGAGCTTTCGATTGGGTTAGTTGAAGAGTTTCAGATCAAGCTACTAAGGTAAGTAGTGGCTCAATCGAAGGCCACAATGCTGAGGCCTGGGGTAATTCGAAGGAAGGTGAGGAAGCTTCTATAAAGCCTTCGATTGATAAAGAGCTGAAGCAGCATTCGACCAGTCAAAAAGGAAGAGTTGATGCTTCAATTGGTTTGAATTGAAGGAAAGTCAATTGAAGAAAGTAACGCTCAGGGGCTGATCGAAGACACTCTGGTGAAGAAAATCCTAAGCAATTTGAATTCGTACAAGGCGCCAATTATCACATGTCCAGGTTCATTCCCAATTCCAAAATGGCATGAAAATTCTCTAAATGGAAATCTTTAAATTGGTCATATTTTATTTTCAAAGCCATGTTTAATGGTTAGTCTTTAAGGACATGTTTCTTTCCCCATTTTCTTGTCTCCCCCCACTCCTATAAATGCCATACACAAGCCAAAGGACAAAGACTACTTACATATGCACACAGACCTACACCTACATACTGCCTCATACACACACATATTTCCTATCAAAAGAATACGCACACGCTGCCTCAGAAAACATATCAAAATTCTAACCAGTTTTGCAGGCACCCTCAGTCCAAACGAACACTATATTTGTGCTCCTGAGACTCCCTAGAGTTTACTCCAAGCCAGTCCACACCAAATTGAAGCATCTCATCCTTGGTAAAATTTCAAATTCATATTCATGTTTTCATGACGTATTAATGTTTTCCAGTGTTTGATTTATGCCCAGGGTATTATATAGCACAACATTCATATGGAATATACAAAGATAAAGGGTACGATCTATGCTCTTCATTAAATCTCAAGAAACCATGGGTTTTAAGGAAAATTAAACCAGACTCAAACTCAAAGGAGTCGAATTAAGGGGAGGTCGAATTAGGAAAAAGACCTGGGTTCACACCCAGGCCATGGTTTTGTTCTATTGACACTTTTTTTTGCATATTTCAGTTCCTTCTTCCACAGGCAATTCATCAGACACCTCCAACAACATTCTTTGCTGGATTGAAGGCCGCATATATTCATAAGATCGAAATACATCCTTCACAGGATCGAAGGTTATCCTTCACATGGATCGAAGACCACATGTCTTCACAGGATCTAAAGCCATCCTTCATTAGGATCGAAGGCCATCATTTTTCTTTGATCGAAGGATTCTTCTTCTTACATTTATTTTTATTTTTATTTTTACTCACTTCTTTTAAATAAAAAAATCAAATAAAATCACAAAAAACATTAGGTTAGTATTTTTTTATAATTAAGTTAATTAAATAAACAAATTAATTATTTTAACCTTTTCTTTAAATTAAAATTAAGTAGACTTAGGTTTTGTTTTCTTTCATAAATAAAAACAACCAAAATATTTTCTTTTCCTTAGGATTCTTAGACATTATTTTCAATTCGCGCACATTTATTTTTGCACTTTTCATATTATTGTAATTGTTCATGGGTTGTAATAGAATTAACTAGGACGTTACTTTACTGCTTTCTTTATTTTTCCCCTCTCTTTTTTTAACATGTAAATACCCCCTCCCCGAAGCATTGTAATAGCGTAGGATTCACGATTCCCGCACTTTAAATTTCTACAAAATGTTAACTGTTAGTAACTAGGCTTGTATGGAAAGACTGAAAACAAAGCGCTAGTAAACCTGATAACAAATATAAATGAACCGAATTGAATCACTTGAACATATACACCTCTAGGGTACTCCCACTTCAGTTGCCTTCAAAAAATAGTCATAACTCTCAAAACGTGAGAGGTTTAAGTGACTATCCTCTGGTTCAAAAAAGATCATAAGTCCCTCGATGACCCTCTTAACATTGCCTCAGTAAAAATATGATCTTAGAATGCTAGGGTAGTTACTAAAGCTTCTTGCCCAGTTGCCTTTGTGACTATAAAAACGTCCATTCGAATGTCCCTCAAACATCCAACGATAGGGGTACCTACTCAGTAATAGTAGGATAGCACTGTCTAAAGGGTAGGAGGAAAAGAACAAACCTTTTTGAGTATAAATAAATAGTTCCTAGATGCTTTCTCAAAACAAACTTTTACACTTACACAAAATATTTCAAAAACACTTTCAAAAAACGCTTTATCAACACTCTTGAGGACTGATACAAGAGTTATCATAAAATGAATCTCCGCATTAAGGCATTTTTCAAAGTACTTTTCCAAACACACAAAAGCATAAGGTATTTCAAAAAATGAGCTAAGCATCTAAGAGCCCGTAGAAAACTACAGATGGAAAGGGTGTTAACACCTTCCCTTTCCATAATCTACCCCCTTATCAAAAACATCTCGAAAGGTCTTTTTCTGTTCTTTTCACCCTTTCCCTTGTTGGATAAAAGAAAAGCCGGTGGAGACTCTTGCTTACCGCAACATTTATGAACACAAATGCAAAACCAGTATAACAGTCGATTCTACCACAGTATCACAAAACTGGAGACTCTGTTGGGGAAAAATAAAAAGTGGGGTTACCTTAGAGTTTAGTTCATCATTTTAAAGTGCTTTCCTTATATGCTTTGATTGCTTTATCTTTGAGGTTTTGTTCGGGTATTCTTGTAAAGATCCAACACCCGGATCTGGGGAACCTTTTATGTAAATAGCAATAGATCGTGGGGGCTGTGTGGGGTATACCGACACGGTTAAAACGGTAGCTACATTGATGTGACACATTTGTTGGTACCGATATCCCTTGAGTAGTCAAGTAGAATACGGGGCCGCTGTGTGGTGTGATAAAGTATCAACTGACCTTAGAACATTTAATTGAACCAACTTGGCCATTAGGAAGTAGTGAGATAGCCGGCTTTGGTGAAATCTGAAGTTAGTTGATACTCAATACTACACTCATTGAGATTTTACTTCCGGGATATTTCGGTCGCCAATAAAGAGGCTTATGCTGAAACAATGTCTGGTGAAGAAAGATCGATGATATTGAGATTCCCTAGAACCCGGTTACTATTGATATGACAGGTTGAGCCAACTAAACTTCAAGAGGGTACTTACCTATGGAATCCATGCAAGCCTAAACCTAAGGATATGTTTGTGTGATTGTATATCTTTGTTTGTACATAACATCATAACATGGCATATCACACTAACCATTTCAAGGACTTTTAGGACTTATCTTTGTGTCTATTTTGTAGGATATGGATCTCATTCGCAGCAATACTATCCAAGTTAATCTTATAAGGGTGCCTCCTCAACTTAAGGAATTGACATCAAGAGTTCCTGAGAATTCCACGTTCACTAAAAGACATGGTCGACTTCTCAGTTTGGTCACCTCAAGCCCTGATGAAGACATGGTGAAAGTTCTCTTCCAGTTCTTTGACCCTTCACACCACTGATTTACATTTCCCGACTACCAACCGGTACCTACCATGGAAGAGTTTTCTCAGTTATTAGGTGTGCCTATCCTCAATCAGTTACCCTTCAACGGTATGGAAAGAGACCCAAAGCCTGAGGAAATTGCTCAAGCCATATATCTATAACAGTCCGACATTGTGGCAAATTGGAAAACAAGAAGCGGTATCAAAGGGTTTCTAGCCAAGTTTTTGTTTGAGAAAGCTCATCATTTTTGGGATACCCTGGACTTACAAGCCTTTGAAGAGGTATTGGCCCTTCTCATCTATGGAATGGTATTGTTTCCTAATTCAGATCAACTCGTAGACGTGAATGCGGTTAAGGTTTTCATGTCTCGTAACCCGGTGCCTACCTTACTTGGAGACATTCTGCCCTCTTTTCACACTCTCACTATAAAGAGAAGAGGAACCCTCATGTGTTACACCCCTCTGTTGGCTAATTGGTTTATTTCGCACCTACGCCGATCTGTGTTGAAGAATGAGTAAGGCATGTGGTGGTCTAACTGTAGCGGTAGAAATGTTCAAGACTAAGCCATTGGATTGACTAGACTTTATACAAATCAAAATAAAAATCGCCACCGCGCTTTATTTTTTCCAAAGGAATGGGAAAAGAGCGAACAACCCAAAAAGAGGGGGAAAGATTCAAGGTAAGGGGGTTGGTTATTCAAAGGGAAGGTATTAGCACCCTAAACATCTACGATATTCCTCAGGAGCCTCTTTGTAAAAATCTGTATATTTTGCCTATAAAAACTGTTATATAAAATGGATGGTGGACGTGAGAAAAGAAATATATATTTTATGATTTTTGCATCCGCCGCGGTTGCGAACCTTTAGTGCCTACGTACCACCTTTCATGCAATAGGGGATCAGGATACACGTAGTACCTTTTTAAAAAAAAATATTTAAAACACAAGTGTGTTAGTCAATTTTTATGAGATAAAACATCATCGTCATTGTCCGTGTGGAAAACATACCTACTACCCACAATCATGAGAAAGAAAAACTTGTATCATCTCAAAGTGGAGGATATGGCTTGGGTTTCAAAAATCAACAATGCCTAACTCAACACCCAAGTGGAAAATATCTCTCTTCACTACATATTGTAGAAGTAAAGTTATTTGCATCACTACAAGGATTGACAAGAGTTTAATCTTTTTCAGAAAAGTTTTAAAGGTAAAAAGCCAAAGTGGCAAAATGGTTTGAGATGAGATTAATTGACTTTTAGTCTTCTCAAAAAAAATGTCAACGTATTATTAAATTGATTGGAGTTTATTTATGAAAATGTTTTGAAAATACATGGACATAAGTCCAAGTTTATTATGAAAATGGTTCAAATTTAAAACAAGAAGAGTTTTCAAAAGGAGGGAGAAGATTTTTGAAATTAAAGAAGATGGTAGGAGAAGAAGAGACTATCCTAAAGCATAAGGTAAAAGCTAGGGATAAGAACAATCTAACCAACAAGAAGCCAATACTTGGCATTATGAGCTAAGATAGAATTCCCATTCTTTAGATTGAAAGCAAGCAAGCAAAAATACTAGACTCCTTGAGAGAACCAAACTTCAAGTGTATTAAGTCTTCATAAAAATTGGGCAGTGTAACGGCTGTATACGGGTGAAATCCAGATTATAAACAAAGGGTGTAATCACAATAACCTGCACACAAAAAAAACAGACAACCCAATGTCTTGAGGCAAACCTCAAGAACTCCAGACAAAATAATCAGATAAGATCACAAGGTCTCCAAGATAGGCCAAGATTTCTAATCCTAAGTCCAAGAAAAGTCACATGCTCCATAATGCCAAGGATAGTAGCCAAATAGTCCAAGTACCATTAAAGATTTTTAGGGTTTAGATTAATTATTAAGTATCTTAAGAAAGGAAAAGAAAAGCTCAAGTGAGCAAAGTAAAAATGGCAAGAAAGTAAATGCTCAAATAAGCAAAGATGAAAATGGCATGAAATGTAAATGCTAAAAGTAAATAGTACATAAAGCATAAAAAAAGAATAAAAGCATAAGGTAAAACAAGTCAATAATTAGTGGTTAGTTGGATGACCATCTTGAAACTTGCATTTGGAACTCAGTAGAGGATTGGTAGAACCAAAGCCTCCACACAACAAGTTGCATTTTCTTTTGGTCAAGTATATCATCCATTTGGAATTCATATAAGTACCATTTAATTATCAATGATGTTTAAGTGATCCGCATTGACCAAAGGTGTTGTAGATCCATTAGAGGATTGGTAGAACCAAAGCCTCCACACAATGAATCTCAAGGTTATTGGATCAAAGAGATCAAATTAACATACTTAAGCTTGCAATCATAAGTTTGGGCCACAAATAATCATTTATTCGAATCGGGACAAAATTTAGCGCTATGTTAAGCAATCGTAAGTGGACTTATATAGAAGTCACACCTATTTTGAGGCCAGTCAATAGCAATTTATACACCATTTGTTTTGAGACATGATATAGAGATCATGCTCCAATAACACCTAGTGCAATAAGAAAGGGATGGGGAAAAATATACAAACCACTTTTGAATTAAATTTTAATCAAACTATTATTAAAATCATTCATCCATTTTTGTGGAGTAAAACTCAACACCATGGATCCAATGATGTTAATAAAGTTCATGATCCAAAATCTAACCCAAGATCAGCCAGAAAATAGTCACAAAATAATATCACATTTAATATATATACAAAAGGGTAAAAAAATAATGTTTAAAAATAGAAAATAAAGAGAAAAATATCAACTATGTTCAAATTAATCAAAAAATAAAAAGTAAGACCATAGAAAAATCAGAAATGGATCCAAATATTTTTATAAAATTTTTGGTAATTTTTAAAAGTCAGAAACTATTTTTAAACTTTTTAAAATTGCTCAAACAAATAGAAAATAGGTCAAAAATAGTAAACCTCAATATGAAATTCCATAAAACTTTCAGAAAGTCAGAAATATGCAAAATAAAATTTATGAATTTTTTCTGAATTAAAAAATGTGAGAAAGTATTTTTTAAGTAATTAAAAGAATGCAAATGATTCAAAAAAAATATTCAAATATCAAAATAAAAATATGAAAAAATAGTCATGAGATCAGAAATAATTCAAAGTATTTTTGTGAATTTTTACATAATTTTTGGATAAAAAACAAAAGAGTTATGAATTTTTGAAAATTTAATAAATAAGAAATATAAAATCAGAAAATAAAATAAAACCAAAAAGATGTGGACCATCAGATCATAGTCAAAACGCGTTAGTAAGCTGGTCCAGTGGACCAGACGCGTTGTGCTTGATATGGACCTTAGTGAGATACACATAGGATCAGAAAAAAGGGAAACTAATGAAATAAAAACGTTTGGCACGCTATCTTTGGCTGAGACGAGACATGTCATCGTCATCAACCTCCAGACACCCTTCAATGGGGATTTTGTGAGATCCTTCAAATGGAAAAATTAGAATCCCATTCTAGTATCATTGAACTCGTCTCTTCAAGACGATTCTAACACCACCATCACGCCAAATTTATATAAGGTATGGAGAGAGATATGAATAAAAAACCCAGAAAATAGCGAGCACCTTCAATTTGAGATTTCTCTCTCAATTCTCAATGGATTTAAAAATTGTAAGCAACATTAGACTCAAGAGAAGGAGTACAATAGATTAGTGCTTGATTTGGATCCAAATGGTGGAGAGTTCTACCTTTTCGAAGTTCAAGGAAGAAGCTCTGAAACTGGGCTTCTGTAGCTTGAATTATGGCTCGTTTTGATTAGTTTAAGTGCTGGAGAGTTTGTATGATGCTTGAGGATTATGAATGCGCAAAGAATTTTGGAAAAGGGAGCTTAAATCTCAGAAAATGAATTAAAAAAAGATGGGTTCGTGTGAGGTTTTGGCAGGGTGTTTTTGGCTCTCAAAGCTTGAAGAAATGAATGTGGGGTGACCTTCTATTTATAGGGAAGTGAATGGGAATTAAAATTGGAATAAATAAGGAAGTTTGGAGGGAGATTGAATGAAGTTCGAGCATGAGTGAAGTGTGACTTCATTTCCATCAAAACTCAACCAAATCTTGCGTTTTGGGGTGCTAATCACTTCTGGAAAGTTTGCTAATCAAGTTTAAATCAAAAACACACATAAATATTGTGTTTAGAAGTCACATTATGGATTTCAAAATTATGACTTTGTGGAAAGTTCAGTTTCAAGTTACCAAATTCAAATCCATGGCATTTCCAACTCAAGGGGTCTTAGGGCATGATTCTTGATGCTTTAGAAAGATGAGGTTACAAGCTTTAAAATGGAAAAATAAACTAATCAAATGGATACTTGAGCTGAAATTTGCATTGAGTCAAAGTTGAAGAAAAAGGGTTGACTTTCCATACTCAGAAATATTTCAAATTCTTCTTTAAAAATGACCTATAATATTTTGCATCCAAACATGGCCTTCCACTTGAAACTTGCTCTTGACAAAAAAAGATGGAATGAAGTAGACCTCTTGAATGACATTTTAAAACTTGAACCACTCAAAATATCCAAAAATTGAGCAAGTTATGACTTGTTGAATTTGGCCAAAAATCATGAAATGACCTATAATCTTTTTCATATTTAAGGTAACCTCCATCCATTTTTCCACTTTGCACATAAAAGAAGTCATAAAGTTCACATCTTCAAGATCATTATGGAAAATGAATGGGCTCAAGGTGATAAAAATTGACCAAGTTATGATCATTTGAAGTCACATATGGAAAATTGGGGATTCATCTGAAGGACTTGTAATCTTTCTTCTTCATCAAGTTTATTCCACATGAAAATCCTTGGAACTTTTGAAGTTATTTGTTGATAACCCTTTGAAGAGAAATATGTCTTTGGAATCATTCAAAATTACCAAAAGATGAGCAAGATATACTCCTTTGAAGTTTAAAACCCTAGCTTCTAGATCAAGAAAATGCCTTGAGGAACTTTGACAAGTTTGAACAAACTTCTTGTACCAATATTCTTGCTTTGTGAATAGAATTTGTTGAGGATGATAATGAGAACCCTTAGCCACCAAAACCACTTCCATATCTTGAAATTTGAGAGAACTATGCCCTTGTGACCAATATGAACAAGGCCTTGTCCAAACATAACAACTTCTCCAATCAACCCCTTGTACTTTTGAGTCAAATCTAATAACCTTGAAATGTGATGAACCCAAAAAAAATTTCCATTCCATTTCTTCCCAAACCACTCCAATGGTGAGGTTTGAACCTCCCAAACTTTTATTGGCTAGGGCATGGAAATAAACTCATGAATCCATGGAGTAATTTGTTAAATCTCATTGCCCTTACCTATATGGACAACCAGCAAGACAAGCCAACATTGTATTTTATTAGTTAAGTGAAGAAAACAAAACAATATTAATGACCACAAAAGCAGCATAAGTCAAGGAGCTTGGTAATTCCTCAAAACGAGCAAAGCTCAAAGTAAAGAGGGGAACCAAGAATCCTAGTGTGATCTTGTTGTGAGTGAATCAACATGGTATGATGAAGGGATCTTAGGGGGGAAAATTGGGGTACAACAGCTGCCCTTATTTAAGTTTCTTCTATCCGGAGATATGAAGGTTAAAAATATTCATGTCGACACAATCATAGATACTTAAATATAAAAAAAACCTATTTTTGGCCTTAAGATACCATGCAAATGCTTGTGATCATGAATGAATATGAACAGGACCAAAGAGACGCGAAAATAACATTGGGGACGCAACAATAAAGAAACAAAGGAGCACCCTCTACCAGGAAAATAAATCACTGGTGGACCAAAAGAACTGAATCAGAGAGGATGGTAGGATGACAGACCAACTTCTACTGAAGGCAGCGAGAAAGATAACAAACATCGACGTTCACTGCCGATGGTCTACCAACTTTCACTGAAGGTAGAAAGAGAAAAATAACATATCACCTTCGTTCACTGACGATGAAATATCAACATTCACTGAAGACAGAAAAAAGATAACAAACATCAACGTTCACTGTCGATGGTCTACCAAATTTCACTGAAGGTAGAAAGAGAAAATATCATATCACCTCCGTTCACTGAAGATGAACTATCAACGTTCACTGAAGATAGAAAAAGATAACAAATATCGAAGTTCACTACCGATGGTCTACCAACTTTCACTGAAGGTAGAAAAATAAAATATCATATCACCGCCGTTCACTGACGATGAACTATCAACGTTCACTGAAGATAGCAAAAAGATAAAAAACATCGACGTTCACTGCCGATGGTCTACTAACTTTTACTGAAGGTAGAAAAAGAAAATATCATATCACCTCCGTTCACTGAAGATGAACTATCAACATTCACTGAAGATAGCAAAAAGATAACAAACATCAACGTTCACTACCGATGGTCTACCAACATTCACTGAAGGTAGAAAGAGAAAATATCATATCACCGCCATTCACTGACAATGAACTATCGACGTTCACTAAAGATAGCAAAAAGATAACAAACATCGACGTTCACTGCCGATGGTCTACCAACTTTCACTGAAGGTAGAAAGAGAAAATATCATATCACCACCATTCACTGACGATGAATGTGATACGGTGGGAGAACTGACTTGAGTTTTTTGCATTTGTTTTCGCAAATGTTTCGGTTGAGCAAGAGTCGCCACTGACTTTTTATTTTATCCTAAGGAAAGGTTAAAAAGCACAGCAAAAACCTTTTGAGATGTTTTCTTGGGTTCGGGGAGTAGATTATAGAAAGGGAAGGTATTAGCACCCTTTCTATCCATGGTTATCCATGGGCTCTTAGTTACTTGCTTAGATCACTTGCCTTTGATTTTCAATTGTTTGAAATGGTGCTTTGTGTGTATGGGTTTGAAAAAATGTTTTTGAAAAGAAGCCAATGTGGTGGCAACCTTTGTAATGATCCATGTTGGGATGTATACAAAGGTGTATGTCTTTTGAAAAGATTTTCATTTGTTTTTGAAAATTGTTTTGAAAGTGTTGTGAGGTGTGGTTTAGAAAATAGGCAAGTGTTTTGTTTTGCAAGTTTGATTCAAGTAACTAAGAGTTTGTCTAATCCTAAATTTCTCAAAGATTTTTGCTATGTTTTAACCCTTTTAACAATTTTGTTCCACCATTGTATTTGGTGGACAATCTTGTGTTAGTATGTGAACGGGACGGGCGCGGGTCATCGTTTAGACCATAATTGCAATGGTGCCAAGTATCTTTGGGCAATTTTTCTTTAAGGGACTTGATCATTTTTAGGCAACTTTCGAAAGCGTCATCGAGGGACTATGATCATTTGATTTTGTTTTGTTTTGGCCCAATGATACTTGACATGCAATATGGCCCATTTATTGAAGGCGACAAGTGGAATACCCTAGGGGTGCAAGTGTGATTAGTGTTGTCCATTTTCATGCTTGTTTATCTTGAAATTAGGTCAAACTATTTTCGTTGTTTTTGATTCGCATACAAACCCTAATTCTAACATGTTATAATTAGAAAGCGTTAAAGTGCGAAAAATAAAGTTACTAAGTTATTACAACACAATATATGGTAAGGAGGGTACAAATGTTCAAATGGGGGTATTTTGACAAGGAATTTAAACCTAGGCTATTACATCAAATTGGAATTATACAATTTATTTAATATACATTAATTAAATAAAATGGAATAAATATGCAAGATGCAAAAAATGTTTTATATGTATGAAAAAAAAGTATTTTTATATGTCAAATAAACAAAATAAAAAGTATTATTTTTTGGAGTTTTTATGTTTTTAGGGCAAAACCCTAATTTTATTAAGTGAAATGTATTAATTATTCAATATATACAATATTTATTATTTATATACAAAAATAAAATAAAATGAAGTATATTTGTAAAAAAGGTATTTTTAATATTAAATATTAAATAAAAATAAAAATGTATATATTTTGTATTTTTTCCTAAATATGCTAATAAATATATATGTATTTGTATTATTTATTAAATATGTATTATATATACAAAAATAATAATATTTAATATTTATAAAAAAAGTATATTTTATGTAAAATATTTTTAGAAGATGAAATAAAATAAAAATGAAAAATAAATGTGTTTACATTATTTTTAGCATTTTTCAAACAAAAGTAAGTTTATATATTTATTTATGTGCAAATATTAATCTAAACAAATAAATACCTAATAAATATGAAAATGGTGTAAAAAATATTTTTTTATATTTTAATATTATAAGAAAAAATAAATAAGTCAGAATAAAAAAGAAAAGTCAAGAAAATCATAAAAATAAACAAAATGGGCCTAGGGGGTGTAAAAGTAAAAACATGGTGTGAAAAGAAAAGTCAAACAGGCCCAGCCCAGAACTCTGTCATCTTCAACCTCCAGACTGTATGAACACGCGTTTTCTATCTTCCAATTCCAGGACTTTCAAGCAAAACTCACAACATGAAAAATGTAGAGCATTCAAAGACGAATCCAGACATATAAAGAACTTGACTCAACTCTCTAAGATGAGGGAGAATTTCTTCTCCCCCAATTCCTGACCTAGTTTTTCTTCCATGTTCAGACTTAAAATTCTCTAAGCATACATAATATAAATGAAATCTAATCACATGGGCATGTTCAGGGCTATGAATGTGACATGTTTTCTTCACAAACCTAAAGCTAACAATGCCTATATTGAGAGATAGAACTTCATGGATATATCTGTTCAGTTGGAATCGTGCCTTGCAATAGAGGAGCTTTCAGGGCAAGATGATGATTGGTACAGCTTCCTTGATGTCCAGGGATGCTATTCCAAGTGTTACTTTGCTTTGAAACCAGCTGAATCGAGTTGTAGAACTCCACCTGTAAATCAGAAAAATGAAAATGGCCAAAAGGATTAGAGGAGTTACAGTCTACTTCTAATGCTTTGGATAGTTTGTGTTTATGGTAGGGAAGGTGTTTGAACTGGTTTGGGCAAGAATATATGAAAGGATTGAGCTAGGGAACTCAATCTGCAGCAAGCCCTGTTTTTGTGAAATTCAATGGTGATTCTGAGTTTGTTAAGGTATTGGAGGTGAAAGGCTCGTGTTCTAGCTTAGTTAGGATGTTTAGAAAATGTTTGACAAGTTTTCTTAAGGCTTGGTTTACATGAATGATAGATGTTATGTGTTATGGCAAGTTTCTTCTACTTTAAGCAACTAATGGCCAAGTTGAGTTTCTAGCTTGTACAGGCCCCCCTAATGTGCTGCATAACTCAGTCTTGATAGTGCAATTATTCCATAAACTTGTGCCAAAGAGATCTTAACTGTACTTGCTTGGATTTGCTTTAGACATAAAGTGCAACTTTTCAAGAATGGCTAATTTGCTTTTTCTATAAATGGCTTAATTCAACATGTAATGCTTAAACTCATAAAACAAGGCCTTGGCATAATGAGTTAGCATTAAATTATTGAGTGAAAATGGGATATAGGACCTGTAATCAAGGAAAGCATGCTGAATTCAAAATGGCACAAATGTATGAATCATGTAAATTGGCCAAATCAAAAGTGAGTTTTTCCTATATTGTCAAATTCGATTCTCCCTAACCATGAGGTTGTTTGATGAGTTCTTGGACATTTTGTAAAGCTTGGAATGTGTAATACAATCCATATTTGAAATTCAAATTGAAATTCCAAGTGGAAGTGTGTGAAAAACGGTCTTGAAGTTAGGTAAAACCCTTGCCTAAAATAGGTCAAATTTTCACTAAGTTAAGAATGGTTTGGTACCCTTGTTCCAAATATTTTAACTTGAGCTACAAGCTTCTTTTGGGAAAACTTTGTGAATCAAAGTTGTAGATTTTGCAACAAGCTACAACTTTCATGTTTTTACTTTTGCTTGAATCCGAATGAATCTTGGTGAGAAAGTGGGGCAAAGTTAGGAAAAAATTAGGGTTTTTCATAACTTAGAAAAATTCTAAGTTATGAAAAATCTTCATTTCAAACCCTAATTTGCAATTCTTGATTTCTTGATGAACAAGTTTCATGATTTGGCATGTTTTGATGAAAAATGAATCTTGACACTTGATTTTGACCAAAAAGTCAAAGTTTGACTTTTCAATATACAGTCAAAATTGATCAATTGACTGGGAAATTCAACTGTCAATCTTGTGTATTTGGGATCTTTTGAACTTGTTGAGCATGTCAAAACAATTCCATGGGGTCCTTGAGTCCATATGTGAGCTTGGTTTGCCATTGGCTAGGTCAAACAGTCAAAAATTACCTTTGTGCAGTCAAAACCCTAAAATGACCATTTTGCCCTTTTGGTGATCTGATCAAATTTCTTGTGGAATTGTGATCCAAACTTGATCAAATGGTCCATGTGAGTTCATAATGTTGATGTGGATCAATTTTCATGAGATTTGACTGTCAATTGGCCACAGTTGACTTTTTCCCCAATATAGTTGATTTCTAGGTCAACTGTCCAATTGACTGGGCAAAATTTGGAATCAAGACTTGAAACTTGGTATGGATAAACTTGGGAGTCCAACATGAAGCATGAAAGTCATCCTAGGCATTTTAGGTCCAAAAAACCTTGTGCAAACACAAACCCTAATTTGGATCAACAGTGCAAGGAGAAGTCTTGAGCAGAGGAAACCCTAACTGAATCTTGAGCTCCAAGGGTCTTGTGATGAGAAAATGTTGAGAGAAATGGGAGGGCAAATTTTGGGGTACAACAGTTGCCCCTGTTCAATCTTCTTGAACCTGAAGAGTTAGATTGGCAAGCTTGCCTTTCGTGACTCGAGGGTAAAAGGAGATTGGACACTAGAGTGCCCGGAAATTTGCACTCGCATGTTGGAGTACCAGCAATGTGATGTCGGGAATGGGCTTATAGATGCCATTCAGAGAGATGGTGGATAGGGAGATGGGCTTATAGATGCCATCTGGAGACGTGACAGAACCTTGTCGGGAATGGGCTTATAGATGCCATTTGGAAGTGCTGATCGCATAAGAGATTCCTTAGCGAGAACTTGTGTACTTTGAGAAAGACAGATGTTTCCTGGCTTGTTACAGGTATTGATCTTCAATCTTTTCATGCAGACATGCCCTGGCTATATACAGGTGTCGAATCTACAATTGGTTGCTCACAAATATGCCCTGGCCGGATACAGGAATCGAATCTGGAAATAGTCGTCAACAGATATGCCCTGGCTGGATACAGGAATCGAATATGGAAATAGTTGTCAAAAGATATGCCCTGGCTGGATACAGGAATCGAATCTGGAAATAGTTGTCAACAGATATGCCCTGGCTGGATACAGGAGTCGAATCTTCAAACTCTTCAGATGTGCCCTGGCTAGATACAAGAATCGGATCTGGAATTGTTGTAGTTGATAGATATGCCCTGGCTGGATACAGGAATCGAATTCGGAAACTGATAGTTGCTAGATATGCCCTGGCTGGATACATGAATCAAATCTTCGAACTCTTCAGACGTGCCCTGGCTAGATACAGGAATCGAGTCTGGAAACTGATCACTCACAGATGTGCCCTGGCTAGATACAGGTATCGAATCTGGAATTGTGACAGTTGAAGGTAGTTGTCTTTTTCCTGTAAAGGCAAAACATCAGTTGTATGCAATGTCATGATGTATGAAATGCATGATGTCATGATGTTCAACATGAGATAGTGTTGTATGCACTTTATCATGTATGTAAGCAAGATGTATGAAATGTGAAATATTTATGAATGTATTTTCATCTAGGAAAATAAATCCTTGACGACCAGCCGGGGAATTAAATCCTGGGCTGACGTTGAAGAGTAGAGTTCTTCGCTTCCGCTGGGGATGACGGTTGTAAGAATACACCGGTAGGAGAAGATGGCTCCGTTGAGGAATACACTTGCTGGAGAGATTACTCTGCGGGGAATCGCTCTGCGGGAAGAGATACTTTGCTAAAGTTTTGATGAGAGGCCCGCTGAGGATTTCAATGATGGATTCTGCTGGGGATAATGATGATAAACTCCACTGGGGATACCAAAGATAAACTCCGCTGGGGATTGTGTTAATAAGTTATGTTGGGGGACTTTGATGAGCTCCGCTGGGGATAGGAAGAACTTTGCCGAGGACGGTCTTCCGTGGTAATTAGCTGAGGATAACCCAGTTATAAGCCCTTGTGAGGAATAACTTGGAACAAAGCTCGGGAGAGACGTCCGTACACTGCAGGGGATAAGCTTCCAGAATCTACTAGGGATAAGCTTCAAGACCTGCTGGGGAGATGGATTCCACTTTCCTGGGGAAATTTTGAATGTCTGTATACCACCGGGGAACAATCTTAGATCAAGACTGTCGGGGATGCTTGCTGATGAAATGCCTATACTCCACTGGGGAATGTTGCTATCTTGTCTTACTCTGTGGGGAGTTGAGATAACTTGGTCACATTCTTCAGTTAAATCTACCTTGGTACCTTGGCGGACCAAACAAACTAGACTGCCTGGACAACTTTACATTGCCCCTGTTTCTGATGTCACTCGTAATTAGTCTTTTGTTTCATATGCAAGTATTTATGAATTAGCAATTTAATGTCAAATGCATATATCAAAAATGAACATTGGACGTTCTTCGCAAGACAAAACAGAAAAAGGAAAAACAATTGGAAATTGATTTGGAAAACTGAATCTGTATTGATTTTGAAATTTGCCTGTAAATAGGCGTTTTTTTTTTTTTGTACAAGAGGCTGACGTCCTAGTGAGAGAACGCCGCCGAATAACACAAAGTTTATACAATTTTGAAAAGGAAACAAAACAGCTATGTGCACAATATTCCCACTGGGTTCCAACTCTGCTATCGCCTCTATGTCTTCAAGCGTCTCATCACTTTGCTGCTTAGTTGAAGATGAAGCTGATTGGTCGATGCCGAAGTCTGAACCAGATAGTTGATGCCGAATTCTGGATGCTAGGTGATCCAATGAGACATAGTGTTACGCTTTTATCCCTAACTTTTTCCTGGACCGCCCTTTCGGGTTTTCAGTCCACCGGGATACCCATTTTTGCCCAAGCCGCCTTTTCAGGTTTTCGACTTGTCGGGTGTACAGATTTTTTTCATTTCATCCCTTATTTTTGCCCGAACCCTTTTGGTTCGCCGGGAAGCCCTTATTTTTGCCTAGGTATGTCAACCTAGCGGGTCTTTTATTTATGCGTAGTATCTTTTTACTATGTCTGCATTAGCGGGGTGAGGAAGGTCGTCACATCCATGGTGGTCAGAATCATGGCTCCTCCTGAGAACACATGTTTAACCATAAATGGCCCTTCGTATGTAGGGGTCTATTTGCCCCGGGGATCACTTTGAGGAAGGATGATGCGTTTGATTACCAGGTCCTCAACTTGATACTCTTGTGGTCTGACTTTCTTGTTAAATGCCCTAATCATCCGTTTTTGGTACGTCCGACCATGACAGATAGCGGTGAGTCTCTTTTCATCAATTAGGTTTAATTGATCAAGTCGAGTCTGGATCCAGTCATCTTCACTCAAGTCTGCATCCTTCATTATCCTGAGAGAGGGTATCTGGACTTCAATTGGCAAGACTGCCTCCATGCCATAGACCAAGGAAAAAGGTGTTGCCCCGGTTGACGTCCTTGCTGAGGTACGGTACCCATGAAGAGCAAACGGTAACATTTCATGCCAATATTTATAGGTCACTGTCATCTTCTGCACAATTTTCTTGATGTTCTTATTAGCTGCTTCTACAGCCCCATTCATCTTCGGCCGGTAAGGGGAAGAGTTGTGGTGCTGTATTTTGAATTGCTCGCAGAGCTCAGTGATCATCTTGTTGTTAAGATTGGTACCATTGTCCGTAATGATCCTTTCTGGGACGCCATACCGACAGATCAAGTTATGCCGGATGAAACGTGCCACGACGCTCTTGGTTACCATGGCGTAGGAAGCTGCCTCAACCCACTTCGTGAAGTAATCGATCGCTACCAAGATGAAGCGATGCCCGTTGGATTCCGTCGGTCGGATCTCACCGATCATATCAATGCCCCACATTGCAAAAGGCTAAGGTGCCGTCAGGATGTTCAGAGGAACCAGAGGGATATGCACTTTATCAGCATAGATTTGGCATTTGTGACAAGTTCTAGAATGTTGGTAACAGTCGGCTTCCATTGTAGACCAGAAATATCCTGCCCGAAGGATTTTCTTTGCCATGGTATGTCCACTGGAATGTGTTCCGAATGTACCTTCATGCAGTTCTGCCATGATCTTTTCTGCTTCGGCCTTATCCACACAACGCAGTAGAGTTGAATCATGATTCCGTTTGTAGAGAATGCCGTTGCTGAGGAAGAATTTTGCAGCAAACCTTCTCATGAACTTCTTGTCATTGACAGATGCACCTTCAGGGTATTCCTGAGCTTCCAAGTATCTCTTTACCTCATGATACCAGGGTTTCTCGACTACCTCTTCGGTCTCAAGATCGCAGCAGTATGCAGGTTCGTCCAACTTCCAGATAATGATCCGGGGAGCCTCATTGTCCCATTTGACTTTGAACATTGAAGACATCGTAGCTAGTGCGTCCGCTAACTGATTCTCCTCTCTTGGGAAGTGTTCAAAAGTTATCTCTTCAAAGTGGGGAAGCAAAGTCTGCACATACTCCTTGTAAGGAATAAGATTTGGGTGTTTCGTATCCCACTCGCCTTTGATCTGATTGATCACGAGAGAGGAATCTTCGAAGACACTCAGAAACTTGATCCTTAAGTCGATCACATCTTGAAGACCCATGATACATGCCTCATACTCCGCCATGTTGTTGGTGCAGTTGAAACATAGTCGGGCAGTGAGTGGAGTATGAGTACCTTTGGGGGATATGATTACAGCGCCGATACCATTACCCAAAGCATTGGAGGCTCTGTCAAAGTGCATAGACCATCGGGATCCTTCCTCAGGTCCTTCATCCGGTCCAGGCACTTCACAATCTGTTACTACCATGATATCTTCGTCCGGGAATTCAAAGTTCAAGGATTGGTAATCGTCCACAGGTTGGTGTGCCAAATGATCTGCCAATACACTTCCCTTGATTGCTTTCTGAGTTGTGTACTGGATATCATATTCTGTCAAGATCATTTGCCATCTTGCTATTCTTCCAGACAGAGCAGGCTTTTCGAATATGTACTTGATGGGATCCATCTTTGAAATCAACAGTGTAGTGTGAGTCAACATATACTGTCTCAGCCGGCGAGCAGCCCATACCAGAGCGCAGCAAGTTTTCTCGAGCAGTGAGTATCGAGACTCACAGTCGGTAAACTTTTTGCTCAGGTAATAAATAGCATGCTCTTTTCGGCCAGACTCGTCATGCTGCCCCAGCACACACCCCATTGAATTATCAAGCACTGTCAGGTATAGTATCAGAGGTCTCCCTTCTACTGGTGGCATAAGAATGGGCGGCTCTTGGAGATATTCCTTTATCTTTTCGAAAGCAGCCTGACATTCATCGTTCCAACGTACTACTTGATCTTTCTTCAGCAATTTGAAGATTGGCTCACAGGTAGCAGTTAGATGTGAGATGAATCAGGCGATGTAATTCAGTCGTCCTAGAAATCCTCTGACTTCTTTCTCTGTCTTGGGAGTTGGCATCTCTTGTATGGCTTTTACCTTGGCAGGGTCCACCTGAATACCTTTATCGCTTACAATGAAACCTAGCAATTTTCCGGACCTCACCCCAAAGGTGCATTTGTTTGGGTTCAACCTCATCTTGTACAACTTTAGTCGGTCAAACAGCTTCCGCAGATGGTCAAGGTGTTCCTCCTCGGTTTGGGACCTTGCAATCATGTCATCAACATATACCTCAATCTCATGATGGATCATATCATGAAATAAAGCAACCATGGCACGTTGGTAGGTTGCCCCAACATTTTTCAACCCGAATGGCATGACCTTGTAGCAGAAGGTGCCCCACTGAGTCACAAAGGTAGTCTTTTCCATATCTTCCGGAGCCATCTTGATCTGATTGTACCCTGAAAAGCCATCCATGAAGGAGAACACCTTGTGTTGAGCAGTATTGTCAACAAGAACGTCGATGTGAGGCAGAGGGAAGTCATCCTTGGGGCTTGCCCTGTTCAAATCCCTGTAGTCGACACACATTCTGACCTTACCGTCCTTCTTCGGCACTGGCACCGCATTGGAAACCCATTGAGGATAAGAAGTCACTGCTAGAAATCCGGCATTGAATTGCTTCATAACCTCAGCTTTGATCTTTTCGGACATCTCTGGGCGCATACGGCGGACCTTTTGCTTTACCGAAGGGCAGTCTTCCTTGGTAGGTAGGTGATGAACCACGATATCAGCATCCAAACCGGACATGTCTTCGTAAGACCAAGCAAATATCTCCATGTAATCATGTAGCATCTGGATCAATCGTTGCTTCACACTGAGCTCTAGATTTGCACCAATATTGACCTCTTTCCTATCTGTCTCAGTACCCAAGTTGACTGTTTCCACCGGCTCTTCATGCGGCTGAATGGCCCTCTCTTCCTGGAGTAGCAGTCTTGCGAGTTCACCAGGCACTTCGCAATCATCTTCACCTTCGTCTTCGGCCAAGTTGATCGGATTCTCGAAGTCATAACTGGTGGTAGCAGAGCTGTTACTAGTGAGATCCAGAGTGGATTGAAACCTGTATAAGTGAGTGTGTGTAAATATAGCTGTTTTGCAATATATAACACAAAGAAAAAAGAGCGCAAGATTTGAAATGCAACAAACGTCCAATGTTTTGATTAATGATATATGGAAATGTCATACAAAAAAATCCCTCACAAATGGAGCTACGATGCCCCGGGTAGGACATCGAGCCAAAAAAAAGTTTCAACATATTGTTTGTTACAAATTGAAAATCAAAAGAGTTAATTACTGCGTGACAAATGTAATAGGTGTAAAGTCCTTTGCCGTCCAGTTGCTTGGTCCGTTGTTGGTGGTTGGATAGATCCAACTGTCAAATTCTGCTTCCTCTACGTCCTCCTCGATAGCATTCACCCTTGGGCTGGAGATGAACACCGGAGCCTTTCTGATCTTTTCTTTGCGCACAACCCTCTGAGCCTCTGCAGTGAAGCCCAGCCCAAACTTGTCGGTCTTTTGAGTGAAGTCAGGAAGCTGACCCCAGTTTGCACATTTTCCTTTCTCGATCACTGCCCGGGCATCCTTCAGGGAAGCCATCTTCAAGGGAAAGTCTTCTTCAACCACTGTTTCAGCTGATGCTAACGTTGGAGGTACCTCCTCAAAATGCTGAAAGGGGGTTTCAATAAACTCCCCGTCCATCTCGATATACCAGAATGAATTCAAGTGACTAACCATGTATTCCTCCTCGCCCTGCACAGTAACAATCTTCCCTTTGACAGGGTATTTGAGCTTTTGGTGTAGAGTGGATGTTACCGCCCCAGCTTTGTGAATCCAGGGTCGACCCAATAAACAGGAATAAGATGGACGAATATCCATCACGTAGAACGTTGAGTCGAAGACTTGGGAACCCACACGGATAGGAATGTCTACCTCACCATGCACCATCCTCTTAGAACCGTCGAAGGCTCTAACAATGATGTTGCTAGGTTTCAATTCCAGACCCTCGCAATCCAACCGATCTAAGGCCTTCTTGGGCAAAACATTCAGGGAAGAACCGGTGTCCACCAACACGTGTGCGAGAGTAGTGCCCTTGCATTCTATAGAGACATGCAGGGCATCATTGTGATTTTTCCCTTTGGCGGTAAGGTCAGCATCCGAGAACCCCAAGCCATTGTCAGCTGTCAGATTAGCCACACAGTCAGTGAATTGATCTGCAGAGGTCTCTTGCGGCACATGGGCCGTTTTCAGAAATGAAATCAGGGCCTTAGCGTGGGCCTCTGAGCACAGCAGCAATGATAGCATAGAGATTTTGGAGGGGGTATGCCCCAGCTGTTCAACAACATTGAAGTCACTCTTTTTAATGATTTTAAGGATTTCCTCCATCTCTTGTTGGGAGGCTTCGACATCGGTCTTTTTTGGTGCCTCCGTCCTGGAAGGCATATCGGTAGCAACTTATTTGCCCCGAGCATCAGAGGACTCGGCGGCAGTAGTAGACACAGGAATTTGATTTGGAATATGCACACTTGCGGGTGTGATGATAAGAGGCTTTCAGATAACTGGCGGTGCAATGTCAGGCGAGAAAAGCCTGCCACTGCGGGTAATCTTGGCGGGACCAGTGATGTTACTGATACTGGTACTGGTGTTGAACTCCTGCTTCACTCCAAGCACATACACGTCTGCCCCATAATGCCATGGGACAGCCTTGTTAGATTCATAGGGGAGGGGTCCCGGAACAGTAATGGTAATGGATGCAGCAGACATAATTTTGACTGGCTTCCTCGGGAGAGCCTTGGTAGGATTGTTGAAAATTGTGACGACAGATACTTCTTCAGCGGAAACAAACGGAACAACAGTTTTCTTGAACAGAATTTCTTTGCTATCCATCAGGCTTTGGATGCCTGATTTCAGCAGCGGACAACTGGTAGGGATAACAGCACACAGGAGGCAACCCTTGCTACAACCCGGAAATAAACCGGCTAGTAGTAGGTTCCTCTTAACAGTCAAAATAGGGGTAGAAACATCATTCACCGAAACAGCATACAAATCTTCCTCGACGGCATTTACTCTATGTTGGGGCATAGGAGCAGTTACAACATTTGGCTTCTCAGGCGCCTCAAACTGAATTTCCTTCGCATCGATAAGGTCTTGCACCTTATTTCTCAGGGCCCAGCATTCATCAGTAGTATGCCCGGGGCTATCAGAATGATAAGCACAACGGGCATTTGGGTTATACTTAGGAGATGCAGTGTTCACGACCTTCGGAGCCTCTTTGATAGTCACCAAGTTGGTTGATAACAGTTGCGGTAAGATTTGTGACAAGGTCATACTCAACCGAGTATACTGCCTCTTGGGCCTTTCACCTCTTTGTTGATTGTACTGCTGAGGAGCAGGAGCAGGTTTTGAAATGACCAAAGCATTGACGGCTTGGCGGCTTTCTGGCTTGACTTGTCTTCTAGGACCATAGACTACACTTGCTTCTTTCTTGAAAGGCCTTTTCTCAGTACTTGCGGAAGCAGCTTTTTGTATCTTTCCTGACCTGATGCCAGCTTCTATCCGTTCACCTGTCAGGATCAAATCTGTAAACCCAGCGGAGGAATTACCAACCAAATGATTGAAGAATGGACCAGACAAGGTCCCTAGAAACATATCAACCAGCTCACGATCAGTCAATGGAGGCTGCACCCTGCCAGCCAAATCTCTCCATTTTTGTGCATATTCTTTGAACCCTTCGCCCGTTCCTAGAGACATACCCTGAAGTTGGGTACGCGTAGGAGCGAGGTCAGAATTGTATTGATATTGTATATAGAATGCGGTTTCCAAATCTTCCCAATGTCGGATACTAGTTCCATCTAGTTGATAGAACCACTCAAGCTGTGACCCCGAAAGGCTATCTTGGAAGAAGTGAATCCAAGGGTTCTTATCTGTCGTGTAAGGTTGAATCTTCCTTACGTATGACCTTAGATGCAGCTTTGGACAGGAAGCCTCGTCATATTTGGCAAAGGCAGGCGCCTTAAACTTGTGTGGGATTACTACCCCAGAAGATAAGCCCAAATCCCCGAAATCCAGCCGCGGCACATTTTGAATCTCCATGGCGCTCAAGCGGTCTTCTAATTGCTTGTATCTATCAGCAGCAGGAGGGTACTGTTCCTCATTGTAATCCGTCTCGTTGTCGGAGACTGCCTGACTAGGAGCTCCTCCCCCTTTGGGACTGTCTTTCTCTGCAGAGGAAGTAGTTGGATCAGCCTCGTTATGGAGTGTGTTTCCAAACCTGCGTCCAGTGTTGAATAACGCAATCCTCTTCTTCTTCTTCTTCTTTAGGAGTAGAGTCTTCAACTCTTGTTGCCCTTGGGCCAGGTTCATGACCATTTCTTGAAACTGAGCATGTTGGGCCTGAAGGGCCTTGATTGATTGCTCACTGGATGATTCTGGATTCATGATGACATGTTCAAAATAAACAGCGAAGAGGAATAAGCAACCTGTAGGAAAAGGGTACCTGTTATGCACATGATGCATGAGATGCTATCTATGCAATGCATTCAAGGGTTTTAGAAATTCATAATTGTTGCAGACAAAAAAGAACGCACGTCATATTAATAAGAAAAGATTTGTTAGTACATAAATGCCCCATGGGCCAAATATTACAAAAACAACTTCTCAAGGTAAAAAGACGTTGTGCATCCTCTTTGGCGCAATGAAGGTGTTGAGGGCCTCTTGCTCATGGAGTCGGCGGGTGAGCTCTAAAACCTTCTTCTCACTGGCGTAAAAGCTGGCTTCAAAAGTGTTCTGTTCCTCCTTGAGTTGGATCCAACTCTTCTGCATCTCCTCCCACGATGTAGGCATATCAGGATGTAGGATGGTGTAGGGAACCTCTCCTTCCTTGACGGGCTCTTTAATCACAGGGAGAACATGAGGATAAGGCATCATCAGACTCTGGGCTCGGGCTCGTACCCACTTGAGATAGGGCTCAAGAGGGATGGAGTTCTTGTGTCCCAGTGTCTTGCTATCAACCTTGTTGGGCATCCTCCAAGCTCTGATGAATCTTTGGCGAAGTCCTTGCGCATCGTTTTCGAAGTCAAAAACTAGGTCAAGAATCAACATGTCGTGAGGGCCATCTCTTCGTGCATATCCAAATTGCCTCAAAGCTAGGCAAGGGTTGTAGGTGATACCTCCTCTGATTCCAAGTAAAGGAACATTAGGAAACTCTCCGCAACGATCGACGATGATGAAATTTTCTCTGGACCGAGAACACCAATGTACATCAGAGTGAGTAAGAGTCATCAATCGTTGGGACCACCTTAGGCCTTGGTCATTCTTCAGGACAGATTATGGAAGGTGCGAAATAAACCACCTTGCAAGGAGAGGAGTACAGCACATGAGAACACCCCTCTTTCTCATTGTTCGTGTGTAAAATGAGTGAAGGATGTCCCCAAGTAATGTTGGTATCGGATTTCTGGACAAGAAGATTTTGACGGCGTTGACCTCCACAAGCTGGTCAGGATTTGGGAACAAGACCAACCCATAGATGAGAAGTGCCACAATTTCTTCAAAGGCTTGTAGGTCCAATGAATTCCAACATTCTTGTGCCTTCTCAAACAAGAATTTTTCTAAGAAGCCTTTGACGCCGCTTCTAATTTCCCAATTCCCCTTGATGTCAGAAGGCTGTAGATGTAATGCTCGAGCAACATCTTTAGGCTTTGGTTCCTTTTCCGTACCGTTGAAAGGTAGTTGATTAAGGATAGGAATTCTCAGGAGTTGAGAAAATTCCTCCAAAGTGGGTAACAACTGGTAGTCAGGGAAAGTGAAACAGTGGTGAAGAGGGTCAAAGAACTGGAACAGCACTTTCAACATGTCTTCTTCAATGTTGGTGTTGACTAAGCTGAGCAGTCTACCATGTCTTTCACTGAAGGAAGAGCTTTCCGGAATTCTTGAGGTGAGCTCCTTGAGTTGAGGGGAGATTCTCACAAGGTTGACTTGGATGGTATTTCTGCGAGGAATTTCCATGACCTACAAAACAAGAACAAAGATGAAGATCCAAACCCTTGAAATGGTTAGTGAATGCATATGATGCTTTATGATGTTTATGATGTATGCACAAACATATGTACAAGCAAATCACAACAAACCCTAGTTTCAGGCTTGCATGGGGTTTCATAGGTAAGTACCCTCTTGAGTGTAGTTGGCTTAAAAACCTGTCCTATAAATAGTAACCGTGTTCTAAGGAGCTCAATATCACGGGATTATTTTCATTGTTCATTGTTTTGGTTTAGCCACTTAACTAGTGACCAAAATATTCCAAGAAAACAACCCTTAATGAGTGTAGTATCGAGTATCTACCAACTTCGGACTGCACCAAAGCCGGTCATCTCACTACCCCTAATAAAAGGCCAAGATGGTCAAGTAAGGTTCTAGGTCATTAGTGCTTAGTGACATCACTCAGCGGCCCCGTACTCTCCTTGATTGAACTCAAGGGTTACCGGTACTCACAAATATGTCGCACTAATATAGCTATTGCTTCGACCGTGTCGGTATACCCCACACAGTTTCCACAACGTATTGCTATCTATGAATGTTTCCCAAAATCCGGGTGTAGGATTGCAAACCCAAACAAAAGAGCCAAGATATAAAGCAATCAAATCAAACAATTAGTCATGCAAGAGGGTGATCTAAGCCCTAAGGTTACTCCACTTTTGAGTTTTTCCCCAGCAGAGTCGCCAGTTCTGTGATACGGTGGGAGAACTGACTTGAGTTTTTTGCGTTTGTTTTCGCAAATGTTTCGGTTGAGCAAGAGTCGCCACTGACTTTTTATTTTATCCTAAGGAAAGGTTAAAAAGCACAGCAAAAACCTTTTGAGATGTTTTCTTGGGTTCGGGGAGTAGATTATAGAAAGGGAAGGTATTAGCACCCTTTCTATCCATGGTTATCCATGGGCTCTTAGTTACTTGCTTAGATCACTTGCCTTTGATTTTCAATTGTTTGAAATGGTGCTTTGTGTGTATGGGTTTGAAAAAATGTTTTTGAAAAGAAGCCAATGTGGTGGCAACCTTTGTAATGATCCATGTTGGGATGTATACAAAGGTGTATGTCTTTTGAAAAGGTTTTCATTTGTTTTTGAAAATTGTTTTGAAAGTGTTGTGAGGTGTGGTTTAGAAAATAGGCAAGTGTTTTGTTTTGCAAGTTTGATTCAAGTAACTAAGAGTTTGTCTACTCCTAAATTTCTCAAAGATTTTTGCTATGTTTTAACCCTTTTAACAATTTTGTTCCACCATTGTATTTGGTGGACAATCTTGTGTTAGGATGTGAACGGGACGGGCGCGGGTCATCGTTTAGACCATAATTGCAATGGTGCCAAGTATCTTTGGGCAATTTTTCTTTAAGGGACTTGATCATTTTTAGGCAACTTTCGAAAGCGTCATCGAGGGACTATGATCATTTGATTTTGTTTTGCTTTGGCCCAATGATACTTGACATGCAATATGGCCCATTTGTTGAAGGCGACAAGTGGAATACCCTAGGGGTGCAAGTGTGATTAGTGTTGTCCATTTTCATGCTTGTTTATCTTGAAATTAGGTCAAACTATTTTCGTTGTTTTTGATTCGCATACAAACCCTAATTCTAACATGGTATAATTAGAAAGCGTTAAAGTGCGAAAAATAAAGTTACTAAGTTATTACAACACAATATATGGGAAGGGGGGTACAAAGTTCAAATGGGGGTATTTTGACAAGGAATTTAAACCTAGGCTATTACATCAAATTGGAATTATACAATTTATTTAATATACATTAATTAAATAAAACGGAATAAATATGCAAGATGCAAAAAATGTTTTATATGTATGAAAAAAAAGTATTTTTATATGTCAAATAAACAAAATAAAAAGTATTATTTTTTGGAGTTTTTATGTTTTTAGGGCAAAACCCTAATTTTATTAAGTGAAATGTATTAATTATTCAATATATACAATATTTATTATTTATATACAAAAATAAAATAAAATGAAGTATATTTGTAAAAAAGGTATTTTTAATATTAAATATTAAATAAAAATAAAAATGTATATATTTTGTATTTTTTCCTAAATATGCTAATAAATATATATGTATTTGTATTATTTATTAAATATGTATTATATATACAAAAATAATAATATTTAATATTTATAAAAAAGTATATTTTATGTAAAATATTTTCAGAAGATGAAATAAAATAAAAATGAAAAATAAATGTGTTTACATTATTTTTAGCATTTTTCAAACAAAAGTAAGTTTATATATTTATTTATGTGTAAATATTAATCTAAACAAATAAATACCTAATAAATATGAAAATGGTGTAAAAGATATTTTTTTATATTTTAATATTATAAGAAAAAATAAATAAGTCAGAATAAAAAAGAAAAGTCAAGAAAATCATAAAAATAAACAAAATGGGCCTAGGGGGTGTAAAAGTAAAAACATGGTGTGAAAAGAAAAGTCAAACAGGCCCAGCCCAGAACTCTGTCATCTTCAACCTCCAGACTGTATGAACACGCGTTTTCTATCTTCCAATTCCTGGACTTTCAAGCAAAACTCACAACATGAAAAATGTAGAGCATTCAAAGACGAATCCAGACATATAAAGAACTTGACTTAACTCTCTAAGATGAGGGAGAATTTCTTCTCCCCCAATTCCTGACCTAGTTTTTCTTCCATGTTCAGACTTAAAATTCTCTAAGCATACATAATATAAATGAAATCTAATCACATGGGCATGTTCATGGCTATGAATGTGACATGTTTTCTTCACAAACCTAAAGCTAACAATGCCTATATTGAGAGATAGAACTTCATGAATATACCTGTTCAGTTGGAATTGTTCCTTGCAATGGAGGAGCTTTCAGGGCAAGATGATGATTGGTACAACTTCCTTGATGTCCAGGGATGCTATTCCAAGTGTTACTTTGCTTTGAAACCAGCTGAATCGAGTTGTAGAACTCCACCTGTAAATCAGAAAAATGAAAATGGCCAAAAGGATTAGAGGAGTTACAGTCTACTTCTAATGCTTTGGATAGTTTGTGTTGATGGTAGGGAAGGTGTTTGAACTGGTTTGGGCAAGAATGTATGAAAGGATTGAGCTAGGGAACTCAATCTGCAGCAAGCCCTGTTTTTGTGCAGTTCAATGGTGATTCTGAGTTTGTGAAGGTATTGGAGGTGAAAGGCTCGTGTTCTAGCTCAGTTAGGATGTTTAGAAAATGTTTGACAAGTTTTCTTAAGGCTTGGTTTACAGGAATGATAGATGGTATGTGTTATGGCAAGTTTCTTCTACTTTAAGCAACCAATGGCCAAGTTGAGTTTCTAGCTTGTACAAGCCCCCCTAATGTGCTGCATAACTCAGTCTTGATCAGTGCAATTAGTCCATAAACTTGTGCCAAAGAGATCTTAACTGTACTTGCTTGGATTTGCTTTAGACATAAAGTGCAACTTTTCAAGAATGGCTAATTTGCTTTTTCTATAAATGGCTTAATTCAACATGTAATGCTTAAACTCATAAAACAAGGCCTTGGCACAATGAGTTAGCATTAAATTATTGAGTGCAAATGGGATATAGGACCTGTAATCAAGGAAAGCATGCTGAATTCAAAATGGCACAAATGTATGAATCATGTAAATTGGCCAAATCAAAAGTGAGTTTTTCCTATATTATCAAATTCGATTCTCCCTAACCATGAGGTTGTTTGATGAGTTCTTGGACATTTTGGAAAGCTTGGAATGTGTACTACAATCCATCTTTTAAATGGAAATTGAAATTCCAAGTGGAAGTGTGTGAAAAATGGTCTTGAAGTTAGGTAAAACCCTTGCCTAAAATAGGTCAAATTTTCACTAAGTTAAGAATGGTTTGGTACCCTTGTTCCAAAAATTGTAACTTGAGCTACAAGCTTCTTTTTGGAAAACTTTGTGAATAAAAGTTGTAGATTTTGCAACAAGCTACAACTTTCATGTTTTGACTTTGCCTTGAATCCAAATGAATCTTGGTGAGAAAGTGGGGCAAAGTTAGGAAAAAATTAGGGTTTTTCATAACTTAGAAAAATTCTAAGTTATGAAAAATCTTCATTTCAAACCCTAATTTGCAATTCTTGATTTCTTGATGAACAAGTTTCATGATTTGGCATGTTTTGATGAAAAATGAATCTTGACACTTGATTTTGACCAAAAAGTCAAAGTTTGACTTTTCAGTATACAGTCAAAATTGATCAATTGACTGGGAAATTCAACTGTCAATCTTGTGTATTTGGGATCTTTTGAACTTGTTGAGCATGTCAAAACAATTCCATGGGGTCCTTGAGTCCATATGTGAGCTTGGTTTGCCATTGGCTAGGTCAAACAGTCAAAAATTACCTTTGTGCAGTCAAAACCCTAAAAATGACCATTTTGCCCTTTTGGTGATCTGATCAAATTTCTTGTGGAATTGTGATCCAAACTTGATCAAATGGTCCATGTGAGTTCATAATGTTGATGTGGATCAATTTTCATGAGATTTGACTATCAATTGGCCACAGTTGACTTTTTCCCCAATACAGTTGATTTCTAGGTCAACTGTCCAATTGACTGGGCAAAATTTGGAATCAAGACTTGAAACTTGGTATGGATAAACTTTGGAGTCCAACATGAAGCATGAAAGTCATCCTAGGCATTTTAGGTCAAAAAAACCTTGTGCAAACACAAACCCTAATTTGGATCAACAGTGCAAGGAGAAGTCTTAAGCAGAGGAAACCTTAACTGAATCTTGAGCTCCAAGGGTCTTGTGATGAGAAAATGTTGAGAGAAATGGGAGGGAAAATTTTGGGGTACAACAATGAACTATTAACGTTCACTGAAGATAGCAAAAAGATAACAAACATCGACGTTCACTGCCAATGGTCTACCAACTTTCACTGAAGGTAGAAAGAGAAAATATCATATCACCACTGTTCACTAACGATGAACTATCGACGTTCACTGAAGATAGCAAAAAGATAACAAGTTTACCCAAGATTTTGGTGTTTCGCCTAGAACGGGTCTCAATTTCTTCTTTGATTGAGGCACTCCGCTTGGAAAGGATGATTCATGAGTTGTCTCAAATAAAGAGAACTTGCTATTTACTGTCACGGAGGATTGTAAACGGAAATGACTTTTTTGGGCAAGAGGTATGACTTCCTAGGGAGATTCCATGATATTCTCACTAAGGGGATAAAGTCTTCCTGTGCAAAATAAGTGCACCAACCTAAGCTGAGAGTTTCTCAGATTTCTAAAGTAAATAATATTGTCGGGGAGCGACAGACCTAAACCAGAAATAAACTGGAAATGTAACAGTCAACCAGAATACATCCTTTGAGAAATAAACTCAAAAGGGAAAACAAGATTCATCCAAACAAGGAACTGTATCAGAAGGTTTAAAGCAAAAATCTTCTATGAGGGATAACTCAGTAGAGAAATTGAAAGAGTGTGTGTTTTCTGCGTAAGACTGACGCTCTAATGAAAAGAGGGTAACTTATCTCTTCAAAACAGGGTAATATGTCAACAAAAATTTTAACAAATGTCAAAGAACAATGATTTGTCAATTTTAACTATGCATGACGCATGTATGAATGTATGACTGTTTTCGTGTGCATGCTGACAAAACAGACACACAACACGGGGAACAACCAGGCAAAACTGCCTCGGGCACTAACAACACTCGGCTAATCTTCAACCAAGATGATCATTCGAAGAAAGGTAAAGGCCAGCTACGGAAACCAAACCTACTTCCTGCTTTTACCTTTACCGAGGAGAAACATAATCCAGAGGTGGATAAATCAAACAGATACCGGGGTAGAACATCCTTCTTTAGGCTTCGTCGGGAAAACCGGTGTTTTTTCAAAAGTAACATGCCTACTGGAGATTGCAAGACCAGTTTCAAATAAATCAGACTCACACTGAAACAATCAAACTTCGCTGGGGAATTCAGACCCACTTCACTGGAGAAAAACGTGGATTGAAACTTCACATCATGAAAACTCATAAAAGAGGAGAAACGAATCCAAACTTGACCGAGGATACCAGAACCATAAACCCAATACAGAGAAAACAACCCGAGTAGACTCTCCCGAGGGGAATAAAACTTCTCAAAACAACCGGAGTTTGTCCGTTCCTGGGATCACCATTTTTGTTGTCATTGTTTCATCACAAATCTGAAGGTAAAAGTAAATTGTAAAAATCCTTATTTTTTTGAAAAATCAATTTTGTTATTTAATTTCTTTACTTTGAAAATTATTATCAGTAATAAATGGAGTCTTTGCAAGCTAAATAAAATAAGAAACACAAAGAATTGGGTAAAAGCTCGAATTTCATTAATAGAATGGTAGTCTGCGGATGGCGAGACTCCATAGATGATTACAAAGTTTGGGAAATGGTAATACATAATGGAAAAGATACATTGAGATACAATGACCACTATCCCACCTAACAACTTTTGAAATCCTGAGCAGCAGCTTTTGTTGAAGTATGGTGAGGATCCGAGAATATTTTTGCTTCATCGATCAAGTCTTGTCTGACGTAGTTACTTGCCAAGAAAATCCATAACTTTTACCTAAGCTTCCCTTGTGGGTTTTCAACTTAGCGGGAAATTTATTCTGTTTATGTCTCTAATTTTTGCCTAGACCGCCTTTTCGGGTTTTCGTCCTACCGAGACGCTCCTTTTTGCCTAAGTCGCCCTTTCGAGTTTTCAACTTAGCGAGTTGTTCTTTTATTTCTTTAGGCGAAGTATTTCTTGACTGCGTCAGCATTCATGGGACGTGGGAACTCCTCGCCATCCATAGTTTCAAGAATTAATGCACCACCAGAGAAGGCTTTCTTGACAACATATGGGCCTTCAAAATTGGGAGTCCACTTGCCCCTAGAATCAGTGTTGAAAGACATGATCTTCCTGAGCACGAGGTCGCCTTCTCTGAATTCACGAGGTTTGACCTTTTTATCAAATGCTTTCTTCATTCTTCTCTGAAATAACTGGCCATGACACAAAGCTATCATTCTCTTTTCCTCAATCAAATTCAATTGGTCAAACCTGTTCTGGACCCATTCAGCCTCCGTCAACTTGGTTTCCATTATCAAACGCAACGAGGGAATCTATACCTCGACCGGGAGTACGACTTCCATTCCATATACTAAGGAGAATGAGGTTGCTCTTGTTGAAGTGCAGACAAATGTTCGATATCCATGCAGAGAAAAAGGAAGCATTTCATGCCAATCCTTATAAGTAACGACCATCTTCCGGATAATTCTCTTGATATTCGTATTAGCAGCTTCAACAGCCCCATTCATATTTGGCATGTATGGAGATGAATTGTGATGGACAATCTTGAATTCTTCACATAGTTCTGTCATCATCTTGTTGTTCAAATTCGAGCCATTGTCAGTGATGATTCTGCTCAGCACACCATACTGGCATATAAGATTATTCTTAATGAAGCGCGCAACCACCTGCTTAGTAACATTGGCATATGAAGCAACCTCCACCCATTTGGTGAAGTAATCAATTTCTACCAAGATAAAACGGTGTCCATTTGAAGCTTTGGGTTCTATCATCCCAATCATGTCAATACCCCACATAGAGAAAGGCCACGGTGAGGATATCACATTGAGGAGTGTCGGAGGCACATGGACCTTGCCTGCATAAATCTGGCATTTATGGCACTTCTTTGCAAATTTGTAACAATCAGATTCCATTGTCAGCCAATAATAACCTGCCCTTAGCATCTTTTTAGCCATTGAGTGTCCATTGGCATGAGTGCCAAATGAACCTTCATGAATCTCATGCATCAACATGTTTGCTCCGTGTCTATCCACACATCTGAGCAAGACCATGTCATAATTTCTCTTGTATAACACATTTTCAATGAGGAAGAAACTTCCTGCCAATCTTCCCAATGCCGTTCTATCTTTCCTCGACGCACCAATTGGGTGTTCCTGAGTCTGAAGAAAATGCTTGATATCATAATACCAGGGTTTTTCATCTTCTACCTCCTCTGTTGTAAACAGATGAGCGGGCCTATCCAGCCGTTGAACCGCAATTTAGGGTATATCATTCCAAGTATTCACTTGGTACATAGAAGTCAGAGTTTCCAGAGCATCCGCCATTTTATTTTCATCTCTAGGGATGTGATGGAATTCAACTTTATTGAAGAATGGTAATAATCTTGTAGCATAATATTTGTAAGGGATCAAGCCAGGGTGAGGAGTGTCCCATTCTCCTTTAATCTGATTTATTACCAAAGCTGAATCACCATACACATCGAGAATTTTAATTCTGAGATCAATAGCTTCTTCGAGACCCAAGATGCAAGCCTCATATTCTTCCATATTATTAGTGCAATCAAATGTTAACCTTGCAGTAAAAGGAATGTGTGATCCACAAGGAGTGACAATCACATCACCAATTCCTTTACCATAAGCATTCACAACTCCATCAAATATCATACTCCAACGAGATTCAGGGTCAGGACCTTCCTCAGGTAATGGTTCATCACAATCTTTCACTTTCAGGAACATCACATCCTCATCAGGGAATTCATATTCTGCAGACTGGTGATCTTCCATTGGTTGGTAAGCAATATAATCTGCCAACACACTACTTTTAATGGCCTTTTGAGTGCAGTATTCGATATCATATTCATATAACAACATCTCCCAGAGGGAAATTCTCCCAGTAAGAGCAGGCTTTTCAAAAATGTACTTGATTGGATCCATTTTGGAGATCAACCAAGTAGTGTGATTCAACATATACTGTCGCAAACGCTTTTCCGCCCAGGCCAGAGCACAACATGTTTTTTTCAGCATGGAATACCGCGACTCACAATCAATGAATTTTTACTGAGATAATAGATGATGAACTCCTTCTTCCCTGTCTCATCCTGTTGTCCCAAAATACAACCCATGGATTTATCTAACACTCTCAGATACATAATCAACGATCTTCCTTCTACGGGAGGGATCAAGATAGTAGGTTCAATCAGATATTCTTTAATACTTTCAAATTCCCTTTGGTAGTCATTCGTACACACACAGCCTTGATCTTTCTTTAACAACTTAAATATCGGTTCACATGTTGCAGTCATGTGGGAAATGAATATGGAAATATAATTCAAACGCCCGAGGAAACCTCTGACTTGCTTTTTAATTCTTGGTGCTGGCATTTCTTGAATTGCTTTGACTTTATCAGGGTCAACTACAATTCCTTTCTGGATAACAACGAAACCCAACAACTTCCCCGATCGAACACCGAAGGTGCATTTATTTGGATTCAGGCGGAGACGATACTTCCTCAAACGCTGAAACAACTTCAACAAATCTTCTATATGCCCTTCTTCAGTTTGGGATTTGGCAATCATATCATCAACATATACTTTGATTTCCTTGTGCATCAGATCATGGAATAGGGTTGTCCTAGCCCTCTGGTACATTGCACCAGCGTTCTTCAACCCGAAGGGCATCACTCTGTAACAGAATGTTCCCCAGGGTGTGATAAACGTTGTTTTTTCCATGTCCTCTAGAGCCATTCTTATTTGATTATACCCGATAAATCCGTCCGTGAACGAGAATACTTTGAATTTTGTTGTGCTATCCACTAACATGTCGATGTGAGGCAATGGAAAATCATCTTTTGGACTAGCTTTATTTGGATCTCTGTAATCTACGCACATGCGGACTTTTCCGTCTTTTTTCGTTACTGGGAAAATATTGGCAATCCATTGAGGATACACTGACTTCACAAGAAAACCAGCATTAATCTTATTTAGAACCTCCTCTTTGATCTTTACTGCCATATCTGGGTGAGTTCTTCTCAACTTTTGTTTAACTGGCGGATACTCTGGCTTCAACGGCAAACAATGCTCGACAATATCTGTATCTAGACCAGGCATATCTTGGTTAGACCAAGCGAAAATATCCACATACTCTTTCAACAACTCAATCAAACTTCTCTTCACATCAGGATGCAATAATGCTCCAATCTTGACTTCCTTCGGGTCTTCTTCTGAATCCAAATTGATCACTTCCAAAGGCTCTTTATATGGTTGAATGGTATTTTCCTCGTGATCAAGCAACCGTGAGACCTCTTCTAGAATCTCATCATAATCTTCTTCTTCAGCCCCAAACACAGGACATTCAAAGTTGGGAGAGGGTGCAGGGTCATTGTATTCAACGGGTTTTTTAATTAATCTGCACATATGATTTATGATTGGTTTTTAGAAACTGACACATATAACAAGTGATCATGCAGATTGAATTTCAGTTATTATTTATTTTAAAAGGGGTTTTATTTATTTATTACCATTTCCAAGAAAAAAAAGCAAAAAATAAAAACACAATTTGGGAAACAAAGTCAACTTTTATTAATGATCTTAAAAGTCACAGCAAACAGATAAGCCCTACAACATTAATACCTCCATCTTGGGAAGAGTGAAAGCTTTTCAAAAAATATTAATTAAATAAAATTACTTTGAAATATGTGTGCAAGAGGGAATATCAATGGTGACCTAGTTCTGAACCCTGACTCCATACGTCACATAATTCGGCATTTCCTACTCTGCTTCATCCTCTTCGACAACATTAATTCCAGAATCAGTTGGATGGAGGTAACCTCCGCTATGAAAAAAATCATGATAGCTGCTCATAGTAGACTTTGACTTCAAACCTTCGACTCTACCATTATTTAAAGAGAAACCCAAACTAGTTTTGTTCTTGTTCATGGGTGGATCTACAATTCGCCCCCAAACTGCATTATAACCATTGCGCACAACCTGTTGCGCGTCCTTCAGCGAAACCATGGAATTCTCATTTCTCCTTATGTTGTCAACGGATAGGGCTTGGAACTGGGTTCCAAAAGAAGCCTCATCCGCTTCTACATTACTGAAGGAGGACAAATGAGATATCAATAATTCCTGCTCCCCACTTATAATCACCACCTTTCCTTCACGCACAAATTTCAGCTTTTGATGTAAAGTTGAAGTGATAGCCCCTGCTTCATGTATCCATGGCCGTCCTAACAAACAACTATATGCGGGAATAATGTCCATGACCTGGAAGGTTATCTGGAACAAATGTGGTCCTATATGGATGGGTAAGTCCACTTCATCGATGACAGATTTCCTCGACCCATCAAATGCTTTCACAATGATGCCACTCGGGCACATAGGTGTTCCTTGGTATTTCAACTTCATGAGAGTACTCCTAGGTATAACATTCAGCGCATATCCATTATCAATTAGAACATTGGATAGTGAATCATTATTTCATTTCATAGATATGTGGAGGGCCAGGTTGTGGTTCCTCCCTCCATCTGGTAATTCATCATTGCAGAAACTCAAGTTATTACATGATGTAATGTTTCCAATTACGCTGTTGAATTGATCTATTGGCATGTCATTCTCCATAAAAGCTTGGTCCAGTACCCTCATCAAGGATTCTTTATGAGCAGAGGAGTTCATTAATAAAGCTAAGATAGATATCTTTGAAGGAGTCTGCAGTAGCTGATCTACAATTCTGTAGTCGCTCATCTTAATTGTCTTCAAAATATCATCCACTTCTTTCTCTAGCGTATCTCCACTAGTCTCTCCTGTATTCTTCTTAGGTTCATCATTCTCATCAATTTTCTTTCCAGCAACAACATCTCTCCGAACAACTGGCGCAAACACACGACCGCTACGGGTCACCCTGCTATTTTCAGCTATATTCCCAACATCGGGCATTGGCTGGATGGGAATTTCCACCCCGTCTTCTAAGATTGTAGCATTGTATTTGTAAGGCACATCCTTATCTGACTTGTAGGAGATAGGACCTGGAAAACTAATTACCAATGGGGTAAGAGCTGGCTTGCTATGATACTCCACCTCAAAATGACCAGGTGCGCCAAAACAAGGCACAATGACGTTTACCCCTTCTTCAACACAACCAGTCGTCAATAAGTCATTTCTGGAAAACAAATCTTCGTATGAAGAAAAATACTCATCCACGAAAGCATACTCTTCCCCTGACTCTTCTTTCGTTAAACCAAATTCAACCATACCAACCTAATGATAATCATCCCTCTGACCCGTGATTTTGATAGTTCCATTGTCTAACAGCAACTGAACACCCTCCTTCACGATTGAACATCCTCGGGGATCTCGACAGCAAACTAGGCAAGATCCATATTGGTGCACCACCTGACCTGTCGTATGGCAGAAGGTAGCGTGCAACTGCACGAGGTCCTCATTCAAAGGCTCCACATCAAAAAATTTGAATTCACCAAGACATCTAGAAACCATATTCACTTCCTCTTCATACACTTCCCTAAGCCTGATTATGTGGATGAGGCCCTCATCCATCATCTCCTGTAAATCAACCTTTATCTTATCGTAACCCTGTATATTTGTACTGCAAATAGCACAATCAGAATGGTCATGCGTGTAGTAGCTAAATTCATAGAGGTCTGCGTGCATCTTCACCAAATCTCCTCTAACCAGATTAATGTCAAAAATCCGAAGTCGCCTGGACAACCGGCCACCATATGTACAACATTTACTCCCCCAAGCTTGGGTAGAGGATTATCTTTCACATTAGGTCCCATGTCCTTGAAAGATAGAACACCGGACTTTACCAATTTCTTCACCTCATTCTTCAAAGGATAAAAATTCTCAACACTATGCCCTGGTGCCCCCTGATGAAAATCACATGTTTGATCAGCCTTGTAATACCAAGGCAATGGTGATGGTATGGCGGGAGGTGGTCGTGTCTGGACCAACTTTTTCTGAATCAAGGCTGGTAGAAACTCTGTATAGGTCATGGGAATAGGGTCATAACTCTCCCTTATCTGATTATACCCTTGATTCCCCTGTTGGGACGGTCTCTGATAACCAACGGTAGTTGGAGCGGCATTCATAACAGGAGTAACTGAGGTGACTTGCTGATGACGCTGATAATTCCTTCTAGGAGCGTTTACCCTCCTCTCTTATATAACAACATTGGCATCCCCTTCTTTCTTCTTAGAAAACCCATAAGATGGCTTTTTTACACCTCCAGATCCTTCACTCTTCGTTAAACGGCCTTCTCTTACAGCCTCTTCTAAGAGGATACCCATTCCTACCTTCTCAATAAAGTCACTTGGTGCACTTGCTACCATCCTTTCGTAGTATAAAACACCCAGCGTCTTTAAGAAAATCTTAGTCATCTCCTTCTCTTCCATGGGAGGAATCACTTGGGCGGCTACCTCACGCCATCTCTGCGCATACTCTTTGAATGATTCCCTGTCTTTCTGAACCATGGCCCTAAGTTGATCACGGTCAGGCACCATGTCCATGCTGTACTTGTATTGTTTAATCAATGCTTCTCCCAAATCATTAAAAGTATGGATATTGGCGCTATCCAAACTCATATACCACTTCAATGCAACACCAGTCAAACTATCCTGAAAAAAGTGAATCAGCAGACGCTGATCATCAGTATGGGTAGACATTCTCCTTATGTACATCACCAGATGAGAATGAGGGCAAGTGTTGCCCTTATACTTCTCAAATTCTGGGACCTAAAACTTAGCAGGTATCTTAACATTTGGGACAAAACATAGCTCATTCACATTCTGCCCAAATAGCTCTTTTCCCCTGAGGGCCTTCATCTCTCTCTGCATTTTGTCAAACTGCTCTTGAAAATCATCCATTCTGTCATAAAGACCCAAGTCTTCACTCGGTGGAGGGAAAGGACGACACACATCATCATTAACAAATGGAACAATATTCACCGAAGGAGGCGCAACAGGAACAACATGCACCACAGGAGGTTCCAGAGTAACAATAGTCTGAACCACTGGAGTATCTTGAGGACCAAGATTGAAACCTTCAGGCGCAAAATTCTCTGGCATTCCCCATGGATAACCTTGAGGCATGCGATTCTGAACAACAACTGGAGTAGCATATACAGGAACAGTCGGAGCTTCAGTAGTTTCCCTTGTTGGTTTTGGTTGAACACTCGGTGGCTGATTCTGAGCAGCCACCAGAGCTTCCATCAGAGCAGTCATATTGGCCATGCTGGCCTTCAAAGAAGAAACTTCTTCGCGCAGCTTGTGATTCTCTTGTTCTAAGTTGTCCATCTTCTTCTTAAAATTAGTCTGAGTATTGTAGTGATGAGTCAGCTTGCTGAATGAAGTAAAGAAGCTTGGTAAGACACCTGGATATGCACAATAAATGCAAGAAATATGTGCAATATGATGCATGATATGATGCATATGATTATTTTTACTTCATTATTTAATATTTCAAGGGATTTAAAGTTTATAGACATATTGCAAACATCAAAGTAATAAAACTTTTGAAATACTGAATTTTTTTATTATAATAACTCCAAAATGGATTACAAGTTTTCAATGATCTCAAGTACAAGATGAAAATACAATCTAAAATCCTAAGAAAAAGAACTGATAGAGATCACTCTATACGCTGGCGCTTCCCCGTGAGCCTGGAAATCTGAGCCTTCAACCTCTGGTTTTCTTCTGCATGTCTGATGGCAATCTCTTTCCAATCATCTGAATCAGGAATTAAGTGATCAGTACCTGATTGAGGCTTTGGAGAAAATAAATCCCCTTGCTTCTCCATAGACTCTACTGCCCGACTCTCAAGGATCTCAATCAAGTCGTCTTTCTCCTTCAGGTCTGCTCTGTAGTAACTCTCTAAAGTCTGGAACTTGTTCTTCCAAGCATCTCTTTCCTGTTGCATCCTAACCAAAGCAAGTTGCAGCTCTTCCAAATCATCTAATAATGGAGGAGTCGTTTTCACAAACAGATCAAGCATAGGTGTCTCCCGGGTATATGGCATCTTTAACTGAATGGATCTTGATCAGATCCACTGAAGATATGGCTCCAAATAAATAACACCCCTAGGTCCCAAATCCTTTCTACCCTTCTTATGAATGTGACGACAGGCCTTCGCAATCTGATCCCTAGCTTCCCTATGGTCTTCCCCTTCCTTCAGAAAAAAACTACTTAAATGAATACTATTCGATTTATCCCTCATCGGATAACCAAGTTGTCGCCGTGCAAGAACAGGGTTATAGTTAATTCCTCCATTTGTACCAAGAAGAGGTACATTGGGGAAACTACCACAACTGTCAATAATCTCTATATCCTGATAGACTCGATGATATCAATCAATATCCGAGTGAGTAAGTGCCATGATCTTAGGAGCCCAACGGGGTTCCTTCTTGACATCCCAAAAAGCATCAGACTGAGGCATATGATAGATAAACCACCGGTACAACAGAGGCGTGAAACAGATAATCATCCCCCCATGATAAGAATTCCGAAGATGAATAGAGTAATAAGCATCACCCAACAGTGTAGGAACTGGGTTTCCAATCATGAATATCCTGGTAGAGTTAATGTCAACAAACCTGTCCACATTAGGAAATAAGAACAACCCGTAAGCAAGTAGGGAAAAGATGGCCTCAAAAGCAAATGTACTCTTCATTCTGGCAAAGTAGCGAGCTTTCTCCAATAAGAACTGAGCTGGTAATCCTCTAATCCCTCCTTTATTATTCATTTGGGCTTCCACCTCAGATTTCCCCAGATGAATCAAGGAAGCAATCTCATGTGGTTTTGGCTCACCCTCCAAACCAGTAAAAGGAACACGATCGGTAACAGGTAAATCCAATAGATAAGAATACTCCTTCAGTGTAGGAATCAACTGATAGTCGGGAAAAGTAAAGCAATGATACATCGGATCATAGAACTGGACCATTGTCGAGAGAAAACCCTCCTTCATCTTCAGCTTCATGAGAGGGATAATAGATCCATACTTCTTCCGAAAGTCTGCAGAACACTTGATCTTGGGAATTAAACTGATCAACTCATCTATCTTGGGATCCTTGAAACTGTATTTCCTGGTCTTTCTCTTTCCAGAATCCATGGTTAAAAGTACCTGAGATATTCACAAATAGTCAACCTTTAAATCCCTTTAAACAGGGTTTCTTCAAAATATGCTTATGAGTGCATGGATGCATGATGAAACAATCACACACAAGATCACACATATAGGGTTCATAGGTTCAACGTCATGAGCATGAGGTCGAAGGTACTACCCATAAGGTGTTGGTCTAAAGTCATCACCTGCCGAACAAGGCTCTAGAGGTTCCCAGAGTCTACATCCTTCCTTCGGATATTACCAACTTCCCAATTAACTGGGTAATTAGTAATATTCTCAAGAAAGACTTGTCCGAGCGTAGTATCGCGTGACAACTATTTCCAGATTACTCCATCATAGCTTTCGCACTACACCTAAAAGGCCAAGATGGGTTTGGTATTCTACGATCCTCAGTTTCAGCAGGCTCCCAGGTCGAAAGCAGTACGTCTTCCCGATTACTCGGTAAACGACACTACATTCAAAGGGGCCTCCACTGAGTGGGGGATCTCATGCCTACTTTTTTGGGATTACTCCCTCAAAGTTAACATGACTATATCGTCTGTCCTATCTTAAAGTTTGCCCAAGTCCGGGTATAGGACTTATGAGTAATCACCAAGCACCCTGAAAACCAGGAAAATCCAGACAAACATACGTATAACACAAAAAACAGTAATAACACATATACAGATATAAACAAAGATAGGCTTAACCCACTTAGGGATTGACCAACAAGAGGTCAATCTGTCCCCCGTGAAGTCGCCATTTTTCTGTAGCGGTAGAAATTTTCAAGACTAAGCCATTGGATTGACTAGACTTTATACAAATCAAAGTAAAAATCGCCACCGCACTTTATTGTTTCCAAAGGAATGGGAAAAGAGCTAATAACCCAAAAAGAGGGGGAAATATTAAAGGTAAGGGGGTTGGTTATGCAAAGGGAATGTATTAGCACCCTAAACATCTACAGTACTCCGTAGGAGCCTCTTTGTAAAAATCTGTATATTTTGGCTATAAAAACTGTTATATAAAATGGATGGTGGAGGTGAGAAAAGAAATATATATTTTATCATTTTTGCACCCGCCGCGGTTGCGAACCTTTAGTGCCTACGTACCACCTTTCGTGCAATAGGGGATCAGGGTACACGTAGTTCCTTTTTAAAAAAAAAATTTAAAACACAAGTGTGTTAGTCAATTTTTATGAGATAGAACATCATCGTCATTGTCCGTGTGGAAAACATACCTACTACCCACAATCATGAGAAAGGAGAATTTGTATCATCTCAAAGTGGAGGATATGGCTTGGATTTCAAAAATCAACAATGCCTCACTATACACTCAAGTGGAAAATATCTCTCTTCACTGCATATTGTAGAAGTATAGTTATTTGCATCACTACAAGGATTGAAAAGAGTTTAATCTTTTTCAGAAAAGTTTTAAAGGTAAAAAGCCAAAGTGGCAAAATGGTTTGAAATGAGATTGATTGACTTTTAGTCTTCTCAAAAAAAATGTCAAGGTATTATTAAATTGATTGGATTTTATTTATGAAAATGTTTTGAAAATACACGGACATAAGTCCAAGTTTATGATGAAAATGGTTCAAATTTAAAACAAGAAGAGTTTTCAAAAGGACGGAGAAGATTTTTGAAATTAAAGAAGATGGGAGGAGAAGAAGAGACTATCCTAAAGCATAAGGTAAAAGCTAGGGATAAGAACCATCTAAGCAACAAGAATCCAATACTTAGAATTATGAGCCAAGGTAGAATTCCCATTCTTTGTATTGAAACCAAGCAAACAAAAATAC
The DNA here is from genome assembly GCA_948472305.1 of Vicia faba. Taxonomy (NCBI): domain Eukaryota; kingdom Viridiplantae; phylum Streptophyta; class Magnoliopsida; order Fabales; family Fabaceae; genus Vicia; species Vicia faba. Next base: position 1,238,173,097 of record OX451737.1, read on the forward strand.
TAGACCCATTGAGAGAACCAAACTTCAAGTGTATTAAATCTTCATAAAAATTGGGCAGAGTAACGGTTGTATACGGGTGAACTCCAGATTACAAACAAAGGGTGTAATCACAATAACCTGCACACAAAACAAACAGACAACCCAATGTCTGAGGCAAACCTCAAGAACTCGAAACAAAATAATCAGATAAGATCACAAGGTCTCTAAGATAAGCCAAGGTTTCTAATCCTATGTCATAGAAAATTCCCATGCTCCATAATACCAAGGATAGTAGCCAAATAGTCCAAGTATCATTAAAGATTTTTAGGGTTTAGGTTGATTATTAAGTATCTTAAGAAAGGAAAAGAAAAGCTCAAGTGAGCAAAGTAAAAATGGCAAGAAAGTAAATGCTCAAATGAGCAAAGATGAAAATGGCATGAAATGTAAATGCTAAAAGTAAATAGTATATAAACCATAAAAAAAGAATAAAAGTATAAGGTAAAACAAGTCAATAATTAGTGGTTATTTGGATGACCATCTTGAAACTTGCATTTGGAACTCATTAGAGGATTGGTAGAACCAAAGCCTCCACACAACAAGTTGCATTTGCTTTTTGTCAAGTATATCATGCATTTGGAATTCTCATAAGTACCATTTAATGATCAACGATGTTTAAGTGATCCGCATTGACCAAAGGTGTTGTAGATTCATTAGAGGATTGGTAGAACCAAAGCCTCCACACAATGAATCTTAAGGTTATTGGATCAAAGAGATCAAATTAACATACTTGGGCTTGAAATCATAAGTTTGGGCCACGAATGATTATTTATTCGAATCAGGACAAAATTTAGCGCTATGTTAAGCAATCGTAAGTGGACTTATATAAAAGTCGCACCTATTTTGAGGGCGGTCAATAGCAATTTATGCACTATTTGTTTTGAGACATGATATAGAGATCATGCTCCAATAACACCTAGTTTAATAAGAAAGGGATGAGATGAAGAGGGGTGGGGAAAAATATACAAACCACTTTTGAATTAAATTTTAATCAAACTATTATTAAAATCATTCATCCATTTTTGTGGAGTTAAACTCAACACCATCGATCCAATGATGTTAATAAAGTTCATGATCCAAAATCTAACCCAAGATCAGCCAGAAAATAGTCACAAAATAATATCACATTTAATATATGTACAAAAGGGTAAAAAAATAATGTTTAAAAATAGAAAATAAAGAGAAAAATATCAAGTATGTTCAAATTAATCAAAAAATAAAAAGTAAGACCATAGAAAAATCAGAAATGGATCCAAATATTTTTATAAAATTTTTGGTAATTTTTAAAAGTCAGAAACTATTTTTAAACTTTTTAAAATTGCTCAAACAAATAGAAAATAGGTCAAAAATAGTAAACCTCAATATGAAATTCCATAAAACTTTCAGAAAGTCAGAAATATGCAAAATAAAATTTATGAATTTTTTCTGAATTAAAAAATGTCAGAAAGTATTTTTTAAGTAATTAAAAGAAAGCAAATGATTCAAAAAAAATTTTCAAATATCAAAATAAAAATATGAAAAAATAGTCATGAGATCAGAAATAATTCAAAGTATTTTTGTGAATTATTTCATAATTTTGGATAAAAAACAAAAGAGTTGTGAATTTTTGAAAATTTAATAAATAAGAAATATAAAATCAGAAAATAAAATAAGACTAAAAAGATGTGGACCATCAGATCATAGTCAAAACGCGTTAGTAAGCTGATCCAGTGGACCATACGCATTGTGCATGATATGGACCTTAGTGAGATACACATAGGATCAGAAAAAGGGCAACCAATGAAATTACAACGTTTGGCACGCTATCATTGGCTGATATCAGACATGTCATCGTCTTCAACCTCCAGACACCCTGCAATTGGGATTTTGTGGGATCCTTCAAATGGAAAAATTAGAATCCCAGGCTCCTATCATTAAACTCGTCTCTTCAAGACGATTCTAACACCACCATCGCGCAAAATTTATATAAGGTATGGAGAGAGATATGAATCAAAAACCCATAAAATAGCGAGCACCTTCAATTTGAGATTTCTCTCTCAATTCTCAATGGATTTATAAATTGTAAGCAACGTTAGAATCCGGAGAAGGAATAGAATAGATTAGGGCTTGATTTGGATCTAAATGATGGAGAATTCTACCTTTTCGAAGTTCAAGGAAGAAGATCTGAAATTGGACTTCTGTAGCTTTAATTATGGCTCGTTTTGATTGGTTTAAGTGCTGGAGAGTTTGTATGATGGTTGAGGATTATGAATGCGCAAAGAATTTTGGAAAAGGGAGCTTAAATCTCAGAAAATGAATTCAAAAAAGATGGGTTCGTGTGAGGTTTTGGCAGGGTGTTTTTGGCTCTCAAAGCATGAAGAAATGAATGGGGGGTGACCCTCTATTTATAGGGAAGTGAATGGGAATGAAAATTGGAAGAAACGAGGAAGTTTGGTGGAAAATTGAATAAAGGTCGAGCACGAGTGATGTGTGACTTCATTTCCTTCAAAACTCAAACAAATCTGGTGTTTTGGGGTGCTAATCACTTCTGGCAAGTTTTCTAATCAAGTTTAAATCAAAAACGCGCATAAATCTTGTGTTTAGAAGTCACATTATGGATTTCAAAATTCTTACTTTATGGAAAATTCAGTTTCAAGTTACCAAATTCAAATCCATGGAATTTCCAACTCAAGGGGTCTTAGGGCATGATTCTTGATGCTTTAGAAAGATGAGGTTATAAGCTTTGCAATGGAAAAAGAATGGAATCAAATGGATGCTTGAGCTGAAAGTTGCATTGAGTCAAAGTTGAAGAAAAAGGGTTAACTTTCCATACTTAGAAATATTTCAAATTCTTCTTTAAGAATGACCTATAATCTTTTGAATCCAAACATGGCCTTCCACTTGAAATTTGCTCTTGACCAAAAAAGATGGAATGAATAAGGTCACTTGAATGACATTTTGAAACTTGAACCACTCAAAATTTCCAAATATTGAGCAAGTTATGACTTGTTGAAGTTGGCCAAAAACATGAAATGACTTATAATCTTTTTCATATTTAAGGCAACCTCCATCCATTTTCCCACTTTGCACATAAAAGAAGGCATAAAGTTCACATCTTCAATATCATTATGGAAAAAGAATAGGCTCAAGGTGATAAAAATTGACCAGGTTATGATCATTTGAAGTCACACATGGAAAATTGGGGATTCATCTGAAGGACTTGTAATCTTTCTTCTTCATCAAGTTTCTTCCACATGAAAATTCCTTGGAAATTTTGAAGTGATTTGTTGATAACCATTTAAAGAGAAGGATGTCTTTGGAATCATTCAAAAATACCAAAAGAGGAGCAGGATATACTCCTTTGAAGTTCAAAACCCTAGCTTCTATATCAAGAAAATGCCTTGAGGAACTTTGACAAGTTTGAACAAACTTCTTGTACCAATATTCTTGTTTTGTGAATAGAAGTTGTTGAGGATGATAATGAGAACCATTAGCCACCAAAACCACTTCCATATCTGGAAATGTAAGAGAACTATGCCCTTGTGACCAATATGAACAAGGCATTGTCCAAACATAACAGCTTCTCCAATCAACCCCTTGTACTTTTGAGTCAAATCTAATAACCTTGAAATGTGATGAACCCAAACAAAATTTGCCATGCCATTTATTCCAAAACCACTCCAATGGTGAGGTTTGAACCTCTCAAACTTTTATTGGCTAGGGCATGGAAATAAACTCATGAACCCATGGAGTAATTTGTTAAATCTCATTGCCCTTACCTATATGGACAAAAAGCAAGACAAGCCAACATTGTATTTTATTAGTTAAGTGAAGAAAACAAAACAATATTAATGATCACAAAAGGAACATAAGTCAAGGTGCTTGGTAATTCCTCAAAAGGAGAAAGCTCAAAGTAGGGAGGGGGACCAAGAATCCTAGTGTGATCTTGTTGTGAATGAATCAACATGGTATGATGAAGGGATATTAGGGGGAAAATTGGGGTACAATACTAACAAGCTGATGCCTCTCACACATTTAGATATTCACTGGTGTCCTCGATTTATGGAAGACGTTATCATAATTGATCACTGTGTGGAATTCCCTAATGTCCCTTTCCTAGGCATTAGGGGAGGAATCACTTATAACCCTTTTTTGGCGTTGCAAAAGTTTGGGTATGCTAGGAGGGATGGTCCTCATGATGTATTGGTTCAAGGCATTGTGTTCAACTACGAGGATGATGTTCAAGGGTACCGTCAGAGGTTCATCCGAGTATGGGGCATGGTAAACAAAGTGGATAGCAAGACACTGGGGCATAAGAACTCCATCCCTTTGGAGCCTTATCTTAAGAGGGTATGAGGATGCACTCAAAATCTCATGATGCCTTACCCCACCGTTCTACCCATCATCAAGGAACCCATTGTAGATACAGATGTACCACATACCATTCTCCATCCTAACATGCCAACTACTCTCGAGGAATTGCAAAATTCTTGGGTTCAACTTAATAAGGAACGAGATACCTTTGAAGCCCAATTATATGCAAGTGAGAAAATGTTTGTGGAGCTTACAAGACAACTGCATGAAGAACAAAGTTTGAATGCCTACATTGCACCAAAGAGGATGCGCTTATGGGAAGCTTGAGTCCTGCTTGATTTAGGAGTTTTTGTTTTACTTTTATCTCTTACATTGTAAGCCCAAGAGGCATCATTGTAATAATTTAAACTTATGAATTCAATTAATGTTTGTTCTTATCTTTGACTAAGCAAATTTAAGATCTTAAAAGTCCTTGAAAACATTACATAAACATTATCATGCATTTCATTTCATAAGCAGGTATTTCAAAACACGTTTCTTATCTTTTCACTATTTATTTCAGCAAAAGAAATGGCTCTTGAGCAAACAGTGAAGGACCTCCAAGCTCAAAACGCTCAGTTTCAGCAAATGTTCCTGGCTCTGGCCAAGGGGAAGGAATATCTGAAAGCTATGATCGTCAAAGAGAAGACAAAGAAGACAAAGACACCGACTGGTGTCTTGAATTTTTGTAGAAGGTTCCGAGGTCCGGCCAAGCGAGCTCTAGATTTCACAACCACGTCGGATGAAGGGGACAATCTTGAAGGGAAGCCCAAGTAGGGAGACAACAACCTAGGGTCTGAGGAAGATGAAGTTGACTATTTTGAGGAGCAGTATCCTCCTGCTGATGATAAATACAAACAACTTGAGGATCTTCTCAATGCTATGGAGATCCAAAGGGTACCTGGGCTGGATTTTGAGGAGCTGGGACTGGTCTCGGGGGTGGTCATCCCACAGAAATTCAAGATCCCCACATTTGCTAAGTACGACGGTGTCTCCTGTCCTAAGCTGAATTTAAGGTCATATGTCAGGAGGATTCAACCCCACACTACTGATAGAAATATGTGGGTACATTTCTTCTAGGAAAGTTTGTCGGGGACTCAGCTGGAATGGTTCTATCAACTGGAAAGAACCAACATTCGTAATTAGGAAGATTTTGCTGCTGCTTTCTATAAGCAGTATCATTATAATGCTGACCTCGCCCCAACTCGTACGCGATTGCAAAGTATGTCTATGGGTTCCGGCGAGGGTTTTAAAGATTATGCCAAAAAATGGAGAGACCTTGCGGGAAGAGTCCAGCCTCCGTTGTCTGATAGGGAGCTGGTGGACATATTATTAGGCACGTTGGTTGGTCTGTTATTTAACCATCTGATTGAAAGCTTGTCTGTTGGGTTTACTGAACTGATACTGACTCATGAACGGGTAGAAGATGGCATCAAAAGTGGTAAAATACAGAGAGATGCATCCTCCAGCAAAACAAAGAAACATTTCACTGGAAATAAGGAGGTCAGTGTTGCCTACAGCCAAAGAAATCAAAACAAAACTGAACGTCGTCCGACGGTAGGGGCTGTTATGATTTCCAATCTTGCCTCAAACCAACAACGAAACAATCAACGCAGACCGGATGCGTCCAGAAGATAGTTTACCTGGATCAACATGACCTTATCCCAGACTTTACCACATCTGGTGAAGTCGAATTTGGTGACTCTAAAGGAAGCCCCTAAGAATCCCAATACTACATCTCCCTGCTACAACCCAAATGCTCGATATGCCTACCATTCCGAAACTCTGGGGCATGATACAAACGACTGTTAGGCTTTAAAGAATAAGGTACACGATCTCATTGAGGCGAAGGAGATTGATTTTGACCTTCCAGAGACACCTAATGTAATAACTGCGATGTGATACGGTGGCAGAACGGACTGTTATACTGGTTTTGCGTTTATGTTTGCAAATGTTGTGGTAAGCAAGAGTCTCCATCGAATTTTCTTTTATCCAACAAAGGAAAGGGTGAAAAGAACATAAAAAGGCCTTTTCGAGAATTTTCTGAGTAAGGGGAGTAGATTATGGAAAGGGAAGGTGTTATCATCCTTTCCATCCGTAGTTATCTACGAGCTCTTAGATGCTTAGCTCATTTTAAAAGTACCTTGTGCTTTGTGTGTTTTAAAAAATGTTTTGAAATGCCTTAGTGCAGTGATTCGCTTTGCGTTAACTCTTGTATTAGTCCTCAAGAGTGTTGACAAAGCAAATGTCTTTTTGAAAGTTATTTTTGAAATGTGTAAGTGTAAAAGAGTTTGTTTTATTTGAGCAAGCATCTAACAACTATCTACTTGTACTAAAAAAGGTTCATTCTTTTTCTCCTATCCTTTCAACAGCGCTATCCTACTATTAGTGAGTAGGTAGCCCTATCGTTGGATGTCTTGAGGGATATTCGAAGGGACGTACAGTCATAAAGGCAACATGTAGAGACACTTTAGCAATTTTTGTTTAGGGACTAGATCATTTACCGAAAGACAACTGTAGGGTCATCGCGGGACTATGATCTTTTGATTTACGGGTCTTTGCTAAAGTGTCCCTGTCTTGAGGGACATGACTACTTTTCCGAAGGAACCCTAAGTGGGCGTACCTTAGAGGTGTATGTGTGCAATGATTCAATTCAGTTTATTTATCTCTTGTTATTAGGTTTGCTAGCGCTTTGTTATTAGTCTTTCCATACAAGCCTAATTACTAGCAGTTAATATTTTGCAGAAATTTAGAATGCAGGAATTTGAATCTACGCTATTACAGTGCTTTGGAGAGGGGGAATTTACATGTCCAAATGGGGGGAAAACAAAGAAAAGCAATAAAATCCTAGTTCAATCTATTATATACTGTCAGCAGGTACATTATTATAAAAAATGCGAGAATAAGATAATGCGCGCGAAATAGAGACGAACGTCTAAAATCCTAAGAAATTGCTAAGTAAACAACTTTTTTTGGTTTTGTTTGTTTTAAGAAAATAATTAAACTAAATTAATTGAGAAAAAATAAATAAAATCCTAATTAATTAAATAAAAGAAAAATGATTGTTAATTAAAAATTAATTCTAATGAAACTAATTCTACTATTTTTTGGTATTTTTGTTAAGAAAATATTTGAGTTATAAAAACTTAGCTCTAATTATTTTAAATTGATAAACTGAAGTTAAAATAATTAATTAAATTAATTTACAAAATTAAAAATAATTTAAGAAAACCTAAGTCTATTTAATATTTTTGATTTTTTATGATTTGTTAAAAAAGCTGATTTTTGAAATTAATAAACAAATAAAAAAAATAAATGAGAAAATAAAAATTGGGCCTGGATATGCAAAAGCAAAATGGGGAGTGTATGTTGAAATTTGCTAAGCCCAAACCAAAGGGAGGCCCGCACAGGCGCTGGCTTCAGTGAGGGAGGTTCATGAGGGGTCCATCATGAAGGAGCACCCTAGGAGAGTTAGATATACCTCTGTTGGTATCTGATGGTCCAGATGAAGGCCAGATCATGCGCTGACTAACCCTTATATGCATTGGATCTGCAGGGAGATTGTTAGAAAAAATAAAATGCAAACCTGGGATTCGAACCCAGGCCTTTAAGGATAACACACACACTTCTTACCACTAGGCCATGCTGCTCAATTGTTAGTATAACAATACAATAATAATATAATAGAAATCCAATCAATTTTCCTAAATTCAAACGCGCGCCAAAATTAATTCAAATGGACCAATGAGAGAGTAAAACCTGGATCACCAGAGTCAACTACCAGAGTCAGCCTTCCCATTGTCTTCTTCGGTGGGTTGCACGCCTTAACCTGCGAAACAGCGAAAATCCAGAGATCAAAATAACCCTACCCCCCTTAAAATGATGCCCTGAATCCGAATCTGGTCTTATTTTTGTCCAAAGACCACTGGATCATGCATTTCGAAGCAAATTACCAGATTCGACTAAAAATGGTATCTTGTGATTTTGGCCCTACTTTTCCCATGTTCCACGTCCAACCTGTTCTATACATGATTATGAACACATGCAAACGTTAAATTTGAAAGAAATGCAGATTAAATGAAAACGTATAAAAATACCAATTAGTGAGGTTCGTGTGGATTTTTTGGGCGTGCTTCAGGCTTGAATGAAGGGTAATATGTGCTCCTGGGAACCCTGGGATGTTGATAGAATACTTGGAAAGAGCTGAATCTGGCTGGATCAAGGATTTCAATTTTGACAATCTTTAAGAATTTTTTGCAATTTTTGTGGCTCTTTTTAGTTTATGTTTCGTGTGAGTTTGGCTTGCACATGTGATGTATATATAGAGGAGAGGGAGGGGACAAGGTAAGAAGGAAATAAATCATCCCATTAAGCCATGGTTAAAAGCCATTATTCAAATTTGAAAAAATTACAAAAATTGTCATTCTTGCTCGTTTTGTTTGGGGGATGAACCTGGACATCCTTGCACGAATTATTGGGCCCAAGGATGACCAAAAACACTAACACAAAGGTTAAGGCCCATCTCTATACATTTTGTGTAATTTATTTTATATTTATTTGAAATGAATTAAAATAAATATGAACAAAATAGATAAAAATGTCAAGGCCATGTAAAAATGAGATTAGAGGTCCTTTGCAAGGTTAGAAAGACCTTTGAAGTCCAATAAGTTAGGCCATTAACCTAAAGGTTCAACTTTGTCCAATGCAGAATTCTTGAAATTTCCAAAATTTTCCCAACTTGGGCAAGCCATAACTTGCTCAATTTTGATCTCATGATGATGATCTTTGACTTTTTGGAAATCCCAAGATGTCTAATTCAATATTTATTTTGATCAATTTTGCATTTGAAGAATTTATCTTGATGTAAATGGTCTTGACAAAAAGTGCCTTTTGTTGACTTTCTGAAAATGACATGTAATGTATGAGCTTGTATCTTTCAAATGGTGGATCTCTTGATCTTGAGGACAAAAGAGATGTTGTAGGAAATGTGACTCTCTTTAAAATTAGATTTGGTTAGGGGAAAATGGATGAAGTATGTGAAAGTTATGCCTGGTCAAAGTTTAGTTGACTTTTCCTATAGAAACCTTAAATTAGCTATTCTTGACTTTTGATGAATTATGAACATTTCTTGAGGAATCATGATCAACCCTTGATAAAATTACGGATATCACTTCAAAATGTTGATGTTAACAAAAAATCATGAAGTTTTACTGTATTTGGGCCACAATTGACTTTTGACCTAGTACAGTTGATTTTCAAACATTTGAGCAATTGACTGAGCAAACTTGTAGTGTAAGGCATGAAATTTGTCATGGACAATCTCGAAGGAATATTAGGACAATGGAAAAAATTTGAGGCCTTTGAAGCTCACACATCTTGATGAAAAGTGAAACCCTAATTAGAGGTTCATTGCTTAGGAGGAGAATTTGTCTAATCAATTCTTGGTCAACCTTGAGCAATTGGGAATCTCTAAGAGCATGTCTTAGGTGAAAATGGGAGGGAAAATTTTGGGGTACAACAGCTGCCCCTGTTCAATCTTATTAAACCTTGGGATTTAGATTGGCTTGTCTTCCTTTCGTGATCTGAAGGTGGAAGATGATTGAACATTAGAGTGCCCAGAAATTTGCACTCACATGAAGTAACACTGATGGTTGATGATGTCGGGAATGGGCTTACAGATGCCATTTGGAGAAGATGATAGAGAGTCATCAAAGATGGCATTAAAGATGCCATAGAAAGTAGATTTTGACTTCATAAGAGGTCATTTTATGGGGAATTCATGTTCCTGCTATCTGAGGAGGAGTCCACTATGGAATGTGGTTTTCTGTTGTTCTCCTGCTTGAGGAAAGCTCTGTGGGGAATAGATTCCAGGAACATCAGTTGGCTAAGGCTCTAATGAGGGGTTATCTTTAGAGATATGAAAGTTTATTATTCTCTGGTTGAAATCCAGGCTTCACAGTAACTTGCAGGGATAATGGAGTTAACCATTATCTGAAAATGTATTAGAAAGAGCATGTGTAGGGTTGTTTCAGGATGAGACCGTGTTAGTCTGCATCCGGAGATATAGGAGAAGGAGCCTATGTGGGGCTGTTTCAGGATGAGTCCGTGTTAGATTGTATCTGGATGATGAGAAGAAACTCGTGTAAGACAACTTTAGGATGAGTCCGTGTTAGACTGCATCAGAATGATGAGAAGGAACCAGTGTAAGATTGCTTCAGGATAAGTCCGTGTTAGACTGCATCAGGATGATGAGAAGGAACCCGAGTAAGATTGCTTCGTCTGTTCAAGTAGATAGTTTTCTTGTCGAGTTTTAGTTGTTTAATCTAGAAATCAGTTCTTCGCAGATAGTTGTCCTGGCTGGTTTCAGGTATTAATCTGGAACTGAAAAAGAAAGATAGTTTTCCTAGCTTGTTACAGGTATTAATCTTTAATCTCTTTATGTAGATAATTGTCCTGGCTTGTTACAGGTATTAACCTACAGTCGTTCATCCACAAATAGTTTTCCTGGCTTATTATAGGTGTTAATCTAGAACTTGAAAATTGTCGGTCGCTAAGATAGTTGTCCTGGATTGTTATAGGTATTAATCTCTGACCTGAGAAAGAAAGATAGTTTTCCTGGATTGTTACAGGTATTAATCTTTAATCTCCTCTTATAGATAGCTTTCCTGGATTGTTACAGGTATTAACCTACAGTCGCTCGTCCACAGATAGTTTTCCTGGCTTGTTACAGGTATTAATCTTGAACTTGAAAATTTTCGGTTGCTGAGATAGTTGTTCTGGCTTGTTATAGGTATTAATCTCTGACCTGAGAAAGAAAGATAGCATTTCTGGCTTGTTACAGGTATTAACCTTCAATCTCCTCATGTAGATATCTCTCCTGGATTGTTACAGGTATTAATCTACAGTCGGTCGTCCACAGATAATTCTCCTGGCTAGTTACAGGTATTAATCTGGAACTTGACAATATTGGTCACATGGATAGTTTCCCCATCTGGTTTCGGGCATTAATCTGTGGCCTACTGTATTTCTTGGTAAACCCTTCTTGCTCCGGGAGTTCATACCACTTGGTCGTGTAGATAGTTTCCCCGTCTGGTTCCGGGCATTAATATTTGACCTGGTGTATAAGTTGACAGTGTTCGCCTGTCTACGAATTCAACCTGAAAAGGTAAAGCCAGTTTCATGCAATGTCATGATGTATGAATTACATGATGCTCTCAAAATAAATGAGATTGTGATATATGCATTTGTGCTGCATATGCTATGATGTTTGTAGAAATGATGTATACATTGCATGCAATGTATGAACGTGTCAGCTGTTCCATTACTGTATTTTAGAATTAGGGAAAATAAATCCCTGACTGTTGTTGGGGGGAAGAATGTAGGTCTTCAAATTTGTTAAAGTTAAAACGCTGGGATATGAACTTTTGTTATTATAGAAATAAACTTTGTTGGGGAAGGTAAACCCCGTGAATTGTTTGGGGATTCTGTTAAAATCCTGCTGGAGAATCCTGAGAAGCTTGGCGATTTCACTGGGAAATTTTTTCTTATATGTCGGAGCAGTAGTTGGAGATTTTTTCTCCTTTGGGGATATGAGAACACCTGACATTATTATACTTTATATTGAGAATATGGTAGTGACCTTGTAGTAGGATGTCTCTGCCTCTGTATCTTCTACAGGAAATTTATGCGTGGACTTTGTGGATGGCCTTTATATATTGTCCTGTTTCTTAAAGTCATTAGCAACTGTCTATCTGTTTTTAGGTGTATATTTGTAAGCAGTAATTACATTCAAATGCATATGTTCAAAAATAATCACTGGACGTTTTCGCAAACAAAATAGAAAAATAAAAACAGAAGTTTTGCACTTTTAAAGGAATAGTTTTGTATTAACTTGAATAAGCGTTTTTGTACAAGGATACGAACATCCTAGTAAGAGAATTTCGTCGTAAGAATGGAAACTATATAGAAATAGTATACAAATAAAAACAGATATGTGAAATAATCCCCTTCGGTTCCCATTCTTCTATTGCCTTTATATCTTTAAGCGTCTGATCTCTTTCGCTACTTGTCCGAAGCTGACTGGATTGATTAGTACCACATGAGATTGATAGTTGATACTGAAGATTGGATGTAAGGTGATCCAACGGGACATAGTTATACACTTTCAATCCCTAATTTTTGCCTGGACTGCCCTTTCGGGTTTTTCATCCACCGGGATACCCTTTTTTTCCCAAGCAACCTTTTCAGGTTTTCGACTTGCCGGGTGTATAGACTTTTTTATGTATATCCCTAATTTTTTCCTGAACCCTTTTGGTTCACCGGGATGCCCTAATTTTTTTCTAGGCCAGTCGACCTAGCGGGTCTCTGTTTATGCGTAGTATCTTTTAACTATGTCCGTGTTACCGTCTATGGAAGGTCGTCACTGTCCATACTGGTTAAGATCATGGCTCTACCAGAAAATATGGTCTTGGTCACAAATTGCCCTTCGTATGTGGGAGTCCATTTGCCACTGGGATCACCTTGTGGCAATATGATGCGCTTGATTACCATATTCCCAGTCTGATATACCTGACATCTGACCTTCTTGTTAAAAGCTTTGGTCATACTTTTTGGTACATCTGACCATGGCAGACAGCCGTGAGCCTCTTCTCGTCAATCAGGTTTAATTGGTCAAGTCGAGTCTGAACCCATTCATCTTCCTTCAAACCTGCATCCTTCATGACTCTCAAAGAAGGGATCTAGACTTCAATGGGTAGGATAGCTTCCATACCGTATACTAGAGAGAAAGGAGTTACCCCTGTCGATGTGCGCATTATGGTGCAGTAACCATAGAGAGCGAATGGTAACATCTCGTCCCAATATTTGTATGTCACCGTTATTTTCTGTATGATTTTCTTGATATTTTTTTAGCAGCTTCAACAACACCATTCATCTTCAGCCGGTAGGGAGAAGAGTTATGATGCTGGATTTTGAATTGCGTGTAGAGCTTGGTGATCATAGTGTTGTTAAGATTGGTACCATTATCTGTGATGATTCTTTCTGGAATACTGTACCGACAGATAAGGTTATGTTTGATGAATTGGGCCACAACGTTCTTGGTAACAGAATCAAATGAAGCTGCCTCGACCCACTTTATAAAGTAATCAATGGCCACCAGGATGAAGCGGTGCCCATTAGAGGCTGTAAGCCTGATTTCTCCGATCATGTTGATTCCCTATATTGCAAACGGCCAAGGAGCAGTCAAGATGTTTAGAGGGACTGGAGGCACATGCAACTTATCAGCATAAATCTGGCATTTGTGACAAGTCCGTGAATGCTGATAACATTCTGCTTCCATAGTGGACTAGTAGTATCCTTCCCGTAGGATCTTTTTAGCCATCGTGTTCCCACTGGAATGGGTGCCAAAGGTGCCTTCATGTAAATCAACCATAATCCTCTCTGCTTCATACTTGTCTACACACCGAAGCAAAGTGGAATCATGATTGCGCTTGTAGAGGATTCCGTTACGGAGGAAGAACTTGACAGAGAACCTTCTTAGGAACTTCTTATCGTTGACTGAAGCTCCCTCAGGATACTATTGGGCTTTGAGATATCTTTTGACTTCATGGAATCAAGGCTTGTCCACTACTTCTTCAGTACCAATCTAGTGACAGTTTGCTGGTTCGTCCATCCTCTCAATAGTGATCTGAGCAGCCTTATTATCCCACCTGACTTTGAACATGGATGACGTAGTAGCTAGCGTGTCTGCTAGTTGATTTTCCTCTCGTGGAAAATGCTCAAAGGTAATTTCTTCAAAATGTGTAATCAATGTCAACACATGCTCTTTGTACGTGATGAGATTAGGATGCTTCATGTCCCATTCTCCTTTTATTTGACTGATTACTAGAGCTGAGACTCCAAATACACTCAAGAATTTTATCCTTAAGTCGATTGCAACTTTGAGACCCATAATACATGCTTCATATTCAGCCATATTGTTGGTACAATTAAAACATAATATGACAGTGTAAGGAGTATGACAGCCTTCAGGAGATATAATTACAGCGTTGATGCCATTGCCAAGAGCGTTGGAAGCTCCGTCAAAACCCATAGTCCATCGGGATCATTTTTCAGGTCCTTCATTCGGTCCAGGTTCTTCATAATTCGTTACTAACATGATGTTCTCATCCAGGAATTCAAAATTCATGGATTGGTAGTCGTCCACAGCCTGATGATCCAAATGATCAGCTAGTACACTTCCCTTAATTTCTTTCTGGGTCGTATATTTAATGTCGTATTCGGTCAGGATCATTTTCCATCTTGCTATTCTTCCGGAGAGAGAGGGCTTCTCAAAGATGTACTTGATGGGATCCATTTTAGATATCAAGATGGTAGTGTGAGTTAACATATACTGTCTTAGTTCGCAAGCATCCCACGCCAAAGCACAACAAGTTTTCTCGAGTAGTGAGTATCTTGTCTCACAGTTGGTAAACTTTTTTCTAAGGTAGTATATTGGGTGTTCTTTTCGACCAGACTCGTCATGCTGCCCCAACACACACCCCATTGAGTTCTCTAATACTGTTAAGTACATGATCAAAGGTCTTCCTTCAACTGGAGGCATTAAAATTGGAGGATTTTGAAGGTATTATTTGATTTTGTCAAAGGCATTCTGGAAGTCATCATTCCACTTCACTGCTTGATCTTTTTTCAGTAACTTAAAGATTGGCTCACAAGTAGTGGTCAAATGTGAAATGAATTTGTCTATGTAGTTTAGGGGTCCCAAGAATCCCCTGACCTCCTTCTAAGTGCGAGGAATTGGCATTTCTTTTATAGCTTTAACCTTTGCAGGGTCAACTTTAATTCCTTTGTTGCTGACAACGAATCCTAGGAGCTTACTAGATCTTACTCTTGTTGGCTCCTAAATTCGACACCCTTGTTTTATTAATGTCAGCCATTAAAGCTGAAGGATGTTTTCGACTAGCTAGGTCTGTCGAAATGCCCGTCGAAAGATGGCGAGGTACTTAAAAGATTTCTTCCAAGGGAGAAGGTGGTTGCCTTCGACGTCGAAGGTATTTCTCGTCGAAGATGCTTCTCGACGAAAGTGTTCGATGGTTCAGAGTGGAACAGTTTGAAATTCAAGCATTTGGAGGGAAAACGGTTTCCAGCGGTTACCAAGTACAACGTGCAAAGATCTGGAGCGTCGAACGTTGAGAGCGTGCCAAGTGGACTCATCTCGAAGCAGTGTAACTGCCCGACGGTTACTTGGGATGTTTTAGTATAAATAGTAGTAGTCATGTAAGTTCTCGCGTGTGTTCACAATTCTATACAAAGTCACTCATATAGATTCGAGTACCCAGCGTGTGAGAAAGAATTGTTGAGAAATGTATGTGTGAAACACCAACTTTATTAATCAAAGTCATTTACTTTTCCAGAAATTTACTTGCTTTCCTCTTTACTTTCCTGTCGAAGCCTTTCATTTAAAGCCTTATTTATTTTACCAAGTCCTTTCTTCATGCTATTTACTTAAAGCCTCTTATTTTATTGTCATTTAAAGCCTTATCCAATTTAATCAAAACTTCAAAATCAACCTATGTCCTAGGATCAATCTGATCGATCTTGCGAGTAACCAAATAAGTAACCATTTGGAGGATCAGCGGTTGTTTACCAAATACCAAGGTAAACAAATTGGCACACCCGGTGGGACTGTGTGTTGATTGGTGAAAATAATCTCATCTTTTCGAGGAGTGTTGTATGTTATTGAGAAGTGGTAGAATATACACTAACAATAACAATACTTCCAGAAGAAGGGAAGAGATGGCGAATCCGCCAAACAATAAAGAAGTCCCACAAACGACTGTGGGAGCAACGGTTAATACGACCGTAAGTGAAGCGACAACCGTTGGTTCGACACCAGCAGTAACGGTCACAGCAACGGGGCCATTACTTTCGTTCACAGGCCCCAGAGCGCCTTTGGGAACTCCCCCACCAAGGGGAAATTTAGGCACAAGGCCTTTTGTTCCCCCAGGATTCATGCCACACTATGGCATGCCAACTTCTGAATTGGCTAGCCTGACGAATGCTACGTCCACTTTTTCAGACCCTTTAGTGAGTGCCTCTTCGCCACTCCAAGGTTCTGGAGTAGGCATGGCGAATAGAAATAGGACCCAACTCTTAGGAGGAACGTCCCAAGTAGCCCATGGCCTTACAAATGCCTCGACAGCAGTCTTGAGGCAACAAATGGACGAAAGCAACCATGATATGGTGCAAATGTTGGCACAAACTTTGAGTACAGTGCTAAACCCTCTAATACAAAACACTACTCAATCGAATCAGCAAGTGACAACGCAAATGACGCGTTTGGCTGATTTCTTTGGAGTACCCCAACCTATTCGACAGCCCCAAAGGGCACAAATAAGGGGAAACCAGGGGATATTCTTAGAGGAAGAAACCACCATTAATCAGGCTCAGCAGCCTGTCGAAGAAAACCTTAGGGTACGATTGGATCAACCTGTCGAGGAACCTAGGGTAATAACTCCAGAGGTAAGGTTAGTTAACAGAAACCAAAATGCTGACGAAGTAGTTCAGCATGTCCAATACCAAAACATGGGTTTGGAAAATAATCTGGCAAACATGATCGAAAGGATCATGACTCAAAATGGGATGAACATGGGCTTTCGACGGCCCAACTTCACATCCCCATTGTCAGAGTACGTGTTACAAACAGACTTGCCTCCTAGATGCAAAGTCCCCAAATTTACTAAGTTCTCTGGGGACACGACAGAATCTACTGTCGAGCATGTGGCGAGATACTTGATCGAAGCAGGTGACATTTCGAATAACGAAAACCTGAGGATCAAGTACTTCCCAAGTTCTTTAACAAAGAACGCTTTCACTTGGTTTACAATTCTCCCTCCCAATTCGATCCATCATTGGACCCAGTTGGAAAGATTGTTCCATGAACAATTCTACATGGGGCAAACCAAGATAAGCCTGAAAGAATTGGCCAGTGTGAAGAGACGTTTCACTGAACCTATAGACGAATATCTAAATAGGTTTAGGTTGCTCAAGGTGAGATGTTTTACACAAGTGCCAGAACATGAATTAGTCGAAATAGCCGCAGGCGGTTTAGATTATTCCATTAGGAAGAAGCTAGACACCCAATACCTGAGAGACATGGCCCAACTGGCCGATAGAGTTCGACAAGTAGAACGCCTCAAGGCTGAAAAAGCAAAGGCAACGAAAACTCACAAGAGAGAGAGGATAGCGTACGTTGAGATGGATGACGAAGATCCATAATCCTTCGACGATACTTTAGCTGTCGAAGAAGGAGAAGTCGATTTAGCAGAACTGAAACAAGGGCCACCATACTCTTGTAAACTGTTAGTCCCCTCAAGTGGGAAAAATCCCATTGGTCCAGAAAGGACCAACGATAGGTTCCCCAAAAAGACTTATAGTTTTGACATCACAAAATGTGATGAAATATTCGACTTGTTGGTTAAAGATGGCCAAATGATAGTACCCCCAGGGGTAAAAGTGCCTCCTCTTGATCAAAGAAAGAAGAGAGGTTTTTGCAAATATCATAATTTTTTGGGCCATAAAACTTCTCAATGTTTTCTTTTCAGGAACCTTGTGCAAGACGCTATCGAAGAAGGGAGGTTGAAGTTTGCTGACAAAACCCCCATGGCTGTCGACTCAAATCCATTGCAGGCTGAAGCCCACTATGCTGAGCCCTCTGAGGTGAACGTGATAGAGGCAACCAGGAGCCAGTCGAAGAAGCCAGGAATTACAATGGTCGAAGTCTCAAAGGACCATATCAACATGCCAATCTTTGGCAGTTTTTCTGGAAATTTATCCAGGAAGACAATTGAAGCAGTTCAGAAAGCGGTCGAAAGCCCGAAGTTGGAGGCCGCTGAAGCACAAAAAACTGGACCAAAACCCAGTTCCCACTTGGCCACAGTTCAAGGCCAGACGGAGAATCTGGAGATACAAATGAAGCAGTTAGCTCTTGCTAACAAAGATACGATGAATATCAACATGGTCGAACTTTCTGACCCTAAAGCATCAGAAGAGGCCATGAGGCAAGAACAAGCTAATAAGACTGCTTTCCCTCGGGAAAATGAAAATTTGGCAGATTTTCTACAGAGATGCCAGAAAAAGAAATCAGAGGTGATGCTGTGTCCAAGATGCAGTTCGATCTTTGACAAAAAAGCTGCTGAGCACATTCAAGGCGTAAGAGCAGCGAATAAGAGAAGGGAAAATGTTGATCTTCGACATGACCCCAGAAGAGCCTCCCAAAGAGGTTCAAACCAAGAAAAGAGGCCATTGACTTTTAGGCCTCCCACAAATGTGCCAGTAGATACTTGGTACAAAACCTCTGGTCGAAAAAGGCCAAATGAGGAGAAATGGCACTCTTTCGACGTGCCAAGGGGTTCCTCTTTGACTCAAAAGAAAGAGCCTCAGGTTGCTGCACCTAAGGTTGCACAAGTGTCCAGCAACTACAAAGGTAAAAATCCCATGTCTCGATCTCAATGGAGGAGATACCAAAGGAGACGAAAAGCTGAAAGGGAGGCTGCCAATGAACCAAAGGCAGAAACTAGTTCGAATGTTCCTCAAAGGAAGCAAAGGAAACCTCTAGAAAGAGAGCCAGTAACCAACAGGCTAGTTTGGCCTAACCAAAGTGAAGTCGAAGACGAAGACGATTCTAAGTCTGATGATACTTTGGACATAATGGTGAATATAGTCTCAGTGCTGCCCAGAGAATTCAACCGACAAGTGGAGGTCGAAGTAAGTGACTGGGAAGTGGAACAAGAAATGGCCAAACACAGGCCAGTGTGCTATTTCGTTATGGACAATGGCACCACTGAGGAACAAAATGGGTTCTTCGAGCCACCTACATAGGCGATGAAGAATCACCTCAAGCCTTTATTCATAAGGGCTAAACTCGAAGAAACTACTGTGAATAAAATATTGGTGGATTGTGGGGCAACCATCAACATTATTCCTCACTCTATGCTAAGGAAAATTGGCAAAAGGGATGAGGACATTAAGCCTCACAACATGGTCTTGTCGAACTATGAGGGCGGCATAGGGACCACTATGGGAGTGATCCAGCTAGATATCAAAGTAGGGTCTATCCTTCGACCAACAATGTTCATGGTCATATCGGCCAAACCTAACTACAATATTTTGTTGGGCCGTGAATGGATTCATGGTGTTGGAGATGTGCCATCATCAATGCACCAGAGGCTGCTCCTATGGCGTCCAGATGGGATGGTCGAAAACATAGAGGCAGATCAAAGTTATTACCTAGGCGAAGTGAATCACCTAGGGTTGACAGATTTCGACAAGAACTTGGCTCACATAGGGCCATGTCCAACACCTGACTTCGACATGGCGCCAGCGCCAAACACTTTTTGTTCCCTATACCTGCATCCTGAGCATGGTTTCCAATGGGACAGAGAAGACTTGTCCCACATAGACTTCAGTGGGTTAACTGATATCCAACCAACTGGTTGGGGAAGTGAATTCAGTGATAATGACTGAGTCACAATCTTTGAAGCGAATTTCGGCTTATGTAGCCGAAACTAAGATGATAACGGCTCTCGAAGCCGAAGTGAAGTACATGGCCACACAGGCCAATGGTCAACAGTTATCTGCTGCAGGTCCAGGAAAGGATTTCGATCCAAAACCCCCTGATATCGTGCAAGAAGAAATGTAGGAACAGAGGCTCGACGCCATTTATGACGATGAGCCTTTGGGCTTCGAAAAGGACCCCTTGGCGAACAACATCAAAATGTTAGCGCAAGATCCTTTAGAAGAAATCAACTTAGGCGAAGGGTCAGAGAAAAGGCCAACTTACATCAGCGCCAAAATTGATCCAGAACTTAGGTTGGAAGTAATCCAATTGCTGAAAGAGTTCAAGGACTGTTTCGCATGGGATTATGACGAAATGCCTGGTCTCGACAGAGGATTGGTAGAACTTCAGTTGCCGATCAAACCTGGGAAGAAGCCAATCAAGAAAAATCCAAGGCGCTTCGCTCCAGAAATACTGTCGAAGATCAAAACGGAAGTCGAAAGACTTCTGAAATGCAAATTCATACGCGTTACAAGGTATGTCGAATGGATTGCAAACATTGTGCCAGTAATTAAGAAAAATGGTACGTTAAGGGTGTGTATAGATTTCAGAGATTTGAATGCTGCTACACCCAAAGATGAATATCCTATGCATGTGGCGGAAATGCTAGTCGATTCTGCCGCTGGCTATGAATACCTGAGTATGCTCGATGGTTATTCAGGATATAATCAAATATTCATTGCTGAAGAGGATGTGTCGAAAACAGCTTTTCGATGCCCTGGGGCCTTAGGCACTTACGAATGGGTAGTGATGCCTTTTGGCCTAAAGAACGCTGGGGCAACGTACCAGCGAGCAATGAATACTATCTTCCATGATTTTATTAACACTTTTATGCAAGTATATATTGATGACATTGTTATAAAATCTGTTTCCAGGAAGAATCATATTGACCACCTTCGACAATCATTCGAAAGAATGAGAGAACATGGTCTGAAGATGAACCCTTTGAAGTGTGCGTTCTGTGTGAAAGCTGGAGATTTCTTGGGCTTCGTTGTCCACAAGAAAGGAATCGAAATAAACCAGAACAAGACGAAGGCGATTCTGAAAGCGAAAGCGCCGTCGAATAAGAAGGAACTGCAATCTCTGTTAGGCAAGATAAATTTCTTAAGGAGATTCATATCTAATCTAAGTGGGAAAGCTCAGGCCTTCTCACCCTTACTTCGACTGAATAAAGAGGGGTTCGAATGGGGGCAAGAGCAACAAGAAGCCTTCGACAAAATCAAAGGGTACCTCACTAAGCCACCTGTTTTGGTGCCTCCTTGTAGCAATAGGAGTATGAGATTGTACATAGCTGCATCCGACAAAACTTTGGGAAGCATGTTAGCCCAAGAAGATGAGAATGGAGTCGAAAGACCCATTTACTATCTCAGTAGAGTTTTGAACGATGCAGAAACTAGATATAGCGAAGTTGAAAAATTGTGTCTATGTCTGTATTTCTCTTATACAAAACTCAAGCAATATATAAAACCAGTTGATGTGTATGTTTCGTCTCATTTTGATGTTTTCAAGTATATGTTGTCGAAACCTATCTTGCATAGTCGAATTGGCAAGTGGGCATTAGCATTAACTGAATACTCCTTGACCTTTATGCCTCTTAAGGCAGTAAAAGGACAAGTGGTTGCAGACTTTATAGTCGACCACTCAATTCAAGTTGAGGATATTAATTATGTGGAGATAGAGCCTTGGAAATTCTACTTCGATGGTTCCAGCCATAAAGATGGAACAGGGGTGGGAGTCTTGATTATTTCTCCAGAAAAAATTCCAACATCATTCAAGTACAAAATATCAGGTTCTTGTTCGAACAATGAGGCTGAGTATGAAGCTCTAATTACTGGCCTTGAGATATTGTTGGAATTGGGGGCAACTCGAGTCGAAATAATGGGAGACTCAGAGTTAGTCATTAAGCAAGTCACAAAGGAATATAAATGCATAAGAGAAAATCTCATTATGTACTTTGTGATAGCAAATCGTTTATTGAAAAAATTCGAAACGGTCAATATTCGACACATACCCAGAGTCGAAAATCAAATAGCCAACGACTTGGCACAGATTGCATCTGGGTATAAGATTTCAAAAACGAGATTACAAAGAGCAATCGAAGTTCGAGAAAAGATAAAAGCAACTTGTCTATCACCAACAGACTTGGAATCGACGAGACTAGGATATGCTGATCAAAGTAACTTCGAAATTTCGTTCATAGATAATTTGTCAGAGCAAGATTGGAGGAAACCCATTGTGGACTATCTTCAAAATCCAGGAGCTTCGACAGAACGAAAAACAAAATACAGGGCGTTGAGTTATGTACTCATGGGTAATGAGTTATTCAAGAAGACGCCTGAAGGGGTATTGCTGAAATGTTTAAGTGAAACTGAAGCATACATAGCCCTTTCGACTACGCATGCTGGGGCATGTGGGGCTCACCAAGCAGGCCATAAGATGAAATGGTTGTTGTTTCGACAAGGACTATATTGGCCCACCATGCTGAAAGATTGTGTTGAGTTCGCCAAAGGTTGTCAAGAGTGTCAAGTCCATACAGGCATCCAACATGTACCAGCAAGCGAACTTCACTCGATAGTGAAGCCTTGGCCCTTTAGAGGATGGGCGTTGGACCTCATTGGAGAGATTCGACCAGCATCATCAAAGAGTCAGAAATACATACTGGTAGGCATTGATTACTTTACTAAGTGGATCGAAGCTATCCCTTTAGTCAATGTAGACCAAGAAAATGTCATTGAATTTATTCAAAAGAACATTATCTTTAGGTATGGAATCCCTGAGACAATAACAACTGATCAAAGATCAGTTTTCACTGGTCGAAAGATGCAGGAATTTGCTCAGGAAACAGGTTTCAAACTCCTAACATCAACGCCTTATTATGCACAGGCAAATGGTCAAGTCGAAGCAGCTAACAAAGTAGTGATTGGCTTGATAAAAAAGCATGTTGGGAAGAAACCAAAGAATTGGCACAAGACGTTAGACCAGATTTTATGGGCTTGTCGAACGTCCCCAAAAGAAGCCACAGGTACAACACCATATAGGCTAACTTTTGGCCATGATGCAGTGTTGCCAGCAGAAATTTGTCTTCAATCTGCAAGGGTTCAGAGGCATTATGATATTCCCTCTGAGATTTATTGGAACATGATGTTAGACGAACTGGTGGATTTAGACGAAGAGAGATTGCGCGCTCTCGACCTACTCAGGCTTCAGAAGAAAAGAGTAGAAGACTCTTATAATAAAAAGGTAAAACCTAAGGTATTTTTGCCTGAAGAACTAGTTTGGAAGGTAATTCTTCCCATGGATCGAAGGGATCGAAGCATGGGGAAATGGTCACCCAAATGGGAAGGACCATTCAGAGTTATCCAAACTTTTTCTGGTGGAGCCTATGAAGTCGAAGAGTTAGGTGAAGATAAAAGGCTCTTGAGAGTAAATGGTAAATATTTGAAAAAATACAAACCTACACTCCAAGAGATAAAAATAAAATAATAAAATAACAAGACTAAATTAACCATAAAAAGCCAAAATGGAAATTTTTATTTAGCCAAGATGGCAATGTTGTCGAATGTAGATTACAAAATATGGTTACAAAGGCTGAATCAATCAGAAGGGAACAGAGTCCTTGAGTCGAAGGTATTTGACTTGCTGCAGCTCCAATCTTTTCTTGCACCAGGCATTCTCCTGCACAAGCTTGGCAATCTGAGCATCGAAGCCTTGGGCCTTCTCAGCAAATTCTAGGCCCTGTTTGATTTCAGTTTGACTCTCGGTGTCTGAGACAGTCGAAAGAAGTTCCTCCTTGCGTTTAGTGTTGGCATTTATCTTAGCCTCTATTTCTTCGATTTGTGCCCTGAAGGAAGCATTCTCTCGATCGATGGCATCGACTTCTTCCTGCGTAGATGCTTTTTGCTTCGACAACTCCGCAATTCGAGAAGTCGTCTCCGAAACAGCAGTCCATGCAGAGGAGCTTTTGCCATACAACACCTCAAGCTGACTATTAAAGCCCCTTTGGCGCCTATAATCTGCTGAGACTTGATCAATCATGGAGTGTAACTCCATGATCAAGCCTGAAACTTCGGGAGCTACAGCTAACAAGTCGACAGCGTTCAGAACATCCCTCAAGTATGATGGAGCAGTGGGGTCCCCCTCTAAAGCCTTCATCAAGTCCTTCTTGAAAAACTGGGCCTTAACCTTCGCCAATACTTCATCGAGAGGAGAGGTTTCAGTGGACTTCCCCGACAGGGTAGGAACCTCCTGACTAGCATCAGACGAACTCTTACTCTCGATGATTGCATTGAGATAGCTAACAGGGTCAGTTTGTTTCAAGAGTTCTAAATCCTCTTTCGACCTGTGCTTCGTTGAGGTAGCAGCCCTTGCAACAGCATTGTCTTGGGTTTGAGGCTGTTGAGTGATGGGTGCCCCGACTTGATTCCCTTTGACTCGGACTGGGGCAGTACCAGCGTCATCTTGGTGCTCTTCGCTAGCGTCACCTTGGTTCCCTTCGCCAGTGTCACCTTGGTTCTCTTCGCCAGCGGCACCTTGGTTTTCTTCGCCAGCATCGCCTTGGTCCCCTTCTTCACGATTCTCTTCCGACAGATCCACCACCTGAACCGCTTCTGGCTGTTGTTCTTCCATTTGAGGTTCTTCTGCTGGTTTTTCTACCGTCTCAGCATTGGCCTCATTTATTTCAGTATGGGCTTCGTCATTTTCCAAGCCTTTTTCTTGTGGCCTGCTGAGTTCAGCAGACTCCAGTGTTTCAGAGGTCCTTGGCGGAGAACTTTCAGTGGTGTCCTGAAAAAGGAAAGAAGAAGAATCTTCAGAAATCGAAAGAGACATAATCGAATATAGGTATCTACACCTAAGTCATAAAAAAGGTTTAAAAGATTACCTGTAAGTTAGCTTCAGCCCCAGGGCTGGAATTGTCGCTTTCGACAGGCTTGTTGAGAAGAACGTTTAGTTCCTCCTCCGTTGGCTCCTCAATGATCACTGGAGGTGGCCTGGGCTTTCTCCCAGCAACCTTTATTCTAAATGTTCGACCCTCAGGAACAGGAGCAGGAACAGGAGCGTCCTTCGTCAGCTTTCGCCTTTTTAGAGGAGCAGGGGGAGAATCACTTTCTCCATCGCTCCCAGATTCGACCACCAGTGCTGGCCGTTTCTTGGGCGAAGGTGCCTAAAAAACCAATGGGAATTCGATTTAGCAATTGCATCGAAAGTCAAAAATCGAAAGCCAGAAGAAAATAATGAAAGTCTGGTTACCGATACAGAAGGCTTCTTCGAAGGGCCTTCCCCCTGTTGGTTGGTTGTAGTCTTCGCCGGCGCTATGGTCTTCGCCGGCGGTGGAGGTTTTGTTGAGGGGCCCCCTCCCTGTTGGCTTTCTGTAGCCTTCTTAGCTACCGGCTTTCGAACAACTGAAAGCAAATAAAATAGTTAACAGGCTAGCGGTCGAAAGAGAAAGACAAAGTAATGTGAAAGGATGAACTTACATGTCTTTATTTTGTCCAACACAAGGACAAAGGATTTCTGAAGCTCATCCACGAAGTCCTTCTCGTCGAAAAACTCCTCAGCGTAATAACTTTTCCACCACTCCTCGAAGGATGGTGAGCAAAGAAAGTTGAGCTGGTAGTCAAACAACGAGAGAACTGTTCGACCAGCATATCTTCCGATATGCTTAATAGCAGCCTCTTCGGTGTAATCATTGCAGAAGTACAACATAGACTTCTCTCTTGGAAAGATTGGAGAAGGTAGGGTTTGAATAATACCAAACTGGCGAGATACCAGGTTTGGTTGGTATGCAATCAGACTCAAATGAGTCTTAGAGCTCTTGAATCGAAGAGGCATGATCCTTGGTGTGAGGAACGCCTCCCACAGTATTGTATGTTCGTCAACATTAGGACCACTCGACGTCCTTGGATGTGGCCTTGTGAACCATGCTGGGCCTACCTTCCGTCGAGCAAACGGAGCCATAGTCGAAGCAAACTCTTTCCTTCGAGCAAACATCAGAACGAAGTTGGTGAAAGTTTGCTGAAACTCCAGTCCATCTTCCATAGGCGTCAACAGAGCCAGTCTGGTTCCTTCGACGCGTCTATTCGCTATCTCTGGAGCCTGCTCGTTTATTTGAACCTTCTTAGGCAAGAAGGATTCGAAGGTGGCATTGAGCCACAGTTGGAGCAGCCAAAAAGGCCCAGCAAGTAGCAAACTGGCCCTATTCTCGATAATTTTTAGAAGAGTCGCCCCATTGCTGATCGAATCATAGAGGCTAGCCAAAATCAATTCTGCCAAACATATATTTTGGCGATGATGGAGTTGAGTGGCGAGAGTGACCATCTTTTTGGTCACCTGTAAGGACTTCGAGCAAAATACAAAACGAGTCAGCCATAAGGCTAGAAATGCTATGTGTTCGACATCCGACACAGCATCTGTCGACCTGTCGTGATAGTGGTTGATGAAAGTGGTGTATGTTGGTTTGGTGTCAGAGAATCCAATTTGGTCCTCCGACATCTCCTCCGGATCGAAGTAGTCCCCAGTGGGTCTAAGGCCAGTGATAGCGGCCACATCGAAGAGTGTAGGAGTCAGCATCCCACAGGGAAGATGGAAGGTAAAGTGGGAGTAGTCCCAGAAAAGTAGAGAAGCTATCAACATCTCCGGAGAATAGTTCAACCCTGTCTTCGACAGCATCACCAGGTCGAAAATCCCCATATCCTTCCAGATCGAAGCTTGGCGCTTCTCCATCTTTTCTAGCCAAGCAACGTAATCAGGAGTAAGGCTAGGGCCAGACCTGAAGGCCCTAACACCTCTGTTGAAGAAGCGGAGGTCGATTTTTTCATGCGCAGGGTCTTCATTGTCTTCTGCGTCTTTCTTGGCGCATGCAACCGGTTTGAGTCTCTCAACTACCGGAAAATAACTCTTGATTTTCATGGCCTCAGCGATACTGGGATACAAAGGGCCAGACATAGCAAAGATCTGGTTGGAGTAACCAACCGGGATCATAAGGTGGCGTGAGTAAGCATCACGAACGGCGATGTCCAAGGGTTCAGGGACCCTTCGTTGGCCCGTGGAGGTTACTACTGGAGCAGTGACGAAAACCTTAGGTTTGGCGTTCTCAGTTGGTACGGTAGCGCTAGGAGCATTGGAACCAGATGCCATTGTTAGTGTTGAGGTTGAAATGAGGTTGAAGACGAAGTGAAGGAAGAAAGGGTTTTGCAAAGATGACAAGTTTGTGTGAAAATAGAGAAGTTTGAAAGCTAGATGGCGTAAAAAGTCCCACAATGGGGTACTTACTGCTATTTATAGTAGTGGGGGAAAATCCCCAAAACCGAGGACATTAAATGCCATTTAATTATTGCAGGAGATAGTGGGACGCGTGGCATCCCCCTGTTGTTTTAGCCGTTCTGCAGAAATAGAGAGACGCAGCGTGCGTCCTCGTTTTTGGGAATTGTCATAATGACAAATTCTGAAATGACGTTTGGCACTGCACGCCGTACTGACATGACGTCTTAGGTACGGATAAATGATGATTTTCTTGGGATTGCCAGTGGTTGGTAGAAGACAACAAAAAGTGCACAAATTAATTTGTGACTAAGCATGAAAAGACAGGTGTCGAATAGCGTTTCAAAGAATGCCTTTTTCTTTCAGAGTCGAAATAAGGCATTCTTGGGGGGCAATTTGTTGGCTCCTAAATTCGACACCCTTGTTTTATTAATGTCAGCCATTAAAGCTGAAGGATGTTTTCGACTAGCTAGGTCTGTCGAAATGCCCGTCGAAAGATGGCGAGGTACTTAAAAGATTTATTCCAAGGGAGAAGGTGGTTGCCTTCGACGTCGAAGGTATTTCTCGTCGAAGATGCTTCTCGACGAAAGTGTTCGATGGTTCAGAGTGGAACAGTTTGAAATTCAAGCGTTTGGAGGGAAAACGGTTTCCAGCGGTTACCAAGTACAACGTGCAAAGATCTGGAGCATCAAACGTTGAGAACGTGCCAAGTGGACTCATCTCGAAGCAGTGTAACTGCCCGACGGTTACTTGGGATGTTTTAGTATAAATAGTAGTAGTCATGTAAGTTCTCGCGTGTGTTCACAATTCTATACAAAGTCACTCATATAGATTCGAGTACCCAGCGTGTGAGAAAGAATTGTTGAGAAATGTATGTGTGAAACACCAACTTTATTAATCAAAGTCATTTACTTTTCCAGAAATTTACTTGCTTTCCTCTTTACTTTCCTGTCGAAGCCTTTCATTTAAAGCCTTATTTATTTTACCAAGTCCTTTCTTCATGCTATTTACTTAAAGCCTCTTATTTTATTGTCATTTAAAGCCTTATCCAATTTAATCAAAACTTCAAAATCAACCTATGTCCTAGGATCAATCTGATCGATCCTGCGAGT
Source organism: Vicia faba (assembly GCA_948472305.1). Classification (NCBI taxonomy): domain Eukaryota; kingdom Viridiplantae; phylum Streptophyta; class Magnoliopsida; order Fabales; family Fabaceae; genus Vicia; species Vicia faba. The sequence continues at coordinate 1,238,201,447 of OX451737.1, forward strand.
AACCAAATAAGTAACCATTTGGAGGATCAGCGGTTGTTTACCAAATACCAAGGTAAACAACTCTAAAGGTGAATTTATTCGGGTTCAACCTTAGTTTGTACTTTTTCAACCTTTAAAATAACTTATGTAGGTGATCGAGGTGATCTTCTTCGGTCTGAGACCTAGCTATCATATCATTAACGTAGACCTCTATCTCGTGATGCATCATATCATGGAACAAAGCTACCATAGCACGCTGATAGGTTGCCCCGGTGTTCTTCAGCCCAAATGGCATAACTTTGTAACAGAAAGTGCCCCACTGTGTGATGAATTTTATTTTCTCCATGTTCTCAAGTGACATTTTGATCTGATTGTACCCATAAAATCCATCCATAAAGGAGAATACCTTATGTTATGTAGTGTTTTCAACTAGAACATCAATATGGGGCAACAGAAAGTCATCCTTGGGGCTTGCCTTATTCAGGTCTCCGTAATCCACACACATACATACCTTACCGTCCTTCTTCGGTACTGGAGCCACATTAGCAACCCATTATGGTTAAGAGGTGACGGCTAAGAAACCAGCGTTGAACTGTTTCATGATTTCCGCCTTGATCTTTTCTGACATCTCTGGCCGCATACAACAAACCTTCTGTTTCACTGGAGGGCAGTCTTCTTATGTAGGTAGGCGATGAACCACGATATCAGTGTCAAGTCACGGTATGTCTTCGTATGACTAGGAAAAAACCTCAACATAGTCATGTAGCATATGAATTAACCGTTCTTTGACACTATGCTCCTAATTAGTGCATATCTTGACTTCTTTATTGTCCTCTTCAGTACCCAAGTTAACCGTCTCAATTGGCTCTTCATGAGGCTGTATTGCCCTTTCTTCCTATTGTAACAGTCTGGCAAGTTCTCTTGGTACCTCACAATCTTCCTCACCTTCGTCCATGGCTTGGTAGATCGGATTTTCAAAGTCATAATGAGAAATAGCAGAACCGTTATCAATGGGATCCAGAGTGGATATGGATCTGCATATTGATATATGGGTGTGTGTAAGCATAGCTATATATTTTTTGATAAAGTAAAGAGGCAGAAAAGAAAAACAAAGAGCGTAAAATTTGCATGCGAAACTTCCAATATTTTATTGATGACATATGAAAATTATGTAATGACCCTTACAAATAGACCATTGTGCCTCGGGTAAGACACAAGGCTTTAATGTTTCAATTGTTCAAATATTACATATCCTCAAAACAAAAAGACAAATTACTCTTGAATAAAACTAATGGGCACAAAATCTTCAACCTCCCAATTGCCGAGTCCATTGCTGATGGTTAGGAAGATCCACTTTTCTAGGTCATGGTCAATATCACTGTCTTCCAGGGCATTGACTCCATGGTTGCTGATCTGTAAAGGTGGTCCCCCGGTGCGAGCATGACGAACAGCTCTCTGGGCTCCTGAAGTAAAACCCAAACCAAATTTGTCAGAATTGTAGGGAATATTCGTAAGTTGGCCCCAAATTGGACACCCACCATCTTCAACTACTGATTTGGTATCCTTCAGAGAAGCCATCTTTAGCGGAGGTATAATAGTTTTAGGAACACTGACATTGGTCTTGGTTGCAGCAACGGTCTGTGGAACCTCCTCAAAGTTCTGACAGGGGGTCTCGATGAACTCGCCGTCCATTTCAACATACTTGAAAGAGTTCAGGTGGCTCACCATTTATTCCTCCTCTCCATGAATTATGATAATCTTCTCGTCGACTGGGTACTTCAGCATCTGATGTAGGGTGGAAGTCACAACACCAACCCCATGGATCTAGGGTCGATTCACTAAACAGGAGTAAGGCGGGCGAATTTCTATCACATAGAAAGTGGAATTAAAAGTTTGAGTACCAACTTTGATAGGGATGTACACCTCCCCATGCACCATTCTTTTAGAATCGTCGAAGGCCCTCAGCACAATGTTATTGGCCTTTAGTGTGAGCCCTTCGCAATCCAACCTGTCTAGAGCATTCTTGGGTAAGACATTCAGTGATGAACCTGTATCCACCAGAACATGGGCTAATGTAGTGCCCCTGCACTCAAGGGAGACATGCAGGGCATCATTGTGTTTGCTTCCCTTGGGAGTTAAATCTGCATCAGAGAATCCCGGGCCATTATCAGCAGCCAGTCTGGCCACACAATTCTCGAATGATCAGTGGAGGTCTCCTGAGGCACATGGGCAGACTTCAAGAATTTTACTAAAGCCTTGGAATGGGCTTCAGAGAACAGCAGTAAGGCCAACATTGGGATTTTTGAAGGGGTCTTCCCCAATTCCTCTACGACATTATAATCACTTTTCTTGATTATCTTTAAAATCTCTTCCATCTCCTTTTTAGAAGCCTCAGGAATGACTTCTGGATGCGCCTTCATCCGGACAGACTCAACCAATACCTCTTTGCCCAGAGTCTCAGTCGACTCGGTAGCAGGGATAATAGCAGGACTAAAAGTAGGAGTAACCATGGGAATACTGACAGGAGGAGAAACAGGAATAATCACATGACTAGTAATGGGAGTATTAACAGGAGCAACATCAGGGATAATCACAGGAATAGCAACAATTTTTGGAGATATCTTGGGAGAGAAAACTCTTCTACTTCTTGTTATCTTACTGGTCCCAACTATATTGTCGACGTCAGGATCAATACCTTCAGCAACTTTGTCTTTAATAGAAAACAGATCTTGCTTGACGCCATGGTAATAAACGTTATCCCCATAATTCTAGGGAACAACGTTATCCGAGGAATATGGTATTGGCCCCGGCATGGTGATGATCAGGGGAGCAAACTTTGGAACAGATGTAATCCTGGCGGGTCTTTTGGTGGAGACCCTGGGAGGATTGTCGGAAATGGTGATTATCGGAACATCTTCACATGAATTTCTGGCAAGAGGAACTTTCTCGAACAGGATTTCTTTGTTAACCATCAGGCACTGGACGCCCATCTTCACTAAAAAACACCCATCTGGTAGAGATATACATGAGTGGAAACCTTCACCACAACCTGGAAATAAACTGGCTTGTAATAGATTTTCTTTAACAGTCAAAATAGGGGTAGTTAATTCATCCACGGAAGAAACAAAACGGTCATCATCAATAGCATTGACACCTTGGCCATGTTTCGGCATTGGTGCAGTTATTATGTTAGGTGTCTCGGGAAGGTCAAACTCAATCTCCTTCGTCTCAATGAGATCATGTACTTTGTTCTTTAACGCCTAATATTCGTTTGTATCATGCCCCGGAGTCTCAGAATGGTAGGCACATTGAGCATTCAGATTGTAGCAGGGAGAGGCAGTATTAGGATTCTTCGGGGCCTTCTTCAGAGTTACCAAATTGGACTTCAGTAGTGTGGCAAAACCTGGGATAGGGTCATGTTGATCCAAGTAAATTGTCTTCTAGGCGCATATGGTTTGTGCTGATTGTTTCATTGTTGGTTTTAGGCGGGATTGGAAATCATAACAGCCCCTACCGTCAGACGACGCTCAGTTTTGTTATGATTTCTTTGGCCATAAGAAGCAATGACCTCCTTTTTTCCAGTGAAAGGTTTCTTTGTAGTATTGGAGGATGCATCTCTCTGTATTTTACCACTTTTGATGCCAGCTTCTACCCGTTCTCCAGTCAAGATCAATTCAGTAAACCCAGCAGAAGAACTTCCAATCAGATGGTTAAAGAACGGCCCAGATAACGTGCCCATGAACATGTCCACCAGCTCCCTATCAGACAATGGAGGTTGGACTCTTCCCGCAAGGTCTCTCCATTTTTGGGCATAAACTTTAAAACCCTCTCCGGAACCCATAGACATACTTTGCAATTGCGTACGAGTTGGGGCAAGGTCAGTGTTATATTGATACTACTTGTAGAAAGCAGCAGCCAAATCTTCCCAATTGCGAATGTTGGTTCTCTCCAGTTGATAGAACCATTCCAGCTGAGTCCCTGCCAAACTCTCCTGAAGAAATGGACCCATAGATTCCTGTCAGTAGTGTGGGGTAGAATCTTCCTGACATACGACCTTAAATGCAGCTTGGGATAGGAGACACAGTCGTACTTAGCAAATGTAGGGAACTTGAATTTTTGCGTGATGACCACCCCTGAAATTAGTCCTAGCTCCTCAAAATCCAGCCCGGGTATCCTCTGGATCTCCATAGCATTGAGCCAATCCTCCAGCTGTTTGTATTTATCATCAGCAGGAGGATACTGCTCCTCAGAATAATTAGTTCCATCTTCTTCAGACCCTGGATTGTTGTTTTCTTCCACAGGCTTCTCTTCATGATTATCCCCCTCATTTGACAGGATCCCAAAATCTATAGCTCGCTTAACCGGTCCTCTGATCCTTCTTCCCAGATTTAATACACCAGTTAGTTTCTTTGACTTCTTGGTCTTCTCTTTGACGATCAGAGCTTTCAGGTCTTCTTGCCCCTGGGCCAGAGCCATGAACATTTGTTGAAACTGAGCGTTCTGAGCTTGGAGGTCCTTCACTGTCGATTTAAGAGCCATTTCTTTTGCTAAAATAAACAGCGAAAAGAATAAGAAACCTGTTTTGAAATACCTACTCATTTGATGATATATATGATATGTTTATGCAATGTTTTCAAGGGCCTTATAGGATTCAAACTCTTTTAACCAAAACAGAAACAAAGACTTTTTATTATTAAGTTCAAATGAAATCAAAGTTTACAAAGGAATAACAAATAAGAAACTTCTAAAAATCCTAAGTCTCTCAAGGACGCTTCCTTTTGGTGCTAATGTAGGAATTGAGATTCTGATCTTCGTGAAGCCGCTTTGTCAGTTCCAACACCTTTTTCTCAGTGGCATATAATTGGGACTCAAATGTATCTCGTTCTTCTTTGAGCTATATCCATGATTTTTGTAATTCTTCGAGGTTTGTTGGCATATCAGGATGAAGAATGATGCGAGAATCGACCCCTTGAACAATAGGATCTGAAATCACTGGTAGGATAGCAGCATACGGCATCATAAGATTTTGAGCACGAGCTCGCACCCATCTGAGGTATGGCTTCAAAGGGATGGAGTTATTGTGCCCTAGAGTCCTGCTATCAGTCTTCTTAACCATTCCCTAAGCGTGGTTGAACCTCTAATGATAACCTTGCAGATCATTTGAATAGTCTAACACAATACCTTGAATGAGCATATCATGAGGACCATCCCTTCGAGCGTAACCGAACCGACGTAAAGCTAAATATAGGTTGTAGGTGATGCCTCCTTTAATGCCAAGGAGTGGCACATTAGGAAATTCTCCGTAGCGATCAACAAAAGATATGTCTTCTTGGGAGAGAGGGCACCAATAGATGTCAGAGTGAGAAAGAGACATTAATCTTTGGTTCCATCTTAAACCTAATTCATTTTTCATTACTGACCGAGGAAGGTGCAAAATAAAACACCTATAGAGTAGAGGTATACAACACACAAGAGTCCCTCACTTCCTCATGGTGTGGGTATGGAGTGAATGCAGAATATCTCTGAGCAATGTAGGCACTGGATTGTGAGCAAGGAAAATGTTGATGGCACTGACATCTACAAACTGGTCTGAATTGGGGAACAGAACCAAACCGTAGATCAAAAGAGCTAAAACATCTTCAAAGGCATGGTAACTCATATCGTCTAGGAATACTTGAGCTTTCTTAATCATAAAACTTGTGAGGAGGCCCTTAACTCCACTCCTTCTTTCCCAATTGGACTCAAAATCAGATGGCTTCAATTGCAGAGCTATAACAATATCTTCAACAGTTGGATCTTGTTCTAAACCGGTAAAGGGTGTTGATTCAATATAGGCAAACCAAGTATTTTAGATAATTCTTCCAGCTTAGCCACCAACTGATAGTCTGGAAATGTGAAGCAGTGGTGCTTAGGGTCGAAGAATTGGAATAAGACACTCATCAAACCCTTGTCAAAACCTGTAGTAACCAAAATGAGCAAATGACCATATCTCTTGTTGAATGATGAACTTTCAAGAACTTTTGAAACCATTTCTTTAAGATTGGGAGGGATTTCTACAAAATTGATTCAGATGGTTTTTCTGCGAGCTGAATCCATGACCTACAAAACAGAGAAGAGATAAATCCACATACCCTTGAAATGGTTAGTGTACATGACATGTTATGATGTTTATGATGTTATGATTTTTTTTTTGGAATCACAAGTATATCAAACACAAACAAGTCACACATAGACCTTAGGTTTAAAGGCTTGTATGGGTTTTAAAGGTAAGTACCCTCTTGACGTTTCAGTTGGCTCAACCTATCCTATTAATAGTAACTGGGTTCTAAGGAACCTCATATCACTGACCTTTCTTTTAGGCATTGTTCTAGGTAAAGCACTGAAGTATTGCTTCCAGAATATCCCAAAATTCTAGTCTCAATGAGTGTAGCATCGAGTATCAACCAATCTTTGGTTAGAACCAAAGTCGGCCATCTCACTACTTTCTAATGGATTAGGATGAGTCAATTAAAGGTTCTAAAGGTTAGTTAGCACTTAATGACACTAAGGAAGCCTAATTTTATCCTTGACTAACTCAAGGAACATTACTACAAACCAGAGTATCATGCTAACGTAGCTATCACTTCGTCCATATCAGTCTACGCCGTACAACCTCTATGATTTATTGCTACTTACCTAAAAGGTGCCCCAGATCCGGGTGTAGGATCTTTAATAATAACCCAAGAAACCCTTTAAAAATAAAGCAAGCAAAGCATACAAGTAATTTTAAAGTGATAAACTAAACTCTAAGGTAACCCCACTTTATAAGTATCTTCCCAAGTAGAGTCGCCAGTTCTGTGATACGGTGGCAGAACCGACTGTTATACTGGTTTTGTGTTTATGTTCGCAAATGTTGCGGTAAGCAAGAGTCGCCACCGACATTTCTTTTATCCAACAAAGGAAAGGGTGAAAAGAACAGAAAAAGACCTTTTCGATAATTTTCTGAGTAAGGGGTATATTATGGAAAGGGAAGGTGTTAGCACCCTTTCCATCAGTAGTTATCTACGGGCTCTTAGATGCTTAACTCATTTTAAAAGTACCTTGTGCTTTGTGTGTTTTGAAAAATGTTTTGAAATTCCTTAGTGAGGGGATTCGCTTTGCGTTAACTCTTGTATCAGTCCTCAAGAGTGTTGACAAAGCAAATGTCTTTTTGAGAGTTGTTTTTCAAATGTGTAAGTGTAAAAAATTTTGTTTTATTTGAGCAAGTATCTAACAGTTATCTACTTGTACTCGAAAAGGTTCGTTCTTTTCCTCCTATCCTTTAGACAGCGCTATCCTACTATTAGTGAGTAGGTAGCTATATCGTTGGATGTTTTGAGGGACATTCGAAGGGACGTACAGTCATAAAGGCAACATGTAGAGACGCTTTAGAAATTTTTTTAGGGACTAGATCATTTACTGAAAGGCAACTGTAGAGTCATGGCAGGACTATGATCTTTTGATTTACGGGTCTTTCCTAAAGCGTCCCTATCTTGAGGGACATGACTATTTTTCCGAAGGCAATCGAACTGGGCGTACCTTAGAGGTGCATGTGTGCAATGATTCAATTCATTTCATTTATCTCTTGTTATTATGTTTTCTAGCGTTTTGTTATTAGTCTTTCCATACAAGCCTAATTACTAGCAGTTAATATTTTGCAGAAATTTAGAATGCAGGAATTTAAATCTACGCTATTGCAATGCTTCGGGGAGGGGGAATTTACATGTCTAAATGGGGGGAAAAACAAAGAAAAGCGATAAAATCCTAGTTCAATCTATTACATACTGTCAGCAGGTGCATTATTATAAAAATGAGGGAATAAGATAATGCGCGCGAAATAGAGACGAACGTCTAAAATCCTAAGAAATTTCTAAGTAAACATCTTTTTTTGGTTTTGTTTGTTTTAAGAAAATAATTAAACTAAATTAACTGAGAAAATCTAAATAAAATCCTAATCAAATAAAATAAAAAATGATTGTTAATTAAAAATTAATTCTAATAAAACTAATTCTACTATTTTTTGGTATTTTTGTTAAGAAAATATTTGAGTTATAAAAACCTAGCTCTAATTATTTTTAAATTGATAAACTGAAGTTAAAATAATTAATTAAATTAATTTACAAAATTAAAAATAATTTAAGAAAACCTAAGTCTATTTAATATTTTTGATTTTTTATGATTTGTTAAAAAAGTTGATTTTTGAAATTAATATACAAATAAACAAAATAAATGAGAAACTAAAAATTGGGCCTGGATATGCAAAAGCAAAATGGGGGGTGTATGTTGAAATTTGCTAAGCCCAAACCAAAGGGAGACTCGAGCTGGCGTTGGCTTCAGTGAGGGAGGTTCATTGGGGGTCCATCATGAAGGAGCACCCTAGGAGCGTTGGATCTACCTCTGTTGGTATCTGATGGTCCAGATGAAGGTCATTTCATGCGCTGACTAACCCTTATATGCATTGGATCTGCAGGGAGATTGTTAGAAAAAATAAATTGCAAACCTGAGATTCAAACCCAGGCCTTTAAGGATAACACACACGCTTCTTACCACTGGGCCATGCTGCTCAATTGTTAGTATAACAATACAATAATAATATAATAGAAATCCAATCAATTTTCCTAAATTCAAACGCGCGCCAGAATTAATTCAAATGGACTCATGAGAGAGTAACGCCTGGACCACCGGAGTCAGCCTTCTGGTTGTCTTCTCCGGTGGGTTTCACACCCTAATCTATGAAATAGCAAAAATTCAGAGATCCAAACAACCCTACCCCCCTTAAAATGATGCGCTGAATCCAATTATGGCCTTATTTTTTACCAAAGACCACTGGATCATGCTTTTCGAAGCAAAGTACCAGATTCGACTCAAAAATGGTATCTCATGATTTTGGCCCTATTTTTCCCATGTTCCACTTCTAACCTGTTCTATACATGATTATGAACACATATGCAAATGTTAAATTTGAAAGTAATGCAGATTAAATGAAAATGTATCCAAAAAAATATACCGATCAGTGAGGTTCATGTGGCTGTTTTAGGCGTGCTTCAGGCTTGAATGAAAGGTGATATGTGCTCCTGGGAACCCTGGGATGTTGATAGAATGCTTGGAAAGAGTTGAATCTGGCTGGATCAAGGATTTCAATTTTGACAATCTTCAAGAATTTTTTGCAATTTTCGTGGCTCGTTTTAGGCTGTGTTCCGCGTGAGTTTGGCTTGCACATGTGATGTATATATAGAGGATAGGAAGGGGCAAGGTAAGAAGGAAATAAATCATCCCATTAATCCATGGTTAAAAGCCATTATTCAAATTTGAAAAAATTCCAAAAATGGTCATTCTTGCTCATTTTGTTTGGGGGGTGAACCTGGACATCCTTGCACGAAATCTTGGGCTCAAGGCTGACCAAAAACACTAGCCCAAAGGTTAAGGCCCATCTCTATACATTTTTTGAAATTTATTTTATATTTGTTTGAAATAAATTAAAATAAATATGAACAAAATAGATAAAAATGGCAAAGTTCAGTTGACTTTTCCTATAGAAACCCTAATTTAGCTATTCTTGACTTTTGATGAATTAGGAACATTTCTTGAGGAATCATGATAGACCCTTGATCAAATAATGGATATCACTTCAAAATGTTGATGTTGACCAAAAATCATGAAGTTTGACTGTATTTGGGCTACAGTTGACTTTTGACCTAGTATAGTTGATTTTTAAACATTTGAGCAATTGACTTAGCAAACTTGTAGTTTAAGGCATGAAATTTGTCATGGACAATCTTGAAGGCATATTAGGATAATGGAAAATATTTGAGGCCTTTGGAGCTTACACATCTTGATGAAAAGTGAAACCCTAATTAGAGGTTCATTGCTTAGGAGGAGAATTTGTCTGATCAATTCTTGGCCAACCTTGAGTAATTGGGAATCTCTAAGAGCATGTCTTGAGTGAAAATGGGAGGGAAAATTTTGGGGTATAACATGCGCCAATTCCCAAACATGGCCCAGGTGTCAATGTTGTTGATGATGATCGGTTTGTTTCCTTCGTGGATGAGTTAGCTACTCCTCTTCTGACTATTAAAGAGAATCTATTGCGAGCCAGTTTATTTTCAGGCTGTGGTGAAGGTTGCCAATTATGTATGTCTCAACCAAATGGCTGTTTGTTGTTAAAAATGGGTGTCTACTGCTTGATGGTTAAAAAAGAAATTTTGTTTGAGAAGGTTCCCCCTGCAAAAAGTTTTTGTGAAGATGTCTCAATAATTACCATTTCCGACAATCCTCGCAGGGTCTCCACCAAAATACTCGTAAGGATTACATATGTTCCCAGGCTTGCTCCCTTGATCATCACCCTTCTGGGGCCAATACCATATTCCTATGATAAAGTTGTTCCCTGGAATTATAGGGCTGACGTCTATTACCATGGCGTCAGGCAAGACCTATTGGTTGTCAAAGATAAAGCTGCTGAAGATACTGATCCTGACGTCGACAACATCATCGGGACCAGCAAAATTACGAGAAGCGGAAGAGTTTTCTCTCCCGAGATCTCTCCAAAAACGGTCACTACTCATGTGATCATTCTTGATGCTACTTCTGGAAGTACTCTCATTGGTACTCCTATTGTTATCCCTGTTGTTATCCCTGCTGCTTAGTCGGCCGAGACTCAAGGCAAAGAGGTATTGGTTGAGCCTGTCCAGACGAAGTCATCCTTGATGCTTCTAAAAAGGAAATGGAAGAGATACTGAAGATAATCAAGAAAAGTGATTATAATGTCGTGGAGAAATTGGGGCAGACCCCTTCAAAAATCTCAATGATGGCATTATTGTTGTGCTTTGAAGCCTATGTTAAGGCTTTAGTAAAATTCCTGAAGTCTACCCACTTGCCTCAAGAGACCTCCACTGATCAATTCGAGAACTGTGTTGCCAGCCTAACTGCTGACAATGGACTGGGTTTTTCTTATACTAATTTAACTCCCAGGGGAAGGAAACACAATGATTCCCTGCATGTCTCCATTGAGTGCATGGGAACTACATTAGCCCATGTTCTGGTAGACACAGGTTCATCGTTGAATGTCTTGCCCAAGAATGCTCTGGACAGGTTAGATTGCGAAGGAATCACACTAAAGCCCAGTAACATTATGGTGTGGGCCTTCGACAATTCTAAAAGAATGGTGCACGGGGAGGTGGACATCCCTATCAAAGTTAGTACTCAGACTTTTGAGTCCACTTTCTACGTGATGGACATCTGCCCATCTTACTCTTGTTTATTAGGTCGACCTTGGATCCATGGGGTTGGTTCTGTTACTTCTACCCTGCATCAGATGCTGAAGTACCCATTCAATGGAAATATTATCACAGTTCATGGGGAGGAGGAATACATGGTGAACCACCTGAACTCTTTCAGGTATGTTGAAATGGACAGCGAGTTCATCGAGACCCCTTGTTAGAAATTTGAGGAGGTGCCACAGACAATTGTTGCGACTAAGACTGCTGCCAGTGCTCCAAAGACTACCAGACCTCCCCTGAAGATGGCTTCTCTTAGGGATGTCAAACCAGAAGTTGAAGAAGGTGGGTGTACCATTTGAGGCCAACATCCAAACATTCCTTATAAATCTGACAGGTTTGGTTTGGGTTTTACTTCAGGAGCCCAGAGAGTTGTTCGTCGTGCTCGCGCTAGGGGACCACCATTACAGATTAGCAACCATGGAGTCAATGCTCTGGAAGACAGTGATATCGACTGCGACTTGAATAAGTGGATCTTCCCAACTGTCAGCGGTGGACTCAATAATTGGGAGGCCAAAGACTTCGTCCCTATTACTTTTATTCAGGAGTAATTGTCTTATTGTTTTTGAGGATATGTAATATTTGATCAATTGAAACTTTAAACCCTTTTGTCTTACCCGAGGCACAATGGTATATTTTGTGAGGGTTATTGCTTCATTTTCATATATCATCAATAAAATATTGGACATTTTGCATGCAAATTTTGCGCTATTTGTTTTTTATTTTCTTCTTTTTACTTTATCAAAAAATATACAGTTATGCTCTTACACACACACCCACATATCAAACTGAAGATCCACATCCACTCTGGATCCCATTGATACCCGTTCTGCTATTGCCACTTATGACTTTGAAAATCCGATCTACCAAGCCAAGGACGAAGGTGAGGGAGATTGTGAAGTACCAGGAGAACTTGCCAAATTGTTACAACAAGGGAAATACAACCTCATGAAGAGCCGGTTGAGACAGTTAACATGGGTACTGAAGAGGACAAGAAAGAAGTCAAGATAGGTGCCGATCTGGACCATAGTGTCAAGGATCGATTAATTCGGATGCTACATGACTATGTTAAGGGTTTTTCCTGGTCATACGAAGACATGCCAGGACTTGACACTGATATTGTGGTTCATCCCCTACCTACAAAAGAGGATTTCCCTCTAGTGAAACAGAAGGTTCGTCGCATGTGGCCAGAAATGTCAGAAAAGATCAAGGCTGAAGTCATGAAACAATTCAAAGTTGGTTTCTTAGCCATCGCCTCTTATCCATAATGGATTTCCAATGTTGCTCCAGTACCTAAGAAGGACGGTAAGGTACGTATGTGTGTGGATTACAGTGACTTGAATAGGGCAAGCCCCAAGGATGACTTTCCGCTTCCCCATATTGATTTTCTTGTTGACAATACGACACATCATAAGGTATTCTTCTTCATGGATGGTTTCTCCGGATGCAATCAGATCAAAATGGAACTTGAGGACATGGATAAAACAACCTTTGTCACACAGTGGGGCATTTTCTGTTACAAAGTTATGCCATTTGGGTTAAAAATCATCGGGGCAACCTATCAGTGCGCCATGGTAGCTTTGTTCCATGATATGATCCATCACGAGATAGAGGTCTATGTTGATGATATGATAGCCAGGTCTCAGACTGAAGAGGAGCACCTGGATCATCTACAAAAACTGTTTGAAAGGTTGAATAAGTACAAATTGAGGCTGAACCTGAATAAGTACACCTTTTGAGTAAGATCCAGTAAGCTCTTAGGCTTCATTGTTAGCGACAAAGGAATTGAAGTGGACCCTAAAAAGGTTAAAGCTATACAAGAAATGCCAACTCCTCGCACTGAGAAGGAGGTTAGTAGATTCTTGGGACACCTGATCTACATTTCCAGATTTATTTCCCACCTAAACGCTACTTGTGAGCCAATCTTCAAGTTATTGAAGAAAGATCAAGCAGTGAAATGGAATGATGATTTCTAAAATGCCTTTAACAGAATCAAGGAATATCATCAAGAGCCTCCAATATTGATGCCTCCAGTTGAAGGAAGACCTCTGATGATGTACTTAACAGTATTAGAGAACTTAATAGGGTGTGTGCTGGGGCAGTATGACGAGTCTGGTCGAAAAGAGCATGCAATTTACTACCTTAGTAAAAAGTTTATCTACTGTGAAACAAGATACTCACTGCTCGAGAAAACTTGTTACGCTTTGGCATGGGATGCTAGCCGACTAAGACAATACATGTTGACTCACACTACCCAGTTGATATCTAAAATGGACCCTATCAAATACATCTTCGAGAAGCCCGCTCTCTCCGGAAGAATAGAAAGATGTAAAATGATCCTGACCGAATACGACATTCAGTATACAACCCAGAAAGCAATTAAGTTAAGTGTATTAGCTGATCATTTGGCACATCAAGTTGTGGATGACTACCAATCCATGAATTTTGAGTTCCTGGACGAGAACATCATGTTAGTAACTGATTGTGAAGAACCTGGACCGAATGAAGGACCTGAAAAAGGATCCTGATGGACCATGGTTTTTGATGGAGCTTCCAAATCTCTTGCCAATGGCATCGATGCTGTGATCATATCTCCTAAAGGATGTCATACTCCTTTTATTGCTAGATTATGTTTCAATTGTACCAACAATTAGGCTGAGTATGAAGCACGTATTATGGGTTTCAAAGTTGCTATCGACTTGAGGATCAAATTCTTGAGTGTATTTGGAGACTCGGCCTTAGTAATCAGTAAAATCAAAGGAGGATGGGACACGAAGCATCCTAATCTTATACCTTACAAAGAGCACGTGTTGACATTGATTCCATACTTTGAAGAAATTACCTTTGAGCATTTTCCACGAGAGGAAAATCAACTAGCGGACGCGCTAGCTACTATGTCATCCATGTTCAAGGTCAGATGGGATAATGAGGCTCCTCAGATCACTATTAAGAGAATGGATGAACCTGCATACTATCATGAGATTGGTACTGAAGAAGTAGTGGACAAACCTTGGTTCCATGAAGTTAAAAGATATCTCGAAGTCCAAGAGTATCCTAAAGGAGCTTCAGTCAATGACAAGAAGGTTCTCTGCCAAATTATTCCTCAGTAATGGGATCCTCTACAAGCGTAGTCATGATTCTACCTTACTTCGGTGTATGGACAAGTGTGAGGCAGAAAAGATTATGGCTGATTTGCATGAAGGTACCTTCGGCACTCATTCAAGTGGGTACACAATGGCTTAAAAGATCCTACGGGCAGGATACTATTGGTCCACTATGGAAGCAGACTGTTATCAGCATTCGCGAACTTGTCACAAATTCCAGATCTATACTGATAAGGTACATGTACCTCCAGTTCCTCTAAATGTCCTTACTTCTCCTTGGCCATTCGTAATGTGGGGCATCGACATGATCAGAGAGATTAGACCTACAGCTTCTAATGGGCACGACTTCATCCTGGTTGCCATTGATTACTTCACGAAGTGGGTCGAGGCAGCTTTATTTATTCTATTACCAAGAACATTGTGGCCCGATTCATCAGGCATAATCTTATCTATCGGCACGACATTCCAGAAATAATCATCACGGATAATGGTACCAATGTCAATAATACCATGATCACCGAGCTCTACACGCAATTCAAGATCCAGCATCATAACTCTTCTCCTTACGGGCCGAGGATGAATGGAATTGTAGAAGCTACTAATAAAAATATCAAAAAGATCATACAGAAGATGACAGTGACATATAAAGATTGGCACGAGATGTTACCATTTTCTCTTCATGGTTACCGCACCATAATGCGCACATCAATAAGGGAAACTCCTTTCTCTTTGGTATATGGTATGGAAGTTGTCCTACCCATAGAAGTCCATACCCCTTCCTTGAGAATCATGAAGGATGCAGGGATGAGCGAAGACGAATGGGTTCAGGCTCGACTTGACCAATTAAACTTGATTGATGAGAAGAGGCTTGCGGTTGTTTGCCATGGTCAGATGTACCAAAAACGTATGATCAAAGCTTTTAACAAGAAAGTCAGATGTCAAGTATATCAAGCTGGTGACCTGATAATCAACCGCATCATACTGCCACAAGGTAACCCCAGGGGAAAATGGACTCCCACATACGAAGGACCATTTGTGATCAAGAACATATTTTCTGGTTGAACCATGATCTTAACCACTATGGACGGTGATGACCTTCTGCACCTTGTAAATGTGAACATAGTTAAAAGATACTACGCATGAACAAAGACCCGCTAGGTCAACTGGCCTAGGCAAAAATTAGGGCATCCCGGCGGACCAAAAGTGTTCGGGCAAAAGGCAGGGATATACATAAAAATATATGTACACTTGGCAAGTCGAAAACCTAAAAAGGTGGCTTAGGAAAAAAAGGGTATCCCAGTGGACTGAAAACCCAAAAGGGTGGTCCAGGAAAAAATTAGGGATTTTAAGCATATGACTATGTCCCGTTGGATCACCTTACGATAAATTTTCATTATCAGCTATCAAAGCTCATATGGTACTAATCAATCTAGTCAGCTTCGGACAAGCAACAAAGAGATGAGGCGCTCAAAGACATAAAGGCAATAGCAGAATGGGAACCCAATGGTATTATTGCACATAGTTGTTTTTCTTTGTACACTATTTTGTATTAGTTTCATTCTTATGACGACATTCTCTTACTAAGATGTTCATCTCCTTGTAAAAAAACGCTTATTCAAGTTAATACAAAGTTATTTCTTTGAAAGTTCCATGCTATTTGTTTTTATTTTTCTGCTTTGTTTGCGAAAAAGTCCAGTGATTATTTTTGAACATATGCATTTGAATGTGATTACTGCTTACAAATATACGCATAAAAGTATAAAGACAGATACTAATGGCTTTAAGAAATGGAGCAATATCTAAGGGCCATCCACAAACCCCCACAGATATTTCCTCCAGCAGATACCTTCTCCAGCAGGTACAAAGGCAGGGGCATCCTGCTACAAGGTCACCGCCATATTCTCAGCATACAACCTAATGGTGCCAGGTGTTCTCATATCCCCAACAGAGCAAGAATCTCCGACTACTTCTCTGATATTTAAGAAAAGATTCCCCAGTGAAGTCGGCAAGCTTCTCAGGATTCCCCAGCAAGATTTCATGAAATCCCCAAAGAGTTTACGAGGTTTCCCTTACCCCAAAAAAGTTTATTTCTCTAATAGCAAAAATCCGTCTCCCAGCATGTCAACTTAAAACAAAATCTGAAGACATACATTCTTCATCCCCAGCTGCAATCAGGGATTTATTTTCCCTAATTCTGCAACACTGCAATAGAACAGCCAACACATTCATACATTACACTTATACATGATTTTATAAACATCATAGCATATGTAGCAAAAATGCATTTATCATAATCTCATTTATTTTGAGAGCGTCATGCAATTCATACATCATGACATCGCATGAAACTGACCTTACCTTTTCAGGTTGAATTCGTAGACAGACGAATACTATCAACTTATGCATAGCAGGTCAAAGATTAATGCCCAAAACCAGACGGGGAAACTATCTACACGACCAAGTAGTATGAACTCCCGAAGCAAGACAGTTTTACCAACAAATACAACAGGCCACGATTTAATGCCTGAAACCAGACGGGGAACTATCTATGTGACCAATGTCGCCAAATTCTAGATTAATACATGTAACAAGCCAGGACAACTATCTGTGGACGATCGACTGTAGGTTAATCCCTGTAACAAGCCAGGAAAACTATCTACATGAGGAGATTGAAGATTAATACCTATAACAAGCCAGGAAAACTATCTTTCTTTCTCAGTTCAAAGATTAATACCTAAAACAAGACAGGATAACTATCTCAACGACCAACAAAAACAAGTTCCAGATTAATACCTGCAACAAGCCAGGACAACTATTTATGGACGACAGACTGTAGGTTAATACCTATAACAAGCCAGGAAAACTATCTACATGAGGAGATTGAAGATTAATACCTGTAACAAGCCAAGAAAACTATATTTCTTTCTCAGCTCAGTGATTAACACCTGAAACTAGACAGAAAAACTATCTACATGACCAGAAGGAGCAATATCACACAGGTTCATTCTCATCATCCAGATGCAGTCTAACACAGACTCAGCCTGAAATAGCGCCACATAGGCTCATTCTCATATATCTCCGGGTGGATACTAACACAGACTCATCCGGAAACAGCCCTACACAGGCTCTTTCTAATACATTTTAGGGTAACAGTTAATTCCATTATCCCTAGCAAGTTATTGTGAAACCTGGATTTCAACCAGAAAGCAGCAAACTCTCATCTCTCTAGTACATAGATAACTCCTCAGTAGAATCTTTGACAACTGAAGCTCCTAGAGTTTATTCCCCATAGAGTTTTCCTCAAGCAAGAGAATAACAAGAACCCACATTCCCCAACAGAGTCCTCTACAGATAGAAAGAACAAGAATCCCAACAAAAAGACCTCTTATGAAGTCAATATCTACTTTGGATGGCATCTTTAAGCTCGTCTCCAATGACCCTCTGTCATCTTCTCCAAATGGCATCTTTAAGCCCATTCCCGACATCATCAACCATCAGTGTTACTTCATGCAAGTGCAAATTTCTAGGAACTCTAGTGTTCAATCATCTTCCATCTTCAAATCACGAAAGGCAGACAAGCCAATCTAAATCCTCAGGTTTAAGAAGATTGAACAGGGGAAGTTGTTGTACCCCAAAATTTTCCCTCTCATGTTTTCCAAGGTTTTCTCTTATATGGGTGATTACAAACACTTTCTTAAAAAAATAAAATTTTTGAAGATAAACAAGGTGTTTTCGATTAGCATTGAAACAAGGTGTCTTTGATTGGCATTGAAACAAGGTATCTTCAATTGGCATTGAACCAAGGTGTCTTCGATTGGCATTGGGACAAGGTGTCTTCAGTTAGCATCTGAGAAGGTTGTCCTTTGATTGGTATCTGGACAAGGAGCTTCGATCAGGTGTCCAAAATCCTTTGACACAAACTTGTTTCATAAGACTTCGACTGAGCATTGGCTATTTCATGCCTGATTCGATTGACAAGGAAATGACTTTCCTTGTGCGTGCCTTCAGCACATAAGGCCAAGACTCCTTCAAATTTTCCTTCAATCCACTAGGCAATGGCCTCTTTTATGCTTGCTTTGGCCTCCCTCATGCTATCATCTAAAAGGCATTGGCTTCCTTTATGCTAGTTTCGACTGGGCCATGGCTCCCTCTGAAATGGTTTGCTTCGATTCCACATCTAAAATCCTTAACACAAAGTTTTCCACCTTTCGACACCTAGTAAGGCCTATTCAAAGGACACACAAATGATGCCTTCGAAGGAAATGCATTTGGTCCAGTCGAAAGACATATAATGGTTTAGAACAATTTTTGCTTGCTGGCCAAAGTCTTGCATACTGCCAGGCCCAAACCTCTTGCACAATCACATTCATGAAAAAAGAAGTTTCGACTGGCTAGAAAAGAGCTTTCGATTAGGTTAGTTGAAGAGTTTCAGATCAAGCTACTAAGGCAAATAATGGCTCAATCGAAGGCCATAATACTGAGGCCTGGGGAAATTCGAAGGAAGGTGAGGAGGCTTCTATAAAGCCTTCGATTGATAAAGAGCTGAAGCAGCATTCAACCAGTAAAAAAGGAAGAGTTGATGCTTCGATTAGTTTGAGTTGAAGGAAAGGAAATCGAAGAAAGTAACGCTCGAGGGCTGATCAAAGACACTCTGGTGAAGAAAATTCTGAGCAATTTGAGTTCGTACAAGGCGCCAATTATCACCTGTCCAGGTTCATTCCCAATTCCAAAATGGCATGAAAATTCTCTAAATGGCAATCTTTAAATTGGTCTGATTTTATTTCCAAAGCCATGTTTAATGGTTAGTCTTTAAGGACATGTTTTTCCCCATTTTCTTGTCTCCTCCCACTCCTATAAATACAAGACACTAACATAAGCCAAAGGACGGAGACTACTTACATACACACACAGCCTACGCCTACATACTGCCTCATACATGATCGGATTACACTGAGGTATCTAATGATTCAGACTGGAAGTGCACAGTCTTATCGTGTATTTTTAAAAGATATCGAACCACAGAGACTGATGAATTGAACTACCGTCTTTTATTGTTACTTTGCAAATCTAAAGCTAATTAATGTTTGATTGGGTTGTAGGGAAACTAAATACTAAATTAAGTTTAATTTTAATTATCAGTAAGCGGAACTACCAGTATGTAATGGTCGGACGTCGGGAACGAGCAACCGGTTGGGTGTCTTTGCATTTTCAAAACAACTTCCAGTAAAATCTATTTAGTTTAAAAGCCCTCGTCTCACACTATCGTTTTATTGATCTAGGCTATGCAGTTAAGTCCTAACGTACGCTTCTGCCATCCCGCATGATTTAAAAACACTTTTTGAAAACGAAATAGAATCTTAATTAACTTTAAAGTGCTTCCGCTATATTTTAATCCAATGCCTAATTACTATTGTCCAGTTGAAAGATCTCAAACTTCCGCTTTGTTGACCCTAACCTCTATCCGTTCTTTACTTTCGTAACAAAACAATTTATCGATTAAAAATAGTAACTTAGACCAGAAAAAGGTTTTGTAGTAAAAATTACCCAACTGAGTCACTCGATCCCTTGGTTATGTGACCTTACATACCGGTATACTAATTCTATCCTAGCATAATATCAGATTAAATCACATAACAATTCCAAAGACAAAACAAAATAAACATGATTATATTAATTAAAAGCAATAACAATTCATAAAAATAAACCTGAGGATAATAATTCTGGATACGGGTACAATTACTTCTAACTCTTGACTAGAAGCACTCCTCCACAAGCTGGTAGGTTTGCTTCGATCAGGAATAGAGACAATCGCACAAAAAACAAATGCTAGAGGAAATAGAAAATTGCAGGAAAAAAATGCTCAAAGAAAAAATGCTTAAGGAAAGTGAATTCTCAAAATATAAAAGGTCACCCTCTTCGTTTGTTGTGTCCATGTGGTTCTATTTATAGTATTTGTGTGATATGTAGGTTTGAGAAAATATAGGAACACTTCGAGTTCGTTTGAGAAAAAATAGGACCACGGAGTTGGTTACATGCTTCATGTGTTGACTGAGTGGAGCTTAAAAATAGGATGGCCGTTGGATTGGTGTTTGAACTTTCCTCTTCCGTTGGATTTACAGACTACATGGTTAAAGAAGGAAAAGGTGGGCATGTGACGTTGGTCAAGTCCAAGTGACGTTGGTCACTTGGTCCATTATGCCCGTGACAACCGGCAGCATGCCTTGACGATCGTCAAGGTCCTTATGCTAGTGGGCCACGTGCTCACGCCTTGTGATGGGCTTATACTTTATTCTTCTTCTATTCTTTGGCCCTTTTGCTATTTTTGCACCCTTTTTCTTCATTTCTTCCAAAGTCTTTAACTTAACATTTATCTGCAAAATAAGTGAATATCGGCGTAATACCTATATAAAATAATACAGTTAAAATAAAATAAGGGAAATCATTTATGTAAATCAAGCTAAAAATATCATATATTTGTGTGTTATCAATACACACACAGATTTCCTATTAAAAGAATATGCACACGCTGCCTTAGAAAACATATCAAAATTCTAACAAGTTTTGTAGGCAGTACAAACGAATACTATATTTGTGCTCCTGAGACTCTCTTGAGTCTACTCCAAGCCAGTCCACACCAAATCGAAGCATCTCATCCTTGGTAAACTTTCAAATTCATATTCATGTTTTCATGATGTATTAATGTTTTCCCGTGTTTGATTTATGCCTAGGGTATCATATATCACAACATTCACATGAAAAATACAAATATAGAGGGCACAATCTATGCTCTTCATCAAATCTCAAGAAACCATGGGTTTTAAGGAAAACAAACCCAGATTCGAACTCAAAGGAGTCGAATTAAGGGGAGGTCGAATTAGGAAAAAGACTTGGGTTCACACCCATGCCATGCTTTTGTTCTGTTGACACTTTTTCTTGCAGATTTCAGTGCCTTCCTCCACAGGCAATTCATCAGACGCCTCCAATAACATTCTTTGTTTGATCGAAGGCCGCATATATTCACAGGATCAAAAGCCATCCTTCACAGGATCGAAGGCTATCCTTCGCATGGATCGAAGACCACATGTCTTCACAGGATCGAATGCCATCCTTCATTAGGATCAAAGGCCATCATCTTTCTTTGATCGAAGGATTCTTCTTCTTGCATTTATTTTTGTTTTTATTTTTACTCACTTCTTTTAAATCAAAAAACCAAATAAAATCGCAAAAAAACATTAGGTTAGTATTTTTTATAATTAAGTTAATTAAATTATTTAATTAATTATTTTAACCTTTTCTTTAAATTAAAATTAAGTAGACTTAGGTTTTGTTTTATTTCATAAATAAAAACAACCAATATATTTTCTTTTCCTTAGGATTCTTAGACATTATTTTCAGTTCGAGCACATTTATTTTCGCACTTTTCATATTATTGTAATTGTTCATGGGTTGTAATAAATTAACTAGGACGTTACTTTACTGCTTTCTTTATTTTCCCCATTTTCTTTGAACATATAAATATCCCCTCCCCGAAGCATTGTAATAACATAGGATTTATGATTCCCGCACTTTAAATTTCTGCAAAATATTAAATGTTAGTAACCAGGCTTGTATGGAAAGACTAAAAACAAAGCGCTAGCAAACCTTATAACAAAGATAAATGAACTGAATTGAATCACTTGCACATATACACCTCTAGGGTACTTCCACTTTGGTTGCCTTCGGAAAATAGTCATAAATCTCGAAATGTGAGAAGTTTTAGTGACTATCCTCTGGTTCAAAAAAATATCATAAGTCCCTCGATAGCCCTCTTAATGTTGCCTCGGTAAAAATATGATCTTAGAATCCTAGGGTAGTTACTAAAGCTTCTTGCCCAGTTGCCTTTATAAATATAAAAACATCCATTCGAATTTCCCTCAAACATCAAACGATAGGGCTACCTACTCACTAATAGTAGGATAGCACTGTCTAAAGGATAGGAGGAAAATAACGAACCTTTTCGAGTATAAATAGATAGTTCCTAGATGCTTGCTCAAAATAAACTTTTACACTTACACAAAACATTTCAAAAACACTTTCAAAAAAACGCTTTATTAATACTCTTGAGGACTTATACAAGAGTTATCATAAAGCAAATCTACGCACTAAGGCATTTTTCAAAGTACTTTTCCAAACACACAAAAGCACAAGGTATTTCAAAAAATGAGCTAAGCATCTAAGATCCCGTAGAAAACTACAGATGGAAAGGGTGCTAACACCTTCCCTTTCCATTATCTACTCCCTTACTCAGAAACATCTTGAAAGGTCTTTTCTGTTCTTTTCACCATTTCCCTTGTTAGATAAAAGAAAAGTCAGTGGCGACTCTTGCTTACCGTAACATTTGCAAACATAAACACAAAACCAGTATAACAATCGGTTCTGCCATCGTATCACAAGTTCTTTTCTTTTGATGATTCAGAGTTGGAAAGTGAGGATGTTTTGTTTGAAAATGATTCTAATTATATTGAGGAAGCAGGAGTGAATGTCATTGTGCCCTGTTTTGGTGTTCCCGCTCCTGTAGAGATTGAATACCATAGAAAGCCTACAGTTGCTCCAGTGGTTATTTGTCTGCCTGGTCCTGTCCCATATAAATCAGATAAAGTTGTGCCTTATAAATATATGCAACTATCCTGGAAAATGGTATGGAAATTCCTATTCAACTGTTGTCCCATGTTGAGAATATTGCTAAAGCCAATCGGGTAACTCGTAGTGGTTGGGTATTCGCCCCTACTTTTTGAGGAGATATTGATTCTGGAAAGAAGATGTTAGAGAATGTTGAACCTAAGAAAGTGGTGGGAGAATCCAGTGGCACCACTTTGGAAAAGGAGGTGGATGACTTATTGGAAATTATCAAGATGAGTGATTACAAGATTGCAGATCAGTTGTTACAAACTCCATCTAAAATTTCCATTCTAGCGTTTCTTATGAACTCTTATGCTTATCGGGAATCTCTGATGAGAGTGTTGGATTAAGCTTTCATTGAGAATGACATGTCTCTGGATCAATTCAGTAGTGTTATGGGGAATATTACATCTTGTAATAATCTGAGTTTTTGTGATGATGAGTTTCCTGATGAAGAAAGAAACCATAACCTGGATCTCCATATTTCCATGAATTGTAAGAATGACTATGTGTCCAACGTGTTGATTGTTTATGGGTCTGCTTTGAATGTCATACCAAGAAGTACACTCATGAAGCTTAATTACCAAGGGGCTCCAATGCGCCCAAGTGGGATCATAGTGAAAGCATTTGATTGTTCGAGGAAGTCTGTCATCAGAGAGGTAGATTTGCATATTCATATAGGACTGCACTTATTCCATAATACCTTCCAGGTTATTGAATTTGTCCCCACCTATAGTTTTTTATTGGGACGACCATGGATCCATGAAGCAGGAGTTGTTACTTCAACCTTACACCAAAAGCTGAAATTTGTTCGTGAAGGAAAAGTGGTCATTGTGAACAGTGAGCAAGCTCTGTTAACATCTCATTTGTCCTCCTTCTGCATAGTAGAAGCTGATGAATTTGCTGTTGGAACTCAGTTCCAAGCTTTATCTATTGACAATATAAGGAAGAATGAAGATTTTATCGCCTCTTTCAAGGATGCACAACAAGTAGTTCAGAAAGGCCCTAGCAAGGTGTGGGGGAAAGTTATTAATCCACATGCGAACAGGAATGGCACTGGTTTAGGTTTCTCCATGAAGAAAGAAGTTGTGAAGTTGAAGTCTACTTTGAGTAAGTATCAGGACATCTTTCATACCGCGGGCTATCTGAATCCAACTGCTCCAAAGATCAACGCTATTATTGAAGATGAATCAGAGAAAAAGATGCCAAACTTCTTGACACACGAAGTCAGAGTCCAAAATTGGATCATTGTTGATGTTCCTTCTTGCATTCACATTTTAAAGTAATTTTTTTTCTTTTATCTTTTCAAAAGCCTTTCACTCTGCCCAAGGTGAAAGTGATGATTATATGAGTGTATCTTTTGATTCCCAAATTATGTCTTTTATTTTATCCTTTTTCTTGGAAAATGATAATAAAAAACCTTTCAAAACAAATAATAACCATAAATAAATCTTAATAATAACTTGTTACATGTGTCAGTTTCTAAAATCAATCATAAATCACATGTGCAGATTAACTAAAAAGCATGTTGAGTACAATGACCCTGTACCCTTTCCCAACTTTGAATATCTTGTGTATGTGGCCAAGGAAGAAGAATATGATGAAATCCCAGAAGAGCTTTCGTGGTTGCTTGAGCGCGAGGAAAACGCCATTCATCCATATAAAGAGTCATTGGAGACAATTAATTTGGGTTCAGAGGAAGATCCAAAAGAAGTCAAGATTGGGGAACTGTTTCATCCTAACGTGAAGAGTAGGTTGATTGAATTGTTGAGAGAATATGTAGACATATTTGCTTAGTATTATCAAGATATGCCTGGTTTAGATACCGATATTGTGGAGCATTATTTGTCGTTAAAGCCCGAATGTCCGTCAATCAAGCAGAAGCTGCGAAGAACTCGTCTTGATATGGCAGTGAAAATTAAAGAAGAAGTTTTAAAACAAATTGATGTCGGTTTTCTTGTGACGTTATGATCGCCAAATCTCAGACCGAGGAAGGGCATATAGAAGATTTATTGAAATGATTTTAGCGTTTGAGGAAGTATCATCTCTATTTGAGTCCAAATAAATGTGCTTTTGGTGTTCGTTCAGGAAATTTGCTAGGTTTCGTTGTCAGTTAGAAAGGAATTTAAGTTGATCTTGATAAAGTTAGGGCGATTCAAGAGATGCCAGCACCAAGAATAGAAAATCAAGTTAGAGCTTTCCTTGGATGTTTGAATTACATTTCCAGATTTATTTCCCACATGACGACAACATGTGAACCGATCTTCAAGTTGTTAAAGAAAGATCAAGGTTGTGTGTGGATGGTCGATTGCCAAACACTCTTGAAGATAACCCTATTCAGGACATGTTTCATGTGCGACCAACAAGGGAGTGTTACGACACTTTGTGATCTAACACGTGTTAGAAGGTGTGTTTGACCATGCATATGCATGAATTATGACTAATTCTTTTGATCAGAAATAGTCTAGAGCATTTAAAGGCGTTCAAAGCTGTTTTGGACGGTGCATTTTGATGTAAGTCGCAGTTTTGTCCCTCAATTAACGTCTCTTTGACCAAGATCTTCTCATTCAAAGATTGTTAATTCCTAAGAAAATTTTCCAGCTATTTATAGAGGTTTCTACTGTCCTCTATCTCCATGTGAGTGTTTGATTTTTTTCATCATCACTATGGTTTTTTTTTAGGTCTGGGTAAGTTGCGCCTGGGTCAGGTTTTGCGAAGGCCTCCTTTGCCAATTTTTGGCTAAAAAGGGGGAGAAAGGGTTAGCTCATATGTTAAAGCCACGGGAGTTTCTTACAGTTGCTATACACAGATGTCAGTTAAGATGTTCGATCATGTTTCTGTGTCCTGTTTTGTGACCTGTGTTCTGAGTTACCCAAGGTGGTGGTTGGGTACTTCTTAAGTTTCCTCTTATGCCATAGATTGACTGGTGGTTGCTTCATGGTCCTCTTTTTCCACCAGTTGAAAGTAAGATCTATTCATCTATGACAAGAATAGGTTCATGGGTTAAGAGGGAGTGTAGACCTATCATCTTCCATGTTTGGATTAGTTGCATCAAATATCTTCAGATCCTTCCTTTTATCCTGAGGTTGATGTTATTTGATGTTGGAGTTGTTACTGCAATGGAGCTCATTCAAAATGCTGAAAAGAAGATTTATTCATACAAAGATGTCCCAACATCTTTATTGAAGATCGACTCCATGTTGTTGTGCTGATGTGATCAGTAGTTTCTAAGGACTACTATTGGTGGATGTTTTTGTTTATTGTTGTAATTTGGTTGTGATTTTTATTTATTTGTTTTAGCCAAAATTTGCCAAAGGGGGAGATTGTAAGTTCTCTAGTTTTAAGGATTGACATTAATTTTTGTAAAACAAATAATACAGCAATATTTTAGATAGGATGTATTAACTTGCTAACAGGAACAGGTTGAGCAAGAAGTTATGTCTTATGTTAGGATATGTTAATTTGAAGTGTTTCAAAATCTGGAACAATTTTCTAGATAAGATGTCCTATGAAGGAGCATACGACATCACGCCTAAACTGAAGTGGACAGTTAGATTGTGTTATGATTTAACTGATACAGAATATTTTGGTAAATATTATTCAACATTGTAGGGTGATGATTTAAAGGTCAAGAAGAATCAATCGGAATATTGAAGAATATAGAGTTTCTAAATTTGGAGATAATTTAGGAAGATTTGATTGAAGAACTTGTTTGTAGTAGAAGTTACTAATGTTTGTTACAGCTGATACATTGTAGTTTTAAGGCCCAAATCCAATTGGGTATAGGTTATAAATAAAAGTGTTTGTAACCTAGGAAAGGCACGAGTTCAAGATGTAGAAGTCTAGGTCTTTGTCTTTTTGCTGCTCTCTAGGAGAGTTTGTGTAAGTGAAGCACTCGGGTTGTGAGATGGTCAGCGTTGTTCTCACTAAGTTGTGAAGGAATGAGTTGAGTATTGTTCTTGGAGGAAGCTTTGAAGCAACTCCAAGTTTTGTTCTTAGTCAAGAGTCATGGCTAGAGAATTGTCATGGAAGTGTGTCTTCCTGTTTTTTTTCCAGAATTGTGTTGATCCAATCGATGTTTGTGATTGAAGAGGGATTGAGTAGGTCCTCATATCTAGGTGAGTCTTAGATATAAATCTAGAAAGGGTAGTGATCAAGTGATTAGGAAGTACGCTACAGGTTTGTTGTAAGGTCTATGAATTAATACTATTTGAGTGGATTTGTCCATGGCTTGGTATGCCCCCAGAGTAGGAAGGTTTTTCCGAACTGGGTTACCAATTTTATGTGTTGTTTATGATTTTTAGTACTATTTTTATATTGTTATACCTTGCTTATCTGTTTACATCAGATCATATGTCTCGAGATGTGATTGAAGAGGGATTGAGTAGGTCCTCATATCTAGGTGAGTCTTAGATATAAATCTAGAAATGGTAGTGATCAAGTGATTAGGAAGTACGCTACAGGTTTGTTGTAAGGTCTATGAATTTATACTATTTGAGTGGATTTGTCCATGGCTTGGTATGCCCCCAGAGTAGGAAGGTTTTTCCGAACTGGGCTATCAATTTTATGTGTTGTTTATGATTTTTAGTACTATTTTTATATTGTTATACCTTGCCTATCTGTTTACATCAGATCATATGTCTCGAGATCCTTATAGGACATATGAATTCTGTCATACCAGAATTTCAAATAGAGTTGCCTAATTTTGTAGATGAGAAAAAGTACATAGAAGTTCCTTCTTCTCATTCTGCAATTTAGTTATGATCTTTCTTTGTTCTTCCTCTTTCTTGAGAATTTCTTCACACATGTTACAAGTATCCTTGTAGGGAACATCCAGATCTTCATAGAGATCATTCTCATCACAAGCTTCTACCTCATATGCCCATCTTCCAGAGAGTGCCATTAAAAATTTGGCAGTCTCAGTGTTAGATTTATCTTCTAACTTATCATCATCAGACCAAGATACAATAAAGCCCTTTTTTCTATTTTTTTTGATAAAGGTGGGACATTCTGGTCTAATGCGACCAAAACCTTCACACTCATAGAATTGAATACCTTTGCTTTGATTTGACTTCTCCTCAATTCTGGTATCTTTCTTAAAATCATCATTATTGTTGATGTCAGATGAGATGTTCTTGACATTTGGTCTTCCTCTTTTGTTCATTCTTTTCAGAATTCTGTTGAATTTCTTTCCAAGTAATGCAATGGTATTTGATAATCCTTCCTTAGTGTGCAAATATAACTGACTCTCTTTATCTTCAAAATTGGATACAAAATCTATCCTTTTATTCTTTTTATCAGATTTATCACTAATAGTCAATTAAAAAATTTGAAGTGACCCAACAAGTTCATCAACCCTCGTGTTGCTGTCACGAGCTTCTTCAATGGTTGTCACCTTCATATAAAATATCTTAGGTAGAGACTGAGAATCTTTCTAACAAGCTTTTCTTCTATCATCTTCTCTCCCAAAGCAATAGATTCATTTCCTATTTCAATAACATTTATGTAAAAGTCTTGAATGCTTTCATCATCATTCATATTTAGGTTCTCAAATATGGTAGTGAGTAGTTGAAGTCTAGACATCTTCACTTTGGATGTACCTTCATGAGTTATCCTGAGAATTTCTCAACCATCTTTAGCTATAATACATGAATTTATTAACCTGAAAACATTTTTGTCCACTCCATTGAATAGAGCATTCAAGGATTTGGAATTTATAAGAGCTAATTCATCTTTATCTTTATTCATAGTACCAGAAATTATCTTCCCTGGAGCTCACCCAATAGACAGAACAGAGTTCCTGCTCTCATGCCAATTGAAATTCTAGAAATTGCATTACAGATGTCAAGACTGATGTCCTAACACCAACACAATGTCAAGGAAGATGTTATGACATCACCTACTGACAGGAAAATTGCTAAAATAGGAGATTGTGCAGAAAGTAAATTGCAAAAAAATAAACAACACAATTAATTGTTAACCCAGTTCGATGCAATGTTACCTATTATGAGGGCTACCAAGCCATGACAGAAATTCACTATGATAGTATTAGTTTAAAGCCTAAAAAACCATAATTTGCAACTTGTCTCCTAATCACTACCTTGTGCAACTTCTACCTAGAAACCTTCTAGATATGAGATCCCCCTCTCACTTCCAATCACCTCAGTGATAACTGCAGTCATAAACATGTGACTAGAACAAAACAACCAAATAAAAGATTACATTTCAAACAATACTCAACTCTTTTCTTAAAAGCTCATGAGTAAGAACAATACTTAGTTTTGCTTAGAAGCTTTAAACTAAGAACAATCAATCAACCTTAATGTATCAAAGATACATGAGTGACATACAAAGAACACACAAAAACTCTAAAAGACTCCAAAAACACTAAACCCTTGTAAACCCATTATTTCTTATTATGAAAGCTTTATATTTTAGGTTTAGCAAGTCCTTATTTATAGACTCTTACAGAAGGGGTTGGACTCTTTAAATCAAATACAATCTTCTAATTTAAATAAGCTACAAGATCTTCAACAAAAATAGGAACCAATCTTCAAAGATTCCTAAATAGTCTCAAAGATCATTTTCAATGAAACTAAATCAAATATGCATTGATCCTAATAAAATATTCTTGACCTGAGAAAATCAGTTAGTTATATCAAATAGGATCTCACAAAATCAAATCAAGTATGTCAAGAAAAATAACAGCAGCACTTGTTGTACAATTGGCCAAGATGTCAAGATAGTTGGCCCATCATCTGTCTGATATACATGACAATATAACCTGTCATGATAGTTGGTCAAGATGTTGTGACATCTTGCTCAACATTAGTTCAGAACCATGTTTTAGCAAAATTTATGTCAATCATAAAACTGTGGATCTAACATAAGTTGTCTTGCCAAGGTCAACCCGTGTGAATCCTAACTCATCAGTTTGCACACCATTGTTATTGGGAACCCACTTGCATTTTAATAAAAGCACTTTGAAAATAACATAATCAATCTCCAAAGTCTTCTCAATGACACCATAGAACATGGTAGTTTCCAAAATAGGATTCTTATCTTTCGAACTAGAGAAATACATGGGTTCGGCCTCAACCATAACCCCACTATTTTGCATTTACTATGATCATGTTTTGCTTTTGTATAAAAGGAATAATTAGAAATATCGCATGACATCCAAGTTATCACAGTAAAATTTGGCATGTACAAAAACCATTTAATTGTCTCGGATGTACTATAATAATTAGAAATCCTCTTATTAAACCAACTTATGAATTTCTTGTTATGTTGAGACAAGAAACACTTGTCAATTTTTTGGGGATATTTTCTTTATAGTTATTTTGTGAGTAGCTACCTAAGGTTCAAATTTACTAACACTATTCAATAAATAGAAATGTGCTTCGAGTACTACATCCTAAGACTTTGGAATTCCAATAGACTCGATTTCCGAAAAATAGTTTGAACAAAACTCAATAGCTTCTTCTGTGATATCCTTTCAATGATCGAAGCTTTCGATCGGTGATGATTCTTCGTATATCCTTTAAAGATATTCATGTATCTCTCTATTGGATACATCCACCTTAAATAAACTGGACCACAAAATTTGATTTTCTAACTAGATAAAAAAGTAAGTGAACCATAATGTCAAAAAATGATGGATGAAAATACATCTCCAATTGACATGAGATTATTGCAGACTCATCTTCTAATTCATATAATGTTTCCATCATATTTTCTTTCACATGCATGCTATATAATATTTTTTTCATCATCCACATTAGAATTTTTTTTGTTGAATCTTGAAACTATTGGCAAGTACCATAACACTTTAGCAGAAGGAAACTTCTTACTAAAATTATCATTGTCATCACCATTGTTGTCCTTGAACTTGTAGTGCAACTCACTGTATTCTGGACATTGATCCAAATTGTCATAATTTCTCTTGTATAATATGCAATCATTAGGTCATGCGTGTATTCTGATACACTCTAAAACAATTAGACTCAATATCTTCTTGGCCTCATAACAATGATCTGACAAGTTGTTATCTTCTAGTAGCATTTGTTTCAACAAATCAAGCAATTCTATGAAACTTTTATCCGGCCACCCACTTTTTTCCTTCAGATTAAACAATGTTAACAATGCAAGCAATCATGTAAAACTTGTTCACTCCTTATATAAAGGAGAATCTTTGTCATTACATAAAGTATCATAAATATGGGCTTTCTTATAAGATGTTTCTCCAATATCATGGATCATATATTCTAGTCGATCATCCATATCTTAATCAACTTCATCCATTTGTGACACCACGTTTCTATTTGTATCCACTTCTCCATGTCACGTCCATGTTGTATAATTTTGACATATTCCATCACAACATAGGTGATACAATAATTCTTCCTTTGATTGTTATTTGATATTCCTGCAGTTAACACAAGGACAATAAAAGACACCATTATTGTCGGGAAGATTTTTTCAGCGTATTCAAGGAATTCAAGAACTTCTTTCCCATACACCAGACATAATCTATCAGCTTTCATCCAACTACGATCCATAACAAATTCTTAAATTTATATCAAAAGACTAATGTGAATGACACACTATGCCAGATACACAACACACTAATATGATTATATGCTTCTGCATATCCATCGCAATAATATAACATTTAACAACACCAAAACCTAAAGCATATTCATAACCACGAATACAATTCATGACATCAATAAAAAAACCCAATAATTTCATTTGTAAATACACAAAGTTATAGTCACAAAATCTTAATAAAACATGACCAGGGAAACATGAACAATACACGTCACAATGTTAATGCTGGAACTGTTGATTCATGAAATGCAACAAAATCCAACATCATTTATGTGTTAAAAAAAGAAAACACTGACCCTTGGGAAGAACATAAACATTCAAAAAGTAGTACTACCATTGCTAACCACAACAAGAGAGAGAGAGAGAGAGATAGAGAGAGAGAGAGAGAGACCAAGAATGGTAAAGTACCGTACTTCAAAGTGGATGAAGAGACCAATAAATGATATTAGTTTCCAAAAATGAATGAAGATGGTGAAGATTTTGCCATCGTTGTTGTATCGTTTGCTAGGGCACCCTTTTGTGGTATGAATGAAATAAAGTACCTGTTATGTTTCAATTTTGTAGGAAAGAATTTCATAACGGTTGCAAACAACAACCGTAGTGAAATGCGGAACATATAATCACTATTGAATGAAACAATTGTATTTTTTATGCTTTTAATTTTTAAATGACAATAAATGTTAAGGAACCATAGAAAATTTGATGTTGAGATACGAATCTTGTCACCCAAATTTTATGATCACTGTCATTTTTAGGAACTGTGATGAAAATTTTCTTAATAAAATTTAAAAAATCATGCGCGTTAAAAATGAGATATTACTACAGTGAAAAATGGACATGGTAATATAGTGTTACCAATGGTATATTTTGTAGTAGTGATTTTATCATCTTGATTGAAGTCACTCTTTCATCCGATTCAAATAATAAAATTGGGTCCTAACTCGAATAATATTTTTAGTTTTTCACTTATTTTGTGGTCAATCTCTAGCACATATAAATTTATTCTCTCTCTCTCTCTCTCTCTCTCTCTCTCTCTCTCTCTCTCTCTCTCTCTCTCTCTCTCTCTCTCTCTCTCTCTCTCTCTCTCTCTCTCTCTCTCTCTCTCTCTCTCTCTCTATCTATCTATCTATCTATCTATCTATCTATTTATCTATCTATCTATCTATCTATCTATCTATCTATCTATCTCCATCTCTATCTCTCTGTATATATCTCTCTAATGAAATTAGTGCAATGTCCATAATTTTCACAATCCTTAAAAAATCAAGATTGTTATTTCTCTCTCAAGTCAAGCTTAAAGAAAAATTTCATAGTGTTGATTTCGCAAGTTTTAATTAGGAGTTATAAATTCTTCTGATAACTAATCATCTACAACCTTACGCTAAAAACCTCATTGTTGTAGTTACTCAACTCTATGATTGGGTGTGAGTGGTAGTTGTTAGGCACATTAGAGAATCTAATGTTTTTTGTGAAACTTTTTATATGTATCAAATTGAAGAATTGGTTTGTGATTATGGTATCTGAAGAATGAATTCCAACAAAGAAAAAGATTAAGTTCTTCTCCAAAGAATTTTTTGTAGGATCGATTGAAGATCGTTGCAACTGACGTTTCAAAGTTTTTAAGATTCTTTGGTTGAACAAAGGCCCAGACAAGGGAATTCCAGCAGGATTGAGTGAAGACTATTGCAGATGAAATCTTGGAGAAAACTTTGGTTCTAAGAAGGTTCTTAGTTCAATATTGAATGGAGATCTTGAAGATTTAGCAGTTATTAGTGTGATGTTTACGATGGAAAGAAAGCCCAGAATAAAATGTGTGTTTCTTATCATTTTAGGTTAAAGTGTTCAGTGTTGTCTTGATTGTCCATTTACCAAAACTGCTTGTATTAATTTGTAAAATAGTGAAAGACCCAACAAATTTTCAATAATTTTTTATTGAAGAGTGGACTAAAAGTTAGCGAGGATGAATACACTAAACCAATATAATATGGGCACAATTAATCTTTCCTTATTTATTTTAAATTCGAGTATATATTTGTATAATCTTAGGTTTTATCATTTTTCTAAAATCGCATATGGATATATTTTTACTAACTTATAGCGACTTATGTGTAAGTGTAGGTTTGTGATAGATTCAGTCTTCTAAATCTTCTTTCTAATGAGTATAAACTTGTAATATCAGATTGATTGTTTGATTAATAAGATTGAATTTAAACATCTTGTATAGATTTAATGTGGTTATTTGATGCTATTGATTGTTTAGAATCTTAATCTTTACATATTCATTGTATTTTCTAATATTATGAAAAAATCGCAAAATAAATCCAAACGCATTTTTTCCAAAAATTCTGCTACCTCACTTTTTGTAAGGCTCTAATTTTTAAGAAAATATTTTAAAATTGTTTTTGAGGAAACATGTAATCAAATCCCCTATATACCATTCTATATTCATATTTTATCCAACAATCAAGTTCATGGTGCACTTTCCCCATTCATAGCAAACATATCATTTGTGACTTCCTAGGCACTAGGAATCATACTGGCCATGGAACTGATCTGAGAAGAGATTAATGTGGGAATAATGATGGGGTATTTCGCAAGTGCGCAAAAAGTATTAGAGTAATACAAAGAGTGTATAACTCACAGTGACCTAATAGTCAAGCTATTGTTATCTATTGCTATGATGTTTGTCTAAGGAGATTAAAATAATGGTTGGAGATACGGAAAATAAAGTAGAAATAGAAGAATAGAATTAATTCAGAAATACAATGCTGGAATGTGGATCTCATCTATTCATTTATACTCTTATTGTTCCTAAATTGAACTACTTATGGTACAATCTTTTCCTCTTTGAAAAAGAACTAGTTAAAACAGAATTGTCATTGTCGTGTAATCGGAACTGAATTTTACCCTCTAATTTATAACGTTCATTGTCGTGTGCCCGATGCATTTTGCTTTAGAGAAGTAAATACATTTTTTAGAGTTAAGTTTCTTTTACTCATATGAAAAGTAGTTTTGCTTGGAAAATTAGACTTTAAAGGGTTCCCTACATTTGCTCGGCCAACCGTACCTTAAATGCATAAACGCGTCTGAAAATGGGTTTAAAACACTTTCTAAAAAATATTAGCTTTCCTAATTAATTAACAAAGAGATTTCACGATATTTATCAATTAAAAACTAAACCACCTTAATTTTTTGTACCAGACGGCTTTCGATCTTACCCGACATATAAATGGTCGTACTTTCGTAGCAACGGATAAATTAAGTTTAGAAAAGTTGTTATAAAATTAAAACAGCCCCGTAAGTAATTCTCAAAGAACAACAATTTAGAGTACCGTCGAATCGACGGTCCTCACATTCCAACACTTATAATTTAGCTAGAAATGATTATAACATGCGACAAAATAATTGATTTGATCATGGAATATAACATAGTAGACATAGAAAACAAGGTTGGAAGCATGTTGATGATAGAAATTAAATTAAATGGAATTTAGTGTTGATAAATAAAGAGACGATAAAATAAAGGTAATGCGATTAATAAAAACCTTCTCCAAAGAGATGATAATCTGGTAAAGGACATAAGTCAAATGGAAGACTTTAATGAGGGAAATAAAATGGCGGCAAGATTAAATTTCTACAAAGGTTGTTCCAAATTTGATATAGACTCAATCAATAGTGCAATAAACCTTTGATGTGAAGAGTTAAAGCTTACAAAATGCAATAGCTTAAGTTTGTATTAAGCTTGGATGCCTCAAAAAGTGAAACTAATGACCTATTTATAGAGTTACAAAGTCCTAAAATATCTCAAGGGAGTTGTTGGATTCTTGGGAGAAAAAATAGGAGTTAATGGAGAAGTGGGAGACGAAGCCAATCCCAAAATGTAACTATTGCACTTTTCAACGTGTGGCGACCGCCACACCCCTCATGGTGAACGCCGTGCTCTCAATGTGGCTATGACTTGGTCTTGTGACCTTTAGCGCGTGGACCACTCATGGCCACCTATGTAGTGATCACCATGGTGGTCGCCTTGAGTGTAATATGCCACATTATTCTTCGTTTTTGCCTGAATTACTTTGTTTCTTCGCGTACGACTCCCATTTTGTCAATTACCTGAAATCCTGACAAAATACCAACATAATATAGGAAATGGATATAAATAAACAAGAAAACATATGGAAATTGAGTCAATTATATAGTGTGTTTTGGTGTTATCAAACTCTCCCACACTTGAACTATTTCTTGTACTCAAGCAAAATGAAAGTAAACAGTGTCATTCAATAGCTACTCTGGGCTTAAAGACTTTACTTTGAACAAGGTTATGTCAATAGGTGCTTGTTGCACCCCAAAATTTTCCCTCCTAACTTCTTTTATCTGGCTTAGGCTTCTCATTTCATCGGCATAACATACATGAATTCATAACGCATCTTTGGTTCAAAAGATCAATAATATCAGGGTTTCACATTGGCTTAGGTGTATATATCAAATAAAGGTTGATTTCTTCTTATTCTTTTGGTTCTTATTCAAGGAGTGAAGTGTGGAATTAGAGTTGTGATCCATGGTTGTTGTGGATTCCTTATTCATTAAGCTACAAGGTTATTCTCCTCTTCTCAATGCCTCAAGTTACTTCTTCACTCAACATATGCATTAAAAGCAAGCGGATTAGGGTTCTTATTCATTATGGTTAAGCTTGGTAAAGATTTCTATGGAGGATCTTGAATTAGGGTTGGATCCATGGCTATCTTCTCCTTCAACATTTCAAGTTTGGTTTTCATATGAGATTCTCTTCTAAATACATGATATAATCAAGTGATTTTCTCAAGGATATGCATTTGGGTTTTATTTATGTATTTGGATTCAAGCTATTTATTCATACGCTAGTGTTCATTAATCTGAGATAAGGGTAAGAGTTCCAATAGGTGGTGTTCATCATTAATTCAAGGACATGGTCTCTAAAATCAATTTAT
This sequence comes from Vicia faba, assembly GCA_948472305.1. Lineage (NCBI taxonomy): Eukaryota > Viridiplantae > Streptophyta > Magnoliopsida > Fabales > Fabaceae > Vicia > Vicia faba. The sequence goes on from OX451737.1 coordinate 1,238,238,056, forward strand.
TGTTTGAAGCACAGGGCATTGTGGAGAGTAGATAATTAAGGGATATTGACTTTCATAACTCATTCAAAATCGGTTCATTGAAGTTGCTTGGGTTTGGAATTTGAGCAAGAAAAAAAGGCACCACATGGTGTTATTATGAATGTATTTCAAGCTGAAGAGATTTTGATAAAACTTTGACCAAAATCCATCTAATATCTATATGTTCATGATTATGTAAGTGGGAAAGGTTAATGTTATACCCCAAAAATTTTCCCTCCCATTATCAAGACAATATGATTCAAGATACCTTTTCATGCTCCTAAAGTTCTAAGTATTCAAGACTACTCTAAGATTAATCAAACAAACCCCCCTCCTAAGCATTGACCTACAACTAGGGTTTTGTTTTTACAAATGGAAATTGGACTTCTAATGCCTCAAGTGGATTTCATGGTTTCTCATAAGCCTCAAAGAATCCTCATGCCAAGTTTGAAGCCTTGCAGCGCAAGTTTGCTCAATCAACAACTCAGGTGATTAAAAATCAACTATATTGGACAAAAAGTCAATTGTGGTCAACATACAATCAAACTTCAAGATTTTTGGTCAACATAAACATTTTGAACTCACATTCATCATTTTATCAAGGGTTTATCATGATTCATCAAGAAAACTCAAGATTCATCAAAAGTCAAAAGTTACTAAATTAGGATTTTCTTAAGAAGTCGATTGAACTTTGACCAAGCATAACTTTTACATACTTCATCAAAAAATTATCAATCAAAGCCCATTTTTAATTAAATTCAATTCTCTATAAATTTTTCTCTTTAATCTCAAGCCCAAAAATGCTTCATTTGAGAGATATGAGCCAAAACGTTACATGTCATTTTAAAAGTCAACTAAAAGACACTTTTTGTCAAAGCAATTTACATCAAGTTAAAATCTATAAATGGAAAAATGACCAACATGAAAGTTGTAGGAGACATCTTGAGCTTTCCATGAAGTCCAAGATCACCCTTATATGATGAAAGTTGAGCATGTTATGAGTTACACAAGTTGGTAAATTTCGAGAAAATGCATGAAATCCAAATTGAGCAAACTTGAATTTTTGGGCTAATGGGCTTATCTTTTAAAGTCTAAATGTGTTCTTAACCTTATAATGGACCTCTAAGTCCATTCATTCACCATTTTAATTTTTATTTCATTTATTTTTATTTTTATCCATTTAAAATCAAAATTAAATCAAATAAATATTAAGTGGAGGTATAAGGCATAAAAGGCTTTTGATTCTGATCTTTTGGAGGCCCAAGATCATATTACAAACCGTGTGAACCTATTTGCAAAAAAAATATTCATGGTTTTGTATTATTCCAATCTATTTTCAAACAAAAATCAAAGATAGGTTTTACATGATGTCCAAGCCCATCTTTTAACCTAATCTATTCTCTTAGACATACATTGCATATTCAGACAAAGAGAGAACGAAAAAAGATGTGCAAGAAATAAGGGTTTGAAGTTGAAATTTGAAAAGAAAAGAGAGAAATAAAATTCCATCATGCATCTATACTCAAGGCCAACCATCCACTCAAATCGATTCTTGAGATACCATAGAGTAAGTTTGGATCATTCTTGATGATCGAAAGTGTCTGAAATTAGCATTCCAAGCATGGCCGATTTTCATATTTTTGTGAATTCCGTATTTTTATTTTTATGATGCTTTGTTTCATACTAACAATTTCATTGTGTTCCTGAGACAAAACAATACAGGTTTGATCCCTTGCATGAGGCCCATGATGCCAGAATTGTACATCACCAAGTTTGAACCATTTTGCATTATTTTGCTCGTATCTCTTTATGCGGGATGAATTAGAAAAAACTAATACCACCATTGGTTTCGCAAGGGTCGATTTAGAAGGGTAGGGTCCTTCTTGTTTATTAACGTGCGCTATTTTTACAGGACAGGAAATTAACTCTCCGGAGAAGAAGATCGAAGCTCGGGCTCCGGTGCCTCTCCGGTCCACCTGTTTTTTTTATAGTATATTTATTTGTTTCTATTACATAATCGGATGAGAGCCTAGTGCCGCTAGTCAAGGAATTGGGTTGTGAACGTAAGGGCGTGGGTTTGATCCGTGCGCTTCATAATGTTTTTTTGCTATTTTTCAAATTATGCAGGTTTCTTACATATTGTTCAGTGCCTATCTCCAGACACCAACAAGCGCTTGGCCTGGTGGCAAGCGATGCAGTGTGAAAGCTAGAGGACGTGAGTTCAACACCCACCCTATGCAAACCCGTTTTTCCCTTTTTTTTTGGATAACTTATTTTCCGTTTTTCTTTTTATTAAACTAACCCTAATGTCTTCCTTTTTAATTATTTTCTTAATTAACCATTAACCAATTTAAGTCTTTTTCAAAACCCTAATAAATTAGGTTTAGGTTTTTTTAATCAATAATTAATTTTGATATTATTTTATTTATTAATTAATTAATCAACCTTTTTTCTTAAACATTAAAATCAACTAGAATTTAAGTTTTAATCACTATTATCATTCAAATTATTTTTCACAAAAAAAAACATTCTAACATTTTCTTATTTCTTTTGCTATTTATTTTTCTTAGAGAAATTGTATAGGTCGCACAAATTTTTCTCTGTAGATTTACATTCTCTCATTTTTAACTATTATGTAACTGTTCACAGGATATAATAGCTTAGATTTGAATTCTTCGCTTTACTTTCCTACATTTTCTTATGTAACAGCCCCAAAGCCCTGTAATAGCTTAGGTCTTTAATTTCCGCACTTTAATTCTCTGTATATATTTAATTGCTAGTAATTAGGATTGTACGGCAAGACTAAAATCAATCGATAGAAAACCCTAATTCTCAATATAAATATAACTGAATCAAAACACTATTCACACTCACACCTCTAGGGTAACCTCTCTTCATTGCCTTCAGAAACAATTGGTCATGTCCCTCGAAAGTGGAGATACTTTAGCAAAGACCCTCGAATAAAGATCATAGTCCCTCGATGACCCTTCGATAATGCCTATGAAAAATGAAATAGTCCCTCCAATACAAATTGCTAAAGTATCTCTACATGTTACCTTCAATGACCATTCGATGACCCTACACATGTCCCCTCATATCCAATAGATGGTGCTACCTACCAATGAATGATATGGATAGCACTATCTTTAAAGGAGAAGAAAAAGAATAAGAATGAACTTTAGTGGGTAAGGAACTGTTAATCGCTTGCTCACAACTCTTTTCTAAAGTAAACATTTTTACACATCACACTTTTCAAAATATTTTCAAACACTTTGTACGCATTCTTGAGGACTAATACAAGAATCATTACAAACTTGGCCGTACTTTGGCTTTTCAAAAATATTTTCAAACAAATCACATACACTAAATAGATTTTCAAAGTGAGCTAGCGATTAAGAGCCTATATATAATTATGGATGAAAAGGGTGCTAACACCTTCCATTTTCATAACTTACCCCCCGAACTCAAAATTTATCAAGGTCTTTCCTGTTATTTTCAGCCTTTCCTTATATTGGATAAAAGAAAAGTCGGTGGTGACTCTTGCTATCTGCACATTTGGATAAAACCAAAAAGAGTCAATTCTCCCATCGTATTACAGAACTGGCGACTCTACTGAGAAAATGATAAAAAATAGGGGTTACCTTAGAGTTAGATCACTTTTACTTGCTTTATTTTTTTGAATTGTTTGCTTTAACTTTAATGGTTTGTTTGGGTTTAATTTCTTGTAAGATCCTACACCCGGGTCTAGGAATTCCTAAGGTGAGTAGCAATAGATCATGAAGACTGTATAGAATAGACCGATATGGTTGAAGTGATGGCTACGATTAGTGCAACACTTTGGTTTGTATTGATGTTCCTTGAGTCAGTCAAGGACAACATTAGGCTTTTGGATGGTGTCATTAGCATTAAGTTGCTTTTAGAACCATAATTGACCCATCTTGGCCATTAGAAAGTAGTGAGATGGCCGGCTTTAGTGCGGTTCAAGGTTGGTCGATACTCGATGCTACGCTCATTGAGATTCGACTTTCGGGATGTTTTAGTGGCAAGCCAGTTTCCATGCTAAAATAAAGCTTGTGAGAAAGATCGGTGATATGAGATTCCTAGAACCTAGTTACTATTTTTAGGACAGGTTGAGCCAACTAAACTTTAATGGGAAAGGATACTTACCTATGGACTTCATGCAAGCCTTTTAACCTAAGGCTCTTGTGTGACTTGTTTGTGTTTGCTATCTATCTAACACGAACATGACATCATAACATCATATCATCATGACATGGCATTTTTACTAACCATTTTAAGGATCTTATGGATCTTTGATGCAGGAGTATCATAAGCAAGGGGAAAGAGGATTTATTTTCCTCTAACCAGATGTCGTAAAAGATCAAATAACATTCTCTTGAGTCAAAGGCTAGGAACCACTTGATATGGTGAGCTTGATTCTTGTAGAAGGACGTTCAAAGATGAAAACTCAAAGTTCTTCAAGTCAAAGTTGCAACCAGATTCTTTTTCTAATATTTTAATCCCGCGAGATCCTTGAAAACATTTCATATGCATCTACATGTCATGCATATCATTACATAACAGATGTTCTCAAGATAGGTTTTCTCATCTTCTTGCTATTTATTTCAGCAGAAATGGCTCTTGAACAGACAATCAAATACCTCCAAGCTCAGAATGCCCAATTCCAACAGATGTTCCTGAACTTAGCCAAGGGGCAGGAAGATTGAAGGCGCTTGTCACCAGTGAGAAAAAGAAGAAGACAAAGAAACCAATTGGCATCCTTAACATGGGGAGAAGGTTTAGAGGTCCAGTCAAGTAAGCTCAAGATCTTAATATCCCATCGGATGAAGATGACAAACAGGATGAAGATGGTAAGAGTGTGAAAACTGAAAAAAGAAGTCCTGGTTCTGACAAATTTCCTGATGAAGAGGAAGATGATTATTTAGATGAGAAATATCCCCTACTAATAATAAGTATAAGTTGCTGGAAGAGCGTCCGAGAGCTATGGAAATCCATAAGGTGCCTGGATTGAACTTCGATGATTTGGGTATGGTTTCAGGAGTTGTCTTTCCTCCTAAATTCAAAACTCCTATATTTGCTAAGTATGATGTCGTTTCTTTTCCAAAGCTGCATTTGAGGTCTTATGTTCGGAAAATCTAACCGCACGCTACTGACAAGAAGTTGTGGGTTTATTTCTTTTAAGAGAGTCTGTCTGGAACACAGTTGGAATGGTTATGTTAACTAGAAGGGACCAATATTCATACATGGAAAGATTTGTTTGCAGCTTTCTACAAACAGTATCAATATAATTCTGACTTGGCATCAACTCGCATGCAATTACAGAGTATGTCTATGGGTTCTGAGGAAGGTTTCAAGGAGTACGCATAGAAATGGAGAGATCTTGCGGGCAGAGTTCAACCTCTTTTGGCTGATAGAGAGTGGGTTGATATGTTGATGAGTATACTGACTGGCCTTTTATATAATCCCCTACTCGGAAGTTCTTCGGCTGGTTTCACTGAATTGATATTAACCGGGGAACATGTCGAAAATGGAATTAGAAGCGGTAAAATCCAGGTGGCCACATCTTCAAGTACTGTGAAGAAGGCTTATAATGGTAAGAGAGAATCCAATTATGTGTACGACCATATGGGTCATAATAAGAGTTACCGCAACCAATCTGCTGGGGAAGTACTGATCTCTAATCCTGCACCAGTGCAACAACAACTGAATAATCAGCATAGGCAATATGCACCCAGGAGACAGTTCACAAAAGTCAACATGTCGTTGGCTCAAGCATTGCAACACATGTTAAAGGCAATTTTGATTACATTGAGAGAATGGTCTCAGAATCCCAACATTTCCTCCCCCCGCTACAATCCCAATACAAGGTGTGCATACCACTCTGATAGTCCCGGGCATGATACTAGGAACTGTTGGGCTCTGAAGAATAAGATCCAAGCCATGATTGACGCTAAGGAAATTGAATTTGATCCTCCTAAGATTCCTAATGTGATTACTGCACCTATGCCTAATCATGACAAGGGCGTTAATGCTATTGAAGATGTTTCTTATGTTCCTACTGTGAATGCTTTGACTGCTCCTCTGATGATTGTTAAGGAGAAGCTATTGCAAGACAGTTTATTTCCAGGTTGTGTTGAAGACTGCTACTACTATGCATCCTAATCCAATGGTTGTGCACTGCTGAAAGAAGGTATTCAGTGTTTAATGGATGACCGTGTGATTTTATTTGAGAATATTCCTTTCGAGAATACTCCTTTTGTGGAGAGTACATCCCAAGAGCTGAAGCTTGAAGACGTGTCTACAATTTCTGGTACTCCTATAAGGATCACTTCTAAGGGTCCTGTGAAGTACTTCTGGTATTTCTAGTAATCGCCATAGATTCCTTCCAGTACCTTGTTGAAGCAGTAGTCGCCATAGATTCCTTCTGGTACCCTTTGAAGTAGTAGTCGCCATAGATTCCTTCTGGTACATTTGAAGTAGTAGTCGCCATAGATTCCTTATGGTACCCTTTGAAGTAGTAGTCGCCATAGATTCTTTCTAGTACCCTTTGAAGTAGTAGTCTCCATAGATTCCTTTCATTACCTTGTGAAGTAGTAGTCGCCATAAATTCCTTCTGGTACCCTTTGAAGTAGTAGTCGTCATAGATTCCTTCTGGTACCCTTTAAAGTAGTAGTCGCCATAGATTCATTCTAGTACCTTGTGAAGTAGTAGTCGCTATAACTTTCTTTTGGTACCCTTTGAAGTAGTAGTTGCCATAGATTCCTTCTAGTACCCTTTGAAGTAGTAGTCGCCATAGATTCCTTCCAGTATCCTGTGAAGTAGTAGTCCTCATAGATTCTTTCTGATACCTATTGAAGTAGTATTCGGGCATAGATTCCTTCCATTACCTATTAAAGTAGTAGTCGGGCGTAGACCCCTTCCAGATACATCTCCTAAAGACCAAGTCAAGCATAGACTTATTCTTATATTTTTATCAACAGTTACTTTGGATGGCATCAATAAGCCCATCTCTAATAACTCTCCATAACCTTTGTATCTATAAGCCCATCTCTGAATATTCTCTGTCACCTCCCCGAATGGCATCTCTAAGCCCATTCCCGGTACAATCAACCAACAATATTACTTCTTTCACATGCGAGTGCAAATTTCTATGCACTTAAGTGTTCAATCATCTTCTACCCTCAATTCACAAATGGAGAACAAGCCAATATAACTCTTCAGGTTTAAGAAGATTAAACATGGGAAGCTGTTGTACCCCAAAATTTTCCCTCACATTTTTCTCAATGCTCTTCAAGTAGTCAAGACACTCAAGGGTTGACTAGTCAAGATGCACCTCCTAAACCAAAGGCCTGCAACTAGGGTTTGGAGTTTCTCAAGGAAATGTGTTTTTAAAAGGTCCCAAGTGGTTTCCATGGTTCTTCATAGGTCCTCAACAAGATTCATGTCAAGTTTCAAGCCCTACATCACAAGTTTGTTTAGTCGATGGCTCAAATGTTTGAAAATCAACTATATTGGTCAAAAAGTCAACATATAGTCAAACTTCAATATTTTTGGTCAACATCAACATTTTTAATTTGTATTCATCACTTGATCAAGTGTTGATCATGATTCCCCAAGGAAAGTTCTCAGATTATTAAAAGTCAAGAATTGCCAAATTAGGGTTTCCTTAGGAGAAGTCAAATGAACTTTGACCAGGCATAACTTTCACATGCTTCATAAAATATTCCCCAACCAAAGCCTATTTTTAAGCAAATTCAATTCTCTACAACTTTTCCTTTATTATCAAGTCCAAAAGATGCTTCATTTGGAAGATATGATCTCATACATTACAGGTCACTTTCAAAAGTCAACAAAAGACACTTTTTGTCAAGGCAACTTACATCAAGATAAATCTTCAAAAAAAAAATTATAAACATAGAGATCTTATAGGACATCTTGGGCTTTCTAAAAAGTCAAAGATCATCTTCAAAAGGTGAAAATTGAGGAAGTTATGAGTTTCACAAGTTGGGGAATTTTGAAGAAATTCAAGAAGTGCAAATTGAGCAAAATTGCATTTTTGAACCAATGAGCCTAGTTTCTAATGTTCAAACATGTCCATAATATCTTAGAGGACCTATAAGTCTATTTTTGCGTGACCTTGATTTTTATTTGTATTTATCTTGATTTTATTTAAGTTAAAATCAAATAAATTAAATAAAAATACAAGAAATAATGGGCTAGAGCATTTGGGCTTAGATGACCAATTATGAAGCCCAAGAATTCGTGCAAGGTACATCACCAATGTCTAGGTTCATTCAAAATTAGAAAATGGCAAGAATCATATAATTTTGGCATTTTTTCAAATTTTGATTTTTGGTTTTAAGGCCATGGTTAAGACTTAATTCTTTCCATGTTGTTCTACTCTCATCCTTCCCTCTACAAATACATGACATTGCAAGCAAGAAAGGACACATACAAAACTGCTAAAGAAACTCCACGAAATTTCATAAAAAATATCACAAAGTTGTAAAATTCGAAACTCAAACTTCCAGCCCATATTCATCAAAATCAAGCCTTGCATCGTGTCCCTGGAGCTCCCAGGATCTCATTCCTATCCTTCTTGTATCTTGAAGCACGCTAGAATACACTCATGAAGTTGCTCCGATTGGGTAAATTTCTCAATCTCTAAGCTTTTAATTCTCACATTATAAACTATTTTTAAACGCTCATACATGTTCATAGTGATGCTTGGGTTGTTTTAGAACCATTTCCTTCGAGTTTTGACACAGGAATCCACTTCTGCCATTGTTAGGGCTCAGGAACTTTTGAGTTTTTGATCCAACCCTACAAGCCATTTTAGACTAAACCAGTACCACGGTTGGACTCGCAGCATGTGATTTAGGAGGGGGGGGGGGGGTAGCCTGAATCTGGGACTTCGATTTTGCTTGTATTTGCAAGTCCGGATTTTAGGTGACCGGAGAGGATGATCGGAGTTTGATTCCGGCATTCCTGTAACGCGTGGACTTTGGTCAAAGCTTGTGTGGAAAAAATCCATGTTCTAATTGGCCCATTAGAATCCACTTGGGCGCGCATTTTTTTTATTTAAATAATTCATACTTGTTTTGGTATTATAATATTATCATGTTATTATATTAATGAATGAGCAGAGTGATCCAGTGGTAGAAAGCCTGCGTTTAAGGCCTTCCTCTCCTAGAGCCTGGGTTCGAATCCCAGATTTTTCCATTTTGGATTTTCAACATATTTTTTGCAGGTTATTGGGAATTTGGGCCTTCTCATTGATGGGCTTGGAGATTTCAGACTCACACCCCTCCATTTCTTGTTGCCACGCCTGGACCTAGGATATTGGGCTTGAGAGATTTCAAGTTCTCACAACCCCTGTTTACTCTTTGCAGCAAGGCCCATTTCATTTTTTTAAATTTTGTTTCTTTCATTTAATTCATATATTTTTTTAATTAAAATTATAAAAGATCATAAAATCAAAAAACCAAAAAATAATTAGAATTAGTTCTTAATTAGATTAATTTTTAATTAATTATTTTAATCACCTTTTTTAATTAACTAATTAGACTTAGATTTTTTAATTTAATTTAATTATCTTTTCTCAATAAAAAACAACAAAAATATTTATTTTATCACTTAGAAATTTTTCTTAGGGTTTTTCTTCATCCTTTCATTTTTATTTCTTTCTCCTCCGCGCGTTCATTTAATTTTCACATTATTTTTCATAAATATTATGTAATTGCCTATGGATTGTAATAGTTTAACGAGGACCATTTACATTTCGTTTCCCTATTTTGGTTTGTAATTCCCCCATCCCGAAGCCTTATAATAGTGTAGATTCAAAATTCCGGCACTTTATTTCTATACTTATTTAATTAACTGTTATATGAATGCTAATAGGCTTGTATGATAAGACTAAAAGCAAACGCTAGCAAACCTAACACTCAAGATAAACTTAACTGAAACACAAACACTCTCGCATACGCGCACCTCTAAGATACCTCCACTTGTTGCCTTCAGAATAAAACAGTCACGTCTCTCGAACGTAAGAGATTTTAGCGGTGACCCTTTGGTTTAAATATCATAATTCCCTCGATGACCCTTTCGACGTTGCCTCGGTAAATGATCTTAAAACCTTAGGGTAATTGCTAAAGTATCTTACGAGTTACTTTCGTGACTGTATGATAACTCTCGCTTGTCCCTCAAAACATCCATCGATAGGGCTACCTACTGACTAATAGTAGGATAGCACTATCTAAAGGAAAGAGGAAAAGAACAAAATCTTTCGAGTAGGTAGATAGTACATAGTTGCTTGCTCATAAAAACAAATAAAACCATTTTTTCACACATACACAAACTCTTTTCTAAATATTTTCAAAGACAAAAAATACTTTGTATACGTTCTCTCCGAAACGAGAAACATTACAAAGTTCTCCGCACTAAGGCGTCTTTTCAAAAATATTTTCGAACACACAACACAAAGCATTTTCAAAATGAGCTAGCAACAAAGAGCTCGTAGATAACTACGGATAGAAAGGGTGCTAACACCTTCCTTTTCCATAACCTACCTCCGAACTCAAAATCTTTAAAAGGTCTTTCCTGTTCTTTTCACCCTTTCCTTTGTTGGATAAAATAAAATTTTGTGGCGACTCTTGCTAACCGCAACAATTGCGATAAAATGCATAAACGAGTAAAGTCAGTTCTCCCACCATATTACAAAACGAAAATTTCATTGGGAATGGTTGAAGTTTTGTTGAGGGTTTTGGTTATGGGGGGAAAGAAAATGAATAAAATAGTTGAAATGGGTGACCATGCAGCATTCTAATATGAAAAGGATAGTTTCATATATGCACTTCTGAAAGCACCTATCATCATGTTTTAAATATGCATATCCGAAACAACTTCTGGAATTTAAAATCCAACGTTTAAGTATTAAAACATGGAAAAAAGGGTGTCTTCGGATATGCATATCTAAAACATGTTGATAGGTCCGTTCAGAAGTGCATATCATAAGGGTATTTTCGGGTTTTCAGAGGTAAAAATCACTTATACTAGGTGTAAAGAGAAATTCTCTTGTTTTATGGTGTAACTAAAGCTAGCTCAAACAAAAATCTCTACTTGGACTTTTTATTGGGTTGCGTCTTTTGCTTTTCCACACCTAGATCCTGGCTTTCACCCCTCTGGGCTTCTCAAATTATTTTTTGATTTGGTTAATTGTTTTGATTTTTTATCACATTTCTTTACATTAAAATGATAAAAAAACAATTAGAATTGCATGTTGATATTTTTAGGAGTATCATTTTTTACTTTATACTTTTATTCCATTTATTTTGTATTTGTTTTAAATTAAAAAATTGCAAAAAAATATGAAATTCTTTGATGATTGTTCTAGATAGAATTGTTGATTTATCTTATTGATGATTTTTTATTTATGAATCTTCACTCGTAGTTGTATTTTGGCTTGTGTGCCATTTCCAATTTAAACTTTGGTTTTGTTTGCTACCATTTTGTCATACTTTGTGGTGAACGAAGAGTCACTCAGTCTTGCATCTTAGCAGACATCGCAACATCGTTCTTTTTTTTTCTTTGTGGTGAACAAGGAGTCACTCAGTCTTGAATCCTAGATGAGATCACGACATCATTATTCTTGTTTCCTTTTTTGATTGCTTGTTTTCACATATTTCCTTAGGATCTTGATTCATTCTTGGTTAAGTTCGAATCGAGTTAGACTTTAGGTTTGTAAACCTTGGCATGACAACATTAAGCTTAGTTTCCATTTAGTCCTTTTGTTTCTTCTTTGCATTTGCATCTAAAACAAAACTTCTTTTCTTCTTCAAACTCAAAAACACTTATTGAATAAATATGTGAATCATATGTCACGAGCCTTAAGTGGTGGGAAAAGAATGAGGTGGTACATTCTGAACCTTGTTCTTTCTTTCATCAATAATCTTTAGTATGATTTAAATCACCAATCCTTTCACAAATAAGTGGAGAAGTAGTAAGTGTTACTCCATTGTGATCCATTTTCTATGATCCCAAAAAAAAACACACAACAAATTCAAACCTCTTTTTACCTTTGGGCTTTTCTTTTGAAAACCTATTCAGGTAAGAACATGTTAGTTCCTTTATACACAAAATAACCATGCGTGAGTCTCCAAATATTGAGTGGCAGTAGAATGTGAAACTTAACATCGTTCACTAAAAAAACATAAAACAAATCAAAAATATTTAGAAGAACTACAGTGCTCTTATACTTTCAAGATACTTAGGCGCGAGATTGTAAAACTTAGTCGAGCGCAATAATAAAAAACTTTATTTTTGTTCTTTAACAACTTATTCATGAATTCCCTTTGCAAGTAAGCATTAGATATGACACAACCTTTGATTAGAACAACTTGAGTGGGTCTCATGGAGTACCACGGATGTGAGGGATGCTAATACTTTCTCCTTCTGTAACCGACTTTCTTACCCTGTTCTTTGTTGTGAGATCTTGTTCTTTCCCACTTGAGTTTTACTCGATGTTTTCCTTTCCCTTCTTCGGGATAAATAACATTCAATGGTGACTTTGTTGTGTCTGTATTTTTTGCAGTAGTGACAGTACTAATTCATAAATGCAAGGGCATCGTAATAACACATTATGCATTTTTATGGGTATAAGTCTCTTTCCTTATACAAACCAATTTGTATCATGTCATTATGCTTAATCCTAACTTACTCATCCCACTTTTCAATCTCTTTCATTCAGGCTCAATCACATTAAGCCTGTAATTTATACATGCTCATGGTAAGGAGACTGATTAGTGATTCTGATCTTTTGCAGGAGGTTCTGGTACTTTAAGTGGTGTAACTTCTTTGTTTACCCTATTGTATTTGTGGGGGATCAGACTGTAATTCACCCTATCAAGTTCAGCACCAGAAACCTCTGAACCAACTATCAAAGGTTTTTTTTCTATTTTTGTAGGTTCCGCAACTGTTGGGTTAAGCGACCGGGGGAGGGTCACCTAAATTATAAGGCGCATTCCCTATTTTCAATTAATTATTTCAAAAAAACTAAGATAATTCACTAGTATTCATCTACTTCCCTATGTAGAGCATGCTTAAGCCGGTGTCATCTGCTAGAATAAACTACTTAAGGATTCATTCAGGGGCAAGATTTTAAGGCTAAAGCATAACAATTATCCAGATCGATCTTTATAATTAAGATACTTATGGTGTTAAGACAATATTGATATTGTAGGTCATTTCCCAAGTCTCTATAACTTGTCATAAGCTTGTCTAATATCCCATAAATTCAAGACAAACATTGTTTCTTTTTGCAAAAAATTTCGGTATGGCTCTAGAAAAGGAAAATATTAAATACACAACAAAAACAACTCATAAAGACTTGACAACACAAACTAAAACTAAACAAAAGAAATACTAGAAAGAAATAAGGAAAACAGTCAATATAACTAGAAAGCAAGTAAAGTTCATCTCCCGCACTTAAGTCAAACGTTATCCTTAATGTTTCAATCCAAGGTGAGAAAGGAAGGAAAGAACCTGGTGTGTGCTAATGCGGGCCTCCCAGGTTTCCACTCCCCTGACCTAGATCTAGGTGACCACGTCTCTGTCGGGAGGACTAGGCTAAGTATAGCAGCTCCACATGTACCGTCAGTACGGAATTTAAATATCTCGGGTTTCGTATGTTACCCAATATGTGTAGCAGTGAAAATTTAAGATCAAGCCATTAATTTACTTAACTCATGAAGTGAAAGTAGCCACCGCACTTTATTATTTCCAAGGGAATGGGAAAAGAGCGAATAAAATCCAATGCAAAGTAAGAAGTTAAACTAAAAGTAAAGCAAGAGTAATTCAATAAAGAGATCTAAGATACGGGGGTTGTTTATGCAAAGGGAATGTGTTGTCACACAATGCATCTATAGTACCCTATAGGAACCTCTTGTAATATCTGCGTATTTTTCTAAAATTGGTTTCTTTGCAAAATATTGTAGAGATGAAAAAATAAGTGTTTTTGATTATATTTTTTATTTGGAAAGACATAAAGTCTTATGCCTACGTGCCAATAAAAGATCAAAACCTTGTAGTCTGAGGTACAAATAACAAAAGGATTTGTTTTGGTTGATTTTAAGAAAAAGGTTTAAAAGAAAAGCCAAAGTGGCAAAAGATTTGAATGAGTTTGTGTCTTTTAGTCTTTTGAAATTATTTTGATATGATTAAGTATCTTGAAGCATTTATTAAAGAAAAGAGTTTGAAAATAACTTGACAAAGTCAAGGTTTTTATTGAAAGATGTGTAAGTTTAAAAAGGGTTAAGAACTAGACATAAACAAAATATAAACAAAGGAATCAACAAGCATACAAGTCAAGACTAAAATATGACAAAAATAATCAACAAACGCAATACCTTCCCTTGGATTAAAACACAAGGACAATAATTAGATGAAGGTCGAACAAGAACCATGCATCAGATGAAAATGGATAGTAACCATAGTCCAAATATTAAAGAACAATTTTAGGTTTTTCTTTAAGTGGCTTATAACAAGCAAAAGAAAAATAAAATTTTATGAATGATAAATGGCTTAAAAGTAAAAAAAGCATAAAAGTAAAAATACGGAAATATAAAGTGTGGAATTATAAATGACATTAAAGTTAGTACAATATAATGTAAGGGCAAGATTCGGTTTTGCAATATTATCTCTGAGTTTTGATGATAAAAAATGAGTATGTTTGTGTGAATAATTTTGTTGCACTAATGTTTGTTATTGTTGAGTACTTAACAAACAGGTTCTGCTTCTGATGGATGGCGTGGCCAAGACATTAGAAGATAATTAGTTATGCTTTTGTACTACACAAGTTGTGTTGAATAGTAACAAGACACTCCATAAGGCTCTGAAGTGTAAGCCCTGATATTTGTCTAAATAAACCAGTCAGAAGATTTGAAGACAAAAGTTGCTACTTACGTCCAGATACTGAAGACTCAAGCTTCTAAAGACAAGATGTTCTAAGGAAACAGTCAGAAGATCTGAACACAAGTTGTCACTTAAGTCCAAATGTTGAAGACTCGTGTTTCTGAAAGACAGTATGTTCCAAAGAAACAAAGTTCTGAAGACAAAGTTTCTAATGAAGTCCAGATGCTAAAAATTTAGTTTCTAAAAAACAACTTGTTTCAAAGAAGACAAAGTTAAAAGATCTGAAGACAATGTTCCTAACTAAAGTACATATGCTGAAGACTTTGTGTTTCTAATAACAAGGTTCGAAAGACAAGGATTCTTAAATAACCAAGTGCTAAAGATTTTAAAGACAAAAGGTCTAAATATTATAAAGACTTGAAGTTCTAAAGGTCCAAGGTTATCTACAACGGGTTCTCAAGACCAAGTGTTGAAGACTCTAAAGACGTGACTCTTAAGACTCTGAAGACTTGAAGCTCTTTTTATCCAAGGTTCGCTATAACGGGTTCTCATGACCAAGTGCTGAAGACTCTAAAGACACAGTTCTGAAGAATCTGAAGACTTGAAGTTTTGAAGACCTTATGTTATGTTCCCGCTTCTAATATCATGCTCGCAGAAGCCTTTGAAGTGCAGAAGGAAAGAATATAATGGTAACATGGTACAATAGTACACAATATGAAAAAGTTTTATTCCACTACCTCTCCACTAACTTGAAGTATGGAAGAGATAAGGAAGTAGCAGTATTATTTGTAACGAATCTTTTTCAAATAGCCAAAGGCTCTATTTTACTTGGCTATATAAGAAAAGAATCGTATGTTTAAACTAGTTTTATCAGATGATTGTTATTGGGAGCTGCATCATGCTGAACAAGGAAAACGTTATTGGTGTTCAATGTTAAAAATGAAAGTTGTAATTATCGGAAGACAGCCAAAAAGTTATCATCCACTATAACAACAACAAGATTTCTACAAGATGTCATTCTAATAACCAATCATATACATCTTAGAAGAATTATTAAAAAGCAAGGAGTTGTTGCTCATATCTTGCTTAATGAAGAAAGAAGATAAAGATGAAGAATTCTAAAAGATGTCATTCAAATCATCAATCATATACACCTTGATACAATTATGAAGAAGCAAGGATTTATTGCTCATAGCTTGCTCAATGATGAATATGAAGACAAGAAGACTATAAGATGATGCACTTAATTTAGATTATATTCATATTTGTAGAAATATGTAAAACACAGGAGTTGTTGCTCAGATTGTGTTATTGCTTAAGATCTTTATGTAAATTGTTTTTACACAAGAGTTGTTACTCAGAATTGTGTCAAACAATATGTACTTAAATTAGGAGTAATATGCTTGATAAGAAGCACACATGTAATCTCCAGGGGAAAAAATTGTTAGAATTGGTTGGTTCTTCAAGTGATCGAGTGAAGATCAAAAGACTTGAGAATACTTTGGTTGCAACAATCGTAGATGAAATCCTGGTATTGGATTCTATTGGGTCAATGGCAGCCAAAATCTCAAAGGGGACTGAGTGAAGGTCAGCTTTGTGAGATCACTGATGGATATCATTGGAAGGAAATCCTGGTAGGAGATTCTGGTGAATTGGATTCTATTGGGTCAATGGACATTATATCCAGTATGGATCCCTGAATGTGTCATTGGATGTTAGTCACTGGCGGTTGCCTGTGCGATTGTAATCATATTGGTTATAGTAGATTAAGTCCTTGAGTTCAAGGAGAAATCACCTCGAAAGGCTGGACTGGAATAGCTTGCGGGTTTTTCAAGTGAACCAGGATATATCGCGTGTTCTTTACTTTTGCTTATGCTTTAGAGTTTATGTTTTCTTAACTTAATTAGAAGCATTACTTATAAGTAACATTCAGAAGCATTGTTTAACGAATAATGCTTAGAATCGAAAGTTATTCAAGAAAGGAAAACCGAATTCACCCCCCCCCCCCCCCCCCCTTTCTTGAATTTTCTTCACACCTCCAATTGGTATCAGAGCCCAAATTTGTTATTGATTGATATCAAACACCTAACAGTGTCAGATAAAGATCCAGATGCTATGTGAAGAAATACTCTAAGGTGATAGTTATTCAATTTTCAACTACTGTCTAAAACCAAAAAATTGAATAACATACTGACAAGGAAGACTCATCAGATAAGAAGTTATATATGTTGAATGATTTTAATTAAGTTTCTTGAGAAGTATCAGATGTTTCAAGAAACAGATTAGTCCACCCTTGAATTTCTCATAAGATCTCATTAGGAATATTTTCAAAATAAGAAAGACGGTTGTCTTATGATACAAAAGAACCTCGTGATAAAACTATCTATTCAAGCAGACAGAAGATCTTATGCAGAAGATCTAACCATTGGTTCTGTTGAAAGAGGCTTTGTAGAAGACCAGACATTGTTGAGGAAAGAACGCACGTTGATTCATCTGAAGTATGATCAAATACTAACTCTAAACAAGTTAGCTCAGCATTGTAAGAACAATATTGTCAGTCAAAATCGTCAAAGTTTGATGATATTTGTATTAGAACAAATTTTGTAATTTGTTCAAGAAATCAAAAATTCAGAAGACGATAGGTAATGATAGTTAACTTTATTTCGAGCACATAGCTTCTTAGAAGTTCATGAAATATTGACCTTCTGAAAAATAAGATTTTGTTTAAAGAAAGCTTGACAAGAAGATGGATGATTCTGATGATAAAATATCAGAATATATGTGCTCTGAGAATTCTCTCAAGTCAGGCGGGTGATTCTAAACAGAATAATGAAAAAGTCATCTGAATAGAAAACTAATTCTAGTTCTCAGATTATAAGATTAGAGTTCAGAAGAAGGTTATTCTTCTCAAATCAGAAAACTGAGAATAAGAGGAATCAATATGAAGATATTTTCAGTTCATAATCAGACGCCTTGAAGTGAAATATGGAATCTTAAGCTCCTTCTTCTAATGTTGTTGATAGTCCTTCTAATCAACCTCAATCAAGGAAGAACATAATCACATCCTTTCATCCTGAAGATCTCATTCTTGGAAGTAAAGTAGCTTCAATCAGAACAAGATCAGCACTTAAACCTACTGATGAAGTGCTTCTGGGTTTAGTTTCTTTAATATAACCTACACCTATTGAGGAAGCCCATCTAGATAAGGATTGGATTCTCGCTATGGAAGAATAACTAAACCAATTCTCAAAGAATGATGTATTGGATCTTGTTCAAAAACCTAAAGGTTCCCACATTATTGGAACCAGATGGGTGTTCAGAAACAAGCTCAATGAGAACGGTGAAGTTGTCAGAAACAAAGAATGGACGATTGCACAAGGTTATAGTCAACAAGAAGGAATAGACTATACATAAATATTTGAACTAGTCTCCAGGTTAGAAGTTATTCGGTTATTATTTTCTTTTTCTGTAAATCATAACATCATCATTTATCATATGGATGTTAAGAGTGCATTTCTGAATGGTTATATTTCAGAAGAAGTATATGTCAAACAGCATTCTGGATTTGAAAACACTGAGAATTCAGACTTTGTTTTTAAACTAAATAAATCTCTTTATGGCTTGAGATAAGCTCCCAGAGCTTGGTATGACAGATCGAGCAATTTTCTTTTAGAAAATAAGTTTACCAGAGGAAAGTTAACACTACACTCTTCTGCAAAACATTCAAAAATGACATTCTAATTGTTCAAATTTATGTTGATGATACTATTTTTGGTTTTGCTAACCCATCCCTCTGTGAGAAATTCTCTAAGTTAATGTAGGCTGAATTTGAAATGAGCATGATGGGGGAATTGAAGTTTTTTCTAGGAATTTAGATTGATAAAAAACCAGAGGCTACTTACATTCATCAAAGTAAGTACACCAAAGAACTTTTGAAGAAATTCAACATGACAGACTGCATTGTGGCAAATACTCTAATACATCCAATATGTATTATGGGGAAAGAGGAGATAAGTGGAAAGGTATGTCAGAAGCTCTATCATGGTATGATAGGCTCTCTTTTGTATCTGATTGCATCTAGACCTGATATTATATTCAGTATCTATCTTTGTTCTAGATTCCAATTTGATCCTAGGGAATCTCATTTAACTAATGTTAAGATGATTCTAAGGTATCTAAAAGGAACCCCTAACCTTGGCTTGATGTATGAGAAAACATCAGAGTATTTTCTTTTTGGTTTCTGTGATGCAGACTACGCTGGAGATCGGCTGGAGAGGAAGACTACTTCTAGAAACTATCAGTTTTTAGGCAAGAATATGATCTCACGGTCAAGCAAGAGGCAATTAACAATTTCTCTTTCAACAGCAGAAGCAAAGTACACTTCAACAGCACTATGTAGTACTCAGATGTTATGGATGAAGAATTAATTGGAAGATTACTAGATATATGAGAGTAACATTCCTATCTCCTGTAACAATATCGCTGCTATTTTCTTAATATTTAGGCATTATAAATTCATCAAAGTCTGAAATAAAACAGTCACGCATGCATCTTCAGAGCATAGGTTAAGCTTTTTACCTTTGATGTTTTGACAGTTACTTTATTCATGCGTTAGAAGATATCTATTTAAAGTTATGAACAATTTGGTATGCCCCTATAAATAAGATCAATTACTCCTTTTCCTTTTCCTATACATCTATGTGTCCTATTCTACTCTAGATACTCACAACCTGATTTAAAAATATCAAATGTTACTCATTTCTCTCTCTTATCGAATCTTAGGAGTTATTGTTACCCTCCTGACCTTCCACATTCATTTACTATTGAGTCTCCCTAGATTGATTACCTTACATAAGGAAAATCATTTCTCTTGTCAAGTCATATCTTCTCGTTTCTTTTTATACACCATGCATGCCCTCTACCTCTCCTAACAAGTAATCTCTAACAATTGATAACTATTGACTTCTACTTCACTATCTCTCTCTTTTTCATCATGACTTCAACAGCTTCTCATGAAAATGATGATCGCTTGGAAGTTATCATTGAAAGACATCCAAGACTCTTTGGTATGAGTTCAGAATTCCATCTCATCATCCTCTCTAAAAAGTGAAATCATTATCTTTCCTTACTAAGAGGACCCATTTACCCAAATCTTGTAAAAACGTTTTGAAAAAATGTCTCTATCAATCTCGGTGGCACCTCAATCTCTTCAAACATCTATGGCTTGGATGTTTTTTCACTGCTGAACGCATTACTGAGATAATAAATTGTCCATGCGCAGGTATCGCGACTGGTGGTGTCTCTCCCGATAGAATTTCTGATGGTAACATCATTTCCATCTTTGAAGCAACTTTTGAGTTCGACTCTACTAACCCTGAGAGTCTTAAGCCCATTGCTAAAGACTGGTTTCACTTTATCCTAACATATCTTTTTCCGCGCGAAACTAAAAAAAATGTTTTAACCAATGATGATAAGTCTCTTATTTTCTGCATGATCAAACGAATTCCAATTAATCTCCCTTAAGTCATCCTTAATCATCTCAAAAGGTCCATCGCTTCCTCTAGAAATTTGAAGAAAACCTCCATTCCCTATGGAAGAATCCTGTCAGAAGTATGTGTTCAAAATGAGATTGTAAGAATCCTTTGAAGGATTACTGGTGGTCCTAGTGATACTATGCATCAAGAGGAGTGTGAGATTTTTTATGATCAATTGTTTCAATAAATTTCAATTATGTTATCAATAACTATGTTGTCTAATCTTTTTAATTCTATCATCAACGCAAATATTTATGATTAACACTTATTGTTTCATCTGTTAACTTTTAATGTTTATCATGAATAGTTATCTTTTTGATGATGTCAAAAAGTGTAAGTTTAAGATTGCGCCTAAGAGGGGGGGTGAATTAGGTGGTGGTCGATTTTTGACATATTTTATACTTTCTGGTTTTGATTTAGTGCTTTGAAAACTGTAAAGTACAGAAAGTAAAGAGACACGGAGAATTATCCTGGTTCCTTCCACACCCCGGAAGTACGTCCAGTCCCCTTGCAAACACGCAAGAGATTTTACTATTTTGTTAGAACTTTTACAAGACTCTTCCTAGTCTTATCAACTAAAGAACCTAACAAATAACCAAGAACACCGTCTTGGATTTCCAATAAGTATAATGAGAACAATCCTCTCAAAAGATACCTCTTGTTTCCAACAATGGACAACAAGGAACAAAAGTAATCTAATACTTAATTCCAACAATCCTGGAAATAAGTTACACTTTGTATGATTTTATGAAGTATGATTTCTTGAAAGATATTGATCACATAGAGTGACTTCTTTGAAGTTTCTTCTTTCTTCTCTTGTAAGCAATTCAAACTGTAACACAATGGTTAGATAATGCTCAAATATTTCTGTTCTTTATATGTGTGAAAGTGCAGAAAATCTTTGTTCTTAAAAGTTAAGAAATATGAAGTTTGAATATTTTACAAAGTTCAGATTTTATTGCATAAGAGAAGAGTTGTTTTTGATTTGAAAGATTTTGTAATATATAGTAATCAAGATACCTTTCCAAATGGACACTTTTCTGTTTGAAAAACTTGATAAGATGCAATGTTTGATCATGCAACTATTGGAGAAAAGGTGTGAAGGATATCTTAAAACCAGTTCAGATTTTTCAAAATTTTCAATGTGTAAATCAATTAACATAAGATGCAAATCGATTGCACGGGTTTGCAACGTTCAGAATTTCAAAAAATTTGAAGTGTAAATCGATTAGCATGTTGTGTAAATTGATTTACAAGAGTTAAAAAATAAGTTTGTTCTGTGATCAATCGATTTACATAACATGTAAATCGATTGTTGGCAGGAGCAATCAGTTTTTTGAAAAAGCATGTGTAAATCGATTTACACAAGATCTTAATCGATTTACAACAGAGAAAAACTTAAAAATTGTTTTGAAATATAATTGAAGTGTTGTGGCAAGTGTGTATATCATTTTTGAGCATTTCTAATCAATGTAGTTCAATTGAGAATTGATATACTTGATTGCTTGCCATGATCCTTGAAGCTTTGAGTGAATGATGCTTTAAGTTAATTTCCACTTCTTTTCCTTCTTGCCATAATGCTTGTTTGTCTTTCATCAAACTAGCTTGTTTGTCTTTCATCAAAACTAAAGTTGAGTTGAGGCTTGAGATTACATTCTCCCCCTTTTTGATGATGACAAACCATTTTCCTTTATGTGTTGTTCAGAATTTGAGCAGAATGTGTTTTCTCCCCCTGAGAAGATTTCTCCCTCTATGGAGAAAAAGATTTGAAAGCTTGCTCTGTAAAGACAATGAAAACAAACAACCATAAAGTGCTATTACATCCTTCTCCCCCTTTGACATTATCAAAAAGAAGGGAAAGATGCAACAAGAAATGATAACAGAAAGAAATATATATGAACATGAATGAAAAATAAAAACTTATAAAATTATCGAACAAAGTTTAAGAACACAATACATAAAACGAACACTTGAAATACAACAAGACAAAAACCATAATGATACTTATAACAAGAATTTAATAACATTGATCAGGAACATTTTAGAAAGGTCCTTGATGTGGAAATTGTTTTTGAAGAGGTGGTTCGGTGTATTGAGGAGGTGGAGGTGCAGGATTGGTTGGGTCGAATGGAGGGATATGAAGATGTGAATAGAGATATGAAAATTGTTGGTTCACATCATTCTGAAAAGTATTTATTCGAGATGAGGTAGAGTCATTTATCTCAGTCCATCGAGCATTGATGTTAGAATTGAGAGAAGC
This sequence comes from Vicia faba, assembly GCA_948472305.1. Taxonomy (NCBI): domain Eukaryota; kingdom Viridiplantae; phylum Streptophyta; class Magnoliopsida; order Fabales; family Fabaceae; genus Vicia; species Vicia faba. The sequence continues at coordinate 1,238,260,796 of OX451737.1, forward strand.
AAACTTTTGCGTCATGAAATCCATAACATCTTGATTTGTTGGACCAGAAGAAGCAGCAGGAGGAGGAACTTCATGGTCTTCTTCATCTGCATTATTACCTTCATCACCGACAACATCCTCTCCAATGTAAGTGATGGTCTTTGCTTCAACATTGAAATGAACACCCATCCTTGAATCAATATTTTTGATAGAGATCCTAGTGGTGATTGGATCCATTTCAATCCGCTCAAATCCAGTGAAATCTATATCAAAAGCTTCCATAATCCTTGTAATGAAATATGCATATGGTAGAAAGGTGGCCCTTGCGGCAACTTTTAGCATATGCACCACAATCAATTTTGCCCAGTTAACCGGAATTCCATTTTTCCTTGCATAGATGATTTACAGTTCTAGGTCGGTCACTGTACAATGATTCCCTGCTCTAGGAAACAGAATATACACCAAAAAAATAGTGAAACAACCTATCATCAATATGAAAATTTCCAGCACTCCATGTGTCCCTAGCTGGAATAACCCCGCCAAGACTTCGAATCCGCTTGGCACGGTATTCAGATTCTGATAACCTTCCAATGCTATAGAAAAATTCTCGCTTCTGATAATTTTCCCAAGCAGCATCTTCTGGATCATAGAGGGTACTTCTAGAATATGGAATGTTCAAAATTCTGCCAATAGTTTTGGAATGCAGAGGGATTATTTTTCCAAGGACATAGGTATAACATTTGTTGTTGTCATAGCACATATTGCTGTAGAAAATTCTAACCAGATCCGGGTAATAGAAACCATGTGAAGATATTAATGGTTCTAAACCATAAGTAATTAAATCTCTTTGAAACGAGAAGCATTCATCTGGAAAAGTAGATAACATACGAAACTTTGGAGCAGAGATGATTTTCTTTTGAAAATCCTTGATAAATCTGTCCCGCTGTGGATCCGAGAGGTATTCGAGCACAAAGTTTTCAGATGTTGACGCAGCTTGCTTCTTTCCTTTCTCTGAGGCAGATGCTTTTCTCCTGGGAGCCATGGATCTTGTTAGGGTTTTGAAAAGAGAGATATGGAGTTCTTTCTGTTGTTATGAGAGAGAGTGTGTTGGTGTTATGAGATAGTTTTGGTGAGTTTAAATAATAGAGAGAGTAAGTGAGGTCTTTATGAGGTTTTAATTTGGTGATTTGGTCAAGGTTTCATTGATTGGTCAATAGTAAGGTGGGAGGTTGAGAGACAATGAAAGTTTGACCAATATATTAAAAGCTCATACAAGTATCACATGTTAAAAATTAAATTGCATAGAAAAAATACACAGAAAATACTTCAGATTATGTGGTAAATCGATTTGCCCCTTGGTTAAATCGATTTACACAGAACATTTTTATGAAAAAATAATTTTCGTCCAGGGGTAAATCGATTTACATATTGTGTAAATCGATTTACACAAAAGATTTTATTAAAAAAAATGATTTGCTTCAGTGGTAAATCGATTGACATATGGTGTAAATCGATTTACTTAAAGAAAAATTTAAAAAATCATTATTTTTAACATTTGAAACAATGTCTAGCCACATATATATGTACATTAAGGTATAGTTAAGGATTGAGTGCACCTTATATATCTTGTTCATCGAGGATTCCAAGTTCACGACGAATTTTAAAAAATGCATCCTTTGCAAGTGGTTTTGTGAAGATATCCGCGAGTTGATTTTGAGTGTCCACGAAAGTGATCTCGACGTCTCCTTTGATTACATGATCTCGGATGAAATAATGTCTGATGTCAATGTGTTTTGTCCGCGAATGCATAACTGGATTTTTCGTAATATTGATTATGCTTGTGTTATCACATCGAAGAGGAATGCATCCAAGGTTTACTCCATAGTCAAGTAATTGTTGTTTTAGCCAAAGAATTTGAGCGCATCCACTTCCAGCCGCAATGTATTCTGCTTCAGCAGTGCTGAGAGCTACGCTTGCTTGCTTTTTGCATGACCATGAAACCAAGGCATTTCCAAGAATGTGACATGTTCCACTTGTGCTTTTGCGATCAGTTTTGCAACCTGCATAGTCAGCATCAGAATAACCAACTAGATTGCACATACTACCTTTTGGATACCATAATCCGACGTTGGTTGTTCCTTTGAGATATTTTATTATGCGCTTGACTGCTGCAAGGTGAGACTCTTTAGGATTGGCTTGATATCTTGCACATAGGCAAACGCTGAACATAATGTCAGGTCTACTTGCTGTAAAATAGAGGAGTAAGCCAATCAATCCACGATACTTAGTTATGTCAATAGAATTCCCTGATTCATCTGGATCAAGATAGGTGTCGAATCCCATAGGAATTTCACTTTCTTTGCTACTTTCCATCTCAAACTTCTTTATAAGGTCTTTACAATATTTTGATTGGTTTACAAAGATACCATGTTTGAGTTGCTTAATTTGAAGACCGAGAAAGAAATTCAATCTTCCCATCATAGACATCTCAAACTCTCCTTGCATCATAGACGAAAACTCCTTGCACATATTTTGGTTAGTTGAACCGAAGACAATATCATCTACATAGATTTGTACAAGTAAGGTATGATGATTAACATTTTTTATGAAGAGAGTGGTATCAACTTTACCCTTTACAAACCCTTTTTCACATAGGAATGCGCTTAGTCTATCATACCAAGCCCTTGGTGCTTGCTTCATCCCATAGAGAGCATTCTTCAGTTTGAAGACATGATTAGGATGTTTGAAGTCTTCATATCTGGGAGGTTGCTTTACATAAACTTCTTCATTTATGAATCCGTTGAGAAATGCGCTTTTTACATCCATTTGAAAAAGTTCAAAGTTCAATGAGCATGCATATGCAAGTAATAATCTTATTGCTTCCAAACGTGCTACCGGAGCAAAAGTTTCTTCAAAATCAATTCCTTCCTCTTGGTTGTATCCTTGAGCAACTAATCTTGCCTTGTTTCGAGTGATTATTCCATTTTCATCCATCTTGTTTTTGAAAACCCATTTTGTTCCAATGATACGTTTATTTCCTGGATTAGGAACAAGTTCCCAAACTTCGTTCCGCTCAAATTGGTTTAACTCCTCTTGCATGGCAAGGATCCATTGATCATCTTCTAGTGCTTGAGCCACTTTAGTAGGTTCAACTTTAGATACAAACGCCATATTTAAGCATGCATCCTTAAGATTTATCCGTGTAGATACTCCTTTGCTAATATCTCCAATTATGTTGTCAATTGGATGATCACGATGAGTTCTCCATTCTTGAGGAAGATCATCATCATTTTCATTTTGATGTGAAAGTTCATGTGTTTGTTCCTGATTGACAATTTTGCCATCTCCGCAGGAATTCTCATGAGATAGATCTATAGAATCATCATCATCACAAATAACAACTTCCTCCTTGGAGGTGTTAGATTCATCAAAAGAAACATGCATTGATTCTTCTATAGTTAAAGTTCTTTTATTGTAAATTCTAAAAGCTTTGCTAGAAAGGGAGTAACCAAGAAAAATACCTTCATCTGATTTTTCATCGAACTTACCGAGATTGTCTTTGTCGTTGTTAAGGACAAAACATTTGCACCAGAAAATATGAAAGTGAGAGATATTTGGTTTTCTTCCTTTGTAAATCTCATATGGAGTTTTCTTTAGTATAGGTCTTATGATCACGCGATTGCTTATATAACATGCCGTGCTTACCGCATCCGCCCAAAAATATTTAGGCAAACTTGAGTCACTTAGCATGGTTCTAGCAAGCTCCACCAAAGACCTATTTTTCCTTTCAACTACTCCATTTTGTTGTGGAGTTCTTGGTGCTGAAAAATTGTGGAAGATCCCATTTTCTTCACAAAATTCTTCAAATAGACTGTTTTGGAACTCTCCACCATGATCACTTCGGATTGATGTTATCTTTAATGACTTCTCATTTTGAACTTGTTTTACATATCTCTTGAATGCCTTGAATGCTTCATTCTTGTGCACTAAAAACAGAGTCCAAGTAAAACGGGAAAAATCATCTACAATAACTAAAGCATAAATGTTACCTCCGAAGCTTCTTGTTCTAGATGGACCAAAAAGATCCATGTGCAACAATTGAAGTGGTCTTGTTGTTGAAACCACATTCTTTGGTTTGAAAGTTGATTTGGTCTGTTTTCCCTTTTGGCATGCACTACATAATTTGTCTTTGATGAACTTCATCTTTGGTAGACCAATAACTAAGTCATGCTTAACCAATTTGTTCAAGTGCTCCATGTGAATGTGAGCAATCCTCTTGTGCCATAACTAAGCGTCATTGTTGTTTACCATAAGACATTGTACCTTCATAGACAAATCATCTAGAGTAATCATAAAAATATTGTTAGATCTTATACCTTTGAGTTTTACCTCATTGGTTGCCTCATCCATAATAAGGCATTCTTCTTTGTTGAATTTGATCTTGAACCCTCTATCGCAAAGTTGACTTATGCTAAGAAGGTTGTGCTTTAATCCTTCAACATAGAGAACATACTCAATTTGAATGGATGGAGGTGTGCCAACTATTCCAACGCCAAGAATCTTTCCTTTGGTGTTGTCTCCATAGGTGACATACCCTTTGGCTTTATGTACTAGATATGAAAATTGGTGTACATCTCTTGTCATATGCTTTGAACATCCACTGTCAACATACCAAACATTTGATGCGGATTTCAAGCATACCTACAAAAACAAATTATTTCTTGTTAGGTACCCAAGTTGCCTTGGGTCCTTCATAGTTAGTTCCCTTTTTCACCCATGTATAATGTCCACTAGCCATACTGAAATTTCTAATATAGCATGCATTGGGTGTGTGTCCAATAATACCACAGCAAAAACAGTTTGGAACAAATTTGCTCTTGTATCTAGGAAATTGTTTTCTTTTAGATACATTAGCCTTTTTCTTTTGATGATTATGAACAACTTGCTTCTTTTCTACTTTCTTGGGATTGGAGCTATTACTAGCCTTTACAAAAACAGTGGGATTGTTACTTGGTCTCTTAGAATTCACATAACCAAGACCTCTTTTATCATTTGGATAACGTTGTTGGCTTAGTAATCCTTCCAATCCTATTTGTCCTTTTTCATATCGTTCAATGACTCTTTTCAATTGAACAATTTGAAAGACATTTGATTCACACTTGGAGCATGCAAAGTTTTCCTTTTCTTTTATAAAATTTTGTTTTTGAAGATCAAAATCTTTAGTCATGGTGTCAATTTTTTCTAGACAAATTAGAAGTTCTTTTTCTTGGTTTGACACCTTTTTGTATAAACTTTTGCATTGTTTCAAGAGTTCATCAATAGCACCTTGAGCATCATCATCCAAAAGATTAAATTCATTACTAACCTCTTCTTCATCGTCGGAGTGATGTGATGCCATTAAGGCTAAATTTGCACATTCGTCGCTTTCCGATTCCGATGTACTGCTCATATCATTATCTTCCCATGCTATGTAGGCTTTCTTTTGTTTTGAGTCCTTTCCTTTGAATCTGTTTTTCTTTGGGAGATTTGGACAGTTTGGCTTGATGTGTCCTTGCTTTCCACATTCATAACATGATACATCTTGTGTTGATGTGGAGGCTTCTCTTTTCTTGAAGTGATTTCTCTTATGTGCATGAGATCCGCCTTTGTCATTTCTGCCAAAAAACTTCCCAAGTCTTTTCACAAGAAGCATGAAATTTTCATCTTCTTCCGGATTGTCTTCTTTTACCACTTCCTTTGAATCAATTTTTAAAGCAATGTTTTTGGACTTCTTTTCTAGATTCTCATGTTTTTCAAGTCTACCGAGTTCCGTTTCATATTCTTGAAGTTTGCCAAATAGTGTAGCGGAAGTCATTGCAGAGAGACTCTTCTTTTCCGAGATTGTTGTTACCTTTGGTTGCCATTCCCTAGTCAATGATCTAAGGACTTTCAAGTTGAGTTCATCATTTGACAAGGTTTTACCAAGAGAACTTAAGTGATTTGTCAAATGCACAAATCTCTTTTGTAAGTCAAGAATGGATTCTCCGGTCTGCATTCGAAATAGTTCATATTCTTGACTTAAGGTATTTAGCCTTGATCTTTTTACTTCAGCCGTTCCTTCATGAGTTTGAACCAAGGTATCCCATATTTCCTTTGTTGTTCTGCATGTCAAGCACGGAAAAATTCATCCATACTGAGTGCACCTTGAAGAAGGTTTATTGCCTTTTTGTCATAGAGAACTTTCTTTTTATCATCTTCGTCCCATGCAGTTTTAGGCTTTGAAGAGCCAACATCATTGATTACCGTTACCGGGATAAATGGACCATTTTCAACAGCATCCCATACTTCCTCTCCTTGTGCTTCTAAATGCGCCTTCATGCGTATTTTTCAAAAGTCAAAATATTCACCACTGAATAGAGGAGGCTTGTTGTTACTACCACCATCTCTGAAAACGGGTTGATGATTTGCGGAAGCCACTCTGGATCTCTAGGAGCAGGTTACCTATAACTGTAGCGATAAAAAATGTAGCGGGGTAAATCGGAGATCGGATTATTGATTAATTCGTCTCACAAAAAGCAAGAGTCGCCACCGCGCTTTATTATTTCCAAGGGAAAAGGGAAAAGAGCGAAATAAAACCCTAAATATGCAATGTAAAATAATACTTTTAAAAAGTAAAAATACAAGGCGTTTTGAAAAAAGATCTATGGTTCGGGGGTTGGTTATACAGTGGGAAGGTATTAGCACCCAATGTATCTATAGTACTCTATAGGAACCTTTTGAAATATCTGTTTATTAAAATTGTTCGTTTGATTGAAAAATAAATTGTTTTGGCCGAAAAAGGGGTACGGACGGGTTTTTGAAGAGACGACGACCTAATGTCGAAGTTTTTGCTTAAAAGGTATAAGTTTTGAAAAGATTGAATATTTGAGGAAAAATTATCCTAAGTTTTAATGAAATGCGAATGTTCGCGCGATTAGACTTGAGGACATGAAGTCGACAAATTTGATCGTTTTTCCCTTGGATTTAAACGTAAACAGAATAATCAAGTAAACAGAAAATTATGATAAATAAATGATATACAACAATTTAAATAAAAGACTAAGTGGGGTAAATATGCACTTTTTAGATTTTTGTTTAATATTAATAACGCAAGAGAAATAATTAAAGAAAATAAAATGTTTTAATAGTTTTCATTTTTTGCATTTTTAATATGGACAAGAGCAATGAGAATTAATTAAAAAATAAAAATGTTTTTTAGTTCTTAAAATTCTATTTTTTATATGTTTTTTTAGTATTAATATAAAGGTATTATTTAAAAATTATTAAATAATTCTAAACTTAAATTAAAACCTTAAAAAAGCTATTAACTTAAATCTAATAAAAAGGAATATTAAAACTATTAAATTAAGCCTAAGGTTAAACTTAATAAAAAATGGTCAAATATTAAAATTATCTAGTTAGATTACACATCTATTATTTGATTAAATAACTAATTAATTGAACTAATAATATTCTAAGAGAAAAACTAAAGGAAAAAAAAAGAGTATCAAAATTAAAGGGTGTGGATAGGCAATTGTATGGGCCAAAGGGACTTTAGGGGGCCCAAGACAAAGAGACAGGGAAGGGGGGGTGCATTAAAAATTCGTTTGGGCTTTGGCATTTGAGGTTAGTCCAATATGCTTCATAGTCTGTTTTTAGGGTTAAACAAAATTGTTAATTGAATTAGGGTTAATCCGAAAGTTTACAGCGCCGCTCTCTCTTGTTCACGCGTTCGTCTTCTTCGTTTCGCGTTCTTCTCCAATCGTCTTCTTCGCCTTTGCTTCGCTTCTGAGTCCTTTGCCACGGCCACCATCCTCTCCACTTTCTTCTTCCCTCCAATGGACGCTAGGGGGCGAGGATTTGCGGTATAATCGTTTCTATTTCGTGGTGTTTTCTGTTACGATTTGCATGTGTTGATTTTATACCTATTTCTGATTCTAATTCTCCAATTATTAATGGTTATTGAGGTACCTGAAAGAAAAAAGGAAGGGACATGTTACCTGGAGATGGAGGAAGGAGGTAGGGTGATACGCTTAGGAGGCCAAGGCAAAGGGGAAACGCGTGATGCTTGCTAGCTACTTGACCCTGGTACTCTGTATTTGTATCTTTCTTCTTCTTCCTTTGGTTCGCCTCTGTATGCTTCAATGTTGCCTTGATGCTATTGTTGAAATGAATTTTGACTAGCTTCTTTTCTTCTTCTTGCCTTTACTACTGTATGCTTTGCTGGGTTGCCTTGATGCTATTGTTGAAATGAATTTTGACTATGGTTGATGGTATTTTGAAATGGCTAAGGGTCTTACTGGTTTATTCAGGCTTTATGGTCTTGGTTTGAAACTGTAGGTTCTTTATGGTTTAGGCCATGCTGGTTTGATATTTGAATTGGTTTTGGTTTTACTGGTTTTATGCAGTAGGAATGGTTTTGATTTTGGTCATGGCAGGTTCTATGGTTTTAGGCCATATTTGTTTGAAAATGGTTATATGGTTTTTGATTTGACAGTAGATGGAAGGTTTTGGTAATGGTTATGGTTTTATGGTGTATGCAGATTTGTATGGTGTATGCAGATTTGTATGGTTTGAGCCTTTTTTGATGGTTTTGGAGATAGTAGGTTTTGAAATGGTTTATGCAGGTAGCAGGTTTTGAAATGGTTATGGTGTTTGTTTGACAGTAGGTGGAAGGTTTTGAAATGGTTATGGTGTTTGTTTGACAGTAGGTGGAAGGTTTTGGTAATGGTTATGGTTTTATCGTTTAGGCCATATGTTTTACTGGTTTTTATGCAGTAGGCTATGGTTTGAAATGGTTAAGGGTCTGGCTGGACAGTTTTTTGGTTATGCTTGGAGTGGTTTTGATTTTTTGACAGGGGGTTCTTGAATGCAGGTTGTATCTTTTGTTTATGTTATAGTTTTTGAGTTTTTTTTTCGCTTTTGGCAGGTTGAACTCTCTTCTCTCTTTGAAGGGATTGTGTTGTTATATCAGCCTCCTTGGCCTTTGTTTACGTTATAGGTTTATGGTATATTGGTATCTTTCTTGATACACTGCACCACACTGCTCCAACAGTTTGTTTGTATTCCTTTCTTATGCTTTCTTATTTCCTACTGAGTTACTGCTGCAGTTTGTTTTGTATCTCTTCCTGCCTAAACCAAAACCTGCAAAACCATACTTCTATCTCTCTTCTCTCTCTTAGTACCAAATGATACATTAAAATGATGTATGTTGTACTTGTTCTGAAATTGCATAGGCTGGAAAATGATGTAAGTGGGCAATATGCTTTGCTTGCAAATTGGTTTTAAAATTGCATATCCTCTTTGACTTGCAATGTAACAGTAGAGGAGACTATTTGTTTTGACTTCTTCCTATATGCATGGCATGGTTTACGTTGCAATTTGTCTTAAAAATGCATATGTTGTTTTGTTTTATGCATTTTATGTTGATTTATGCAATGGCTTTTGAAATGAAATGATTTGAGATTATGCAGTTTACAATTAAAATGCAATTTTGACAAAAGAAATGAATTTGTGCATATTTAAATTTGTGCATTCATTTTTGAAAATAAAAATCCATCCCTTTTTGTGAACCGGGAGAAATCCCGCGATTTGCAAAAAAGGGTAAAAACTGATTCCAGCAGTTTGCTTTTAATGATGAACACTAAAAATAATTTTCTGCTTTTAATTATTTATTTATTTCTGACTTTTTCTTTTAATTGTTTTGCAGGTAAAATTAAATGAACAAACAGAGAAGCATTGGATAGAAGATTTAGAATTTAGGAAAAATTAGAATAGTTTTTATTTCATTTTAAACTTTGTAAAAATTATTATTGTAAATACGTTGTAAATAAATACAGTATTTACACAACAATTGTACAATTAGAATAAAATGAATAAAATCCCAATACTTTGCCAATTAATTCTTTCCTTCTCTCTAATTATTTATTTTATCGTTTATAATTCTTTAAATTATATAATAACTGAAAATAAATTTCAATTACTTAAATTCAGAATAATAAACAATTAAATAAACATCATTTGATCAATAAACTTTTCTTCAATCTATTCCATTATTTATAATTCTCTAAATTATAATAACTGAAAAAATAAATTTCAACTATTAAACTTAGGATAATAAATAATTAAATAACATTGTTGATCAATTAATGAACTTCCTTTCCAATATTTATTATATTATTTATAAATCTTTCAATTATATAATAACTGAAAATAAATTCCAATTATTAAATTTAAGATAATAAATAATTAATAAACATTGTTTCAACATTGATCAATTAATAAACCTAGCGTTCAAAAAATAAACAGCTCTCGACTTGAAAAAGTTATGAATTTTAATCTGCTTTAAAAAAAATTGTTAAAAATAGGTCAAAACTCTTGCAATGCAATGATGCAGATGGGAGATGGTATCTTAGGTCAAAATTTGGGGTACAACAGCTGCCCCTATTTAAGTTTCTTCTATCCGAAGATATGAAGATTAAAATCTTCGTTTCGACGAGATTGAAGGTACTTAAATACATAATACGCAAATTTTGCTCTAAGATACCGCCATTATGTTTGATATGAATGCAGTGACTGAATCCACAGAGAAAAATATTGTATGAAACAAGACAATGCTGGAGAAATCAAACACCAACAAAACACAGAGACATGGATTATACACTACTGGGGAAACGAGCCATCGATTTCAAGTAATGGACTCTTGACAACGAATAAATTTGAGGGAATACGACCTCTGACCCTATCAAAGAAGGCATCTTGCATAGGCCATAAAACAGATTATTGACCCAAAACAGTGAGTTCACAACTCGAGGTCAAAGATAGGCAAAAGATGTATCAATTTTGCTGATGACGGATTGCCGACTTCTGAAGGTAATGATTCATGACAAGCTTCTCTGCGAGATTTCCCGAGACATACTCATTAATGCTGAGATAATAAGATTGTAGATACACAAGCTGCTCAAATAAAGAAGCTGCCACCTGCCGTCTTCCCAAAAAGTATTATGACATACAAGCTATTCAAATAAAGAGGCTGCCGCTTGCTGTCGTCCAAGGGTGTCAATAACACACAAGCTGCTCAAATAAAGAAGCCGCCACTTGCTGTTTTCCAAAGAAAATACCAATAACATACAAGTTGCTCAAACAAAGAAGTTGCCACTTGTTGTCTTCCAGAAAAATAATAACATACAAGTTGCTCAAATAAAGAGACTGCCGCTTGTCGTTTTCCAAAATAATAACGCACAAGTTGCTCGTGAAGAGCTGCCGCTTGTCGTTTTCCAAAAATAATAATAACGCACAAGTTGCTCGTGAAGAGTTGTCGCTTGTCGTTTTCCAAAAATCATAATAACGCACAAGTTGCTCGTGAAGAGCTGCCGCTTGTCGTTTTCCAAAAATCATAATAACGCACAAGTTGCTCGTGAAGAGCTGCCGCTTGTCGTTTTCCAAAAGATAATAATGACACACAAGTTGCTCGTGAAGAGCTGTCGCTTGTCGTTTTCCAAAAATCATAATAACGCACAAGTTGCTCGTGAAGAGCTGCCGCTTGTCGTTTTCCAAAAATCATAATAACGCACAAGTTGCTCGTGAAGAGCTGCCGCTTGTCGTTTTCCAAAAGATAATAATGACGCACAAGTTGCTTGTGAAGAGCTGCCGCTTGTCGTTTTCCAAAAATAATTCAGAAGGGAATTGCAATGACACTGGCAGAGAATAGAATCTTCGTCAAAGAAAATCATGAGTCAATCCTTCCCGAGGAGATCACATACTTAAACGTGCAAAATAAATGCACCATCCGTCTAGGTCGCGATTTCACTGGGGAAAATCAATGAGATAGCCTATGCAAGAGGCAACAACTTCATCCAGGAATAACCAGAGAGAAAACAGTCAAACAAGACTCTACCCAATGAGAAAGTAACTTGGTCGGGGATTCATCCTATCCAGAGATGGACAAGGTAAGCTAAATCAAAAATCATCCATGAGGATTAGCTCAGTTGGGGAATTTAGAAAGGAAGCACATTTTCTGCCTAAGCTAACCTTCTACTTGGAAAGAAACATGTACGTTGTTTGAATAAACACAGTACAACCCAAAAATCAATGGCAAATGTGAATATGCATGCTGATATGAATGTAAATGAATAAATGAATGTTATGCTGACGAAACGAGCAGGCGGAATATCTTGAAGACAATAAGATGTCACAGCATGATAGATACTCGGCCAATCTTAAAAAGACGGAAAATAACTGGAACTGGAACCCCAAAGCAACGTCAGAGTGTATCACGCTACAAGGCTCAAATCCTCTGAGGAGAAAAGCATTCAAATCCAATCTTACAATACCAATAGACCACTGGCAGGAGACAAAGCGTACCACACTTCAGAAATCTCCCAAATAAAGATAACTGAAACAAATCTTAACTGGGACAACTGGGGAGTCACCAAACTTAGCACCACCAGAAACACGAGCTTACACAACTAACTCCTCATGATGATTTTGAAACGAAACATGTTCATCATGCAAGGATAAATTACTGTATTGTTTTGCATTTCATGGCTTGACCATCCTCGGAACAACTGTTAATATTCCTTTCATTATTCACGACACATCTTTTAAAATAAGAATATTCTAAACAACTTTGTTTTAAATATTTCCGTAAAATTAAAATTTTGCCCACAAAAGGTAAATGCTAAAATTTCATTAATAAGATGGTAATTCGCTAACAACGCGACTCCAACGGTTTACAAAAGTTTGGGAAATAGTACATGAAAGAAAAAGGTTACACAAAACAATGATCACTATTCTCCCTAACAACTTCGAATTCCGACATGTGTTCAAATGCCAAGACTGGTCTGACCAAAAGCTTGCCTAAGCTGCCCCTTCGGGTTTTCAACTTAGCAAACTGTCAACTCAAACCTAAGCGAAATACTTCTTGACTGCATCGGCGTTCAAGGGACGCGGGAGCTCATCACCGTCCATATTAGTGAGAATCAAAGCACCTCCAGAGAAAACTTTCTTAACGACATACGGTCCTTCATAATTCGGAGCCCACTTGCCCCTAGAATCAGGTTGGAAAGATAATATCTTCTTGAGCACAAGGTCACCTTCTCTGAACTCGCGCGGTCGAACCTTCTTATCAAAAGCCTTCTTCATTCTCTGCTGATACAATTGACCGTGACACAATGATGTCAATCTCTTTTCTTCAATTAAATTCAACTGATCATACCTACTTTGACACCATTCAGCCTCAGAAAGTTTAGCTTCCATCAACACTCTCATAGACGGAATCTCAACCTCCACGGGGAGTACTGCTTCCATACCATAAACTAGGGAAAATGGGGTTGCGCCTGTTGAAGTTCGAACTGAAGTACGGTATCCATGCAGAGCAAACGGAAGCATTTCATGCCAACCTTTATAAGTTACCACCATCTTCTGGACAATCTTTTTGATATTCTTGTTAGCAGCTTCAACGGCCCCATTCATCTTCGGTCTGTAAGGAGAAGAATTATGATGTTCGATCTTGAACTCTTCACAAAGCTCTCTCATCATCTTGTTATTCAAATTCGAACCATTATCAGTGATGATCTTGCTCGGGATACCATATCGACAAATGATCTGATTCTTGATAAATCTGACTACCACCTGTCTGGTTACATTAGCATAAGATGCTGCTTCCACCCATTTAGTAAAATAATCGATCGCTACCAAGATGAAACGATGACCATTTGAAGCTTTGGGTTCAATCATTCCAATCATATCAATGCCCCACATAGAGAAAGGCCAAGGTGAAGAGATAATGTTGAGGAGGGTCGGTGGCACATGCATCTTGTCCGCATAAATCTGGCATTTATGACACTTCTTCACATATTTGCAGCAATCAGATTCCATCGTCATCCAATAGTAACCAGCTCTCAACATCTTTCTAGCCATCGCATGTCCATTGGCATGAGTGCCAAAGGATCCTTCATGTACTTCTTGCATCAGTATGTCTGCTTCACGTCTGTCTACACATCTGAGCAAGACCATGTCGTAATTCCTCTTATACAAAACTTCTTCATTGAGAAAGAAATTGCTTGCTAATCTTCTCAACGTCTTCCTATCTTTATTGGATGCCCCAGGCGGGTACTCTTGAGTTTGAAGGACAGGTTTAATGTCATAGAACCATGATTTGTCGTCGGTAACCTCTTCTACTGAGAACACATGAGCAGGTCTGTCAAGGCGCATAACTCGGATCGTGGGCACATCGTTCCAACCATTCACTTGAAACATTGAAGACAAAGTAGCTAAAGCATCAGCCATTTGGTTCTCATCTCTAGGGATATGATGTAATTCCACTTTGTTGAAGAAAGTTAACAATCTTCTAGCATAGTCTCTGTAAGGGATCAAACCAGGATGACGAGTCTCCCATTCTCCTTTGATCTGATTAATCACCAATGTCGAATCTCCATAAATATCAAGAATCTTAATCCTTAGATCCACTGCTTCTTCGAGACCCATAATACATGCCTCATATTCCACCATGTTGTTCGTGCAGTCAAATTTCAATCTCGCCGTGAACGGGATATGAGTACCTCGGGGAGTGACGATGATTGCCCCAATTCCAATTCCATAAGAGTTCACAGCTCCGTCAAATATCAAACCCCAATGCGATTCGGGATCAGGTCCTTCTTCAGGTAACGGCTCTTCACAATCTTTAGCTTTCAAGTACATAACATCTTCATCTGGGAAATCAAACTTGATGGATTGATAATCGTCAATTGGTTGGTGAGCCAAATGGTCGGCTAAAATACTCCCTTTAATTGCTTTCTGAGTGTGATACTCAATGTCATATTCAGATAACAACATCTGCCAACGGGCTATTCTTCCAGATAAGGCGGGCTTCTCAAAGATATACTTGATCGGATCCATTTTGGAGATCAACCAAGTGGTGTGGTTAATCATATACTGGCGCAGACGGCGAGCAGCCCAAGCTAAAGCACAACAGGTTTTCTCAAGCAATGAGTATCGAGACTCACAGTCTGTGAATTTCTTACTCAGATAATATACGGCATGTTCCTTTCTTCTAGTCTCATCTTGTTGACCAAGCACACATCCCATAGAGTCTTCCAATATAGTCAGGTACATAATCAAAGGTCTTCCTTCCACCGGAGGAATCAAAATGGAAGGTTCAAGCAAATATTCTTTGATGCTATCAAAAGCTCTCTGACAATCTTCTGTCCACACACATCCTTGGTTCTTTCGGAGAAGCTTGAAAATCGGCCCACAGGTAGCAGTCATATGAGATATAAATCTAGAAATATAGTTTAGTCTCCCAAGGAATCCTCTTACTTGTTTTTCCGTCTTGGGTGCGGGCATTTCCCGAATAGCTTTGACTTTATCAGGATCTACTTCAATACCTTTCTGACTGACAATGAAACCCAGAAGTCTTCCAGAACGAACACCAAAAGTGCACTTGTTGGGATTCAGACGGAGTTTATACTTTCTCAAACGCTAGAATAACTTCAACAAATGTTCCAAGTGATCCTCCTCAATTTGTGATTTGGAAATCATGTCATCTACATACACTTCGATCTCCTTATGCATCATGTCATGGAACAAAGCAGTCATGGACCTTTGGTATGTCGCACCAGCATTCCTTAGACCAAATGGCATAACCCGATAACAAAAAGTTCCCCAAGGTGTAATGAAAGTTGTCTTCTCCATATCTTCTGGTGCCATCTTGATTTGATTGTAACCAGGGAAGCCATCCATGAAAGAAAAGACTTTGAACTTGGCGGTACTGTCGACCAGTACGTCAATGTGAGGTAATGGGAAGTCGTCCTTTGGGCTAGCTCTATTCAGATCTCTATAGTCTACACACATCCGAACTTTGCCATCCTTCTTAGCAACAGGCACTATGTTGGCTAACCACTGAGGATAGCCCGATGTAACAAGGAAACCTGCATTAATCTGCTTCTGAACCTCCTCTTTAATCTTGTCAGCCATATCGGGACGAGTCATTCTCAGTTTCTGCTTAATCGGCGGACATTCAGGTCTCAACGGTAAACGATGCTCCACAATATCGTTGTCCAAACCCGGCATATCTTGGTAGGACCAAGCAAACACATCAACATACTCTTTGAGAAGCTCCAACATTTTCTCTTTAACCTCTGGGATAAGTAATGCTCCGACTTTGACTTCCTTTCTATCTTCTTCATCACCCAAGTTGACCAACTCTAAAGGTTCTTCAAACGGTTGAATGATCTTCTCATCATGCTCAAGCAAACGGGAAATTTCAACAGGAATCTCTTCATTATCTTCTTCTTCGGCTCTGAACACAGGGAATTCAAAGTTGGGAGAGGGCATAGGATCATTGTTTTCGATGGTTAAGTCATGGATTAATCTGCACATATGATTATGCTTTATTTTAGAAATCGATTTGTGCAAATAAAACAAAAAGTTATTATATTTCCCTATTACTACCAATTAATTTTCATTACTATTTCCCAAAAAAGCGAAAAATAAAACAGTGGTGGACAAAATAACATTTTTATTCATTGAAGGGAAATACTTGAAACAAAGAGCCCAGACATTTCTCTTTTGCCTTGGGCAGAGCAAAAGGAATTATTTTTCATAGCCCGACACAAAAATACTTTTCGCCTTGGGCAGAGCGAATTTTTTCAAAGAAAAACAAAACGAAACATTACTCAGAAATGTGCATAACAATAGGAACATCAACAGCTATCCAGTTTTGGCAAGCCAATCCATGCGTCACAAAATCGGGTAAATCCTCCTCGGAATCGTCCTCTATGATAGCATCAACCTCCGGATGTATAAAACCTGCACTTCGGAAAACCTCTTGAATCGGACGAACAACCACCTCTTGCTTGACTCTCGCAGACACGGGACGAAAACCAAGACCTTCCCCAGATTTGTTCTCGGGCAAAGTCAACACCTGGCCCCATCCTTCGGCCGAACCACTTTCCACCACTCGTCGCGCATCCTCAAAAGAAGAAATGGATGCCCCTTGCTTCTTCACTTCATTCTTAGCAACAGATAGACCTTGGAACTGGGTTCCAACATCCTCATCAGCATCAATAAAAGAGAAGGATGATAAATGGCTTACCACCATAGCCTGCTCTCCACCGATCATTACTAGCTTCCCATGCCTCACAAACTTCAGTCTCTGATGGAGCGTAGAGGTGACTGCCCCTGCATCATGGATCCATGGACGACCCAATAAGCAACTGTAGGCAGCACGAATATCCATTACTTGGAAAGTGATTTGAGAAGTGTGGGGACCAATTACTATAGGAAGATCCACTTCACCAATGACAGTCTTCCTAGAACCATCAAACGCTTTAACAATTACTCCACTAGGTCTCATGGGAGCACCTGGATATGAGAGCCGAGATAAAGTAGTTTTGGGCATCACATTCAACGATGAACCTGTATCCACCAACACACTTGACAAAGTATCATTTCCACAACTTATTGAGATATGCAAAGCCATATTATGGTTTCTCCCCTCCTCCGGGAGTTCTTCATCACTGAAACCAAGATTGTTACACGAAGTAATATTTCCCACAATTCCATCAAATTGGTCAACCGTCACATCATGATCTACAAAAGCCTGGTCCAAGACTTTCATCAAAGCTTCTCTATGGGCACCAGAATCCCTCAGTAAAGCAAGCAAAGAAATCTTGGAAGGAGTTTGCAAAAGTTGGTCCACAATCTTATATTCACTTCTCTTGATAAGCTTCAGAATCTCATCGTCCTCAGGGTGAGGGATAGGTTCACTGGATCGGCCTATCTCGACCCTTGGTTCAACATTTCTCACTGGAATTTTTGCCGGTATGGGCCTCCTGACTTGAACTTCTGGTCTCTTTAAAGGTACTGCTGCAAAGACACGTCCACTCCTCGTAACTCTACTCACATCAGCAATGTTAACAAAAGATGGCCTTGTCGGTATAGGGACTTCTACCCCATTCTCAATCATTGTGGCATTATACTTATACGGTACAGCTTGGTCTGACTTGTAAGGCACAGGACCAGGTGGGTAAATGGTCAAAGGAGCAACAGGTGCAGTCTGACTGTCGTAAACGATCTCTACTGGTTCAGGCAAATTGAATTGTGGTATTATAACATTCACTTCATCCTCCGGATCTCTGTCATATGTAATAGTGATAACTCTCTGGTCTAACAACTTCTGAATATCCTCCTTCACAATAGGACAATCAACCTCTCTTGAACAAAACTCACAAACATCATAATCATGCTGATTCCTAACAAAGGCAAGTCTTCTCAAACTCTGATGTAACCTGATCAACGACTCTCTTATGTGTTCAACTTGAAAAACTCGAAACTTTCCCAGACAACCTTCCACCATATTCACTGAAGCTGCCCCATGTCGAGGCAAAGGATTATCTCTAACATTTGGATTAACATCCTTGAAAGACAAGATACCATTCTTAATCAACCTCTGCACGTCCGCCTTCAGAGCAAAGCAATTTTCAAGGTTGTGCCCCGGCGACCCTTGATGATATTCACAAAACTGATCCGCCTTGTACCACAGAGAAGTACTATTCGGTGCGACAGGAGGAGGCTTTGTCGTTATGAGGTTCTTTCTGATAAGAGCAGGGAACAATTCAATATAAGTCATAGGAATGGCATCGAACTGCGGTTTTCTTGGTGAATGGTTTTGATTGTTGAATGGATAAGCCTGTTGTCGAGGCTGCTGCTGAAATGGCCGTTGTTGAGTTGGTGGGGTTTGATGAGCTGGGTTCATCAAAGCTGGGCGGACAGCCGGAGTGACTGCCGCAACGTGAGAGTAACCTCTCCTTGGTCTCCCTGGGAACAATGCGCTGACATCCTGCTCTTTTCTTTTCGGGAAAACACTTCCAAACTTCTTAGTACTGCTAGACGGACTTCCTTCTTTAACCAAACGCCCTTCACGAATCCCTTCCTCTAACCGCATGCCCATGCTTACCATTTCGGTGAAGTCACTGGGTGCGCTGGCGATCATTCTTTCATAGTAAAAGGAACCTAAAGTCTTCAAAAATATCTTAGTCATCTCTTTCTCCTCAAGAGGTGGATAGATTTGAGCAGCAATTTCACGCCACCTCTAGGCGTATTCCTTAAAATATTCTCTGTCTCTTTGCGACATCGCCTGGAGTTGATCCCTGTCCGGTGCCATGTCAACGTTATACTTATACTGGTGGACAAAAGCTTCGCTAAGATCGTTGAAGTTGCGGATCTGAATACTATCTAAACCCATATACCACTTTAGAGCAGCATCCGTCAAACTGTCTTGAAAATAATGAATCAATAAGTCATGATCATCGGAATACGTAGACATCTTTCTCACGTACATAGTCAAATGACTTCGAGGACACGAATCACCCTTATATCTTTCAAAGTCTGGCACTTTGAATTTTGCTGGAATCTTGACATTCAGAACTAAACAAAGGTCATGCGTGTTCTTCCCAAACAAATCCTTCCCCTTTAACGCTCTGAGCTCCTTCTGCATTTCCTGGAACTGATCCTGAAATTCTTCCATTCTATCAAAGAGACCCAAACTTTCAGCAGGCTCGGCATGATAAGTAGGTTCATTCAAGTATGGCACGGAGTGGACCACAAGAGCGACAGTTGTCATTACCGGTTGCAGAAAAGGTGTTACAGACGGGATTACCGGCGGCATGGCAGTTGTCTCTGGTTGAGGGAGAGACAAAGCAGGTTGAAACAAAGGATGTACGGCAGGATGATACCCTTCTGGCACAAAGTTGTAAGGCATTCCCCACGGAAAACCTTTCAGCATCTGATGTTGAAGCGGAGAGTTGATTTGAGTCACAGATGTTGGGACGGTGACAATCTCGGAAACCACTGGAGTTGAAGTCTGAATCTCAGCAGCTGTAGTCGATGGCTGATTCTGAACAGCCACCAAACTTTCCACTAACGCAGTTAACTTTTCCATCTTGATACGAAGGATAGCAACTTCCCCACGAAGCTCATGATTTTCCTGTTCCAGATCTTCCATTTTCCTCTGACGATTGGCTCGAGTGTCGTATCGGTGAGACAGCTTGACAACCTTTGGAGTGGAAAAAGAAACAAGGATAAGACTCTAAAAAAGTGTGAAGTGAAATGTTGAATGATGCATGATGTGCGATGCAAACGATGATTCATTTTAATAGTTTTTCAAGGAACTTCGATAATTTTGCACATATCAATGGTAAAGGAATTTGGAACAACAAAAACTCAATCCATTAATCAAAAACAATAAATTACAACTTACAATTTTGGAATAACAAAACAATAAATTACAACTTTGGGATAACAACCCAATAATAAAAGCAGTAAATTACAACTTTGGAACATGAAGCCCATAATAAAGCAATAAATTACAGCTTTGAAACATGAAGTCCATAATAAAGCAATAAATTACAACTTCGGAGCATGAAGCCCTTAATAAAACAGTAAACTACAACTTTGGGACATGAAGCCCTTTTACAAAGTTTTACAAAAATGACATTAATAAAATAAAACTAAAAGCTAAAGATCACTCTGAAACATCGGATGAAGGACCAAACACCAACTGTAACCGGAGCTTCTTGATCTTCTCTTCATAAAAGTCTTCCATCTCTTTCTTCTCAGCTACCAGTCGATCAATGATTTCCTTTTGCGGATTAGGAACAAGAGCAACGCTTACCGAACCTTCCTTCTTTCTCTTCCTTTCACTAGCATACTTCTTCAGCAAAGCATCCTTTTGACGAAGCTTCTCATCATGATCAATGAACTAACCGTCTTGAATAAAGAGTAAATCCTCCTTTTCCTTTAGCTGTCGAGTCAGGACTCGATTCTCATATTCAGACATATTGTACTTTTCTTTCCAAGCATCTCTCTCGGACTTCATCCTGGCCAGATTTCCTTGGTATTCTCCTATATTCGCGATAGGGATAACAACAGATGATGATGCAACGGTAGGGAATAAAGGTTTCTCAAGTTTATAGGGCATCTTGAGAGTGCAAGCCCTAGCACGGACCCACTGTAGGTAAGGCTCCAAAGAAACGGCACCCCTATGTCCTAACATGTCTCTCCCTTTCCTATGGATGTGGCGCCAAGCTCCTTCGATCTCCCTCTTAGCTGCCTGATGATCTTGTCCTTCTTGAAGGAAGAAACCACTCACATGGATGCTGTTTGGCTTATCTCTCATCGGGTACCCAAACTGACGGCGCGCGAGAACAGGGTTATAGTTAATTCCACCTTTCGTACCAAGAAGAGGCACGTTAGGAAAAGCACCACAGCTATCAATGATCTTCATGTCATAGTAAACTCGATTATACCAATCAATGTCGAAATGAGTGAGAGCCATAATCTTTGGCGCCCATCGCGGTTCCTTCTCGAGATCCCAGAAAACATCAGACCCAGGTAGATGAGAAACATACCACTGATACAGCAACGGTGCATAACAAATAATCATCCCTCCTTGATAAGAGTTTCGAAGATGGATGGAGTAGTAGGCATCTCCTAGCAGCGTAGGGACCAGATTTCCAATCAAGAAAATTTTGATGGCGTTGATGTCCACAAACTTATCAACGTTAGGGAACAAGAATAAACCATAAGCAAGTAAAGCAAAGACGTCTTCAAAGGCAATAGTATCTTTTATCTCAACAAAATGACGAGCTTTCCTCAACAAAAACTGCGCAGACAAACCTCGGATTCCCCCTTTTGTAGTCATGTTCTCCTCTATCTCTGATTTCTTCAAGTGGGTGATGGTTGTTATCTCGTGAGATTTGGGTTCCTCTTCTAAGCCAGAAAAAGGAACACGGTCGGTGATCGGCAAACCAAGTATGTAGGAGTACTCTTCTAAGGTGGGCATCAACTGGTAATCCGGAAAGGTGAAACATCGGTACAAAGGATCGTAGAATTGGACCAACGTATTAAGAATTCCTTCCTTCATCTTGCGCTTCATGAGAGGTATAATGGACCCATACTTCTTCTGAAAATCCGTCGGGTTCTCGATCTTTGGAATTAAACTCTTCAGTTCTTCAATCTCAGGCTCCATAAAACTAAAGCTTCGAGTGTTTCTCCTTCCAACTTCCATAATAACCTGAGATGTCTGCAAAAATCATTCCGAAGTTCCTTGAAAAACAAGTTTTTCCACAAAAAATGTTGATGAATGCATGAATGAATGATAATGCAACAGTTACACACAAGTTTGCAAACATGGGGTTCAAAGGTTCAACGTTCAGCATGGAGTCGAGGGTAAAGCCCACCCAAAGGTATGTACTATTGGTTCAATCACACCTGTAAGACAAGGTTCTAAGAGTTCCCAGAGTCTACATTCCTCCTTCGGATATTACCAACGTCTTGATTACTCAATAATTAGCAATATTCTCAAGAGAAACTCGTCCGAGCGTAGCATCGCGTAACAACTACTTCCGAATTACTCCGTTATAGTCTCCGCGCTACACCTAAAAAGGCCAAGATGGGTTAGGGTTCTACGGTCCTCAACTTCTCGGGCTCCTAGGTCGAAAATAATAATGTCTTCCCGATTACTCGGTAAACAAATATTAAGTTCAAGAGGGCCTTCCATTGAGTGGGGGATCTCATGCCTCCTTCTTCGGGATTACTCCCTCAAAGTTAACATGACTGTACCGCCCGTCCTATTCCTTAAGTGTAACTTAATCCGGGTATAGGATTCGTCCTTCGGAAAAACCCAAACACCCCAATTTAAACACATAATCAACAAATCAAATAATAATAAAACAGATAAAACAAATTAGGCTTAACCCACTTAGGGATGGACCAGCAAGAGGTCAATCTTTCCCCAGCAGAGTCGCCAATTCTGTAGCGATAAAAAATGTAGCGGGGTAAATCGGAGATCGAATTATTGATTAATTCGTCTCACAAAAAGCAAGAGTCGCCATCGCGCTTTATTATTTCCAAGGGAAAAGGGAAAAGAGCGAAATAAAACCCTAAATATGCAATGTAAAATAATACTTTTAAAAAGTAAAAATACAAGGCGTTTTGAAAAAAGATCTATGGTTCGGGGGTTGGTTATACAGTGGGAAGGTATTAGCACCCAATGTATCTATAGTACTCTATAGGAACCTTTTGAAATATCTGTTTATTAAAATTGTTCGTTTGATTGAAAAATAAATTGTTTTGGCCGAAAAAGGGGTACGGACGGGTTTTTGAAGAGACGACGACCTAATGTCGAAGTTTTTGCTTAAAAGGTATAAGTTTTGAAAAGATTGAATATTTGAGGAAAAATTATCCTAAGTTTTAATAAAATGCGAATGTTCGCGCGATTAGACTTGAGGACATGATGTCGACAAATTTGATCGTTTTTCCCTTGGATTTAAACGTAAACAGAATAATCAAGTAAACAGAAAATTATGATAAATAAATGATATACAACAATTTAAATAAAAGACTAAGTGGGGTAAATATGCACTTTTTAGATTTTTGTTTAATATTAATAACGCAAGAGAAATAATTAAAGAAAATAAAATATTTTAATAGTTTTCATTTTTTGCATTTTTAATATGGACAAGAGCAATGAGAATTAATTAAAAAATAAAAATGTTTTTTAGTTCTTAAAATTCTATTTTTTATATGTTTTTTTAGTATTAATATAAAGGTATTATTTAAAAATTATTAAATAATTCTAAACTTAAATTAAAACCTTAAAAAAGCTATTAACTTAAATCTAATAAAAAGGAATATTAAAACTATTAAATTAAGCCTAAGGTTAAACTTAATAAAAAATGGTCAAATATTAAAATTATCTAGTTAGATTACACATCTATTATTTGATTAAATAACTAATTAATTAAACTAATAATATTCTAAGAGAAAAACTAAAGGAAAATAATAAAAAAAAGAGTATCAAAATTTAAGGGTGTGGATAGGCAATTGTATGGGCCAAAGGGACTTTAGGGGGCCCAAGACAAAGAGACAGGGAAGGGGGGTGCATTAAAAATTCGTTTGGGCTTTGGCATTTGAGGTTAGTCCAATATGCTTCATAGTCTGTTTTTAGGGTTAAACAAAATTGTTAATTGAATTAGGGTTAATCCGAAAGTTTACAGCGCCGCTCTCTCTTGTTCACGCGTTCGTCTTCTTCGTTTCGTGTTCTTCTCCGATCGTCTTCTTCGCCTTTGCTTCGCTTCTGAGTCCTTTGCCACGGCCACCAGCCTCTCCACTTTCTTCTTCCCTCCAATGGACGCTAGGGGGCGAGGATTTGCGGTATAATCGTTTCTATTTCGTGGTGTTTTCTGTTACGATTTGCATGTGTTGATTTTATACCTATTTCTGATTCTAATTCTCCAATTATTAATGGTTATTGAGGTACCTGAAAGAAAAAAGGAAGGGACATGTTACCTGGAGATGGAGGAAGGAGGTAGGGTGATACGCTTAGGAGGCCAAGGCAAAGGGGAAACGCGTGATGCTTGCTAGCTACTTGACCCTGGTACTCTGTATTTGTATCTTTCTTCTTCTTCCTTTGGTTCACCTCTGTATGCTTCAATGTTGCCTTGATGCTATTGTTGAAATGAATTTTGACTAGCTTCTTTTCTTCTTCTTGCCTTTACTACTGTATGCTTTGCTGGGTTGCCTTGATGCTATTGTTGAAATGAATTTTAACTATGGTTGATGGTATTTTGAAATGGCTAAGGGTCTTACTGGTTTATGCAGGCTTTATGGTCTTGGTTTGAAACTGTAGGTTCTTTATGGTTTAGGCCATGCTGGTTTGATATTTGATTTGGTTTTGGTTTTACTGGTTTTATGTAGTAGGAATGGTTTTGATTTTGGTGATGGCAGGTTCTATGGTTTTAGGCCATATTTGTTTGAAAATGGTTATATGGTTTTTGATTTGACAGTAGATGGAAGGTTTTGGTAATGGTTATGGTTTTATGGTGTATGCAGATTTGTATGGTTTGAGCCATATTTGATGGTTTTGGAGATAATAGGTTTTGAAATGGTTTATGCAGGTAGCAGGTTTTGAAATGGTTATGGTGTTTGTTTGACAGTAGGTGGAAGGTTTTGAAATGGTTATGGTGTTTGTTTGACAGTAGGTGGAAGGTTTTGGTAATGGTTATGGTTTTATCGTTTAGGCCATATGTTTTACTGGTTTTTATGCAGTAGGCTATGGTTTGAAATGGTTAAGGGTCTGGCTGGACAGTTTTTTGGTTATGCTTGGAGTGGTTTTGATTTTTTGACAGGGGGTTCTTGAATGCAGGTTGTATCTTTTGTTTATGTTATAGTTTTTGAGTTTTTTTTTTCGCTTTTGGCAGGTTGAACTCTCTTCTCTCTTTGAAGGGATTGTGTTGTTATATCAGCCTCCTTGGCCTTTGTTTACGTTATAGGTTTATGGTATATTGGTATCTTTCTTGATACACTGCACCACACTGCTCCAACAGTTTGTTTGTATTCCTTTCTTATGCTTTCTTATTTCCTACTGAGTTACTGCTGCAGTTTGTTTTGTATCTCTTCCTGCCTAAACCAAAACCTACAAAACCATACTTCTATCTCTCTTCTCTCTCTTAGTACCAAATGATACATTAAAATGATGTATGCTGTACTTGTTCTGAAATTGCATAGGCTGGAAAATGATGTAAGTGGACAATATGCTTTGCTTGCAAATTGGTTTTAAAATTGCACATCCTCTTTGACTTGCAATGTAACAGTAGAGGAGCCTATTTGTTTTGACTTCTTCCTATATGCATGGCATGGTTTACGTTGCAATTTGTCTTAAAAATGCATATGCTATTTTGTTTTATGCATTTTATGTTGATTTATGCAATGGCTTTTGAAATGAAATGATTTGAGATTATGCAGTTTACAATTAAAATGCAATTTTGACAAAAGAAATGAATTTGTGCATATTTAAATTTGTGCATTCATTTTTGAAAATAAAAATCCATCCCTTTTTGTGAACCGGGAGAAATCCCGCGATTTGCAAAAAAGGGTAAAAACTGATTCCAGCCGTTTGCTTTTAATGATGAACACTAAAAATAATTTTCTGCTTTTAATTATTTATTTATTTCTGACTTTTTCTTTTAATTGTTTTGCAGGTAAAATTAAATGAACAAACAGAGAAGCATTGGATAGAAGATTTAGAATTTAGGAAAAATTAGAATAGTTTTTATTTCATTTTAAACTTTGTAAAAATTATTATTGTAAATACGTTGTAAATAAATACAGTATTTACACAACAATTGTACAATTAGAATAAAATGAATAAAATCCCAATACTTTGCCAATTAATTCTTTCCTTCTCTCTAATTATTTATTTTATCGTTTATAATTCTTTAAATTATATAATAACTGAAAATAAATTTCAATTACTTAAATTCAGAATAATAAACAATTAAATAAACATCATTTGATCAATAAACTTTTCTTCAATCTATTCCATTATTTATAATTCTCTAAATTATAATAACTGAAAAAATAAATTTCAACTATTAAACTTAGGATAATAAATAATTAAATAACATTGTTGATCAATTAATGAACTTCCTTTCCAATATTTATTATATTATTTATAAATCTTTCAATTATATAATAACTGAAAATAAATTCCAATTATTAAATTTAAGATAATAAATAATTAATAAACATTGTTTCAACATTGATCAATTAATAAACCTAGCGTTCAAAAAATAAACAGCTCTCGACTTGAAAAAGTTATGAATTTTAATCTGCTTTAAAAAAAATTGATAAAAATAGGTCAAAACCCTTGCAATGCAATGATGCAGATGGGAGATGGTATCTTAGGTCAAAATTTGGGGTAGAACAATAACCTGCTCTGATACCAATTGTAAGTTTAAGATTGCGCCTATGAGGGGAGGTGAATTAGGTGGTGGTCGATTTTTGACTTATTTTATACTTTCTGGTTTTGATTTAGTGCTTTGAAAACTGTAAAGTACAGAAAGTAAAGAGACACGGAGAATTATCCTGGTTCCTTCCACAACCCGGAAGTACGTCCAGTCCCCTTGCAAACACCCAAGAGATTTTACTATTTTGTTAGAACTTTTACAAGACTCTTCCTAGTCTTATCAACTAAAGAACCTAACAAATAACCAAGAGCACCCTCTTGGATTTCCAATAAGTCTAATGAGAACAATCCTCTCAAAAGATACCTCTTGTTTCCAACAATGGACAACAAGGAACAAAAGTAATCTAATACTTAATTCCAACAATCCTGGAAATAAGTTACACTTTGTATGATTTTATGAAGTATGATTTCTTGAAAGATGTTGATCACATAGAGTGACTTCTTTGAAGTTTCTTCTTTCTTCTCTTGTAAGCAATTCAAACTATAACACAATGGTTAGATAATGCTCAAAGATTTCTGTTCTTTATATGTGTGAAAGTGCAGAAAATCTTTGTTCTTAAAAGTTAAGAAATCTGAAGTTTGAATATTTTACAAAGTTCAGATTTTATTGCATAAGAGAAGAGTTGTTTTTGATTTGAAAGATTTTGTAATATATAGTAATCAAGATACCTTTCCAAATGGACACTTTTCTGTTTGAAAAACTTGATAAGATGCAATGTTTGATCATGCAACTATTGGCGAAAAGGTGTGAAGGATATCTTGAAACCAGTTCAGATTTTTCAAAATTTTCAATGTGTAAATCGATTAACATAAGATGCAAATCGATTGCACGGGTTTGCAACATTCAGAATTTCAAAAAATGTGAAGTGTAAATCGATTAGCATGTTGTGTAAATCGATTTACAAGAGTTAAAAAATTAGTTTTTTCTATGATCAATCGATTTACACAACATGTAAATCGATTGCTGGCAGGAGCAATCAGTTTTTTGAAAAAGCATGTGTAAATCGATTTACAAAAGATGTTAATCGATTTACAGCAGAGAAAAACTTAAAAATTGTTTTGAAATATAATTGAAGTGTTGTGGCAAGTGTGTATATCATTTTTGAGCATTTCTAATCAATGTATTTCAATTGAGAATTGATATACTTGATTGCTTGCCATGATCCTTGAAGCTTTGAGTGAATGATGCTTTAAGTTAATTTCCACTTCTTTTCCTTCTTGCCATAATGCTTGTTTGTCTTTCATCAAACTAGCTTGTTTGTCTTTCATCAAAACTAAAGTTGAGTTGAGGCTTGAGATTACAAAAAGGAGGAGAAGTATAATGATTTTGATGAACTTAAAAGAAAGGCATCATAATAAATAAATGATATAAAATGATATGCATTTACCACTGGCGTATGTTTGTCTGTCTGTTAATTAACCGAGGAACTCTGAACAAGTTCACTATGCATTCTAAGACATGTTAAAATGAAAGAAATATGTTTAATATCTTAAATACTAATTGTTCATATATTTAAAGATGTATACTCTATGAACATATGTTCAATAATCAGATAAACCCAATACTGTTCAGAAGTTGAAAACTTTCTGAAAGTTAAAGTTATCTTAATTTTGGTATCATAATGTTCAGAAGATGTAAAATGTCTAAGAATATGATATTCAGAAAATAAGAATAAAAAGCAGATGTCTTCCAGAAAATTAGAGCAAATCAGAAGTTGAAGACTGTCTGAAATTCCAGAAGTCAAGACTCTCAAAGATCTCAATATCTGATATATTGGAACCAAGGGAAGTTTTACTCAAATGGTTCAGAGTCATGATATTCTATCTTCATCAAGTCATTAACTCAGGGGGAGTATCATAAAAGGAAAGTATTCCTTACCTTTCTAATTTCACTAATCATGATTATATGTACAAAATTATGTCATCAAAATACATAGTTTTGTCATCATCAAAAAGGGAGAGATTATAAGAACAATATTTGGTTCTGCAATATTATCTATGAGTTTTGATGATAAAAAATGAGTATGTTTGTGTGAACAATTTTGTTCCACTAATGTTTGTTATTATTGAGTACTTAACAAACAGGTTTTGCTTTTGATGGATGGTGTGGCTAAGACATTAGAAGATAATTAGTTCCACTTATGCGCTACACAAGTTTTGTTGACCAGTAGCAAGACACTCCAGAAGGCTCTCAAGTGTAAGCCTTGATATTTGTCTAAAGAAACCAGTCAGAAGATCTAAAGACATAAGTTTCTACTTACGTCCAGATGCTGAAGACTCAAGCTTCTAAAGACAACATGTTCTAAGGAAATAGACAGAAGATCTGAAGACAAAAGTTGACACCTAAGTCCAGATGTTAAATACTCATGTTTCTAAAAGACAGTTTGTTCCAAAGAAACAAAGTTAGATAATCTGAAGACAAAGTTTCAATTTAAGTCCAGATGCTAAAAACTTAGTTTCTAAAAGACAACTTGTTTCAAAGAAGACAAAGTTAAAAGATCTGAAGACAGTGTTCCTAACTGAAGTCCAGATTCTAAAGACTTTGTGTTTCTAATAACAAGGTTCTAAAGACAGGGATTCTTAAAGAACCAAGTGCTAAAGATTCTAAAGACAAAAGGTCTGAAGATTCCAAATACTTGAAGTTCTAAAGGTCTAAGGTTATCTACAATGGGTTCTTAAGACCAAATGTTGAAGACTCTAAAGACACAACTCTTAAGACTATGAAGACTTGAAGCTCTTCTGATCCAAAGGTCACTACAACGGGTTCTCACGACCAAGTGCTGAAGACTCTGAAGACGCGGTTCTGAAGAATCTGAAGACTTGAAGTTCTGAAGACCTTATGTTATGTTCCCTCTTCTAACCTCAAGCTCGCAGAAGCCTCTGAAGTGAAGAAGGAAAGAATGTAACGATAACACGGTGCAATAGCACACAGTACAAAAAAGGTTTATTCCACTACCTCTCCACTAAATTGAAGTGTGGAAGAGATAAGGACGTAGAATTACTATTTATAATGACTCTTTTTCAAATAGCCAACGAGTCTATTTTACTTGGCTATATAAGAAAAGAATCATATTATGATACGGTGGGAAGAACTGGCTGTTTTTTGGAATGCTGGTTTGCATTTTGCGTTTGTTTTCGCAAAATGTCGCGGTAAGCAAGAGTCACCACCGACTTTTATTTTATCCAACAAGGAAAGGAAAAAAGCATAGAAAAATTCCTTTTTCGAGATATTTCTTGGGTTCGGGGGGTAGATTTATAGAAAGGGAAGGTATTAGCACCCTTTCTATTTGTAGTTATCTACGGGCTCTTAGGTACTTGCTTAATTGTTTTCAAAATTGCTTTCTTTGTGCTTGTGGGTTTGAAAAAGTTTTTGTTTGAAACTTCGATTTAACTCTTGCTTCTGTCCTCAAGAGTGTAATGAAGTGTTTTGAAAACTTTGTTCGAAAAGTGTAAGTGTGAAGAGTTTTGTTTTGAAAGAGCAAGTATCTAAGAGCTAATCTACCTACTCGAAAGAGGAATCCTTCTATGCTAATTTCCTTTGGACAATTCTATCCCACTATTAGTGAGTAGGTAGCGTCATCCTTGGAGTTTGAGGGTCAATTCGAATGAGGTACATACGGTCACTAAAGCAATGTTAGGACGCCTTAGCGGTAACCCTAATGTCTTAGATCATTTGTTTGAGGAAACAATATCTGAGGCAACCGTTTCGAGGCAACTATGATCTTTAGACAAGAGGACGACCTCTAAAACGACCTATACTCAATGACCGTGTACGAAGGCAACCAAGTGGGGTGTACCCTAAGAGTGCGCATGTGCGAGTGTATCGTTTTCAGTTATTTTTATCTTTACACATGTTAAGGGTGATCTAATTTGGTTTTAAGATTAAGCATTCAGTCTTGTCATGTAAACCCTATTATCAAACATCTAGCAGTTATAATTTGCGGAATTAAAATGTGGAAATTAAATTACAAGGCGTCAGGTATTTACATCGCCAAAAGCAACCCTTTGAAAATAAAATAAAATAAAGCGGTAAATAAATAAAATGTCCTAATTATCTATTACATACCAGAAGCAGATACATAATTGGATAAAAATAAATAAAGCGCGACGCGAAATTAAATCGGATGCACCATTAGGTTTTGACCCTTTTTTAAAGGAAAATGTTTTTTGGTTATTTTTATTTAAGAAAGGAAATTAAATCCTAAATTAAAAGCTAAATTAATTAATTAATTAATTAAATTAAATGGAAAAAATAATTAATGACAGATTTTTGGGTTTTTGTTATTTTAAGAAAGAAATTGAAATAATTAATTTAGGATTAAAACCTAATGATTTTTTGTTATTAATTTTAAATATTTACAAAAATAAATTAAAGTTTCCTAGAATTAAAAACCTAAGTTAATTAATTAGTATTTATTATTAAAAAAAAAAGAATTCTGAAATTTATTGGATAAAAATATTTTTTTGATTTTTGATAAAAAGGAAAAATTTTGATTGGTTAGTAATTGATTAAAATGAAATAATTAAATTAAATACACAAAATAATTAAAAAAAAGTAGAATAAATGGGCCTGATTGGAGGGTGTAGGGAGAAATTTTCTTAGCCCATTTGATGTTGGTCCGTTTGACCTTTGAGATTCCCTGCATGTGCGTTGACTTGCTTAGGATGGACCTTCAATATCTGACCAACAGATCTGGCCCTTTGGCCATTTGGCGCTTGAATTGGTGAGGGAGTATGGTGTGAATCTAGCTTGACCATGCATGTGATTATCTGCAAGGAATTAGAAAAATGCAAATTGCTGGAGGCAGGGATCGAACCCCTGACCTTTATCCTTTGGGTCTTTAAGCACCTATGTGGCAACCACTGGGGCATGTTGATGTTTTGTTAATATTAATACAAACAATATAATATATATATATATATATATATATATATATATATATATATATATATATATATATATATATATATATATATATATATATATATATATATATATATATATATATATATAAAAAACAAAACAATTGCCAGAAAAATAGAAAAAAGCACGCAATATTTGAATTGCCCAATGGATGGATGCCACGCATCATCCCTGACCTCCCAACTGTGGCTAAAAGTGCAAAGACTTATACCAACAGACAGAGGTCCGTAGCTATAAGCTTGGTATGTTCCAAAACCTTGCATAGGCCATGAAAATGCATTCTACGAGCATGGTTGAACTCGTCATCTCCTCCTGATTGCAACCATGCCCTTCATGTGGACCAATTGTACCTGAAACAGAAAACCCCAAAAAAACTCCAAGAACCCTAGCTATGGTGATTCTTGTTACAGATCATATAAATGAAATTCGTTAATACCAAAAGCTTGCAAATGTTCTTGTGATCACAAATATGCAATTATTTTGCTCAATGGATGCCAGAATAACACAAATCGAATTCAAGAACAGGGGTAACTCGCGTGAGACTTGCAGTGCGCTAGGAGGTCTGGAAACGCA
This sequence comes from Vicia faba, assembly GCA_948472305.1. Lineage (NCBI taxonomy): Eukaryota > Viridiplantae > Streptophyta > Magnoliopsida > Fabales > Fabaceae > Vicia > Vicia faba. Next base: position 1,238,293,099 of record OX451737.1, read on the forward strand.
TTATCTGGATCGGGTTAGCTTGTGAGAATTGCCAGGAAGCGATTGGGATACGTCTCAGGCCTTGAAAATGCCTCCAACCTTGATTTCGATCTCAAGCTTTTTTGTGATTTTATCAACTTTGGTTTTGCCTCTACCAATGCACTATAACCCTTATTTTCGTGCCTCTAGCTTGCTTATGTATTGTGCATTGGATTAGGGTGAAAAACTTGGTCCAAATCTCTCCATATTGATGATTGCATATTTCATTTGATCTTCCATTAAAACCTTTCCAAACTTGATCCAAATCATATATTCTTGTGCATAAATACCTTGATATGTATTCAATTACCATGATAGCTGTATATGGAGCTTGAAATAACCAAAAAATCATGTGTTATCAATGCCTTAGATTTTATGTGATTTTATTTGATTTATAATAAATTAATTCAAATAAAAATAAAATGAAATAGTAAAAATGAGATATGGACATATGGCCAAAGCTAGAGCACGTGGGCAATAGGGAAAACTCAAAACAAGTGAAAAATAATGGGCCCATTTGGCAAAATTTGAAGTTTTGGGGATAGTTGACTTTTGGCAATTTTGCAAAAAAGTCCAACTTCAACAATGCATAACTTCTTCAATTTTGAACTTTTCGATGTGTTCTTGTACTTTTTAGAAATATTGAGATGTCCTCTAATCAACCCTTTTGGTCTCATCTCATTTTTATATTCCATTCTCAAGTTATAAGCTTTGGAAAAAAAGGTGTTTTTGTTGACTTTTCAAAATAACCGATAATGTCCAAATTCATAACTTCTTGTGAGTGCATATTTTGAACTTGGGGTATGAAGATGGATTGTAGGGAATTGCATCCTCTTCAAAATGAGCTTTGGATGGGTCATTTCTCATAAGGTATAAGAAAGTTATGCTTGGTCAAAGTTGAGTTGACTTTTCCTACAAAACCCTAATTTAGCAACTTTTGAATCTTGATGATTTTTGAGCAATCCTTGATGAATCATGATCAAAACTTGATCAAATGATGAAATATCCTTCAAAATGAGAATGTTGACAAAAAATCTTGAAGTTTGACTATTTGTAGGTCACAGTTGACTTTTGCCCTAGCACAGTCGATTTTTGGACCTTTGAGCAATTGATTGAGCAAACTTCCTCTGCAAGTCCTGAAATTTGACATGGATGATCTTGAGAACATATTAGGAAATTGGGGAGCACTTGAGTTCATTTGGACTCAAAGATATTGATGCAACACAAAACCCTAATTTGGGGTAGACTGCCTTAGGAGATAGCTTGTCTGACAAACTCTTGAGCAACCTTGGGCAACTTAGAGATTTTTCTTGCAATGCTTTGAGAAATATGGGAGGGCAAATTTTGGGGTACAACAGATGCCCATGTTCAATCTTCTTAAACCTGAGGATGTAGATTGGCTTTTGTGCCTTTCGTGATCCGAAGGTGGAAGATGATTGAACACTAGAGTGCCTAGAAATTTGCACTCGCATGAAGTGGTATCAGCCTTATGATGTCGGGAATGTGCTTACAGATTCCATTTGGAGATTGGTGACAAGTAGATGGGCTTAAAGATGCCATCGGAAGGAGTGTCGATCACCTAAGAGATTCCTTAGCGAAAGCTTGCATACCTGCTGTTGTGGAAGATTCCGCTGGGGAAGTCTGGTCTTTGTTGAGATTTAGGAACTTGCCTGTACTTCAAATGAGAGAACATCTCTGTTAAGCTTTAAGAACTTGTCCGTAATTCAACAGGGGGGAAACATCTTCATCGAGATTTAAGAACTTGCTTGTAATCTAATTGAGAAAACTTCTCTACTGAGATTTAAGAACTTGTCTGTACTTCGACGAAGGAACTTTGTCGAGATTTAGGACCTTGTCTGTAATTCAACTGAGGATAATTCTGTTGAGATGTAAGAACTGGTCAATAATTCGACTGTAGGGAAACATCTTCATCGAGATTTAAGAACTCGCCCGTAATTCAGCTGAGAAAACTCTGTTGAGATTTAGGAACTCGTCTGTAATTCGACGGAGGAACTTTGTCGAGATTTAGGACTTTGTATGTAATTCAACTGAGAAAACTCTGTTGAGATTTAAGAACTGGTCAGTAATTCGACTGTAGGGAAACATCTTCGTCGAGATTTAAGAACTCGCCCGTAATTCAACTGAGAAAACTCTGCTGAGATTTAGGAACTTGTCTGTAATTCAACGGAGGAACTTTATCGAGATTTAGGACTTTGTCTGTAATTCAATTGAGAAAACTCTGTTGAGATTTAAGAACTGGTCAGTAATTCGACTATAGGGAAACATCTTCATCGAGATTTAAGAACTTGCCTGTAATTCAACTAAGAAACTCTGTTGAGATTTAGGAACTTGTCTGTAATTCGACGGAGGAACTTTGTCAAGATTTAGGACCTTGTCTGTAATTCAACTGAGGAAAACTCTGTTGAGATTTAAGAACTCGTCAGTAATTCGAATGGAGGGAAACATCTTTGTTGATATTTAAGAACTTACCCGTAATTCAACTGAGAAACTCTGCTGAGATTTAGGAACTCGTCTGTAATTCGACGGAGGAACTTTGTCGAGATTTAGTACCTTGTCTGTACGTCAACTGAGAAAAACTCTGTTGAGATTTAAGAACTTGTCAGTAATTCGACTGAGATAAAAGTTTCATAGCTTTGAATTTTGTGAGAACTTAACTGCATCCTTCCTGAAAGGTAAAGGTTAGTTGTATGTAATGTATGATATGTATCAAGCAATGATGTTCTCAAAATAAATGAGATTGTGTTGTATGATGCGTATATGCATGTGCCATGATGTATGGAAATGTAATGCTTTTAGCTGGGGAAAATAAATCCCAGATAGCTGCTGGAGAAAAGAGTTGAATTCTTCGTTTCCGCTAGGGATAGCGAATGAAGATGATTGTGAGAATAAACCTGCAGAAGAGGAAAACTCTGTTGGGGAATAAAATGATAAGGAGATTACTCTGTGGGGAAGAGATGTTTTATAGAGGATTCCACTGATAAATTCCGCAGGGGATGAATTACCGTTGCTGGTGATAGTGAACCTTGTTGGGGATTGAATTCCTGTTTGTGAAAGGAAAGAACTTCGCTGGGGATGGTCTTTTAGTTGCGACTTTACTGGGGATAACCTTTTAGACTCTAATGGGGATAATCTTCCAAAGTCTACTGGGGATGATTCTCTAAACTCCACTGGGGAAGCTTTTTCAGACTGCGCTGGGAAAAATTTCAAACTCCACCGGGGATATCTTGTACTCTGCCAAGGAATATTCTTATACTCCGTTAGGGAATATTAAGACCTTGCAGTGCTGATGGTAGATAAACTCTGCTTGGGGAGAGTATTACTGATTCATTCACAATTGCGAGTCTCAGCTGGGGAGAGTTAACATTGATGTCTTTTCTTACTCTGCAGGGAGTGAAAGTATTTCAGCCACATTCTTCAGCTAAATCTACCTTCATACCTGGTGGATAGAGTAACTGTAAATCTTGGACAAACTTATTTGCCCCTGTTTCTGATATTACAAGTAATCGTCTTTTGTTTCGAATGTAAATATTCATGAGAAGCAATTAATGTCAAATGCATATATCAAAAATGAACATTGGACGTTCTTTGCAAAACAAAACAGAAAAAGGAAAAACAGTTGAAATTTCTTTGAAAATGACTTGTATTGATTTTGAAGTTTGGCCTGTAAATAGGCGTTTTTGTACAAGAGGCTGGCATCCTAGTAAAAGAACGCTGCCGAATGTTGTACCCCAAAATTTTCCCTCCCATATTCTTCAAGATCTGCAAAGAGCATGCTTCAAAATCTCCCCAAGGGTTGCATAGTCCAATGGCCTCCTAGCAGTCAAAAACTAGGGTTTTGGTTCTGACAAAGAAATTGAAATTTTCAAGGGTCCAAGCAAGTCCCGCATGCCTATAAACATTGTCAAGCATCCTTATGTCAAGTTTCAAGACTTACAGCACAAAATTGCACAGTCAAAAACCCTAATTGCTCAACAGTCAACTGTAGGGGCAAAATGGTCATTTGACAGTCAAAATTCAAATTTTTGGTCAACATCTTATTTTGAAGCCACAAACATCATTTGATCAATTCTTGATCATGATTCTCAAGGCATGGCTCAAAAAGTCTCAAGATGCAAAAGTTTCCATTTTTGGACAGTTGAAAAAGTCAACTGTAACTTGACCAAGGCATAACTTCCACATGGTTTATCAGAAAAATTCCATCCAAAGCTCATTTTGAAGAGAAAGACATTTCCTACAACTCCTCTTCACACTTCAAGTCCAAGAAATGCTCTCACAAAAAGTTATCAATCTCAACATTATAGGTCATTTTCAAAAGTCAACAAAAAGGCACTTTAAGTCAAAGACCATAACTTGAGATTGGTAAATCAAAATGATATGGGACCAAAGTAATTGGTTAGAGGACTTCAATACCTTTCCAAAATGTCCAAGAACATGATCAAATCTTAAAAATTGAGCAAGATATTCCTTGTGGAAGTTGGGAAATTTTTGGGAATTTTGAAAAGTCAACTTTGCTTCAAATGCCTCAAAATTGCTAATGGGCCTCAATTTCTTCCAAGAATCATCACCCAAAAGCTATGCACGACCCATTGACCCAAAGGGGAGTTATTTTCTTATTTTTAATTTATTAATTGAATTTTTAAATCTATTAATTCATTTAATTCAAATTAAATATGAAAAAATACTAAATGCCACCTTTCAAATCTTTTTATGCGGTATTTCTACTCATCATAACCTCAGGATTTCGTGCATCACTAAAAAGGCAAGAATTGGCATTGATTGGCATCAAAAAGACATGAAAAAGATTGAAAAAGATTACATTAAAAACCAAATATTTGATTCATGAATGCAGAGGTTTTGGACTTGGATTTCTACCCTAATTCGTTCCATATACATAGAGAAACAAAAACCTAATCACAACAACCTAGAAGCTGCGCTCAAAGCCAAAGAATAACTTTGCACTTTTCACCAAAATTTTCAAAACTGAAAACTGTATTGCAGGGTGTTTCAAGGCAAAAGAACGATCCCACAAGCTTGCCAAGGTTACCAGGGATCTATTCCAATCAAAACCATAGTCTCTAACCTCAAGAATCGGTAGAATGAGGCCGCCCTGTTCTTGATATTTTTCATATTCGTACTTTGATTTATATGCATATTTCATACATTTTAAATGTTGATTTGTATTAATATGGACTCACTGAAGCTTTTGGTATATGTTAATTGAACTAATCTTGCTCGTAGCGAAAGATACCATTGAAATGTTCTATGGTTTCAGAAGCTTCCATTTGGGGCTTTGAACATCTGGAAAAATTAAGCCATAAGACCAGGACCATTGGATTCGTGACCTTCATACGAACTAATTCCATACATCGCGCTCAATTTATGATCAACGATACTCTAATCGCTATTTTTGTGTTCTTCATTTAGTGGGGGTTTAAAACCCCCGCTATCCATTCTTTATTTCTCAGGTAAAAACAAACAAACGAAGAAGAAGGTTGGTTGTCATCCTATGGTTGGCTGATTCAAATAACTGGCGCTTTTTTTATTTTGTTCCACTAACCTGTGCTTTCTCTCTCTTATTATTTATATCCCATTCCATTTACAAAGAAAACAAACAGCACAATTGGCAAGGCGTTAGCATGGTAAACGTTGGGACCTGGGTTCGATTCCCAGGTCCCCCACTTATTTCATATATTTTGTTTTAAAACGCTTTTGTGCAGCATGTTCTCAAAGGTTCGCCATATACCTTCGCCAGCTTGCCTGCCACATGTCCAGCAACGCCCATCCAAAGGTCATGATGAGAGTCCCAGGGTACACACCAGTCAATGCCTCCACACGCAAGTCTGAAAAGTCAAACAGGCCAAGCTTCTATTGGGCCAAACTACTGCTGATCATACCTCCAAATTGGGTCTACCACCCCTCTAGTTTGTATTTCTCTCCTTCATTCTTTTTATATTTTTTTGTTTGTTTTAATTTAATTACTTTCTTTTAATTCTTCAAATTAATTTTTATAAAATACAAAAAAACAGAAAATCATAAAACAATAAAAAAAATATGCTTTGTTAATATTAATTAATATTATTTTGTAAATAAATTTAATAATTAACTTAGTTTTTATTTTAGGTTTAATTCTAATTTTTTTTAAATAAACTAAAAAGTTTAGAGATTAGGGTTTTAATATTTTTCTTCTTTTTCTTAATAAATAATTTATTTCCTTATCATCATTATTATTATTCTTAATTATTTTATAAATAACTTGTAATCAAATAATTAGGTTAAAAATAGTTTAGAATTAGGGTTTTAATTCCATTTAATTTCTCATTAAATTCCATAAATACAAAAACTCCAAAAAATAAGTTCTTGCTTTTATTTAATTTAATTAATTTACGATTTCGATTTAATTTCTTTAAAAGGGTCCAACGCCCTCGCATTCTCGATCTTATTTCTTTTCGCACATTTGCTTTTATTTCCCTTTTTAAAATTTCATGTACTTGCCCCAAAGCCTTGTAATAGATTAATTAGGGTATTTACTTTCCGCATTTTTATTTATTTCAAATCGGGTCTTGGTTTAATTTGGCGATGTAGACCCGCGCCTTTGTAATAGCGTAGGACTTTTAATTCCGCACCTTTTAACTGCTAATAATTTGCATGAAAGAATGAATGGCCAAAAATAAAATCAAAGCGTAGATCGCCAATGCATGAACATGACAAGATAAACATAAAATGACACACAGTTCACACTCTTAGGGTACGCCTCATTGTTGCCTTGCCCCTCGAAACGTGGTCGTCGAGTATAGGACGTCTTAGTGAGTCCTTATGTTCCATTGATCTAGTTGCCTCGAAACGGTTGCCTCGAAACAAGTTGCCTCGGAATAAGTTGCCTCGGAATGGTTGCCTCGGAATAAAAAGATCAATGGCATAAGGGTAGCTTCAAAGGTGTCTTACTATTGCTCGGTGACCACACTGTCCCTAATCCTCGAATTGACCCGAACACCTCCAACGGTGGTGCTACCTATCTCTCAATGGTGGGATGGCACTATCTTAAGGACATTTACACAGACGAATTCCTTAGGGTAGGTAGATGACTCATAGATACTTTCTCTAATTCAAAACAAATCAAAAATCTTTTCACACCGACACTTTTCAAAAGGCTTTCAAAAACAACTTTTCAAACACTCTTGAGGACTGATACAAGAGTCGAACTGAAATTTTAAAACGAAACTTTTTTAAACCCACAGTTGAAAAGCAAACAAACATTTTGAAAACACAATGAGCAAGTATCTAAGAGCCCATGGATAACCATGGATAGAAAGGGTGCTAACACCTTCCCTTTCTATAAATCTACCTCCCGAACCGAGAACTAATCTCAATAAGGAATTTTTCTGTGCTTTTGTCCTTTCCATTTGGAGAAAATAAAAGACGATGGCGACTCTTGCTTCCGCGACATTTTGCGAACCAGCGTTAAACAGTCAGTTCCAGATCCACCGATCACAGAACTGGCGACTCTGTTGGGGAACTCTTTTAAAGTGAGGTGTACCTTAGGACTAAGATCACTGTGTTTTCAATTGCTTTGACTTGTTTGCTTTAAATTGTGGGACTGTCTTGGGAGTTATATAGATCCTAACCCGGATCTGGGGGATACCTTCTTAGAAAGTAGCAACAAGGCTGTGAGGGAACTGTGCGGAGTATACCGACATGGTTGAAGCAGTCTGCTACGTTGATGTGGCACTTTGGTGTGTACCGGTAACCCTTGAGTTCAGTCAAGGAGAGTACGGGGCCTCCATGTGGTGTCGTGAAGCATCAACTGACCTTAGGAACCTTAATTGAACTATCTTGGCCTCTTTAGGGTAGTGAGATAACTGACTTTGGTGCAGTCCGAGGTTGGTTGATACTCGATACTACACTCAATTGAGGGTTGCTTTCCTGGAATATTTCGGTCGCCAGTTCAGTGGCTAAATCGAAACGATGAACAATGAAAGCAATCCAGTGATATTGGGACCCTTAGAACCCGGTTACTTCTAATAGGACAGGTTGAACCCACCAACTTCAAGAGGGTAATACCCAGACCCCATGCTGGCCTAAACTCTAAGGGCTTGTCTTGTGTGACTTGTGTGCCTTAACATGTTTGCCTTTGTAAATATTTGTGGTGTGTTTAATCATAGCATCATGACATCATACAGCATCATATGCATTGACTAACCATTTCAGGGGTTCGAATCTTCATCTTTGTTCTTGTTTTGTAGGACATGGAAACTGTTCGCAGAAAGACAATTCAGATCAGCCTTGTAAGGATCCCTCCTCAGCTTAAGGAGCTTATATCCAGGATTCCTGAGAGCTCTTCATTCAGTGAAAGGCATGAAAGACTCATCAGCTTGGTCAACACCAACATTGAGGAAGATATGATAAAGGTCTTGTTCCAGTTCTTTGACCCTCTGCATCACTGTTTCACTTTCCTGGATTATCAACTGGTGCCTACATTAGAAGAGTTCTCCCGGCTTTTGAAGATCCCTATCCTTGGTCAACTACCCTACAACGGTACGGAAAAGGAACCCAAACTTGAAGAGATTGCTAAAGCCTTACACCTACAATCATCTGACCTCAAGGGACATTGGGAGGTTAGAAATGGCATCAAAGGGTTCTTAGCCAGGTTTCTGTTTGAAAAGGCCCAAGAATGTTGGAACTCCCTTGACTTACAAGCTTTTGAAGAAGTTGTGGCCCTCCTTGTCTATGGTTTGGTGTTGTTCCCTAACCCAGATCAGCTTATAGATATCAGTGTTGTCCAGATCTTCATGTCCAGGAATCCTATACCTACGTTGCTGGGGGACATCCTTCACTCATGTTACACTCGAACCATGAGAAAAAGAGGTGTTCTTATGTGCTGCACTCCTCTCCTGGGAAGGTGGTTTATTTCGCATCTTCCACAATCAGTTTTGAAGAACGAGCGGGGTTTGAGATGGTCACAACGGTTGATGACTCTTACACATGCAGATATACATTGGTGCCCTCGGTCCAGAGAGGATGTCACTATCATTGATCGTTGCGGGGAGTACCCTAATGTTCCGTTACTTGGAATCAGAGGAGGTATTACTTACAACCCATGCTTGGCTTGAAGACAGTTTGGTTATGCTCGGAGGGATGGCCCTCATGACATGTTAATTCCTGACATAGTTTTTGACTTCGACAACGATGCACAAGGACTTCGCCAGAGATTTATCAGAGCTTGGAGGATGCCCAGTAAGATAGACAGCAGGACACTGGGGCACAAGAATTCCATCCCATTGGAACCTTATCTCAAGTGGGTACGAGCCCGCTCCCAGAAGTTAGTAATGCCATATCCTCATGTTCTCCCTATGATCAAAGAGCCAGTATTGGAAGGAGAGGTTTCCTACACCATTCAACATCCTGACATGCCCACGTCCTGGGAAGAGATGCAGAAGAGTTGGATCCAGCTTAAGGAAGAACGGAATTCTCTTGAGACCAGTCTACATGCTAGTGAAAGGAAGGTCTTGGAGCTCACCCGCCTATTGCACGAGGAGAGGAATCTCAACACCTACATTGCTCCGAAGAGGATGCGTAGTGTCTTTTGGGATTGATTTGCTTTGTAACATGTGCCCATGAGGCTTTGATGTACTGAACAATTATTTCCTTAATGATAATGTGTGTTCCTTTTTTGTCTACAACAAGTTTGAACTTTCGAACCCTTGAATGCATTGCATAAACACATATCATTCATCATGTGCATAGCAGGTTTCCTTCTTTTCAGGTTGCTTACTGTTCTTCGCTGTTTATTTCAGCATCATGAACCCTGACTCATCATCAACCGAGATGTCTATCAAGGCCCTTCAGGCGCAGAACACGCAATTTCAGGAGCTGATCATGGGTTTGGCTCAAGGCCAAGAAGAGCCGAAGGCTTTACTCCTGAAGAAGGAGAAGAAGAAGAAGAGAACTGTTCTTTTCAACTCGGGCCGGAGGTTTGGTAATACTCTGCAGAATGAGGAAGTTGGTTCTTCTGTAGGCAAGAGCAGTCCCCAAGGGGGAAAAAGTCCTAGTCCAGTAGTCTCTGACAACGAGACTGACTTTAATGAGGAACAGTATCCTCCTGCTGAAGACCGGTACAAGCAGCTGGAAGACAGACTGAATGCAATGGAGATCCAACAAGTGCCTGGGCTGGATTTCGGAGATTTGGGCTTATCTACTGGTGTGATCATTCCTCACAAGTTTAAGGCACCATCTTTCACCAAGTATGACGGGGCGTCTTGTCCCAAGCTACACCTCAGATCTTATGTGCGGAAGATTCAACCGTACACAGTGGACAAGAACTTGTGGATCCACTTCTTCCAGGAGAGTCTTTCAGGGACTCATCTCGAATGGTTCTATCAGCTAGATGGGACCAAAGTTCGTAACTGGGAGGAGTTGGCTACTGCTTTTTACAAGCAGTATCAATATAATGCCGACCTTGCTCCTACACGTATCCAACTCCAGGGTATGTCGCTAGGATCAAGCGAAGGTTTTAAAGAGTATGCACAGAAGTGGAGGGATCTGGCTGGCAGGGTGCAGCCTCCATTAACTGACCGTGAGCTGGTAGATATGTTCTTGGGGACCCTCTCCGGGCCATTCTTCAATCATCTTATCGGTAATTCGTCTGCAGGGTTCACTGATCTTATTCTGACTGGAGAGAGGATAGAGGCTGGAATGAAGTCCGGTAAAATTCAGAAATGTGCATCGTCAAGTTCTGAGAAGAAACCCTTTAAGAAGGAGGCCAGTGCTGTATATGGGCCTAGAAGGCAAGAGAAACCAGAGCGCCACCAATCTGTCAACGCGGTGATGATTGTAAAGCCCGTTGCCGCTCCTCGGCAAACCAATCCACAAAGGGCTGAAAGACCCAGAAGAGAATTCACCCGGCTGAGTATGACCCTATCGCAAATCTTGCTGCAGTTGCTATCCACCAACTTGGTGACTGTCAGAGAGGCCCCAAAGGTTGTGAATACTGCCTCTCCCAAGTACAATCCAAATGCCCGTTGTGCTTATCACTCCGATAGCCCGGGGCATTCTACTGATGACTGTTGGGCCTTAAGGAATAAGGTGCAAGACCTTATTGATGCGAAAGAGATACAATTTGAGGCGCCTGAGAGGCCAAATGTGGTGACTGCTCCTATGCCCTAGCATGGAGTGAACGCCGTTGATGAAGATGTGTATGCCATTTCTGTGAATGATGTAGCTACTCCTCTGATGACTGTTAAGAGGAACCTACTGCTGGCCGGTTTATTTCCGGGTCGTAGCGAAGGTTGCCTTTTCTGTGTTGTTTCCCTTTCTGGTTGTCCTTTGCTGAAGTTGGGCATCCAAAGCCTGATGGACAGCAAAGAGATTCTGTTCAAGAAGACCGCTGTTCCGTTTGTTCCGGTGGAAGAAGTATCTGTTGTTACCATTTTCAATAATCCGATCAAGGCTCTCCCAAGGAAGCCTGTTAAAATCATGACTGTCGCACCCATTGTGATTACTGTTCCGGGGCCTCTCCCCTATGAATCTGATAAGGTTGTCCCATGGCACTATGGGGCAGATGTGTATGTACATGGAATAAAGAAAGAATTCAACACTGGTACCAGCATCAGCAATATCACTGGTCCAGCCAAAGTAACCCGCAGTGGCAGGCTCTTCTCGCCTGACATTGTGCCACCCGCTATTCGAAGACCTCTCATTATAACACCTGCAAGTGCACCTGTTCCCATTTATGATCAAGTTGTTTCCCCTGCTGCCGAGTCATCTAATGCTCGGGGCAAAGGGATTGAAGATGAGCCTGCCCGGATGGAGGCGCCAAAATCTGTGAATGCTGAAGCCTCCCAACAAGAGATGGAGGAAATTCTTAAAATAATCAAGAAGAGTGACATTATTGTTGTTGAACAGTTGGGGCATACCCCCTCCAAGATCTCTATGCTCTCCTTGCTGTTGTGCTCAGAGGCCCATGCTAAGGCCCTGATTTCATTTCTCAAGACAGCTCATGTGCCACAGGAGACATCTGCCGACCAGTTTACTGATTGCGTAGCCAATTTGACAGCCGACAATGGTTTGGGGTTCTCGGATGCTGACCTTACTGCTAAGGGAAAGAACCACAATGATGCCCTGCATGTCTCTATAGAATGCAGGGGCACTACTCTTGCACACGTGTTGGTGGACACCGGTTCTTCCTTGAATGTGCTACCCAAAAAGGCCTTAGACCGGTTGGATTGTGAGGGCCTGGAGCTGAAACCTAGCAACATCATTGTCAGAGCCTTTGACGGTTCTAAGAGGATGGTTCATGGAGAGGTAGATATTCCTATTCGTGTGGGTTCTCAAGTATTTGACTCGACTTTCTACGTGATGGATATCCGTCCATCTTATTCCTATTTACTGGGTCGACCTTGGATTCACAAAGCTGGGGCAGTGACTTCTACCCTACACCAGAAGCTCAAATACCCCGTCAGGGGGAAGATTATCACTGTGCAGGGAGAGGAGGAGTATATGGTTAGTCACTTGAATTCCTTCCGATATATTGAGATGGACGGGGAGTTTATTGAAACCCCCTTTCAGCATTTTGAAGAGGTACCTCCAACTTTGGCAGCAGCAGAAACAGTGGTTGAAGAGGACTTTTCCTTGAAGATGGCTTCCTTGAAGGACGCCCGGGCTGTAATCAAGAAAGGTGAATGTGCTAATTGGGGCAGGCTCCCTGATTTTACACCTAAAACTGACAAGTTTGGACTGGGTTTTACTGCAGAGACTCAGAGGGCTGTGCGCAAGGCAAGGACCAGAAGACCTCCTGTGCTCATTACCAATCCAGGAGTGAATGCTATTGGGGATGAAGATGAAGTGGAAGAGTCAGAGTTCGATAGCTGGATCTACCCGACGACTGACGGTGGATTGAACAATTGGACCGCCAAAGATCATACTCCTGTTACTTTTGTTACGCAGTAATAAACTCCTTTGTTTTTGTTATTTGTAATAAACAATGAATTAAAACTTTATGGCCCGGTGTCTTACCCGGGGCACCGTGGATTCATTTGTGAGGGCATATTAATGGTCATTTCATATATCATGAATAAAGACCTTGGATGTTTTCTCGCACTTCAAATCTTATGCTCCTTTTCTTTCTTTCATTTCTTTATATATTGCAAAACAGCTGTATTTACACACACTCACTCATACAGGTTTCAATCCACTCTGGATCTCACTGGTAACGACTCTGCTACTGCCAGTTATGACTTCGAAAATCCGATCAACTTAGCCGAAGACGAAGGTGAAGATGATTGTGAAGTGCCTGGCGAGCTTGCAAGACTGTTACTCCAGGAAGAGAGGGCAATTCAACCACATGAAGAGCCAGTGGAAACAATAAATCTGGGTACTGAGACGGACAAGAAAGAGGTTAAGATTGGTGCCAACCTAGAGCTCAGCGTGAAGCAACGGTTGACTCAAATGTTACATGATTATGTGGAGATCTTTGCTTGGTCCTACGAAGACATGCCCGGGTTGGATACCGACATCGTGGTCCATCATTTTCCTACCAAGGAAGACTGCCCTTCGGTTAAGCAAAAGGTCCGCCGTATGCGTCCAGAGATGTCTGAAAAGATCAAAGCCGAGGTTATGAAACAGTTTGATGCCGGGTTTCTTGCAGTGACTTCTTACCCTCAGTGGGTTGCTAATGTGGTGCCGGTACCAAAGAAAGATGGTAAGGTCAGAATATGTGTTGACTACAGGGATCTGAATAGGGCCAGCCCCAAGGATGACTTCCCCCTACCTCACATTGATGTCCTTGTTGACAATACTGCTCAGCATAAGGTGTTTTCTTTCATGGATAGTTTTTCAGGTTATAATCAGATCAAGATGGCTCCTGAAGACATGGAAAAGACTACCTTTGTTACTCAGTGGGGCACCTTCTTCTACAAGGTCATGCCATTCGGGTTGAAAAATGGTGGGGCAACCTACCAACGTGCCATGGTTGCCTTATTTCATGACATGATCCATCATGAGATAGAAGTGTATGTTGAGGACATGATTGAAAGGTCCCAAACTGAGGAAGAACACCTTGATCATCTGCAGAAATTGTTTGACCTCCTGAGGTTGTACAAGCTGAGGTTGAACCCGAACAAGTGCACCTTCGGGGTAAGATCTGGAAAATTACTAGGCCAGTCAACCTAGCGGGTCTTTGATTAGGCGTAGTATCTTTTCACTATGTCTGCATTGTCGGGGTGAGGAAGGTCGTCACCATCCATGGTGGTTAGAATCATAGCTCCTCCTGAGAAGATGTTCTTAACCACAAATGACCCTTCGTAAGTAGGGGTCCATTTGCCCCTGGGATCACCTTGAGGTAAGATAATGCGCTTGATTACCAGATCCCCAACTTGATACTCTTGTCGTCTAACTTTCTTGTTAAATGCCTTGATCATCCGTTTTTGATACGTCTGACCATGACAAATAGCAGCAAGTCCCTTTTCGTTTATTAAGTTCAGCTGATCAAGCCGGGTCTGAATCCAGTCATCTTCGCTCAAACCTGCGTCCTTCATAATCCGAAGAGAGGTTATCTGAACTTCAATGGGTAATACGACCTCCATACCATAAACCAAGGAATAGGGTGTTTCCCCTGTTGACGTCCGTGCTGAGGTACGGTACCCATGAAGAGAAAATGGTAACATCTCATGCCAGTCTTTGTATGTCACCGTCATCTTCTGCACAATCTTCTTGATATTTTTATTAGCCTCTTCTACAGCCCCATTCATCTTCGGCCGGTAAGGAGAAGAGTTGTGATGTTGTATCTTGAACTGCTTGCAGAGCTCGGTGATCATCTTATTGTTGAGATTGGTACCATTATCCTTAATGATCCTCTCTGGTACACCATATCGACAAATCAGATTGTGCCGAATGAATTGTGCCACGACGTTCTTGGTTACTGTAGCAAAGGAAGCTGCTTCAACCTACTTCATAAAGTAATCAATAGCTACCAGGATGAAACGATGCCCGTTGGATGTCGTAGGTCTGATCTCACCAATCATATCGATGCCCCACATTGCAAAAGGCCAAGGAGTTGTCAAGATGTTCAGAGGTACTAGAGGTATATACACCTTATCAGCATAGACTTGGCACTTGTGACAGGTCCGAGAATGTTGATAACAGTCGGCTTCCATGGTGGACCAAAAATATCCTGCCCGAAGGATTTTCTTTGCCATGGTGTGTCCACTGGAATGAGTTCCGAAAGTACCTTCATGTAACTCTGCCATGATCCTTTCTGCCTCGTTCTTATCCACACATCGCAATAAGATTGAATCATGGTTACGCTTGTAAAGAATGCCATTGTTGATGAAGAACTTCGCTGCGAACCTTCTCAGAAACTTCTTATCATTAACAGATGCACCCTCGGGGTATTCCTGAACTTCAAGATACCTCTTCACCTCATGAAACCAGGGTTTATCTGCTACCTCTTTAGTCTCAATGTCACAGCAATGTGCAGGTTCATCCAACCTTTCAATGATAATCTGGGGAGCCTCGTTGTCCCAATTGACCTTGAACGTAGAAGACATCGTAGCTAGCGCATCCGCTAACTGATTCTCCTCTCTAGGGAAGTGTTCAATGGTTATCTCTTCGAAGTGCGGAAGCAACGTCAACACATGCTCTTTGTAAGGAATAAGATTAGGGTGTTTCGTATCCCACTCGCCTTTGATCTGACTGATCACGAGAGCAGAATCTCCGAATACACTTAAGAACTTAATCCTTAGGTCAATAGCTGCTCGAAGACCCATGATGCACGCTTCATACTCCGCCATGTTGTTGGTGCAGTTGAAACATAGTCGGGCGGTGAACGGAGTATGAGAGCCTTCAGGAGATATGATCATGGTGCCAATGTCATTACCCAAAGCATTCGAAGCTCCATCAAAGTACATAGACCATCCGGATCCTTCCTCAGGTTCTTCATCCGGTCCAGGTGTCTCACAGTCAGTCACTATCATGATATTCTCATCTGGGAATTCAAAGTTCATAGACTGGTAATCATCCACTGCCTGATGCGCCAAATGATCTGCCAACACACTTCCCTTGATTGCCTTTTGGGTCGTATACTGGATGTCATACTCAGTCAAGATCATCTTCCATCTTGCTATTCTTCCGGACAAGGCATGCTTCTCGAAGATATACTTGATAGGATCCATCTTTGATATCAATAAAGTAGTGGGAGTCATCATATACTGTCTCAGCCGGCGAGCATCCACACCCCATCGAATTGTCGAGTACTGTTAAGTATAAGATCAAAGGTCTCCCTTCAACTAGAGGCATCAGAATGGGTGGCTCTTGGAGATACTCCTTGATTCTTTCGAAAGCGGCTTGACACTCGTCGTTCCATCTTACCACTTGATCTTTCTTCAGTAGCTTGAAGATTGGCTCACAAGTAGCAGTCAGGTGTGAGATGAATCGGGCAATATAGTTCAGACGTCCCAGAAAGCCTCTGACTTCTTTTTCTGTTCGGGGAGCTGGCATTTCCTGTATAGCCTTCACCTTTGCAGGATCCACTTGAATACCTTTGTCACTTACGATGAAACCCAGCAGCTTACCAGACCTCACCCCGAAGGTGCACTTGTTCGGGTTTAACCTCAGCTTGTACAACTTCAACCTGTCAAACAGCTTCTGAAAATGGTCCAGATGTTCTTCCTCAGTCTGGGATCTTGCAATCATGTCATCAACATATACCTCAATCTCATGATGGATCATGTCGTGGAACAAAGCGACCATGGCGCGCTGATACGTTGCCCCAGCATTCTTCAATCCAAAAGGCATGACCTTGTAGCAAAAGGTACCCCATTGAGTAACAAAGGTTGTCTTCTCCATGTCTTCGGGAGCCATTTTAATCTGATTATAACCGGAGAAACCATCCATAAAGGAGAAGACCTTATGTTGAGCGGTGTTGTCAACCAGAACGTCGATATGAGGCAGAGGGAAATCATCCTTGGGGCTCGCCCTGTTCAGATCCCTATAGTCAACACACATTCGAACTTTACCATCCTTCTTCGGCACCGGAACCATGTTGGCAACCCACTGCGGGTAAGAAGTAACTGCTAGAAAACCGGCGTCAAACTGTTTCATAACTTCAGCCTTGATTTTCTCCGACATCTCGGGGCGCATTCGGCGAACTTTCTGTTTCACTGGAGGACAGTCTTCCTTGGTAGGAAAGCGATGAACCACAATATCAGTATCCAACCCGGGAATATCTTCATAAGACCAAGCAAAGATCTCAACATAGTCTCGCAGCATCTGAGTCAACCGTTGCTTAGCACTAGCTTCCAGATTTGCACCGATCTTGACCTCTTTCTTATCTTCCTCTGTACCCAGATTCACTGTTTCCACTAGCTCTTCATGCAGCTGCATAACCCTCTCTTCCTGAAGCAACAGTCTAGTAAGTTCACCAGGCACTTCGCAATCATCTTCACCTTCGTCTTCGGCTAAGTTGATCGGACTTTCGAAGTCATAATTGGCAGTAGCAGAATCGTTATCAGTGAGATCCAGAGTGGTTGTAGACCTGTATATGTAAGTGTGTGTAAAATAGTTGTTTTGCAATATATAATAAAAGTAAAACAAGGAGCGCAAAATTTGAAATGCAAGAAACGTCCAATGCTTTTATTAATGATATATGGAAATGACATACATAAAGCCCTCACAAACAAAGCCACGGTGCCCCGGGTAAGACACCGGGCCGTAAAGTTAAAAATTATCTGTTACAAATTCAAAACAAAAGTCTCATTACTGGGTAATAAAAGAAATTTGGACGAATTCTTTTGCTGTCCAATTGCTCAGTCCGCCATCAGTAGTAGGGTAGATCCAACTGTCAAACTCGGATTCTTCAACATCGTCTTCAATGGCATTTACTGCTGAATTGCTGATAAATAGGGGAGGTCTTCTGATCCGTGCACGCGGAACGACCCTTTGAGCTTTTGCAGTGAAACCCAAACCAAACTTGTTAGTCTTATGTGAAAAATTAGGGAATTGGCCCTAATTTGCACACCCACCTTTCTCAACAACAGCCCGGGCATCCTTGAAGGAAGCCATCTTCATTGGAGGATCTTCAACAACAGTTTCAGTTGATGCCAGCGTCTGGGGAACCTCTTCAAAATGCTTAAACGGGGTCTCAATGAACTCCCCATCGATCTCTACATATCGAAAAGGTTGAGGTGGCTCACCATGTACTCCTCTTCTCCTCGCATTGTAACAATTTTCCCCTTTACTGGGTACTTTAGTATCTGGTGGAGCGTAGAAGTTACTGCCCCAACTTTGTGGATCCACGGGCGACCCAACAAACAAGAATAAGATGGACGAATGTCCATCGCGTAGAATGTAGATGCGAAGATCTGAGAACCAACCTTAATCGGAATATCCAATTCTCCATGTACCATTCTCTTGAACCCGTCAAAGTCCCTAACCACGATGTTGCTTGGTTTCAGTTCCAACCCTTCACAGTCTAACCGGTCTAAAGCTCTCTTAGGCAAAACGTTCAACGACGACCCAGTATACACCAATACATGAGCTAGAGTAGTGCCCATGTATTCAATGGAGACATGCAGCGCATCATTGTGATTCTTCCCCTTAGCAGTCAAGTCTGCGTCGGAGAAACCCAACCCATTATCTGCTTTCAGACTAGCCACACAATCTTTAAACTGATCAGCTGATGTCTCCTGCGGCACGTGCGCAGTCTTCAGGAAACCAATCAGAGCCTTAGCATGGGCCTCTGAACACAACAATACGGACAACATAGAGATCTTCGACGGGGTCTGCCCCTGCTGTTTGACTACATTGTAGTCGCTTTTCTTGATGATCTTTAGAATTTCCTCTATCTCCTGTCTAGTGGCCTCAATAGCAATATTCCTCGGTGCATTCGTCCGGGCAGGCTCACCGGTGGTCCCGTTACCCCGAGTGTCAGCTGACTCTGTGACAGGGGTAAGAATTGGAACTTGAGCAGGGATAGTAGCAGATGTACTGGCCAGCGTAATAACAACGGGCTTCCGAACAGTTGGTGGAGAGATCTCAGGGGAGAAAAGTCTTCCGCTGCAGGTGACTTTACAAGATCCAACAATATTGCTGACGTCAGTATCAGCCTCTTCAGTACTCAAATCTTGTTTAACCCCGTGATAATACACGTCATCCTTATAGTGCCATGAGACAGCTTTATCTGATATATAGGAGATAGGTCCAGGAACAGTAATGATCAAGGGAGCGATTCTCGGAACAGATGTAATTCTAACAGGCTTTCTCGAGTAAGCCTTGGAAGAATTGTCGAAAATGGTGATTATAGCAACTTCTTCAACAGGAACCAAAGGAACAACAGTCTTCTCAAACAAAATTTCTTTATTATCCATCAGGCGTTGGACACCTGACTTCAAAAGATGGCAACCAGTAGGTAGGACGGAACACAGACAACAATCTTCATCACAGTCCGGAAATAAACTGGCTAAAAGAAGGTTCTTCTTCACAGTCATCAATGGAGTAGCCATATCTTTCACAGAAACCACAAACGAGTCTTCCTCTACAGCATTCACTCCATGGTTGGGCATAGGAGCAGTCACAACATTAGGCCTTTCCGGAGCTTCGAACTCAATTTCTTTAGCATTAATTAAATCTTGTACTTTATTCTTCAGGACCCATCAATCATCCGTATCATGCCCCAGGCTATCAGAATGAAAAGCACAGTGGGCGTTTGGATTGTACATGGGTGATGTTGTATTGGGATTCTTCGGGGCCTCCTTCGGAATCACCAAGTTGGTCTTTAATAATTGTGGCAGAATCTAAGATAAAGTCATGTTGAGCTGAGTGAATTGTCTTCATGGTCTCTCGGCCCTTGGCTGATTGTTGCGCTGAGGAGCAACAGCAGGTCTTGATATGACAACCGCATTAATAACTTGGCGGCGTTCAGGTATATTATGGCTCTTTGAACTATAAACAGCGTTGGACTCCTTCTTAAAAGGCTTCTTTTCGGTACTTGATGAAGCACCCTTCTGTATTTTACCGCTCTTGATACCGGCCTCAATTCTTTCCCCGGTCATGATTAACTCAGTAAAACCGGACGATGAACTTCCAATCAGATGGTTGAAATACGGACCAGACAAGGTCCCCAGAAACATATCTACCAACTCCCTGTCATCAACAGGGGTTGTACTCTTCCAGCAAGGTCCCTCCATTTCTGAGCGTAGTCTTTGAAACCTTCGCTCGCACCCATAGACATACCCTGAAGTTGGGTATGCGTGGGAGCGAGGTCAGAATTGTATTGGTACTGCTTGTAAAAATTAGCAGCAAGGTCTTCCCAATTACGAATACTAGCTCCTTCCAGCTGGTAAAACCATTCAAGTTGAGTCCCTGAAAGACTATCTTGAAAGAAGTGCATCCAAAGGTTCTTATTAGCGGTATATGGCTGGATCTTTCTAACATACGAACAGAGGTGCAGCTTTGGACAAGAAACCCCGTCGTATTTAGCAAAGACTGGTGCTTTAAACTTGTGGGGAATCACCACCCCAGATGACAAACCCAAATCACCAAAGTCCAATCCAGGTACCTTCTGGATTTCCATCGCACTTAACCGGTCTTGAAGCTGTTTATACCTATCCTCAGCCGGAGGATACTGGTCTTCGTCAAAGTCAGTCTCGTTGTCAGAAACCACAGGGCTAGGAGCCCTCCTTTCTTCCTGATTCTCTCCCCCTCCAGATGAGTGAGTCAAATTAACCTCTTCCCGCAAATTGTTTCCAAATCTGCGACCCATGTTCAGTAGGACCGTCTTCTTCTTCTTCTTCTTATCTTTCAATATAAGAGTCTTCAAATCTTGCTGACCCTTAGCCAAGTTCATGAACATTTCCTGGAATTGAGCATTTTGAGCTTGTAGAGCCTTGATAGCTTGATCAGTTGATGTTTCAGAAGACATGATGCTGAAATAAACAGCGAAGAAGATGAGAAACCTGTAAGGGTACCTGTTATGAGGTGCATGAGAATGGAATGCTTATGATATGATTTCAAAGACGTCGAGAGATTCAAATTCGTAAACCAAAATGAAACACACTTTTATTAGATAAACTTGAAACAATATTTGACAAATGCCCTTAAGGCGTTACAAGAAAGAAAAACTGAAAAGTAAATCAAAACTAGAAATAATCAAAAGACATCAGCGCTCCCATGGTCTTTTCCCTTTGGTGTTGACATAGTCGTTGAGGATCTGCTCATTCTCCAATTGCCTTGTCAAATTCAGGATCTTCCGCTCTTGCTCGTGATACTTTTCTCTGTAAGTATCCTTCTCTTCTCTCAACTGCATCCAAGACCTTTTTAATGCCCCAATGTCAGTAGGCATGTATGGGTGGAGGATGGTAGGTGGAACCCCTTCTTCATCATCAACCTTAACAATCACAAGTAAGACAGCTTCGTACGACATTCCCATCTTTTGGGCACGGATTCAAACCCATCGGAGATATGGTTCCAACGGAAGAGAGGTCTTCATCCCTAACTCGTGCGGATCAGACCTGTGTACCCTATCCCAAGCTCGTATGAACATGCGACGATGCTCGTCACTATCCCCTTGGAAGTCAAATACAATGCTCGACATTAGCAAATCATGAGGTCCGTCCCTCCTAGCTCGCCCAAATTGACGTAAGGCCAAACAAGGGTTATATGTAATCCCTCCTCGAACTCCAAGTAGTGGAACATTAGGGTATTCCCCACAGCGATCAATAATAGCCACTTCTTCCATGTCCTTAGTACTCCAGATAATTTCATTGTGAGAGAGAGACATAATTCTGTAGGCCTAACCCATGCCTTCCTTGTTCTTCAAAACTGATTTGGGGAGGTGAGAAATAAACCACCTCGCCAGTAATGGTGCACAACACATAAGGGTTCCCCGTTTCCGAGCAGTACGGGCATAAAGAGAATGCAAAATGTCACCCAAGAGAGTGGGTACCGGATTACGGTAAATGAAGATCTTCATCGCATTCACGTCAACAAAGGAATCTGAGTTAGGAAACAACACCAAACCATATATGAGAAGAGCCAGAATGTCTTCAAATGCCTGAAAGTCTAGACTGTCCCAGAACTGATTAGCTCGATCAACCAAGAATTTAGCCAAGAAGCCCTTTGTCCCACTCCTAGTCTCCCAGTTGGACATTACCTCAGCCTTTGTCAGATGGAGGGTTGAAGCAATCTCTTTCGGCCTAAGAACTTTCTCCCAACCTGTAAACGGGGTCTGCTCTAGAATGGAGATACCAAGTAGATCAGAGAACTCTTCCAAGGTAGGGACCAACTGGTAGTCCGGAAAAGTAAAGTTGTGGTACATGGATCAAAGAAATGACACAACACTCATCATCTGTTCATCTAATCTGGAAGTGACCAAACCCAGGAGGTGACCATGTCTTCTGATAAAGGAGGAAGTATCTGGAACCTTGGAAACCAATTCCTTAAGCTGAGTAGGAACCTGGACAAAGCTGATCCAGATAGTGTTTCTACGCATAGGTGCCATGACCTACAAAACAGAACAAAGATGAATCCTTTCTGTCTTTGAAATGGGTTAGTCCAATGCAAATGCATGCAATGTCACGATGCATGATGTCATGATAGAAAACACACCACAAGTATTCATAGATAGCAAATATGGTAAGGGCAAACAAGTCACACAGATAGCCCTTAGATTTCAGGCTGGCAAGGAGTTTAGGTATTACCCTCTTTCAGTTCAGTTGGTTTAAACATGTCCTAAAAATAGTAACCGGGTTCTAGAGGATCTCAATATCACTGACCACCCTCGATCGGTCATAATTCCAGTTTGGTAACCTTTTCTTGCAGCCGAAATCATCGCGAGAGTTTGGTCTCAATGAGTGTAGCATACTGCTACTGTTCTATGGCCAAGTTGGTCAATTATAGGTGCTAAGGTCAGTTGGTGCTTAATGACCCCTTAGAAGACCCATATTCTCCTCGTTGTGCCACAAGGGATATTGGTACAAACTAAAGTGCCACACCAACGTAGCTACTGCTTCAACCGTATCGGTCTATGCCGTACAGTTCTCTCACAGTTTATTGCTACTTACCTAAAGGGTATCCCCCAGATCCGAGTTAGGATCTATAGTAACTCTGATTCAAACCCACAAAGATAAAGCATACAAGTCAAGCAATTGAAAACATTATGAACTATTGCTAAGGTACACCCCACTTATAAGCCTCCCCAGCAGAGTCGCCAGTTCTATGATACGGTGGGAAGAACTGACTGTTTTTTGGAATGTTGGTTTGCGTTTTGCGTTTGTTTTTGAAAAATGTTGCGGTAAGCAAGAGTCGCCACCGACTTTTATTTTATCCAACAAGGAAAGGAAAAAAGCACAGAAAAATTCCTTTTTCGAGATATTTCTCGGGTTCGGGGGGTATATTTATAGAAAGGGAAGGTATTAGCACCCTTTTTATCCGTAGTTATCTACGGGCTCTTAGGTACTTTCTTAATTGTTTTCAAAATTTCTTTCTTTGTGCTTGTGGGTTTGAAAAAGTTTTTGTTTGAAACTTCGATTTAACTCTTGCTTCTGTCCTCAAGAGTGTAATGAAGTGTTTTGAAAACTTTGTTCGAAAAGTGTAAGTGTGAAGAGTTTTATTTTGAAAGAGCAAGTATCTAAGAGCTAATCTACCTACTCGAAAGAGGAATCGTTCTATGCTAATTTCCTTTGGACAATGCTATCCCACTATTAGTGAGTAGGTAGCATCATCGTTGGAGTTTGAGGGTCAATTCGAATGAGGGATATACGGTCACTAAAGCAATGTTAGGACGCCTTAGCGGTAACCCTAATGTCTTAGATCATTTTTTTGAGGCAACAATATCCGAGGCAACCGTTTCGAGGCAACTATGATCTTTAGACAAGAGGACGACCTCTAAAACGACCTATACTCAATGACCGCGTACGAAGGCAACCAAGTGGGGTATACCCTAAGAGTGCGCATCTGCGAGTGTATCGTTTTCAGTTATTTTTATATTTACACGTGTTAAGGGTGATCTAATTTGGTTTTAAGATTAAGCATCCAGTCTTGTCATGCAAACCCTATTACCAAACATCTATCAGTTATAATTTGCGGAATTAAAATGCGGAAATTAAATTACAAGGCGTCAGGTATTTACATCGCCAAAAGCAACCCTTTGAAAATAAAATAAAATAAAGCGGTAAATAAATAAAATGTCCTAATTATCTATTACATACCGGAAGCAGATACATAATTGGATAAAAATAAATAAAGTGCGACGCGAAATTAAATCGGATGCACCATTAGGGTTTTGATCCTTTTTTAAAGGAAAATGTTTTTTGGTTGTTTTTATTTAAGAAAGGAAATTAAATCCTAAATTAAAAGCTAAATTAATTAATTAAATAAATTAAATGGAAAAAATAATTAATGTCATATTTTTGGGTTTTTGTTATTTTAAGAAAGAAATTGAAATAATTAATTTAGGATTAAAACCTAATGATTTTTTGTTATTAATTTTAAATATTTACAAAAATAAATTAAAGTTTCATAGAATTAAAAACCTAAATTAATTAATTAGTATTTATTATTAAAAAAAAGAATTCTGAAATTTATTGGATAAAAATATTTTTTTGATTTTTGATAAAAAGGAAAAATTTTGATTGGTTAGTAATTGATGAAAATGAAATAATTAAATTAAATACATAAAATAATAAAAAAAAGTAAAAGAAATGGGCCTGATTGGAGGGTGTAGGGAGCAATTTTCTTGGCCCATTTGATGTTGGTCCGTTTGACCTTTGAGATTCCCTGTATGTGCGTTGACTTGCTTAGGATGGACCTTCAATATCTGACCAACAGATCTGGCCCTTTGGCCATCTGGCGCTTGAATTAGTGAGGGCGTATGGTGTGAATCTAGCTTGACCATGCATGTGATTATATGCAAGGAATTAGAAAAATGCAAATTGCTGGAGGCAGGGATCGAACCCCTGACCTCCAGCCTTTGGGTCTTTAAGCGTTTATGTGGCAACCACCGGGGCATGTTTCTGTTTTGTTAATATTAATACAAACAATATAATATATATAAAAACAAAACAATTACCAGAAAAATAGAAAAAAGCGCGCAATATTTGAATTGCCCAATGGATGGATGCCACACATCATCCCTGACCTCCCAACCGTGGCTAAAAGTGCAAAGACTTATACCAATGGACAGAGGTCCGTAGCTATAAGCTTGGTCCGTTCCAAAACTTTGCATAGGCCATGAAAATGCATTCTACGAGCATGGTTGAACTCGTCATCTCCTCCTGATTGCAACCATGCCCTTCATGTGGACCAATTGTACCTGAAACAGAAAACCCCAAAAAAACTCCAAGAACCCTAGCTATGGTGATTCTTGTTACAGATCATATAAATGAAATTCGTTAATACCAAAAGCTTGCAAATGTTCTTGTGATCACAAATATGCAATTATTTTGCTCAATGGATGCCAGAATAACACAAATCGAATTCAAGAACAGGGGTAACTCGCGTGAGACTTGCAGTGCGCTAGGAGGTCTGGAAACGCATTATCTGGATCGGGTTAGCTTGTGAGAATTTCCAGGAAGCGATTGGGATACGTCTCAGGCCTTGAAAATGCCTCCAACCTTGATTTCGATCTCAAGCTTCTTTGTGATTTTCTCAACTTTGGTTCTGCCTCTACCAATGCTCTCTAACCCTTATTTTCGTGCCTCTAGCTTGCTTATGTATTATGCATTGGATTAGGGTGAAAACTTGGTCCAAATCTCTCCATATTGATGATTGCATATTTGATTTGATCTTCCATAAAACCTTTCCAAACTTGATCCGAATCATATATTCTTGTGCATAAAGATCTTGATACGAATTCAATTGCCATGATAGCTGTATTTGGAGCCTAAAATAACCAAAAAAATCATGTGTTATCAATGCCTTAGATTTTATGTGAATTTATTTGATTTAAAATAAATTAATTCAAATAAAAATAAAATTAAATAGTAAAAATGAGATATGGACACATGGCCAAATCTAGACCACGTGGGAAATAGGGAAAACTCAAAACAAGTGAAAACGAATGGGCCTATTTGGCAAAATTTGAAGTTTTGGAGATAGCTGACTTTTGGCAATTTTGCAAAAAGTCCAACTTCAACAATGCATAACTTCTTCAATTTTGAACTTTTGGAGGTGTTATTGGACTTTTTAGAAAGCTTGAGATGTCCTCTAATCAACCATTTTGGTCTCATCTAATTTTGATATTCCATGCTCATGTTATAAGCTTTGGCAAAAAATGTGTTTTTGTTGACTTTTCAAAATGACCTATAATGTCCAAATTCATAACTTCTTATGAGAGCATATTTTGAACTTGGGGTATGAATATGGATTGTAAGTAATTGCATACTATTCAAAATGAGCTTTGGATGGGTCATTTCTCATAAAGTATGAGAAAGTTATGCTTGGTCAAAGTTGAAATGACTTTTCCTACAAAACCCTAATTTAGCAACTTTTGAATCTTGATGAATTTTGAGCAATCCTTGATGAATCATGATCAACACTTGATCGAATGATTAAATATCCTTATAAATGAGAATGTTGACAAAAAAACTTGAAGTTTTATTGTTTGTAGGTCACAGTTGACTTTTTCCCTAACACAGTCGATTTTTGGACCTTTGAGCAATTGACTGAGCAAACTTCCTCTGCAAGGCCTGAAATTTGACATGGATGATATTGAGAACATATTAGGACATAGGGGAGCACTTGAGGTCATTTTGACTCAAATATATTGATGCAAAACAAAACCCTAATTTGGGGTAGACTGCCTTAGGAGATAACTTGTCTGACCAACTCTTGAGCAACCTTGGGCAACTTGGAGATTTTTCTTGCAATGCTTTGAGAAATATGGGAGGGAAAATTTTGGGGTACAACACGTATGTTTAAACTATTTTTTCCAGCTGATTGTTATTGGGAGCTGCATCATGCTGAACAAGACAAATGTTATTGGTGTTCAATGTTAAAAATGAAAGTTGTCATTATTGGAACAAAACTAAAAAGTTATCATCCATTATAACAACAACAATAATTCTATAAGATGTCATTCAAATAACCAATCATATACATCTTGGCAGAATTATGAAAAAGCAAGGAATTGTTTCTCGTATCTTGCTTAATGAAGAAAGAAGATAAAGATGAAGAATTCTACAAGATGTCATTCAAATCATCAACCATATACACCTTGATACAATTATGAAGAAGGAAGGATTTGTTTCTCATAGCTTGCTCAACGATGAAGATGAAGACAAGAAGACTACAAGAGGCTGCACTTAATTTAGATTATATTCTTCTTTGTAGAAACATGTAAAACACAAGAGGTGTTGCTCAGATTGTGTTATTTCTTAAGATCTTCATGTAAATTTTTTATACACAAGAGTTGTTACTCAGAATTGTGTCAAACAATATGTACTTAAATTAGGAGTAATCTGCTTGATAAGAAGCACTCATGTAATCTCCATAAAAACAATTATGTTAGAATTGGTTAGTTCCCCAAGTGATCGAGTGAAGATCAGAAGAATTTGGTTGCGGCCATCATAGATGAAATCCTGGTAGTGGATTCTATTGGGTCAATGGTAGTCAAATATCAAAGGGGGCTGAGTGAAGGTCAGCTTTGTGAGATCACTGATGGATATCATTGGAAGGAAATCCTGGTAGGAGATTCTGGTGAATTGGATTCTATTTGGTCAATGAATGTTATATCCATTCTACATCCCTGAACGCGTCATTGGATGTTAGCCACCGGCAGTTGCCCATGCGATTTTAATCAGGTTGGTTATAGTGGATTAAGTCCTTGAGTTCAAGGCGAAATCACCTCGGAATGGTGTACTGGACTAGCTTAGGGGTTTCTTAAGTGAACCAGGATATATCCCGTGTTCTTTACTTTTTCTTATGCTTTAGAGTTTATGTTGTATTAACTTAATCAGAAGCATTACTTAGAAGTAACATTCTGAAGCATTTTTTAACGAATAATGCTTACAACTGAAAGTTATTCAAGAAAGGAAAACCCAATTCAACCCCCCCCCCTTTCTTGTGTTTCCTTAACACCTTCATATAGTTCTCAATACCAACTAAAACAATTTTCTTTTCTTTTACTATGACGATTTCCGACACAACGGTTTGGCATTTTCCAACAGCTCTATTGGGTAAAAGAGGCATTGGTCGGCCGAAGAAACAAGCGGCAATGTATCTGGGTACTGTGGAAAGGACAATAATCACACATGAAACTATAGAAGAAAGTGAATGAAACTAGATTATGATTGAAGATGAAGTTGCGAGCAAAATCCCAAAGGAGATTGTGATAACTATGGATAACAGAAAGAATCAACAGGTAAGAAATAATGTAGATCAACTATCTGTGGAAAGTCCAAGACCAAATATTCAAGAGGTGATTAATGGTGCCGATAAACTGTCTGTGGAAAGTTTGAGACCAAATAATACTGTGAAATTGTTTGATGAATGTTCAAGCTGGCACATTAAAGATAACCTGGGGGAAAAGCATAAATTACGCAGCAAGGTAAACCTTGGGTGGAGGTAATACAAGGGAATAGAAATTACAATAGAAGTATAGATGTTTAGTTTATGGCACCATCCGTAGTGAATGGTGAGGTTGAAGTTACCATTGAAGCATAAGATAAAGCGAAAGAGCTGAAATTCTGGGAGAATGCAATTATTCTTTTTGTGCTGGGTTAAAACTTATCAATGAATGCAGTGAGAATATTTATGGAGAATACACGGAATTATGTGGCAATGACAGACTTGTACTACAATGATACAGGGTATTTCATAGCTAGGTTTAAAACTATGGAAGAGATGGATCAAGTCATGGGAAAAGGACCATATTTCATATTAGATGTCCCTCTATTTCTTTGAAAATGGGCACATGACTTTGAGATTAAGGAAGACCTTTTGCGTGTGTTACCAATCTAGATCAATATGCCTCAACTCCCTCTCCAATTTTAGGGTGAAAAGAGTATTTAAAAGATTGCAAGTTGTTGTACCCTAAAATTTGCCCTCTTATTTCAGTCAAGACATACTCCTAGAGGTTCTCAATTGCTCAAGGTTAACCAAGAATTGACCAGACAATTCTCCTCAATGAACCCCCAACTTGGGTTTCAATTTTCATCAAGATGGTTGAGCTCCAAGGATCCAAAATTTTTCTCCATTTCCATAATATGTCCTCAAGATCATCCATGCCAGATTTCATGCCTCGCACAATAAGTTTGCTCAGTCAATTGCTCAAGTATTAGAAAATTAACTATGCTAGGTCAAAAGTCAATTGTGGCCCATGTACAGTCAAACTTCAAGATTTTTGGTCAACATCAACATTTAGAAGTGATATCCATCATTTGATCAAGGATTGATCATGATTCCTCAAGAAATGCTCCTAACCCATCAAAAGTCAAAAATGGCAAATTAGGGTTTCTATAGGAAAAGTCAACCAAACTTTGACCAAGCATAACTTTCTCATACTTTATCATAAATTTTCCAACCAAAGCTCATTTTGAATAGAATCTAATTCCCTACAACTTCTCTTCAGCCATCAAGTTCAAGAAGTGCACCATTTTAAATATACAAGTTCATACATTACAGGTCATTTTTAGAAAGTCAATAAAAGCCACTTTTTGACATGACCTTTAACATCAATATAACATCTTCAAATGCAAAATTGATCAAAATAAGGATTGAAGTAGACATCTTGGGCTTTCCAAAAAGTCAAAGATAATCATCATGAGATAAAAATTGAGAAAGTTATGGCTTTCCCAAGATGGGAAAATTTAGGAAATTTCAAGAAATATGCATTGAGCAAATTTGAGTTTTTAAGGCAATGGCTCATTTTCTTGGACTTCAAACATCTTCCTAAGAGTATAGAGGACTCCTAAAACCATTTTTGCATAGTATTGATTTTATTTTCATTTTATATTAATTTTATTTAATTAAAAATCAAATAAATCAAGATTATTACAAATTATATGGTTAAGGCTTGTTTTAATGCATGGAGGGGTCCCAATTTTCGTGTACAGCAAGGCCAACATGTCCACATTCATGCCAAATTCAAAAATGGACAAGATCCCACACTTTTGGCCAAGGTTACATATTTGTATTCATGGCATTCAAATCTTTGTCTATGGCTGTTATAAACATTACTTTTCATGTCTCCTCACTCCTCACTCCTCTCTATATAAAGAAGGCATTCGCAAGAATCAAAGAAGGACACAGAGCCTGGAGAACCCCTGCACATTTTGCAAAAAAGTTCAAAGTTATCAAACTCAAATTTCAAGTTCTAGCCTCCCTTAGTCCAAACCAAGGATCCTAATCAATTCCCGAAGGTTCCCTGAAGCTATCCCAACCATTACCAAGCCTTGAAGCCTCGCCAAACGCATCCTCCATTCATCACGATTTGCCTCATTTTTTAAAGTTCGTTTTATACAATTCATACAATATCAATGTGTTTTAACCATGCAAATTTAACCTTTTAAGCATTCGCAAGCTTTTGGTTTAGTTTGATTGCAGTTTGAGAGTTGGAATCGTATATTACCATTTTTAGGGTTTGATCTTTAGAATTGGGGATTTTCATAACAGGCAAAATTAGCCCAAACTAAGGACCCTATCGTGTTCAGGAGGTTGAGAGAAATCAATCCATGACCTCAAAGTAAATTTATTTTGCGTATTGTGCTTGTTTCAAATGCAAGGGTTTACAGTGACGGACAAAAAACTGTCACTATAGGTATTTCTACCTAAGACGGTGGGGGGAGGTGGGAGATGAAGTGTGTCAGCCTCTGATTGGCCAGTTTGAATAGTGGCGTGCGTTTTTTTTTATTTCCCAGATATTGACTTGTTTTTTAATATAAAATTTTTGTTTTGTTTTGTATAACAAATGGCAAGGCGGCTCAGATGGTGATGAGGTGTGCGTATAAAGGAGAGGACCTGGGTTCGAGTCCCAGATCCAGCATATTATTTTTCTAATATTTGTTAATTGCATATTCAGTACTTGTTAGCCACGTCAATCCATCATATGCCTCCAGAGCACCACCATTAGATCTTGATTGATCTAAATCAAATGGTTCTCACATGCAGGTGCACCATGAGCTATGACACACGTTCCTCATTGGATCCCAGTACTAAATTCTGATTTGGGCCAAGCGTTTTTGACAACAACAACCTCCATTTTTGTTTTGATGACCAGGCCCATGTTGTCTATTTTCTCTCTTTTTTTATTTTATTTTGTTTATTATTTTCAAAAGTCTTTTTTTTAATAAATCATAATAAATCAAAAAAATAATAATTAGGATTAGTTTCTTCCTAAAATTATTAATTAATTAATTAATTAATTATTTTAATGCAATTTTATCAATTTAAAATCAAATTAGACTTAGGTTGTTTATTTAATTTAAATTATTTTCTTAACAAAAAACAAAAAAATATTAGAATTAGGGTTCATTTCCTTCAACTTTTATTTTCTTAATTAAAAAATAATTTTAAAATTAATCATTCTCTTAGCAAATATAACAACAAAAAAAAGATTTTTCTTGTTATTTATTTTTATTTACCAAGTTTTTAGACGTAATATTTCTTTTCCCGCATTTATTTCTTTTCGCATTGTTTATATTATTGTAATTGTTGTATGGGATGTAATAGATGATAAGTAGACTTTTCTTATTGCTTTATTTTCTTTTCCCCAATTGCTTTGGAATGTAAATCCCCCTCCCCGAAGCCATGTAATAGTCTAGATTTATACTTTCCGCATTTTATTTTTCTGTATATATAATTGTTAGTAACTTAGGCGTGCATGACAAGATAAAGTCAATTAATCGTTAGATCACTAACCTCAAGATAATATAACTGAAAAAACACACTTCTCATACTTGCATCCTTAGGGTATTCCTCACTTGGCTGCCTCGAAAAATAATGGTCATGTCCCTCGAACGTAGGGATATCTTAGCAAAGACCCTTGGTACTAAAGTCATCTAAAAGGTCATGGTCCCTAACATCCTTCGAGTTGCCTACGAGAAATGATCTTGTCCCTCGATGTTGCCTATATGATGACAGTCCCTTTGAATGTTAAGATATTCTTACATGTTGCCTTCAATGACCATAGCGTCCCTTTCGATAGTCCTTCAACATCCAAATATAAGGCTACCTACTCACTAATAGTAGGATAGTACTATCTAAAGGAAAGGAGGAAAAGAACATCTTTTTTCGAGTAGGTAGATAATTGTTAGATACTTGCTCAAACCTGAACTTTTTCACACTTACACACTTTTCAAAAACTATTTTCAAAAACGCTTTATCACAATCTTGAGGACTGATACAAGAGTTACCATAAAGCAAACAAAAACATTCAAAACATACAAACAATTTTCAAAAAAATGAGCAAGTACCTAAGAGCCCGTGGAAAACCACGAATGGAAAGGGTGCTAACACCTTCCCTTTCCATAATCTACCCCCCTTACTCATAAAATCTCGAAAAAGGTCTTTTCTGATCTTTTCACCCTTCCTTTGTTGGATAAAATAAAAGTCGGTGGCGACTCTTGCTTACCGCAACATTTGCAAACATAAAATGCAAAACCAGTATTAAACAGTCGGTTCTGCCTCCATATCACAAAACTAGCGACTCTGTTGGGGAAATAATAAAAGTGGGGTTTACCTTAGGATCTAGATCATTTATAATATGTTTTCTTTGTCTTGATTGCTTTACTTTTAAGGGTACATTTTGGGTTACTATAGATCCTACACCCGGATCTGGGGATACCATTTAGGTAAGTAGCATTAGATCGTGTAAACTATGTGGGGTAAACCGACATGGTTGAAGCGATGGCTACGTTGATGCGACACTTTGGTTGGTATCGGTAGCCCTTGAGTTAATCAAGAAGAATATGGGGCCAATGTGTGGTGTCATAAAGCGTCAACTGACCTTAGAACCTTTAAATGAACAACTTGGCCATTAGGACGTAGTGAGATGGCCGTCCTTGGTGTATTCCCAAGGTCGGAAGATACTAGATGTTACACTCATTGAGGTTTGACTCCCAAGTTTTGTTTGGTTGCAAGTTAATTTCCTATCGAACGAAATTTGTGGGAAAGTTTAGTGATATTGAGATACCTTAGAACTCGGTTACTATTTATAGGACAGGTTAAACCAATCCAACTTCAAGAGGATATGACCTTAAAACCCATGCAAGCCTTAAACCTAAGGTTTTTGGTGTGATTTGCTTGTGTTTGCTATATTTGTGATTTCTTAGCATAATCATGACATCGTGACATGGCATATCATACTAACAATTTCAAGGATTTTCTAGGGCTTATCTTTGTCTTGTTTTATAGGACATGACATTCGTTCGCACGAACACTATCCAAATCAACCTTGTGAAAGTACCTCCTCAGCTCAAGGAATTAGCATAAGGGATTCTTGAAAGCTCTCCCTTCACTGAAAAACATGGTCGACTCCTCAACTTGGTCACTGCAACCCCGGACGAAGAAATGTTAAAGGTGGTCTTTCAGTTCTTTGACCCGTTGCACCACTGTTTCACTTTTCCTGATTACCAGTTAGTGCCTACTATGGAGGAGTTTTCTCAGTTATTAGGGGTACCTATCCTTGATCAGTTACTAGTAAACGGTGCGGAAAGAGACCCAACGCCTGAAGAGAT
This sequence comes from Vicia faba, assembly GCA_948472305.1. Taxonomy (NCBI): domain Eukaryota; kingdom Viridiplantae; phylum Streptophyta; class Magnoliopsida; order Fabales; family Fabaceae; genus Vicia; species Vicia faba. Next base: position 1,238,326,797 of record OX451737.1, read on the forward strand.
TGCTCAAGCTCTGTCTTTACAACGGTCTGATGTATTGGCAAATTGGGAAACCAGAAGAAGTGTCCAAGGATTTCCAACTAAGTTTCTATTTGAGAAAGCTCACTATTTTTGGGATAATCTGGATCTATGAGCTTTTGAAGAGGTGTTGGCCCTTCTCATCTATGGGATGGTATTATTCCCTAACGTGGACCAACTCATAGATGTGAATGCGGTTAAGGTTTTTTTGTTGCATAATCCGGTGCCTACTTTACTCAGGGGTATTCTACACTCTCTGCATACTCGCACTCTAAAGGGAAGAGGGACCCTTCTGTGTTGCATTCCTCTATTGGCTAGGTGGTTTTTCGCACCTACCCCGGTCTATTTTGAGAATCGAGTAGGGTATGAGATGGTCCTATAGGCTGATGTCCCTTACACATTCAGATATTCATTGGTGTTCTTGGTCCTTGGAGAGTGTCAACATCATTGATCGCTATGGGGAATTCCCTAATGTCTCTCTCTTGGACATTTAGGGAGGAATCACTTATAATCCTTGTTTGGCGTTTCGAAAGTTTGGTTATGCTAGAAGGGATGGTCCTCACGACACACTCGTCCAAGGAATCACATTTGACTATGAGAATAATGTTCAGGGTTATCGTAAGAGATTCATTCGAGCTTGGGGCATGATAAACAGAGTTGATAGCAAGACATTGGGGCACAAGAATTCCATCCCTCTTGAGCCTTACCTCAAATGGGTGAGAGCGCATGCTCAATGTCTTATGATGCCTTACCCTGCCATGTTACCTGTGATTCTGGAGCCAATTGTTGAAGGAGACACTCCTTACATTGTTATTCATCCTGATGTGCCAACTGATTTTGAGGAGCTACGGAAATCCTGGATCCAACTCAAAGAAGAATGGTATACCTTTGAAACCCAATTCTACGCCAGCGAGAAGAAGGTTCTAGAGCTCACTCGGTTACTTCACGAGGAGAGGAATATAAATTCCTACATTACACCAAAGAGGATGTGCCTGTGGGAAGCTTGAAGTCTTCCTTTTTGCTTGGAAATTTTATTGTTGCTTTGTTCCCTTTGTGAGCCCAAGAGGCACTATTGTGATCAATAAAATATCTTATTACAATTAACGTTTGTTCTCTTTCTGTTTAAGAAAATTTGAGTCTTAGAAATCCTTGAAAACATTGCATACATATATCATACATATCATTGCATAAGCAGGTTTTAAAGCAGGTTTCTCATCCTCTTCGCTGTTTATTTCAGCAATGGCTCTAGAATAAACAGTGAAGGCTCTACAGACTCAGAATTCCTAGTTTCAACAGATGATCATGGCTCTGACCAAGGGGCAAGAAGAACGGAAAGCCTTGCTTATTAAAGAAAAGTAGAAGCCAAGGAAACCAGCTAGTGTGGTGAACTTGGGAAGAAGGATCAGAGCACCAGTGCAGTGAGCCTTTGAACTGATAACTTCATCAAAGGAAGGAAACAATCAAGAGGAGGAAACAAGAGAGAAAGACTCCAGTCCAACAGAATCTGATGATGAACCTGACTATGGTGAGGAACAATATCCTCTTGCTGATGAAAAATACAAATAGCTGGAGGATCGTTTGAATGCAATGGAGGTCCGGAAAGTACCAGGTCTGGATTTTAAAGAGCTGGGTTTAGTTTCTGGGGTTGTCGTCCCGCAAAAGATCAAGGTTCCGGTGTTAGCCAAATATGATGGGGTTTCATGTCCCAAGATGCACCTCTGATCTTATGTGAGGAAGATACAGCCTCACACTGCTGACAAGGACTTATAGATCCACTTCTTTCAAGATAGTCTGTTCGGAACTAAACTAGAATGGTTCTACCAGCTGGAAGGGACCAACATCCATAATTGGGAAGACCTGGCTGCTGCTTTCTACAAGCAGTGTCAATACAATGCAGACCTTTCTCCCACCAATACACAACTCCAAAGTATGTCTATGGGTTCAAGTGAGGGCTTTAAAGACTATGCTCATAAGTGGAGGGACTTAGAAGGAAGAGTCTAACCCCTTCTGTCTGATAGGGAGCTAGTGGATATGTTTCTGGGTACCATGTCTGGTCCATTTTTTAATCACCTGATTGGAAGCTCCTCATCCAGCTTCCCTGAATTGATCTTGACGGGAGAAAGGGTGGAAGTTGGAATTAGGAGTGGTAAGATTCAGAAGGATTCATCCTCCAGTACAGTAAGGAAGCCATTTGCTGGAAAGAAAGAGGTTAGTGTTGTGTACAACCAAAGGAATCAGGACATAATTGAACGTCGTCCAACGGTAGGGGCTGTTATGATCTCTAAACCTGCACCTATTCAACAGAGAAACAATCAGCCTAGAGTAGAAAGGCTGGCAAGACAATTTACCCGGATAAACATAACTCTGTCTCAAATTCTTCCGCAATTATTGAAGTCCAATCTGGTAACTTTGAAGGAAGCTCTGAAGAATCCTAATACTGCCTCGCCCCGCTACAATCCAAATGCTCAATGCGCCTACCATTATGAGACTCTGGGGCCTGACACGAACAACTGCTGGGCTTTGAAGAACAAGGTGCAGGATCTTATCAAGGAAAAATAGATTGAATTTGATCCCCCTGAGACTCCCAACATCATAACTGCACCCATGCCCAAGCATGCCCCGGGAATCAATGCTATTGATGTTGTCTCTGCCACGGAAGATGCTGATGGTGACTATAACGTTGATAGCTGGATCTTCCCTACTACTAACGGTGGACCTAGTAACTGGACGACAAAAGACTTTGTACCAATTAATTTTATTCAGAAGTAATTGTCTTTCTTGTTTTTGGATATGTAATAAACAATATAAAATCTATGGCCATGTGTCTTACCCGGGGCACAATGGTTTATTTGTGACGGTTATCATGTTTCTATTTCATATGGCATTAATAATGTATTGGACGTTTATGCATACTAATTTTTCGCTCTCTGTTTTTCTTTTCTGCTTTTTACTTTGTCTATACAGCTATGCTCTTACACACACCCACGTATCAAACTGCAGATCCATATCCACTCTGGATCCCATTGATAACAATTCTGTTATTGCCGGTTATGACTTTGAAAATCCGATCAACCAAGCTGAGGACGAAGGTGAGGAAGATTGTGAGGTACCCGGAGAACTTGCCATACTGTTACAACAGGAAGAAAGGGCTATACAGCCTCATGAAGAGCCAGTTGAGACGGTGAATTTGGGCACAGAAGAGAACAGAAAAGAGGTCAAGATTGGTGAAATTTGGAGCTTCGTGTCAAACAGCGTTTGATTCAGATGTTACATGATTATGTTGAGATCTTTTTCTGGTCATATGAAGACATGGAAGGACTAGACACCATTATTGTGGTTCAGCGTCTGCCAACTAAAGAAGATTGTCCTCCGGTAAAGCAGAAGCTCCATCAAATGCACCCTGAAATGTCAGAAAAGATCAAAGTAGAGGTTATGAAACAGTTCAACGTTAGGTTCTTAGTTGTCACATCTTATCCCCAATGGGTTGCTAACATAGTCCCGGTACCTAAAAAAGACGGCAAGGTACTGATGTGTGTGGACTACCGAGATTTGAACAGGGCAAGCCACAAGGATGACTTTTCGCTTCCCTATATTGACATTCTGGTTGACAACACTGCACAGCACAAGATCTTTTCCTTCATGGATGGTTTCTCTGGTTACAATCAGATCAAGATGGCGCCCGAAGACATGGAGAAGACAACCTTCATCACACAATGGGGAACTTTCTGCTACAAAGTGATGTCGTTTGGATTGAAGAATGATGGGGAAACCTATCAACGAGCCATGGTAGACTTGTTCCATGACATGATTCACCATGAGATAGAGGTCTACGTTGATGACATGATATCCCCATCTCAAACTGAAGAAGAGCACCTTGACCATCTACAAAAGTTGTTTGATAGTTTAAAGACGTATAAGTTGAGGTTAAATCCGAACAAATGCACCTTTAGGGTAAGGTCTGGTAAACTTCTAAGTTTTATTGTCAGCGACAAGGGAATTCAGGTATACCCTGCAAAGGTGAAGGCTATACAAGAGATGCCGGCTCCTCGCACTAAGAAGGAGGTCAGAGGCTTCTTAGGATGCATAAATTACATTTTCAGGTTCATTTCCCATTTAACTGCTACTTATGAACCAATCTTCAAACTCCTGAAGAAAGATCAAGTGGTATAGTGGAATGACGAATGCCAAACCGCCTTCGAGAGAATCAAGGAATACCTTCAAGAGCCTCCAATTCGGATGCCTCCGATTGAAGGAATACCTTTGATAATGTACTTAACAGTGTTAGATAATTCAATCGGGTGTGTGTTGGGGCAGCATGACGAGTCCGGTCGAAAAGAGCATGCAATATACTACCTTAGCAAAAAGTTTACCGACTGTGAGACAAGATACTCACTGCTCGAGAAAACTTGCTACGCTTTAGCATGGGCTACTCGCCAAATGAGACAGTATATATTGACCCACACCACTTTGTTGATATCTAAGATGGATCCGATCAAGTACATCTTCGAGAAGCCTTCTCTCTCAGGAAGAATAGCAAGATGGAAAATGATCTTCACCGAATACGATATCCAATACACAACCCTGAAAGCAATCAAGGGATGTGTACTAGCTGATCATTTGGCTCATCAGGTTTTGGATGACTACCAATCCATGAACTTTGAATTCCCGGATAAGAATATTATGTTAGTGACTGACTTTGAAGAACCTGGACCGGATGAAGGACCTGAGGAAGGATCCTAATGGACTATGGTTTTCGATGGAGTCTCCAACTCACTCGGAAATGGCATTGGTGCTATAATCATATATCCGGAAGGCTATCATACTCCTTTCACGGCCAGATTATGTTTCAACTGTACCAACAACATGGAGGAGTATGAAGCATGCATCATGGGTCTCAAAACTGCTATTGATCTGAGGATCAAGTTCTTGAGCATTTTCGGGGATTCAGCCTTGGTTATAAGTCAAATCAAAGGAGAGTGGGACACGAAGCACCCGAATCTCATCCATTATAAAGAACATGTACTGACATTGCTTTCACACTTTGAAGAAGTCATCTTTGGACATTTCCCACGATAAGAGAATCGGTTAGCGGACGCGCTAGCTACTATGTCGTCTATGTTCAAGGTCAAGTGGGACAACAAAGCTCCTCGGATCACTATTGAGAGGTTGGATGAACCAGCATACTGCTATGAGATTGACGCTGAAGAAGTAGAAGACAAACCTTGGTTCCATGAAGTGAAGAGGTATCTTGAGGCTCAAGAATACCCTGAGGGTGCGCCTGTCAATGATAAGAAGTTTTTGAGAAGGTTCTCCATAAAGTTCTTCCTCAGTAATGCAATCCTCTACAAGCGCAATCACGACTCTACTTTACTTTGGTGCATAGATACGAGCGAAGCATAGAGGATTATGGAAGATTTACACAAAGGTACTTTTGGCACCCACTCTAGTGGACACACCATGTCTAAAAAGATCCTACGGGCAGGATACTATTGGTCCACTATGGAAGCAGACTATTATCAGTATTCCCGAACTTGTCACAAATGCCAGATCTATGTTGATAAAGTACATGTACCTCTGGTTGCTTTGAATGTCTTGACGGCTCCCTGGCCCTTTGCAATGTGGGGCATTGACATGATAGGAGAGATTAGGCCTACCGCTTCCAATGGGCATCGCTTCATCCTAGTGGCCATTGATTACTTCACGAAGTGGGTTAAGGTTGCCTCTTTTGCTACTGTTACCAGGAATTTTGTGGCGCGGTTTATCAAGTATAACCTGATTTGTCGGTATGGTGTGCCAGACAGAATCATCACAGACAATGGTACAAATCTCAACAATACAATGATCACCGAACTCTGTAAACAATTCAAGATCCAGCATCATAATTCTTCCCCTTACCGGCCGAAGATGAATGGCATTGTGGAGGCTACTAACAAGAATATTAAGAAAATCATACAGAAGATGACGGTGACATACAAAGACTGGCATAAGATGTTACCATTTGCTTTTCATGGTTACTGCACCTCATTACGCACGTCAATAAGGATAACACATTATTCTCTTGTATATGGTATGGAGGTTGTCCTACCTATTGAGGTCCAAATCCCTTCTTTGAGGATCATGAAGGATGCGGGTTTGAAAGAAGATGATTGGATCTAGACTCGACTTGATCAACTGAATCAGATTGATGAGAAAAGGCTCACTGTTGTTTGTCATGGTCAAATGTATCAAAATCGGATGATCAAGGCTTTCAACAAAAAGGTCAGACGTCAAGTGTATCAAGTGGGCGATCTGGTAATCAAACGTATCATATTTCCACAAGGTGATCCCATGGGCAAATGGACTCCCACATACGAAGGGCCATTTATAATCAAAAGCATATTTTCCGGTGGAGCCATGACTCTAACCACCGTGGATGTTGACGACCTTCCTCACCCTGTTAATGCGGACATAGTAAAAAGATATTACGCATGAATAAAGACCCGCTAGGTTGACTGGAATAGGCAATAGTAAGGGCATCCCGGCGAACCAAAAGGGTTCGGGAAAAAATTAGGGATAAAAACAAAAAATGTACACCCGGCAAGTCGAAAACCTGAAAAGGCAGCTTGGGCAAAAAGGGTATGTTGGTGGACTGAAAACCCGAAAGGACGGTCCAGGAAAAAGTTAGGGATTTGAAGTGTATAACTAGGTCCCATTGGATCACCTTGAAACCAGACATCGGTATCAAATATCAAGCTCAAACGGTACCAATCAATCCAGTCAGCTTTGGATAAGCAGCAAAGTGATAAGGCGCTCAAGGACATAGGGGCAATAGTAGAATTGAAACTCAATGGGATTATTACACATAGTTGTCTTCTTTGCTTTGTACATTGTTTTGTATAGTTCATTCTTTACGATGGTGTTCTCCTACTAGCACGTGGGTCTCTTTGTACAAAATGCCTATTATAGGCGAATTTCAAAAAAAATCAATACAAATTATTTCTTTGAAAGTACAAAACTATTTGTTTTCTATTTTTTCTGTTTTGTTTTGCAAAAACATCCAATGATTATTTTTGAAATATGCATTTAAATATTATCACTATTCACAAATACTTGCATAAAAAAATAGAAATACAGTTGCTAATGACTTTAAGGAACAGGGCAAAGCCTTAAAAAAAGACAATTTGCAGTCCCGATAGTTACTCCTTCCAGCAAGTACAGAGGAAGAGACAGTTTGAGACGAATTCGCCATTACAATGCGACCCCGCGATGTCTATGTTCCCCATAGAGAAGAAACAACCAGAGTTTTAATCTCTTCTTCCCCAAGCAGAAGTTATCTCCTCCAGTAAATGTTCCTTCAGAGAACTGAAATCTGTATTCCCCATATGAGTTTTATAATTTCAAACAGTTATAAAACCTCCTCCCAGGTAGAGTTTATTTCTCAAACTGCGGAAGCTCATTCCCCAACAGAGTTTATTTCTCTACATCGGCAAAATCTTCCAAAAAGCATCCTCTCTTCACAAAGTTATCCTCAAGCAGAGTCAATCCTCGGAATATTATTCTCAAACAGAAAGAGGAAATCCCCGGAAAATCATATATATACATCATCCTCAGCGGAAATGAAGGATTCAGCATCCCAACGCTCTTCAGCAGCAGTCCAAGATTTACTTTCCTAGACTAAGAAACATCATAGTAGCATTCCATATTCATACATTATGGCATGCGCATACACACCGCATACAGCATAATCTCATTTATTTTGAGAACATCATCACAGTGCATTTCATACATCATGACATTGCATATGACTAACTCTTTACCTTTTTCAGGGAAAGATCAAATCAACAAACACCGTTGACTGCTTATGTGACCTGGTAGTCTTCTCAAAAGCTACGTCTGATAAAGGGCTATTTTGGCATTTTCCTCAGAAAGGCATTCTCAAAAGACCTTCTCTGGTTCATTCGGATCGACACTAAGATCTCTCTGATTTCTATTCCAGTTGAAGATATTCCAAGACTTTTGTCTGGTTCAGTTGAATCAATACTAAGATTATTATGATTTTTGTTCCAGTCAAAGTTAATCCAAGACCTTCTTTGGTTCAGTCAGATCGCCACTAAGATCTCTCTGGTCCCTATTCCAGTTGAAGATATTCCAAGACTTTTGTCTGGTTCAGTTGAATCGATCCTAGGATTCTTCTAATTTCCATTCCAGTCAAAGTTAGTTCAAGACCTTCTCTGGTTCAGTCAGATCGACACTAAGATATTTTTGATTTCTATTCTAGTTGAAGATAATTCAAGACTTTTTTCTGGTTCAGTTAAATCGACATTAAGATTTTTCTGATTCTTATCCAGTCAAAGTTAATTCAATATTTTCCTCTGGTTCAGTTAGATCGATACTAAGATCTCTCTGATTCCTATTCCAGTTGAAGATAATCCAAGACCTTTTTATGGTTCAATTAAATCGACACTAAGATTTTTCTAATTCTTATCCAGTCAAAGATAAACCAAGACCTCTGCTGGTTCAGTTCGAATCAACCATTGATTTGTTACTGATTCTTTTCTGGTAGACCTTTTTCTGGTTCAGTTAAATCGACACTAAGATTTTTCTGATTCTTATCCAGTCAAAAATAAATCAAGACCTCTGTTGGTTCAGTTCGAATCGACCATTGATTTGTTACTGATTCTTTTCTGGTAGACCTTTTTCGGGTTCAGTTAAATTGACACTAAGATTTTTCTGATTCTTATCCAGTCAAAGATAAATCAAGACCTCTACTGGTTCAGTTTGAATCGACCATTGATTTGTTACTGATTCTGTTCAGTTTAATCTCATTTCCCCAGTAAGGAACTGTGAAGCCTGGAATACGACCAGATAGCAGTCAGCCTTATCATCCTCAGCAAGTCACTATGAAGCCTGGATCCCGACCAGATAGCAGTTTACTTCAGTCTCTTCAGTCAAGGGATGACTCCCCAGTAGAGTAATGGACAACCGAAGCTCCTAGACTTTATTCCCCTAAAAAACATTCCCCAGCGGACTCCTCCTCAGACAGCAGGAACAGGAATCCCCCCAAAGAGAATTCTTACGAAGTCAGCATTTATTTTAGATGGCGTCTTTAAGCCCATCTCCGACGACTCTCCGTCATAATCCTCGAATGGCATCTTTAAGCCCATCTCTGACAGTCTTCTATCATGGCATCTGTAAGCCCATTCCTGATATTATTCACCTACAGTCTCACTTCGGACGAGTGCAAATTTCTGGGCACTCTAGCATTCAATCATCTTCCACCTTCAGATCACGAAAGGTAGACCAGCCAATCTACATCCTCAGGTTTAAGAAGATTTAACAAGGGAAGTTGTTGTATCCCAAAATTCTCCCTCTCATTTCACTCAAGACATACTCCTAGAGATTCTTAATTGCTCAAGGTTGACCAAGAATTGACCAGACAATTCTCCTCCTAAGGCAATGAACCCCCAACTAGGGTTTCAATTTTCATCAAGATGGTTGAGCTCCAAGAATCCAAAATGTTATCCATTGCCCTAATATGTCACCAAGATCATACATGCAAAATTTCATGCCTTGCACAATAAGTTTGCTCAGTCAATTGCTCAAGTATTGGAAAATCAATTGTGTTAGGTCAAAAGTCAATTATGGCCCATGTACAGTCAAACTTCAAGATTTTTGGTCAACATCAACATTTTGAAGTTATATCCATCATTTTATCAAGGTTTGATCATGATTCCTCAAGAAATTCTCCTAACCCATCAAAAGTAAAAAAAATGGCAAATTAGGGTTTCTATAGGAAAAGTCAACCAAACTTTGACCAAGCATAACTTTCTCACACTTTATCAGAAATTTTCCAACCAAACCTCAATTTGAAGAGAATCCAATTCCCTACAACTTTGTTTCATCTATCAAGTTCAAGAAATGCACCATTTGAAAGATACAAGTTCATACATTACAGGTCATTTTTAGAAAGTCAATAAAAGCCACTTTTTGCCAAGACCTTTAACATCAAGATAACATCTTCAAATGCAAAATTGATCAAAAGAGGGATTTAATTAGACATCTTGGGCGTTCCAAAAATTCCAATATCATCATCATGAGATACAAATTGAGCAAGTTATGGCTTACCCAAGTTGGGAAAATTTGGGAAATTTCAAGAAATATGCATTGAGCAAATTTGAGTTTTTAAGGCAATGGCTCATTTTCTTGGACTTCAAACATCTTCCCAAGAGTATATAGGACTCCTAAAGCCACTATTGCATAGTCTTGTTTTTATTTGCATTTTATATTAATTTTATTTAATTAAAAATCAAATAAATCAAGATTATTACAAATTATATGGTTAAGGCTTGTTTTAATGCATGGAGGGGTCCCAATTTTCGTGTACAGCAAGGCCAGCATGTCCACATTCATGCCAAATTCAAAAATGGACAAGATCCCACACTTTTGGCCAAGGTTACATATTTGTATTCATGGCATTCAATTGTTTGTCTGTGGCTATTACAAACATTACTTTTCGTGTCTCCTCACTCCTCTCTATATAAAGAAGGCATTAGTTAGCATAAAAGAAGGACTCGGAGCCTGGAGAACCCCTGCACATTTTGACAAAAGGTTCAAAGTTGTCAAATTCGAATTTCAAGTTCTAGCCTCCCTTAGTCCAAACCAAGGATCCTAATCAATTCCTGGAGGTTCCCTGAAGCTGTCCCAACCATTACCAAGCCTTGAAGCCTCGCCAAACGCATCCTCCATTCATCACAATTTGCCTCATTCTTTAAAATTCGTTTTATACAACTCATACAATATCAATGAGTTTTAACCATGCAAATTTAACCTTTTGAGCTTTTGCAAGCTTTTGGTTTAGTTTGATTACAGTTTGAGAGTCGAAATTGTATATTACCATTTTTAGGGTTTGATCCTTAGAATTGGGGATTTTCGTAACAGGCAAAATTAGCCTAAACTAAGGATCCTATCGTGTTCAGGAGGTTGCGAGCAATGAATACATGGCCTCAAACTGAATTTATTTTGCGTATTGTGCTTGTTTCAAATGCAAGGGTTTACAGTGACGGACAAAAAACTGTCACTATAGGTATTTCTACCTAAGACGGCGGAGGAAGGTAGGAGATGAAGTGTGTCAGCTTCTGATTGGCTAATTTGAATAATGGCGCGCGTTTTTTTTATTTCCCAGATATTGACTTGTTTTTGTATATAACATTTTGGTTTTGTTTTGTATAACGAATGGCAAGGCAGCTCAGATGGTGATGAGGCGTGTGTATAAGGGAGAGGACATGGGTTCGAGTCCCAGGTCCAGCATATAAATTTTCTAATATTTGTTAACTGCAGATTCAGTACTTGTTAGCCACGCCAGTCCATCATTTGCCTCCAGACCACCACCATTGGATCTTGATTGATCTAAATCAAATGGTTCTCACATGCAGGTGCACCATGAGCTATCACAAGCATTCCTCACTGGATCCCAGTACAAAATTCTGATTTGGGCCAAGTGTTTTTGACAACAAACCCCCCATTTTTGTTTTGATGACCAGGCCCATGTTGTCTATTTTCTCTCTCTTTTTTTTTATTTTGTTTATTATTTTCAAAAGTCTTTTTTTTATTAAATCATAAAAAATCAAAAAAATAATAATTAGAATTATTTTCTTCCTAAAATTATTAATTAATTAATTAATTATTTTAATGCAATTTTATCAATTTAAAAGCAAATTAGACTTTGGTTCTTTATTTAATTTAAATTATTTTCTTAACAAAAAGACAAAAAATATATTAGAACTAGGGTTCATTTCCTTCAACTTTTATTTTCTTAATTAAAAATAAGTTTAAAATTAATCATTCTCTTAGCAAAAATAACAAATAAATATTTTCTTGTTATTTATTTTTATTTACCAAGTTTTTAGACGTAATATTTCTTTTCGCGCGTTTATTTCCTTTCACATTGTTTATATTATTGTAATTGATGTGTGGGATGTAATAGATGATAAGTAGACTTTTCTTATTGCTTTATTTTCTTTTCCCCAATTGCTTTGGAATGTAAATCTCCCTCCCTGAAGCCATGTAATAGTCTAGACTTATACTTTCCGCATTATATATATATATATATATATATATATATATATATATATATATATATATATATATATATATATATATATATATATATATATATATATATATATATATATATATATATATATATATATATATATATATATATATATATATATATATATATATATATATATATATATATATATATATATATATAATTGTTAGTAACTTAGGCGTGCATGACAAGATAAAGTCAATTAATCATTAGATCACTAACCTCAAGATAGTATAACTGAAAAAACACACTTCTCATACTTGCATCCTTAGGGTATTCCTCACTTGATTGCCTCGGAAAATAATGGGCATGTCCCTCGAACATAGGGATATCTTAGCAAAGACCCTCGGTATTAAAGTCATCAAAAAGATCATGGTCCCTAACGTCCCTCGAGTTGCCTACGAGAAATGATCTTGTCCCTCGATGTTGCCTATATGATGATAGTCCCTTCGAATGCTAAGATATTCTTACTTGTTTCCTCAATGACCATAGCGTCCCATTCGATAGTCCCTCAACATCTGACGATAGGGCTACCTACTCACTAATAATAGGATAGTACTATCAAAAGGAAAGGAGGAAAAGAACATCTTTTTTTGAGTAGGTAGATAAATATTAAATACTTGCTCAAACCTGAACTTTTTCACACTTACACACTTTTCAAAAACTATTTTCAAAAACGCTTTATCACACTCTTGAGGACTGATACAAGAGTTACCATAAAGCAAAAAAAAACTTTCAAAACACACAAACAGTTTTCAAAAAAATGAGCAAGTACCTAAGAGCCCATGAAAAACCACTGATGGAAAGGGTGCTAACACCTTCCCTTTCCATAATCTACCCCCTTACTCAGAAAATCTCGAAAAAGGTATTTTTCTGTTCTTTTCACCCTTTCCTTTGTTGGATAAAAGAAAAGTCGGTGGCGACTCTTTCTTACCGCAACATTTGCGAACAAAAAACGCAAAACCAGTATTAAACAGTCGGTTTTGCCACCGTATCACACAAGTGTTGTTGGAATCTTGATTACCACTGATGAATGTACAACTAGGAAATTGAGAACTTCATATGCTAGAGTACTTGTAGAAGTGGATATCACACAAAAACCTAGAGAGCATATCTGGATCAGAGATCAAGATGGATAACTGATGAAACAGAAAATTGAATATGAGAGGAAACTAAAATACTGTCAAAAGTGCTTAAAAGTTGGACATGATTGCTCACTCAAACAAGAGGCTCCTAAAAGAAAAGAAGAATAATTATGACAACAAAAAGATCCCCCAATTACAGTGGTGAATGCAGGGAAAAGAGATAAAGTAAAAAGTTCATTGATAATGGACAAGGTAACACATGGACAGGATGGAAATTTGATATGCCAAAACAATTTCAACCCCCTGAAGTTTTGAGATTTTCTTTTAGGGGGTTCCTCCAATGTTCCATGATTATGACATGGAATGTAAGGGGCCTAAATAAAGAGGCTAGGCATAGGGAGATACGCTCATCTCTCCATGATTTTCAAGTGTTTATTGTTGCCTTATTAGAGACTCTGGTAAAAAAGAATAATGTTGAGAAAATTAGAAGGAAATTGGGAAAGCATTGGGATTATGTAGACAACTATGAAGACCGTGATAATGGTAGGATATGGTTGTTATGGATGCCTGGATCAGTTACAGTTAATGTCATGATGACAACTGACCGAATGATTCATGTAGAGGTGAAAAGTTTAGACCAAAAAATCTTGTACATCCTGACTGTCATTTATGCTTTCAACCAGCTTGAATAGAGGAAAATCTGTGGAATAAAATTGAACAGTTAAGTGGTAACATTATGTATCCCTGGATTGTTATGGGGAACTACAATAACATGATGACTAGCAAGGATAGAGTTGGGGGAATCCTGTCCAAATTGGGGAGTATAAGGATCTAACATAAATGATGCAAAGGGTGGGTTTATTTGAAGTCTCGACCAAAGGTTTCTATTATACCTGGTCTAACAAAAATAGAACTCAACCTATCTACTCGAGGATTGAAAGAATTATTATGAATGTTCATTGGTTTCAAACTTATCAGGATAACATTGTGGAAGTGCTTGCCCCTAGAATATCCGACCATGCTCCTATTAGAGTGACGATTATAGGCCAAACCCAACACAAATGTAGAATGTCCAAATTCCTAAACTGTGTGACCAAAGAGAGAAATTACTTATAAAAGTTTGCTACTAGCTGGATGGATCATATTACAGGGTCTTCCTTGTACAGACTGTGGAAGAAGCTTCAGCTTCTTCAACAAGTCATGAAACATATGCATACAAAGGTGACTGATAGTCAAATCCACATTCTCCGAACAAGACAAGACCTGGATCATGCTCATAAACACCTTTAAAATAACATGTTTTACAATAATTCTATTGAGCAAGTTAAGATTTTGAATGAGAAGTTGATCCAGTTAAACCGGGTGGAAGAAGTTATATTGATGTAAAAAGCCAATATCAATTTGTTACAATTAGGCGACAATAATAATTTGTTCTTTCATGTCTCTGTGAATGAAAAGAATAAATTCAAGGGTTTGTACACACTTACTTCTTTTAAGGGTGAGCTTCTGAGAACACAAGACGATATTGAAACATAAGAAATTGACTTTTATACTAGACTCGTTAGAACTAGAGCCTCTGACTTGAAGAGTGTTGATATTCCTGCCATTAAAAGAGGAAACATCCTGACCTGGGAGAGTGCTCAACAAATTAGCATACCTATACAGGATAAAGAAATATGGGATGCCTTTAATATCATTGGAAATGACAATGCCCCGTGCATTGACGGGTTCAATTCGTATTTCTTTAAGAATGGTTGACCTATAGTAAAAGTGGTGTTACTAAAGTTGTTCTAGAATTCTTTAGTACAAAGAAGTTATACCTAGCTACTAATTATCCTCTTGTCTCTCTTATCCCTAAAACCCATAAGGCATCGTGTATTAAAGACATGAGACCCATCTCCTGCTGTAGTACTATGTACAAAATTATATCTAAAATCCTCACAAATAGGCTTGGAAAAGTCATCCACGAAGTGATTAATGAAAGTCAATCTTCCTTTGTTCCTGGGAGAATCATCCAGGATAACATTTTGTTAGCGTAGGAGCTGATAAGAGGATATAGTAGAAAGAATATCTCCCCTAGATGTATGATTCAAATGGATATACAAAAGGCCTATGATACTATGAAATGGTCATCTCTTTTCCAAATAATGAAGGAATTATCTTTCCCTAACACCCTCATTAACAGGATTGTTATGTGTGTTACAACAATGTCATACAAGTTTTCCATTAATGGTACTCCTTCGAAAATTGTCAAAGCTATGAGAGGCTTGAGACAATGTGATCCCATATAACCTCTCCTCTTTGTCATGATTATGGAATACCTTCATAGGAAGCTCCAAAGCCTTGACAATATTCCTAACTTCAATTATCACCGTAAGTGTGACAAGCTGAAGATTACAAACTTGTGTTTTACTGATGATCTTTTGCTCGTTACAAGAGGGGGTGTGGATTTGGTCAAGATGATGATGACCAGTTTCAGAGATTTTTCTTCTTCAACAGGGCTAAAAGCTAGCATTACTACGTGTAAATTTTAGTTTGGTGGTGTTGATGAGGTGACCAAGATACAGATCCAGAAGGAGACTGGCTTTGAACTGGGTCAGATTCCTTTCAAATATTTGGGAGTCCCTATAGCCAGTAGGAAGCTATCTGTGGAAATGTGTCAGCCCCTTGTGGAGAAGATGCTCCGTAGACTTCAACATTGGAGCAACAAACTCCTATCTTATCCGACTAGACTGTTGTTGGTGAAAAGTGTCCTTTTTTCTATTTCAAATCATTGGATGCAAGTTTTATCGTTGCCAAAAAAATTCATAATTCACATTGAGAGTCTCTGCAGGAAGTTTGTTTGGACAGGTAAAGATGCTTTGTCAAAAAAAGCTCCTATATCGTGGGACCATATTTGTGATCCCATTTTTGTAGGAGGTAGATATGTTGTAGACCTTCGAAAGTGGAATAAGGCTACTATAGGTAAGCTTCTTTTGAATGTTTTCATGAAAGTTGATCGGTTGTGGATCAAATGGATTAACATTTACTATATCAAACTTAAGATTGTGGAAACTTTCCAACCTACTACCCAAATTTCTTGGATCCTTAAAGTTATTTTCAAACATAAGGATACCATGATGAAAAATGATGTTTGGAAAGGTTTTCAAAAAACTGGAAAGTATGTTACTAAGGATATGTACAAAATGCTCAAGGGCGATAAACCAAAAATAGCTTGGAGGAAAATATTCATTGGGAATATAGTGAGACCAAAAGCTATTTTTACTTTGTGGATGGCTTGCAACAATTGATTACCTACCAAGGATAGAATCGGAAAATTTGGTATCGTTACAGATGGGAAATGAACTTTATGTGATTGTATGGAAAGCTGCAGCCATTTGTTTTTTGAATGTACAGGTACGAAAATAGTGTGGAGCAAAATTATTGAGTGGATTCCTACACCCATATCCATATATAAATTAGGAAGGTGCAAATGTGAGAGAAGATACTATGTATCATATAGATTAGAGTGTTATTAATGGTTTTAGTGTCTGTTGTACCCCAAAATTTTCCCTCCCATATTTCTCAAGACATTGCAAGAAGAATCTCCAAGTTGCTCAAGATTGCTCAAGAGTTGGACAGTCAAATCACCTCCTAATGCAGTCAACCTCAAATTAGGGTTTTGTGTTGCATCAAGTCCTCACATCCAAATGACCTCAAGTTCTCCCCAATGTCCTAATATTTTCTCAAGTTCATCCATGTCAAATTTCAAGCCTTGCAGAGGAAGTTTGGTCAGTCAATTACTCAAGAGGTCCAAAAATCGATTGTGCTAGGGCAAAAGTCAACTGTGACCTACAAATAGTCAAACTTCAATATTTTTTGTCAACATTATCATTTTGAAGGATAATTCATCATTTTATCAAGGGTTGATCATGATTCATCAAGGATTGCTCAAAAGTCATCAAGGCTCAAAAGTTGCTAAATTAGGGTTTTGTAGGAAAAGTCAACTCAACTTTGACCAAGCATAACTTTCTCATACTTTATGAGAAATGACCCATCCAAAGCACATTTTGAATAGGATGAAATTTCCTACAATCCATCTTCACTTCCCAAGATCAAGAAATGCACTCACAAGAAGTTACAAATTTGAACATTATAGGTCATTTTTGAAAGTCAACAAAAACACCTTTTTTTCCAAAGCTTATAACGTGAGCATGGAATATCAAAATGAGATGAGACCAAAAGGATTGGTTAGAGGACATCCCAAGGTTTCTAAAAAGTCCAAGGACACCTCCAAAAGTTCAAAATTGAATAAGTTATGCATTGTTGAAGTTGGGCATTTTTCCAAAATTGCCAAAAGTCAACTATCTCCAAAACTTCAAATTTTGTCAAATTGGCCCACTTTTTTCCACTTGATTTGATCTTGTCACACTACACACGTGTCCTATCTTCAGCCTTGTATCCATTTATTGATTTTTCTATTTTATTTGATTTTTATTGAATTAATTCATTTTAAATCAATTTAAATCCATATAAAATCCAAATATTGATCACTTGGAATCTTTTTTATTGATATAGGTCTTAAATATCATCATGGACATAATCAAATCCGAATCAAGCCATATCATGAACAAAAAGGTGGTTTTGGGACAAATTCGGAAGCTTTTTCATGGAGGATCAAATCAAATCCTAAATCATCAATGCATAAGGATTCAAAGCCCAAAACTTGACCTAATTCACTCCATGTTACTTATACAATGCAAAGGCACGAAAATTAGAACCTAGAGGCTGCATAAACATCAAAACCAAACTTGAAAAAAACTTGAAAAAACTTGAAACTGAAATCACCCTTAGAGTCCAATTCAAGGCCAAAACTCAACGTGATTCTCTTGCTGGATGTCCACTGAGTGAGAAGCAATCAAAAGCAAGGCCATTCACCTCTTTAATAGCACTGTAAGTCTCTCTGAAACTCGCCTTTCAGTTGAATTCGTATCTCATAGTTCTTGCACTTTTCTTGCCAAATATTTGCATATTCATGCTTTTCGTTTCATTTAGAAGCTTTTTGCATTATTGAATTGCATTTTCATGGCCTGTAACCCCCTAGCCGATTCTAGGGTTCTTGGTATTCATTTTTGGGCATTTTCTCTACAGGTGAAATCAAGGCCATTAATGGACATGGACGTGTTCAGGAGGTAGAGACTATCATGGCTATGGTCTTGGAATCAATTTCCATGGTCTAGAACTCGTTTTAGGATGAACCCATGGATTTAGCTGCGGATAAAAATTCGCAGGTAAATAACCAGGGCTGGGCGAAGAAGATTACTACGTGCCCCCTACCCATTCGTCCATTCATAATTTCGCGCTTTTATTTTTTATAATTCTGGCATTTGTTGTTTTTTCTAATATTATATTTGATGCTTATTCCACTAACAAAAGAAATACAATGGCTCAGTGGCGAAGGCATTAGTGTGAGATCCAACAGGACCTGGGTTCGAATCCCAGGTCCCCATATTTGCATATTGTTATTTTTCTCCAGGAAATCCAATGCGCTTCAGCAAGTGTGGTCCATCATGCTCCTCCAAATCTCCAAGCGCCAGATGGCCTCCAGGCCAAATCTGATGGCCCAAAGGTGATGACCATCATAAGACCTAGTCAACGTGCCTGCAGGGAATTCCAAAAAGTCAGCCCAGGCCAGCGCCTGTTGGGCCAAAAAGCTGCTAGTCTCACCCCTGATCCGGGCCCAAAACCCCCCTTTGGTTATTTCTTTTTTTTTTTCATTTTATTTATTTGTTTGTTTTGTATTATTATCACTAACCAATTAAATTTTTTCTCATAAAATCAAAAAAACCAAAAATATATTTTATTTATTAAAATTAAACTCATCACTTTATTTTTGTAAATAAATATTAAATTAATTAATTTAGTTTTTAATTAGGTATAACTTTTAATATGTTTGCAATAATTAAAATTAATGTAGAATATTAGGTTTTACTAACTTTGACCAAAATTTATTTTATTTCTTTAAATATCCAAAAATCCAAAAATATCACTTTTATTAATTTATTTATTTATTTATTTAATTAACTTAATGTAATTTCTTTTAATCCAAAAAAAAATCACTTTCTTTTAAAAAAGGGTCAAAACCCTAAAAAAAACACTCGCATTCGATTTAGCTTTACGCGCGCGATCTATTTTTGCCATATTGATGTATCTGTTTCCCGGAATGTAATAGTTAAATAGGACCTTTGATTATTTTATTGCTTTATTTACTTTCCGCATTTTAATTTCAAGGGTTGTTTTTGGCGATGTAAATACCCGACGCCTTGTAATAGTTAGATTTAATTTCCGCAATTTAATTTCCACAAACTTATAAACTGTTAGATGTTTGGTAATATGGAATGCATGACAAGATCGAATGTATGAACTTAAAATCAACATAGCTCACCCATGACATGTACAAAAGATAAATTAGCTGAAAATGGCACACTCACACATGTGCACTCTTAGGGTACACCTCACTTGGTTGCCTTCGAACGTGGTCATTGAGTATAGAAATTTTTAGAGGTCGCCCTCTTGTCCAAAGATCATAGTTGCCTTGAAACGGTTGCCTCGGAAAAATGATCTAAGACATTAGGGTTACCGCTAAGGCATTCTAACATTGCTTTAGTGACCACACGCCCCTTAATCGAATTGACCCTTAAACTCCAACGACGGTGCTACCTACTCATCAATAGTGGGATAGAATTGTCTAAAGGACATTAGCACAGATTGATTCCTTTTTCGAGTAGGTAGATGGTTCTTAAGTACTTGCTCTTTCAAAACAAAACTAAACTTTTCTCACTTACACCTTTCAAACAAAAACTCTTTTCAAACCCACAAACACAAAGAAAAGAAAATTTTGAAAACACTTTGAGCAAGTACCTAAGAGCCCGTGGATAACCACGGATAGAAAGGGTGCTAACACCTTCCCTTTCTATAATCTACCCCCCGAACCTGAGAAACATCTCGAAAAAGGAATTTTTCTGTTCTTTTCCTTTCCTTGTTGGATAAAATAAAAGACGGAGGTGACTCTTGCTTACCGCGACATTTTGCAAAAACAAATGCGAACCAGCATTCCAAAAAACAGTCAGTTCTCTTCCCACCATATCACAGAACTGGCGACTCTGCTGGGGATATCTTATAAGTGGGGTGTACCTTAGGATTAGATCATTGTGTTTTCAATTGTATGCTTTGTATGATTTATATTTGTGGGCTTGTATCGGAGTTACTATAGATCCTAACCCGGATCTGGGGGATACCCTTTAGGTAAGTAGAAATAAACTGTGAGGGAACTGTACGGCGTAGACGGATGCGGTTGAAGCAGTAGCTACGTTGGTGTGGAACTTTAGATTGTACTGATATCCCTTGTGTTGGAACGAGGAGAATATGGGTCATCTAAGGGGTCATTAAGCACCAACTGACCTTAGAACCTTTAAATTGACCAACTTGGCCATAGAACAGTAGCAGTATGCTACACTCATTGAGACTAAACTCTCGCGATGATTCTGGCCGCAAGAAAAGGTTGCTAAACTGGAATTATGACCGATTGAGGATAGTCAGTGATATTGAGATCCTCTAGAACCCGGTTACTATTTTTAGGACAGGTTTAAACCAACTGAACTGAAAGAGGGTAGTACCTAAGCTCCTTGCCAGCCTGAAATCTAAGGGCTCTCTGTGTGACTTATGTGCCTTTACCATGTTTGCTTTTTGTGGATACTTGTGGTGTGCTTTCTATCATGACATCATGACATCATAACATTGCATACATCTTGCATTGGACTAACCTATTTCAAAGACAGGAGGGATTCATCTTTGTTCTGTTTTGTAGGTCATCATGATGCCCATGCGTAGGAATACCATCGGGATCAACTTTGTCCAGGTTCCCACCTTGCTCAAAGAGTTGATTGCAAAGATGCTTGATATTACTTCCTTCCTCAGGAGGTATGGTTATCTTCTCAATTTAGTCACCTCCAAATTGGACGAGCAGATGATGAGTGTTTTGGTCCAATTCTATGATCCGTTGTACCATTGCTTTACTTTTCAAGATTACCAGCTGGTCCCCACTTTAGAAGAATTCTCTGATCTGCTTGGTATCTCTATTCTGGAGCAGGCCCCGTTTACTGGTTGGGAGAAGATCCTTAGGCCCGAAGAGATTGCTGCAGCCCTTCATTTGACAAAAGAAGAGGTAATGACTAATTGGGAGATTAGAAGTGGAGCAAAGGGCTTTCTGACTAAGTTCTTGGTTGGTAAGGCTAATTATTTCTGGGATAGTCTAGACTTCAAGGCATTCGAGGATATTCTGGCTCTTCTGATATACGTCTTGGTATTGTTTCCGAACTCTGACTCCTTTGTTGATGTTAATGCGGTGAAAATCTTCATCTCTCGTAATCCTGTACCCACTCTCTTGGGTGACATCCTTCATCAGCTCTATGCTCGTACTTCCCGAAAGCGGGGAACCTTGATGTGTTGTGCTCCTTTATTGGCGAGGTGGTTTATTTCACACCTTCCCAAGTCAGTGCTGAAGAACAAAGAAGGCATGGGCTAGGCCTATAGGGTTATGTCTCTTTCTCATAATGACATTATTTGGACTCTCAAGGGTATGGATGAGAAGGCTATCATTGATCGCTGTGGGGAGTATCCCAATGTTCCACTGTTAGGAACCCATGGAGGAATTTCTTACAATCCGTGCTTAGCCTTACGTCAGTTTGGGAGAGCCAGAAGAGAAGGACCTCATGAGATGCTAATTCCTAGTATCATCTTTGACTTTCAAGGAGATAGCGATGAGCAACGTCGCAGATTCATAAGGGCTTGGGATAGAGTTCATAGATCTGATCCATACGAGCTGGGCCCAAAGACTTCTCTTTCAATGGATCCATATCTCATATGGGTCCGTACCCGTGCCCAAAAGCTGGGTATGCCATATGAAGCTGTCTGGCCTATCATTTTTGAAGTTGCTAATGAAGAAGGGGTTCTTCCGACTATCCTTCATCCTCATATGCCCACTGACATTGGGGCGCTGAAAAGGTCTTGCATGCAGCTGAGAGAAGAACGGGATGCTTACCGAGAAAAGTTTAACGAGCAAGAGCAAAAGATCCAGAAGTTGACTAGGCAGTTGGAGAACGAGCGGATTCTCAATGACTATGTCCACACCGACAAGAAGAGACCATGGGAGCATTGATTGACCTTTGATTATTTCCTTTCCAGTTTTTATCTACTGTTCAGTATTTCCATTCTTGTAACGCCTTAAGGGCAGTTTGTTGAATAATTTGAATTTCAAAGTTTAATCTAATAAAAGTGTGTTTCCTTTTTGTTTACAAATTTGAATCTCTCGATTGTCTTTTAAATCATGTCATACGCATTTCATCCTATGCACTTCATAACAGGTACTCATTACAGGTCTCTTATCTTCTTCGCTGTTTATTTCAGCACTCATCATGTCTGCTGAACCTTCAACTGAGCAAGCCATCAAGGCCCTCCAGGCCTAGAATGCCCAATTCCAAGAGTTGTTCATGAATCTAGCTAAGGGTCAGCAAGACCTGAAGACCTTGATTCTGAAAGAGAAGAAGAAGAAGAAGAAGAAGAAGAAGAAGAAGAAGAAGAAGAAGAAGAAGAAGAAGAAGACAATCCTGTTTAACACAGGGCACAGGTTTGGAAATAGGCTACATAATGAAGTTGATTTGACCACCTCATATGGAGGGAAAGATAGTCAGGAAGAAAGGAGGGCTCCTAGCCATGTGGTCTTCGACAACAAGATGGACTTCGACGAAGAGCAGTATCCTCTTGTTGAGGATAGATACAAACAACTGGAAGACCGGTTGAGTGCGATGGAAGTTCAGAAAGTGTCTGGTCTAGACTTTGGTGATCTGGGTCTATCATCTGGGGTAGTGATTCCCCACAAATTCAAGGCACCAGCCTTTGCTAAGTATGACGGAGTTTCTTGTCCGAAGCTGCACCTCCGGTCATATGTAAGGAAGATTCAGCCATACACCGCTGATAAGAACCTATGGATCCATTTCTTTCAAGACAATCTCTCAGGGACTCAGCTTGAATGGTTCTACCAGTTGGATGGAGCCAGCATTCATAGTTGGGAAGATTTGGCTACTGCTTTCTACAGGCAGTACCAGTACAACTCTGACCTCACTCCTACGCGTACCCAACTCCAGGGTATGTCAATAGGGACGGGTGAAGGATTCAAAGATTATGCTCAGAAGTGGAGAGACCTCGCCGGAAGAGTACAACCACCCTTGGCTGATCGGGAGCTAGTTGACATGTTTCTGGGGACCCTGTCTGGTCCATTTTTCAACCACTTAATTGGAAGCTCTTCGTCTGGGTTTACAGAGCTTATTTTGACCGGTGAGAGGATTGAGGCTGGTATTAAGGCTGGTAAGATATAGAAGGGTGCCTCATCGAGCACT
Source organism: Vicia faba (assembly GCA_948472305.1). Taxonomy (NCBI): domain Eukaryota; kingdom Viridiplantae; phylum Streptophyta; class Magnoliopsida; order Fabales; family Fabaceae; genus Vicia; species Vicia faba. The sequence continues at coordinate 1,238,350,421 of OX451737.1, forward strand.
AAGAAGAAGCCCTTTAAGAAAGAGTCCAGCGCTGTCTACAGTTCGAGAAGACATAATAGACCTGAACACCACCAAGTTGTCAATGCGGTTGTTATTTCAAAACCTACTGGTGCTCCTCAGTACAACAATCAACAGAAGGACGAGAGACCTCAAAGGCAATTGACCCGTCTCAACATGACCTTATCTCAGATTCTGCCACAATTACTAAAAACCAATCTGGTGATTCCAAAGGAAGCCCCAAAGAATCCAAATACAACGTCACCAAAGTATAACCCTAATGCCCGCTGTGCTTACCACTCTGATATCCCGGGGCATAATACAGATGATTGTTGGGTTTTGAAGAACAAGGTACAGGACTTGATTGATGTGAAGGAAATTGAGTTCAGAGCACCTGAAAAGCCTAAGCAGGAAGCAGGGGTGAATGCTATCGGGGATCACGATGATGTAGAATTTGATATTGACAGTTGGATTTACCTGATTGTCGATGGTGGATTAAGCAACTGGACAGCAAAGGATTCTATGCCCGTTTCCGTTATTACCCAGTAATGAAACTTTTTATTTTGAATATGTAACACACAATGTTTAAAACTTTATGGCCCAGTGTCTTACCCGGGGCACCGTGGCTTCATTTGTGAGGGCTTTATGTGTGTCCTTTTCATATATCATTAATAAAAGCATTGGACGTTCTTGCATTTCAAATTTTGCACTCCTTGTTTTTCTTTATTATATATTGCAAAACAGCTATTTTACACACACTCACATACACATGTCTACATCCACTCTGGATCTCACTGGTAACGACTCTGCTACTGCCAGTTATGACTTCGAAAATCCGATCAACTTAGCCGAAGACGAAGGTGAAGATGATTGCGTAGTGCCTGGTGAACTTGCAAGACTGTTACTCCAAGAGGATAGGTCTATACAGCCACATGAAGAACCAGTGGAAACAGTGAATCTGGGTACTGAGATAGGCAAGAAGGAAGTTAAGATAGGTGCAAATCTGGAGCTTAGTGTGAAGCAACGGTTGATTCAGATGCTGCACGACTATGTTGAGATCTTTGCCTGGTCTTATGAAGATATGCCTGGGTTGGATACCGATATTGTGGTTCATCGCCTACCTACCAAGGAAGACTGTCCTCCCGTGAAACAGAGGGTCCGCCGAATACGCCCAGAGATGTCTGAGAAAATCAAGGCTGAAGTTATGAAACAGTTCGACGCCGGTTTTCTAGCGGTTACTTCTTACCCTCAGTGGGTGGCCAATGTGGTTCCTGTGTCGAAGAAGGATGGTAAGGTTCGAATGTGTGTTGACTACAAGGATCTGAACAGGGCAAGTCCCAAGGATGACTTCCCTCTACCTCATATCAACGTTTTGGTTGACAACACCGCTCAGCATAAGGTATTCTCCTTCATGGATGGTTTCTACGGTTATAATCAAATTAAAATGGCTCCCAAAGACATGGAGAATACAACCTTTGTTACTTAGTGGGGTACCTTTTGCTACAAGGTCATGCCTTTCGGACTGAAGAATGTTGGGGCAACGTATCAGCGTGCCATGGTTGCTTTGTTTCATGACATGATCCATCATGAGATTGAAGTATACGTCGACGATATGATTGCAAGATCCCAGACTGAGGAGGAACACCTTGACCATCTTCAGAAGCTATTTGACAGGTTGAAGTTGTACAAGCTGAGGTTAAACCCGAACAAGTGCACCTTCGGGGTGAGATCTGGTAAGCTGTTGGGTTTTGTCGTAAGCGATAAAGGTATTCAAGTGGATCCTGCAAAGGTGAAAGCCATACAAGAGATGCCAGCTCCTATAGCGGAGAAAGAAGTCAGAGGCTTTCTGGGACGACTGAATTACATTGCCTGATTCATCTCACACCTGATTGCTACTTGTGAGCCAATCTTCAAGCTGTTGAAGAAAGATCAAGTGGTACATTGGAATGATGAATGCCAGGCCGATTTCGAAAGAATCAAAGAGTATCTACAAGAGCCACCCATTTTGATGCCACCAGTTGAGGGGATACCTCTGATCCTATACTTGACAGTACTTGACAACTCAGTGGGGTGTGTGCTGGGTCAACATGACGAGTCTGGCCGAAAAGAGCATGCTATTTATTACCTTAGCAAAAAGTTTACCGACTACGAGACTCGATACTCATTGCTTGAGAAAACTTGTTGCGCTTTGGCATGGGCTGCTCGCCGGCTGAGACAGTATATGCTGACTCACACTACTCTATTGATATCAAAGATGGATCCAATCAAGTATATCTTCGAAAAGCCTGCCTTGTCCGGAAGAATAGCAAGATGGCAGATGATCTTGACTGAGTATGAGATCCAATATAAGACCCAAAAGGCAATTAAGGGAAGTGTGTTGGCAGACCATTTGGCACATCAAGCAGTGGATGATTACCAGTCTATGAACTTTAAATTCCTGGACGAGAATATCATGTTGGTAACTGATTGTGAGACACTTGGACCGGATGAAGGACTTAAGGAAGGATCCCGATGGTCTATGTACTTTGATGGAGCTTCGAACGCTTTGGGCAATGGCATTGGCGCCGTGATCATATCTCCTAAAGGCTCTTATACTCCGTTCACTGCCCGACCATGTTTCAACTGTACCAACAATATGGCGGAGTATGAAGCGTGCATCATGGGTCTTCGAGCAGCAATTGACCTAAGGATTAAGTTTCTAAGTGTCTTCGGAGATTCTGCTCTCGTGATCAGTCAGATCAAAGGCGAGTGGGATACGAAACACCTGAACCTTATTCCTTACAAGGAGTATGTATTGACGTTGCTTCCCTATTTTGAGGAGATAACCTTTGAACACTTCCCTAGAGAGGAGAATCAGTTGGCGAACGCGCTGGCTATGATGTCTTCTATGTTCAAAGTCAATTGGGACAACGAGGCTCCCCGAATCATCATCGAAAGATTGGACGAACCTGCACATTGCTGTGATGTTGAGACTGAAAAAGTAACAGAAAAGCCCTGGTATCATGAGGTGAAAAGATACCTTGAGGCTCAGGAATAACCCGAGGGTGCATCTGTTAATGACAAGAAGTTTCTGAGGAGGTTCGTGGCGAAGTTCTTCATCATTAATGACATCCTTTACAAGCGCAACCATGATTCGACCTTACTGCGTTGTGTGGATAAGAATGAAGCAGAAAGGATCATGGCGGAGTTACATGAAGTTACTTTCGAGACTCATTCCAGTGGACATACCATGGCAAAGAAAATCCTACGGGCAGGATACTACTGGTCCACTATGGAAGCCAACTGTTATCAGCATTCTCGGACATGTCACAAGTGCCAGGTCTATGCTGATAATGTGCACATACCTCCAGTTCCTCTGAACGTCTTGACGGCACCTTGGCCTTTTGCAATGTGGGGCATTGATATGATCAGCGAGATCAAACCTACAACATCCAATGGGCATCGTTTCATCCTGGTGGCTATCGATTACTTTACGAAGCGGGTTGAAGCAGCTTCCTTTGCTACGGTAACTAAGAACGTCGTGGCATGGTTTATTCGGCACAATCTGATCTGTCGATATGGTGTACAAGAGAGGATCATTACAGACAATGGTACCAATCTTAACAACAAGATGATCACTGAGTTCTGCGAGCAATTTAAGATACAGCATCATAACTCTTCTCCTTACCGGCCGAAGATGAATGGGGTTGTCGAAACGGCTAATAAGAACATTAAGAAGATTGTGCAGAAGATGACAGTGACATACAAAGATTGGCACGAGATGTTACCGTTTGCTCTCCATGGGTACCGTACCTCAGCACGAACGTCAATAGGGGAAACACCCTATTCCTTGGTATATGGTATGGAGGTTGTCTTTCCCATCGAAGTTCAGATACCCTCTCTTTGGATCATGAAGGATGCAGGTTTGAGTGAAGATGACTGGATTCAGACCCGGCTTGATTAACTGAACTTAATCGATGAAAAGAGACTTACTTCTATTTGTCATGGTCAGACGTACCAAAAACGGATGATCAAGGCATTTAACAAGAAAGTCAGACGACAAGAGTATCAAGTTGGGGACCTGGTAATCAAGCGCATTATCTTACCTCAAGGTGATCCCAGGGGCAAATGGACCCCTACTTATGAAGGGCCATTTGTGGTTAAGAACATTTTCTCAAGAGGAGCAATGATTCTAACCACCATGGATGGTGACGACCTTCCTCACCCCGTCAATGCAGACATAGTGAAAAGATACTACGCATAATCAAAGACCCGCTAGGTTGACTGGCCTAGGCAAAAATAAGGGCTTCCCTGCGAACCAAAAGGGTTCGGGCAAAAATAAGGGATGAAAATGAAAAAATTTGTACACCCGGCAAGTCAAAAACCTGAAAAGGCGGCTTGGGCAAAAAAGGGTATCCCGGTGGACTGAAAACCCAAAAGGGAGGTCCAGGAAAAAATTATGGATCAAAGGGTAACACTATGTCTCATTGGATCACCTTGCATCCAGACTCCGGTATCGACTATCAAGCTCAGATGGCACTAATCAATCTGATCTACCTTCAACCAGTAGCAAAGTGATGAGATGCTCAAGGACATAAAGGCAATAGCAGAGTTGGAACCCAGTGGGATTATTCACATAGCTGTTTTGTTTAGTTTTTCACAAATTGTGTAAATTTTATTATTCGTCGGCGTTCTCTTACTAGGACGTCAGCCTCTTATACAAAAACGCCTATTTACAGGCGAAACTTCAAAATCAATATAAATTCATTTTCAGACAAATTTCAAACTATTTTTCCTTTATCTGTTTTGTTTTGCAAAAATGTCCAATGTTCATTTTTGGTATATGCATTTGACATTAATTGCTGCTCATAAATATTTACATGCGAACAAAAGATGGATTACGGGTAATATCAGAAATAGGGGAAAATAAGAATTTTCCGAACTGTACAGTTGTTCTGTCCACCAGGTACCAAGGTATATTCAGCTGAAGAATATGGCTAAGATACCTTCACTCCCCGCAGAGTAAGACAGTAATGATAGCTCTCTCAGCTGAGACTTGCAACTATGAACGAATCGGTAATATTCTCCCCAAGCAGAGTTGATCTACCATCAACACTAAAAAGGGCTTGATATCCCCGGCAGTCTTAATATTCCCCAACGGAGTATAAGAATATTCCCTGGCATAATACAAGATACCCCCAGTGGAGTCAATATTTCCCCAATGCAGTCTGAAAAAGCTTCCCCGACAGAGTTGAATCATCATCCCCAGTAGACTCTGGAAGTCTATCCCCAGCCAAGTACAAAAATAAATCTCCCCAATCAAATTCAGAGGATTATCCCCACAAAAGTCTAACAGGGTTATCCCCAGCAAGTTGCAACTGAAAGATCATCCCCAGCGAAGTTCTTTCCTTTCACAAACAGGATATCAATCCTCAACAGATTCAGTATCACCAGCAACAGTAATCCATCCCCAGCGGAGTTTATCAGTGGAATCCTCAGCAGAGCATATCTTCCCCCACAGAGTAATCTCCACATCAGTTTATTACCCAATGGAGTTCTCTTCTCCTGCAGGTTTTACCTTCGTTCACCATCCCCAGTGGAAGCGAAGAATTCAACTCTTGTCTCCAGCAGCTATTCGGGATTTACTTTCCCTAGCTAAAACATTACATTTCTATACATCATGATACATGCATATACGCATCATACCATGCAATCTCATTTATGATTGAGAACATCATTGCTTGATCCATTTCATGCATTGCATATGACTGACCTTTACCTTTCAAGAGAGATGCAGTTAAGTTCTTAGCTATGTCAAAGACCTTCTATGGTCCAGTTGAATCGATTCCTAAAGATTTTTCTGATACAGTTGAAGTTATTCCAAGACCTTGTCTGGTCCAGTTAAATCGATTCCTAAAGATTTTTTTGATGCCAATCCAGCCAAAGGCCTTCTCTGGTCCAGTTGAATCGATTCCTAAAGATTCTTCTGATGCAGTTGAAGTTATCCCAAGACCTTGTCTGGTCCAATTAAATCGATTCCTAAAGATTTTTCTGATGCCGATCCAGTCAAAGGCCTTCTCTGCTCCAGTTAAATCGATTCCTAAAGATTTTTCTGATGCCGATCCAGTTGAATATTCCAAGTCCTTGCCTGGTCTAGTTAAATCGATTCCTAAAGATTTTTCTGATGCCGATCCAGTCAAGACCTCCTCTGGTCCAGTTAAATCGATTCCTAAAGATTTTTCTGATGCCAATCCAGTCAAAGAAGACAAGACCTCCTCTGGTCCAGTTAAATCGATTCCTAAAGATTTTTCTGATGCCAATCCAGTCAAAGAAGATAAAACCTCCTCTGGTCCAGTTAAATCGATTCCTAAAGATTTTTCTGATGCCAATCCAGTCAAAGAAGACAAAACCTCCTCTGGTCCAGTTAAATCGATTCCTAAAGATTTTTCTGATGCCAATCCAGTCAAAGAAGACAAGACCTCCTCTGGTCCAGTTAAATCGATTCCTAAAGATTTTTCTGGTGCCAATCCAGTCAAAGAAGACAAAACCTCCTCTAGTCCAGTTAAATTGATTCCTAAAGATTTTTTTGATGCCAATCCAGTCAAAGAAGACAAGACCTTGTCTGGTCCAGTTAAATTGACCCCTAAAGATTTTTCTGATGCCGACCCAGTCAAAGTCAATCCAAGACCTCCTCTGGTTCAGTCAGATTGCCGATAAGATCTCCCTGATTCATATTCCAGTTGAAGTTCAGACCACCTATCAACAGTCTCCAAATGGCATCTGTAATCCCATTCCCGACATCACAATGCTGATACCACTTCATGCGAGTGCAAATTTCTGGGCACTCTAGTGTTCAATCATCTTCAACCTTCGGATCACGAAAGGCCCGAAAGCCAATCTATATCCTCAGGTTTAAGAAAATTGAACAGGGGCAGCTGTTGTACCCCAAAATTTTCCCTCCCATATTTCTCAAGATATTTCAAGAAGAATCTCCAAGTTGCTCAAGATTGCTCAAGAGTTGGACAGTCAAATCACCTCCTAAGGCAGTCAACCTCAAATTAGGGTTTTGTGTTGCATCAAGGTCCTCACATCCAAATGACCTCAAGTGCTCCCCAATGTCCTAATATGTTCTCAAGTTCATCCATGTCAAATTTCAAGCCTTGCAGAGGAAGTTTGGTCAGTCAATTGCTCAAGAGGTCCAAAAATCGAATGTGTTGGGGCAAAAGTCAACTGCGACCTACAAATAGTCAAACTTCAAGATTTTTTGTCAACATTCTCATTTTGAAGGATAATTCATCATTTGATCAAGGGTTGATCATGATTCATCAAGGATTGCTCAAAATTCATCAAGGCTCAAAAGTTGCTAAATTAGGGTTTTGTAGGAAAAGTCAACTCAACTTTGACCAAGCATAACTTTCTCATACTTTATTATAAATGACCCATCCAAAGCTCATTTTGAATAGGATGAAATTTCATACAATCCATATTCACACCCCAAGATAAAGAAATGCACTCACAAGAAGTTACAAATTTGGACATTATAGGTCATTTTTGAAAGTCAACAAAAACACCTTTTTTGCCAAAGCTTATAACTTGAGCATGGAATATCAAAATGATATTATACCAAAAGGGTTGGTTAGAGGACATCTCAAGGTTTCTAAAAAGTCCAAGAACACCTCCAAAAGTTCAAAATTGAAGAAGTTATGCATTGTTGAAGTTGGGCATTTTTCCAAAATTGCCAAAAGTCAACTATCTCCAAAACTTCAAATTTTGTCAAATGGGCCCACTTTTTTCCACTTGATTTGATCTTGTAACACTACACACGTGTCCTATCTTCAGTCTTGTATCCATTTATTGATTTTTCTATTTTATTTGATTTTTATTGAATTAATTCATTTTAAATCAATTTAAATCCAAATAAAATCCAAATATTGATCACTTGGAATCTTTTTGATTGATATAGGTCTTAAATATCAGCATGAACATAATCAAATCCGAATCAAGCCATATCATGAACAAAAAGGTGGCTTTTGGACAAATTTGGAAGATTTTTCATGGAGGATCAAATCAAATCCTAAATCATCAATGCATAAGGATTCAAAGCCCAAAACTTGACCTAATTCACTCCATGTTACTTATACAATGCAAAGGCACGGAAATTAGAACCTAGAGGCTGCATAAACATCAAAACCAAACTTGAAAAAAACTTGAAAAAGCTTGAAACTGAAATCACCCTTAGAGTCCAATTCAAGGCCAAAAATCAACGTGATTCTCTTGCTAGATATCCACTGAGTGAGAAGCAATCAAAAGCAAGGCCATTCACCTGTTCAATAGCGCTGTAAGTCTCTCTGAAACTCGCCTTTCAGTTGAATTTGTATCTCATAGTTCTTGCACTTTTCTTGCCAAATCTTTGCATATTCATGCTTTTCGTTTCATTTAGAAGCTTTTTGCATTATTGAATTGCATTTTCATGGTCTGTAACCCCCTAGCCGATTCTAGGGTTCTTGGTATTTGTTTTTGGGCATTTTCTCTACAGGTGAAATCAAGGCCATTAATGGACACGGACGTGTTCAGGAGGTAGAGACGATCATGGCTATGGTCTTGGAATCAATTTCCATGGTCTAAAACTCGTTTTAGGATGAACCCATGGATTTAGCTACGAATAAAAATCCGCAAGTAAATAACCAGAGTTGGGCGAAGAAGATGACTACGTGCCCCCTACCCATTCGTCCATTCATAATTTCGCGCTTTTATTTTTTATAATTCTGGCATTTGTTGTTTTTTCCAATATTATATTTGATGCTTATTCCACTAACAAAAGAAATACATTGGCTCAGTGGCGAAGGCATTAGTGTGAGATCCAACAGGACTTGGGTTCGAATCCCAGGTCCCCATATTTGCATATTGTTATTTTTCTCCAGGAAATCCAACGCGCTTCAGCAAGTGTGGTCCATCATGCTCCTCCAAATCTACAAGCGCCAGATGGCCTCCAGGCCAAATCTGATGGCCCAAAGGTGATGAACATCATAAGACCTAGTCAACGTGTCTGCAGGGAATTCCAAAAAGTCAGCCCATGCCAACGCCTGTTGGGCCAAAAAGCTGCTAGTCTCACCCCTGATCTAGGCCCAAAACCCCCCCTTTGGTTATTTCTTTTTCTTTTCATTTTATTTATTTATTTGTTTTGTATTATTATTTTTATTATTATCACTAACCAATTAAATTTTTTCTCATAAAATCAAAAAAAACCAAAAATATATTTTATTTATTAAAATTAAACTCATCACTTTATTTTTATAAATAAATATTAAATTAATTAATTTAGTTTTTAATTAGGTATAACTTTTAATATTTTTGCAATAATTAAAATTAATGTAGAATATTAGGTTTTACTAACTTTGACCAAAATTTATTTTATTTCTTTAAATATCCAAAAATCCAAAAATATCACTTTTATTAATTTATTTATTTATTTATTTAATTAACTTAATGTAATTTCTTTTAATCCAAAAAAAAATCACTTTCTTTTAAAAAAGGGTCAAAACCCTAAAAAAAAAAACTCGCATTCGATTTAGCTTTCCGCGCGCGATCTATTTTTGCCATATTGATGTATCTGTTTCCCGGAATGTAATAGTTAAATAGGACCTTTGATTATTTTATCGCTTTATTTACTTTCTGCATTTTAATTTCAAGGGTTGTTTTTGGCGATGTAAATACTCGACGCCTTGTAATAGTTAGATTTAATTTCCGCAATGTAATTTCTGCAAACTTATAAACTGTTAGATGTTTGGTAATAGGGAATGCATGACAAGATCGAATGTATGAACTTAAAATCAACATAGCTCACCCATGACATGTACAAAAGATAAATTAACTGAAAATGACACACTCACACATGCGCACTCTTAGGGTACACCTCACTTGGTTGCCTTCGAACGCGGTCATTGAGTATAGAAAGTTTTAGAGGTCGCCCTCTTTTCCAAAGATCATAGTTGCCTCGAAACGGTTGCCTCGGAAAAATGATCTAAGACATTAGGGTTACCGCTAAGGCATTCTAACATTGTTTTAGTGACCACACGCCCCTTAATCGAATTGACCCTTAAACTCCAACGACGGTGCTACCTACTTATCAATAGTGGGATAGCATTGTCTAAAGGACATTAGCACAGATTGATTCCTTTTTCGAGTAGGTAGATGGTTCTTAAGTACTTGCTCTTTCAAAACAAAACAAAACTTTTCGCACTTACACCTTTCAAACAAAAACTCTTTTCAAACCCACAAACACAAAGAAAAGAAAATTTTGAAAACACTTTGAGCAAGTACCTAAGAGCCCGTGGATAACCACGGATAGAAAGGGTGCTAACACCTTCCCTTTCTATAATCTACCCCCCGAACCCGAGAAACATCTCGAAAAAGGAATTTTTCTGTGCTATTTTCCTTTCCTTGTTGGATAAAATAAAGATGGTGGCGACTCTTGCTTACCGCGACATTTTGCGAAAACAAACGCAAAACACAAACCAGCATTCCAAAAAATAGTCAGTTCTCTTCCCACCATATCATAGTGTCTACTCCCAAATGAGAGAAAAATATGTTAGTAAGACTAAATAAAAGTGTTAGTAAGACTAAATAAAAAAATACTCCCTCCAGTTAGTAAGACACAAACAATAAAATAAACAAAAGTGTTAGTAAGACTAAATAAAAAAATAAAAAAATTCAATTAATAATAAAAATTGTCATTTAAAATAAAAGATACAAATTCACCTAAATGTAAATACTCCCTCCAGTTACTATCATAAGCAAAAAAACGACTCTAAATCTTGGTCACTATTATAATCAAAAGTTATTAACTTTTAGACTAATTAATGCTTGTATTACTATTATACCCTTAATTTAGTTCAAAAACATTTAATATTGCTAGTTGATTCATCAAATATAACTAAGGATATTATAGTAAATTTTACTTTGATTGGATATGAAATCAAGAAAATTAATTACACTTAACTAACTTTCTTAATCTATGTGAAATTAGTTATTTTGTCTTATAATTGTGATAGGATGGAGAATTTTCTAACTTAATTACTTTAAATAAACAAACTTAATTATTATTTAAATGAAGGGAAAAATAAATTAACTTGACTTTGAAAAATGTCACAGATGAAAATAAGCAAAAGATTTTAAAAATGATTTAAATTTTAATAATAATCCAACTTAGAAAAGATATTTCAAATTGAATTAAGATTAAAATTAAGACCCAAAGGTAATATTGAAATAAAAGAAATAAAATCATGGACCAAGAACATTGACTAAAAATGAATTAAAAATGCAAATGATGCAAAAGAGGTGGTATCTTAGGTAAAAAATTAAGGTATGACAGTATGGCTCCCTTGTTGGCCTGTACAAGGATGATATCGGATGTAAGACGATCAATCGCAGCTTGTTGGCATTGAGTACTAGTGGCTTGTGTGAGCTGAGCCTATAATACCAATTGTATGGATTTCTGTGTTTGAGCATGCAACTCTCGCATAAAAGCCATCATATCTTGCGGATGCCTATATAACATGGAGTAAGGCTCATTCTGGGGGATTTCTCCAGCCTGGGTCCCGTGTCTCGAGGTAGTATTTGTAAAATGGTCAAGAATACATGGTGTAGTGTGTGCATCTAAAAAATAAGGTGGTGGAGGATTATAAACTGGTGAAACATGATCTGGTCTATTAAGCTCATCATCGGTATCATTATTTGTTGCCATATTGCCAACAACTAATATGGGTATTGGGCTGGTAAATAGGGGAGTATCTAAATCATAAGTTTGGTTGGCCCTTACTCATACATCAGTACATAAAGGCCACTGTAAAACAATGCTCTCAATGGCTTCATTATGAATCATAAGGTGATGTCCACCTTTCTTTTGATTTCTACAAAACTGTGTGTGTCGGACACAATCAAGATTAAAAATTTGGGGTGCTAGAGGCTCTAAGTTAGAAAGTTAAGGCCTATAGCACGAGCTAATGAGGTAATCAAACCTCCAAATGAGATAACTCCACTTCTAGAGGCGTTCATATGAGCTATCATAAAAGGGACCGAAAATGGTATCCTCCAACATTTGGAAAAAATAGCGGGTGGTCGGGTTATGAATTGTAGATGCATGGTTTCCCTCATAGGAGTTTGTAACAACACGTGTAATATCTCTCTAAAACACGCCAACATCATGTATCCAATCAGATTCAAGTGGGGCTTCACAAGGCATCCTTTCCTTGTAGGGAAAATTCAACAACTCCAGAATTTCGTTAGTAGAATATTTACACTATATGTTGAACATACGAAATTTGACGGTGCATATGGTACTTGCAGAATCAGACCTAACATTGTAAATGAGTGAACTTAGAAACTCACGGGTTAAATTCTCATAGGTAAAATCTCTTTGTTCAAACAGACCCCACAATCCTAAGTTGTCTACCAAATAGTAAACATCATTATAAATCCTTAAATTACAAAAACAAGAGTTATCGGCATACCTTGTGGCGATAATTTCTCGGTTTGACAAAGACTCTTACTTTCTTATTTATCTGTTTCCAGCGGCTCCCTCTCGAAAAATTATTTCCATGTTTCCTTCTGCCGTTGTTGCAGATTTTGATGGTGTTGGTGAAAAGTTTGGGTTTTTGCAAGAATGAAGGGTTTGTGAATTTTTTGATGAAAAGGAGGGTTTTTTATAGATGAGAGTTGGAGAAATTATTGAAAGATTGAAAGGTTTTGGAAGTTATGGAGGGTTATGTGAGTGGGTGGAGTTATGGTGGGTGTTAATGGAGGAAGAAAATGGGTAATGGAGGAAGAAGATAATGAAAAAGTGAGCAAAAATAGGGTTAATACGCTTCTATCCGCATTTTGAAACTCTGAAGCTATGGCACTCGCCACAAGCCGCAGCCATTCTCCATGCTTGTATTTTCGCGGACCGGGCCTCTTTTGTGAAGTTTTGGGCTTTTGTTTGGATCTTTGGGAGTGTTGACACCCCTTTTTTCTTGCCAAGACAACATTTTAAGAATTAGGAAATAGAATTAGATAATAAATATTAATAGGGGTTAGTCGAAAAAGTATAAATAATGATAGCTAAAAATAAGATACTCTACTAGAGAATAAAAAAATAAAAAAATAATCCCAATTTTTTTGAAAGCGCAAGTAAAGTCGATGCGGGAAAATAAATCTAATAATTTAATAGTAAATGACAAAAATAACAGTGAGATAAATCTAATAAATGACTAAATGGACTGATAAGTGGAATCTCGCATCTGACGTGGACGAGATGCATGAGTCTCTGAAAACTGGTGTCGAAGAGTGAGAATCTCCCTGGAGAGTAATATGCCTCCCTTGTATGAGTGACATTAGCTATCTCCATCTACCGTGTAAGGTCTCTAATTTGCTCTCGAATAGTAGAAATCTCCTAGATGGAAATAAGCTCGCAATCTCGGTCATTCCCCTCTGTGGAGCCGGTGAAGGAAAATGCAGTAATCCTATCTGAGAGGGGTAAAGGGTGATACTCAAGTGTAGGTGGGGATGAAAGTTTGTATGGTGTTTCTCCTTGGACATCTAAATCATAAATCCAATTTTCCCTTTTTGGACATTTGTTATTTCTATATTTGGCAGGTAAAAGTGGTGAATGAATTCATTATTAATGAGGATTTTGTACTCATTAATCCTGAAATACACTCGTCATACCATGCCTTTTTCAAGACAATGGTCCAAGTCCAGGAGTGTAAAACCACATTAGGGTACTAGGTGGTTTAGCTTGTTTTTAAGACCAAGGGCAGAAGCAATCTGGATAACTGTACCTCCTACATGAATAGGTCCTACAGTAGATCGGGCTATGCCTACTAGATTTTCTATGAGAAATGTGTCATACTCGACAAGATCAAATTAGTTAATGCAATAGAGAATAAATAACTCCTCAGCACTCACGGGCTCACTGGTGTCACTTCGATCAAAGAATGTCTGGACCAAAATTATCTAGAAATACCTAAGTGTTGGGTTATGGATATGATTTGAAAACTGAGTGGATGGGTCATGGCTTCTGTTACTGGTAATATATTTTCAGAAAGTGTCCAAGATTTCTGTTGTACCCCAAAATTTTCCCTCTCATTCTACTCAACACATGTCCATTGAGGCCCTCAACTTGCCCAAGGAGGCCCAAGAATTGATCAGACAAATTCTCTCCTAAAGCAATGAACCCTTAATTAGGGTTTCCATTTTCTTCAAGATGGGTTGAGCTCCAAAGGTCTCAAATCTTTTCCATTTCCCTAATATGTCCTCAAGATCATCCATGCCAAGTTTCATGCCTTGCACAAGAAGTTTGCTCAGTCAACTGCTCAAATGCCTGAAAATCAATTGCACTAGGTCAAAAGTCAATTGTGACCCACATACAGTCAAACTTCAAGATTTTTGGTCAACATCAAAATTTTGAAGTAATATCCATCCTTTTATCAAGGGTTGATCATGATTCCTCAAGGAATGCTCCTAATTCATCAAAACTCAAAAGTTGCTAAATTAGGGTTTCTACAAGAAAAGGCAACCAAACTTTGACCAGGCATAACTTTCTCATACTTTATCAGAAATTTCTCATCCAAGGCTCATTTTGAATAGAATCCAATTCCCTAAAACTCATCCTCATCCCTCAAGTTCAAGAAATGCACTCATGAAAATATATAAATTCCGACATTATAGGTCCTTTTTAAAAGTCAACAAAAACACCTTTTGGGTCAAAGCTTCTTACATAAACATGGAAGATCCAATTGAGATGAAACCAAAGAGGTTGCTTAGGGGACATCCTAAGATTTCTAAAAAGTCCAAGAACACCCTCTTAGACTCAAAATTGTGAGATATATGCATTGCCAAATTTGGCCATTTTTAGAAATTTACACAAAGTCAACAATGCCAAAAATTGCATATTTTCTACATGGGCCCATCTTTTCAAGATTGAATCTTATCCCTAGCATGCTCCACGACCCATGTGACCCTCCTTGCCTCATGTATTCATTTATATAATTTATTTTAATTTTATTTATTTAAAATTCAAATTAAATCAAATTAAATCAAAAATAAATCAAATAAATGGGATAAGATTTGTTTTGGCATTGATTGAATATCTCATGAGTTATCAAATAGCCAAACAAATCGTGCAATTTTGGGAATGGGAATAAATCTCCATGTTTAGAAAGACTGGAAGCAAACTTAAAGACCATAACATCTTTTGATTCTTTCCAATTTTATTACCCTAGATTGATTCACTACTTATACCAGGACACTTAACACCTAGAGAAAGAAGGAAACAGATGCGCAGCTAGCCTCAAAACAGAGAGAAAAATTCCAAATTTTCCAATAAAAAGTGCATATCGGTTTCACTTCTAGAGGGCAATTCAAGTTGTTCTAAGGATCAAACAATAATCCTTGGACATTTAGGAAGCTATCACGATCATTCCCAAAGCTTTCAGTGTCCAGAACCGCGCCCTTGCACTCACGGTTTGTTCTTATCTTTTCCAATCTCGATTTCATTCATTCATCCATTATAAATATGACTTGACTGCATATTTGTGTTCATGATCATCATGTGAATGTTTCTGGATATTTCAATTCAAGCTTGAGCGCAGGTACAACCATTCGCCATTGTTAGGGTTCCAAAGCTCAAAATTGGGGAACCCTAACTAGAGGCAAAATTGGACAAAATATGGGGTGGTATTGAATTCAGGGGATCATGAGCAATTCATTCATGCCTTTGGTTCTGATTAATATTGCTTGTATTGCATTTTGAGATGTTGCAGGGTTATAGCTATGGACAGAAACTATCACTATAGCTTTTAGTGACAATTTTGTCCGTAGATAAAAGTCTGGTGTCAAAAGCGACAACCCCATGATAAGGAAGATCAGGTGGCAGCATCCCATTGGAGGGTTTGAATCCACGCGCGTTTTTCTGGGCATGCTACTTTGTTTGGATTATGTTTTATTTGTTTATTATATTAACAAACAAGCTTTCCAGCACAGTTGGTCCAGGCGTTTCTCTTTGAGAGGAAGGACATGGGTTTGATCCCAGGTCTCAACATTTTCCTATTTTCTGAGTTATTTCTTGCAGATCCCATGTGCCTCACCATCAAACGTCCAGCATGCACCCCTGATCTCAACCATCAAGTCCATCACGTGATCAGATCTAAACGTCCAGCAAAAGCAGCGCATGGTGAACCCCCAGATGAGAGCCTCATTGAATCACACGCAGTCATTGGGCCAGCAATCTTGGGCCTAACACGAATTCAATTCCACACCCCCAAATTGCTTCTCATATCAGACCCATTTTAATTTGTGTTTCAATTCTTTATTACTTTTTATTTTAATTATTTATTCTAATTGTCTTAAAAAACCATTTTTTTAATTAAGTCATAAAATCAAAAAACACAAAAAAAAAACATTAGAATTAGGTTTTTTCATAAAATATTTAATTTCATTAATTAATTAGGTTAATTAGAATGATTTAAATTCCTTTTTCATAATCAAAATTAATTAGAAATTAGGTTAATTTGCAAAATTAATTACTTTCTCAAAAATCCAAAAAATATTTTTTCTTTATTCACTAATTAAATGTCTTTGAATTTAATTATTAATTCCCCGTATTTAATTTTGTCGCGTGTATTCTTTTTCCATTATTTTTTAAATTAATATAATTGCTCTGAGGTTTGTAATAGTTAATTAGGTTATTTACTGTCCTTTCTTGTTTTATTGTTCAAATCCCCAAAGTTTTTGGTTATGTAACCCCCTCCCCGAAGCCCTGTAATAATTAGGTTTTGTTTTCCGCTTTTAATTTCTGCAATTATAAATTGTTAGATGTATGTGTAGGATTGTATGCAAAAGATCAATAATTTAAAATAGTAGAAAACCCTACCTGTGCAAATATAATTGACTGAAAAATAAACACTTGCACATGCTCATTCCTAGGGTTTTTCCCCACTTTGGTTGCCTTCGGAAAATGGTCACTATTATCGAAACGTGAGAATTTTTAGTGGCTGTCCTCTAATTCGAAAGATCACTAGTCCCTCGATGATCCTTTCGATGTTGCCTCGGTAAAAAAGTGATCTTAGAGTTTTAGGACAATTACTAAAAGATCTTGCCATGTTGCCTTAAGTGACAGTAATCGTCCCTTTCGATTGTCCCTTAAACTCCAACGATGGAGCTACCTAATCCTTAATAATAGGATAATGTTGTCTAAAGGAAATAAGAAAATGAACAATCTTTTTCGAGTAGGTAGAAACTCTTAAGTACTTGCTCAAAACAACAACTTTTTTTCACACTTACACTTTCAAACACTTTTTAAACAAACTTTTCAAAAACACTTTATCACACTCTTGAGGACTGATACAAGAGTTACCATAAAGTGAATCGCCGCACTAAGGCAATTTCAAAACTTTTTAAAAGCACACAAACACACAAAAGCAATTTAAAAATGAGCAAGTACCTAAGAGCTCGTGGAAAACCACGAATAGAAAGGGCGCTAACACCTTCCCTTTCTATAATCTACCCCCCGTACTAAGAAACATCTCGAAAAAGGTTTTTTCTGTTCTTTTCCCTTTTCCTTTGTTGGATAAAATAAAAGACGGTGGCGACTCTTGCTTACCGTACATTTGCAAGCAAAAAAACACAAAACCAGTAGTAACAAAAAAAACAGTCAGTTCTGCCACCGTATCACAGAACTGGCGACTCTGCTGGGGATTTTCAATAAAGTGGGGTTTACCTTAGGATCTAGGTCATTTTTTAATTGCTTTCTTGTTTGTTTTGGCTGCTTTATCTTTAAGGTTTTTTGCTTGGGTATTGCTGAAGATCCTACACCCGGATCTGGGGACACTTTTTAGGTAAACAGCAATAGATTGTGGAGACTATACGGTATATACCGATATGGTTTAAGCGATGGTTGTGTTGGTGTGACACTTTGGTTGGTACCGGTATCCTTCGTGTTGAAATGAGGAGAATACGGGGCCGCCGCGTGGTGTCATGAAGCACTAACAGACCTTAGAACCTTAGTTGAACAAACTTGGCCATTAGAAAGTAGTGAGATAGCTGACCTCGGTATAAAGCTAAGGATTGGTTAATACTCGATGCTACACTCATTGAGATTAGACTTTTAGGATATTTCGGCCGCAAGAAAAGATTGTCTGAGCTGAAACAATGCCCGATACAGGATGATCAATGATATTGAGATTCCTTAGAACCCAGTTACTTTTCTAAGACAGGTTTGAAACCAACTAAACTTCAAGAGGGTACTTACCTATGGAATCCATGCAAGCCTAAACCTAAGGCTACTTGTGTGACTTGTTTGCTTTCTTTGCCTAACAATTTGAACTCATTGCAGGGCTTTGTTTGTATTCCTCGTAGGACCTTGTTTGTATAAATCCAAAAAATTGGTTTCTTACCCTGCATTTTTGCTTGATGCATAGCATACACATCATAGCATCATAACATGACATATCATACTAACCATTTCAAGGATCTCGAGGGCCTATGATGCAGGTTATGATGAACTAGACGTCTAGCAAGGGGCAAGGGGATTTATTTTCCTCTAGCCAATGTCGTCAAAAGATCAAAACACGATAAATTGAGTCAGGGGCTATGACCCACTTGATATGGTGAGCTTGACTCTTGTAAAAGGACCTTCAATGATACGAAGTGCTTCAATCGAAGCTGTAAAGTTCAACGCCTAACATTTTTCTTGTTTACCCCGCGAGATCCTTGAAAACAGTTGCATATTATACATGTCATTTCATAACAGGTAGTATCCAGTATAGGTTCCTCATCTTCTTTGCTGTTTATTTCAGCAATGGCTCTCAAATAAGACAACGGAGATCTCCAAACTCAATAAGCTCAGTTCATGGAAATTTTCCTAAACTTATCCAAGGGGTAGGAAGAGTTGAAAGTACTCCTCACTGTGAACCTAGCCAAGAAAAATCCTGAAGACAATAAGGACGAACAGTTGGAACAACTGCAAGCTAAAGTTGAAGCAATGAGAACCCAGATGTTGGGGCAGAGGGCTCTTATCCAAGGCCTGGCCCGGGGACAAGAAGAGCTCTGAGCCATTATCAAGATACTTCATCAAGACGGCTGCAGCCGTATGAAGCAAACAGTCGAGGTTAAGGACCAAGTCATTGATCAACTCCGAGAAGACAAGAGGCTGGTTTGGTGAAGAGTGGACTTTTCCAAATTTCTACCACATCATGGGTCCAACAACAACCTTGTCAAAAACAACGGGTTAATCAGGGTAATCCAGATATACCCAAAAGGCAATTTACCAAACCCAACATATCGTTGTCTCAAGCTTTACAACACCTGTTGAGGATGAATCTGATTACGTTAATAGGACCTCATCTGAATCCCAAGACTTCTTCCCCTAACTACAATCCTGATGCAAGGTGTGCATACCACTCCAACAGCCCGGAGCATGATATTGACGACTGTTGGAGGTTGAAATATAAAGTTTAAAACTTGATTGATGAAGGGGTGCTGGAGTTTACACAAGATGTTTAGGATCAGTTCTTCCTCCATCCCTCAAAGACACACCATTTGAAGTGACAAGATCACACAAGGAGGCTTTTGTTCATTGGAATTTTCAATTTGTAATTTTCTTTCGATTGTTTGAACATTTATTCAAATCAAACCTTGTTATTTCATTATTGTATTGCATATGTCTGTTTTGAATCAATTCATTCGTATTCACTATATTTAAACTCCTTCCCTTTTGTGATATTCAACTCTTGATCAAAAGTTCTAAGCCTTTAGAGGGAGGATGACGAAAATGATACCACAATCTCTACAGTATGCTTTTGAACAGACCCCGTTGATGATGTACAGGCGTTGTTTTAAATCCTAAACAATGGAGTTATAAGGAAGGTAATCCCTAGTCAACCCCTTCGAGCCAAAGAAGTAGGAATTTTTCTTTTCACACAAATTAAAACCCTTAATCATAACCTATGGAAGGGTAGTTTTCTCAGTTAATTCAGAGGCGCATTCAGTCGCGAACTTTCGCTTCGCACACAATGAATGGCCTCGAAGACGTCCTCCAAATCAGAAGATGGTGATGGTTCGGCATAATCATTAAGGCAGGCAGTCATTATCTCTCAAAATAAAATCCCATTAAGTCAAAACCTATGAAGGAGACTTAAGAAAAATTGGGGCATCCCGCTGACTATAATCACAAAAGAAACAGTTCAGGCAAAAGAAGGGATAACGAAAACCAAAAAATAGGTTACTACAAATCCACAAAAAAAAAGAGATTACCAAATGATTGCCTCTTCCAAATAAACTTTCAGTATCTAAACCATCATCAGAACATCAAGGACAATACTCCATAACTCAACTGGGATTCTAAACGCGCGATTAACTAAGCATAAGACTGAAGGACATCACGAAGAGCAGGTGGGTACAAATAAAATTTGAGTCTTTATCCTTTGCTTCTTAAACTGTGAACCAGGCCATGTTATAACCCTTAAAAGTCCTAGATGAAGCATGGGTTAGTTCGAAAGCATATTGTTACAAAAGGTATCCTGACTCCTATAAGGTTTGCTATAAATCGTGAGTTGATATCACATTCTTGCAAATTTTGTTTTACTACAAAAAACGCA
This sequence comes from Vicia faba, assembly GCA_948472305.1. Taxonomy (NCBI): domain Eukaryota; kingdom Viridiplantae; phylum Streptophyta; class Magnoliopsida; order Fabales; family Fabaceae; genus Vicia; species Vicia faba. Next base: position 1,238,371,030 of record OX451737.1, read on the forward strand.
TTTTCAAAAAAAAAATTCCTTCAAGACAGACATAAGCTTTGCATTCTTAAAATACCATTGTTTGCATATGACTATTTGTTCAACAGCAGAGAAATTTGCATGACGAATATCTAGTGAACAAAAACCTTCTCAATGAAAAGGATCACCTCAAGTGGAAAAACACTTCCAACCAAGGGGCACGGAAGGATCATTGTCCATCATCTGGGGCAGTCAAGTCAAGATTCAAGAAATCTATCAAAAATGCCAAATAACTAGGGGCAGATCTCCATCTGAGTCACTTGGGGCATTGGACATGAATTCCAGCAACGAATCCTGTACAATCAAACAAACATCTTCTGGCAGTGTGGCAACACTTACTATTATGGATAATGACAATTCTCTGTACCCGGTGAACATGGACATAGTCAGGAAATACTACGCATGAACAAAGACCCGCTGGGTTGACTGGCCTAGGCAAAAATAAGGGTATTCCGACGAACCAAAAGGGTTCGAGCAAAAATTAGGGATAAAAACAAAAAATATGTACACCCAGCAAGTTGAAAACCTGAAAAGGCGGCTTGGAAAAGGGTATCCCGGTGGACTGCAAATCTGAAAAGATAGTCCAGGAAGAAGTTAGGGATTAAAGCGTACGACTACGTCCCATCATCTCATCACTTGTATAATCAATAGAAGGTTTATTACCCTGATTTATATCCATCAAGGACTCCAAGAGTTGGGATAACAGCCAAACCATCTACAAAATCCCTGGTTGATATTTTCTACAACAGGTATCGAGACAGGGGCATTCTACTACAAGGTCACCGCCATACTCGTAGCTTACAACCTATTGATGTCAGGTGTTCTCATACCCTCGGCAGAGCAAAATCTCCAAATTACTCCTCCAACAAACATTCCCCAATAAAGTCGCCAAGCTTCTCGGGATTCCCTAAGCAAATTACAGAGTTTCCCTTCCCCAACAGAAACATTATGAATAAAGCAGATTCTCATCTAGAAACGGTTCAGGTATGATCCAAGGATGGATGTCATCCTGACACTTACTCCAGATTCTCATCTAGAAACGGTTCAGGTACGATCCAAGGACGGATGTCATCCTGACACTTATTCAGATCATTCTCTAGCAACGGTTCAGGTACAATCCAAGGATGGATGTCATCCTGACACTTAATCAGATCATCCTCTAGCAACAGTTCGGGTACGATCCAGAGACGGATATCATCCTGATACTTATTCAGATCATCTTCTAGCAAACAGTTCGGGTACTTTCTCCAACAGGTACAGGGGAAGAAATGTCTTGATGCGAAGTCATCGCCATATCCTCAACATGCGACACTGTAACGTCTACACTCCCCACAGAGTTGAGGTAACTAAAGCTTTGACATCGACTTCCCCAAACAGGAGCTATTTTCCCAAGCAAAGTTCCTTCAGAGAGCCGACGTCTATATTCCCCAACCGAATTTTATAATCGCAAGCAGTTCATAAAGTTTTCTCCCGAGCAGGGTTTATTTCTCCGAATACAGAGGCTCAATCCCTAACAGAGTTTATTCTTCCATCCATGGAAGTACATCCCCCAATGGAGTTTATTTCTCCGAATCAACAAAATCTTCCAGCAAAGCATCTCCTCTCTCAGACAGGGTTATTCCCCCGCAAAGTTATTCTCAAACAGAGTCTCTCCCTGGCAGAATATTCACAAATAGAAGGGAGTAAATCCACGGCATAGTCATCTTCGTTCACCATCCCAAGCGGAAGTAGAAGAACCACTTTTTCTACAACGGTCAGGAATTCAATTCCCAGTACTCTCCAGCAGCAGTCAGGGATTTATTTTTCCAGACTCGAATATGTCACAATAGTATCTCATGTTCATACATCATGACGTGTGCATACATATTGCATACAGCATAATCTCATTTATTTTGAAAACATCATCGCACAATGCATTTCATGCATCGTATATAATTAATCCTGTACCTTTTCAGGAAAGATGGTTATCATCAACAATTCCAATCATTCAAGATTAAATCCATGAAGCTATACATGTCATATCTGCGGATAACTAATGGAAAATCAGTTCCCGAAACTAAACGGGTTAACTAATTCACATGATCAAATGAGATAGCCCTGCTACCCAGGCTTTCTTTCGAAGTAACCCTACTACCCAGGTTCCTTCTCATAGCCCTACTACCCAGGCTTTTACTTCGAAGTAACCCTGCCACCCAGGTTCCTTCTCATAGCCCTGCTACCCAGGCTTTATTTTGAACTAACCCTACTACCCAAGTTCCTTCTCATAGCCCTACTACCCATGCTTTATTTCGAAGTAACCCTACTACCCAGGTTTCTTCTCATAGCCCTACTACCCAGGCTTTATTTCAAAGTAACCCTACTACCCAGGTTCCTTCTCATAGCCCTACTACCCAGGCTTTATTTCGAAGTAACCCTACTACCCAGTTTCCTTCTCATAGCCCTACTACCCAGGCTTTTTTTTCGAAGTAACCCTACTACCCAGGTTCCTTCTCATAGCCCTACTATCCAGACTTTATTTCAAAGTAACCATACTACACAGGTTCCTTCTCATAGCCCTACTACCCAGGCTTTATTTCTAAGTAACTCTACTACCCAGGTTCCTTCTCATATCCCTACTACCCAGGCTTTCATTTCGAAGTAACCATATTTCCCAAGTTCCTTCTCATAGCCCTACTACCCAGGCTTTATTTTGAAGTAACCCTACTACCCAGGTTCCTTCTCATAACCCTACTACCCAGGATTTATTTCGGAGTAACCCTACTACCCAGGTTCCTTCTTAAAGCCCTACTACCCAGGCTTTATTTCGAAGTAACCCTACTACCCAGGTTCCTTCTCATAGCCCTACTACCCAGCTTTATTTCGAAGTAACCCTACTACCCAGGTTCCTTCTCATAGCCCTACTACCCAGGATCTTATTTCGAAGTAACCTTACTACCCAGGTTCCTTCTCACAGCCCTACTACCCAGGCTTCATTTCGAAGTAACCTTACTACCTAGGTTCCTTCTTATAGACCTGCTATCCAGGCTCCTTGTCATGAATTACCTGACGCAGTTTTACATGGACTTGTCCCGAGAAAGCCCTATACAGGATCCTTCCCTTTTACCTCTGGACAATAGTTTATAACACTGTAAAACCTAGACCCGACTAGATACGGTCGATTTAACATTTCCCTAGTAAGTCATTGTGAAGCCTGGAATATGACCAAATAGCAGTCAGCTTTATCATCTTCAACCAGTCACTGTGAAGCCTAGACTCGACCAGATAACAGCTAACTTTTTCCTCATCAATAAAAAGTTAATTCCCCAGTAGAGTAATGGACAACTGAAGCTCCTAGACTCTATTTCCCAAGACATAAATCAACATTCCCCGGTGAAATCCTCCCCAACGGTAGTACAGGAATTCTCACAAAGGAATCTCTTATGCAACCAATATCTTTTCTGGATGGCATCTTTAATCCCATCTCCGATGATTCTCCGTCGCCTTCCAAATGTCATTTGTAAGCCTATTCTCGATATTATCGGTCGACATTCACTCCAAACGAGTGCAAATTTCTAGGCACTCTAGTGTTCAATCATCTTCCACCTTCAGATCACGAAAGGAAGACTAGCCAATCTACATCCTCGGGTTTAAGAAGATTGAACAGGGGCAGATGTTATAACCCAAAATTTTCCCTCTCATTCTACTCAACACATGTCCATTGAGGCCCTCAACTTGCCCAAGGATGCCCAAGAATTGATCAGACAAATTCTCTCCTAAAGCAATGAACCCCTAATTAGGGTTTCCATTTTCATCAAGATGGGTTGAGCTCCAAAGGTCTCAAATCTTTTCCATTGCCCTAATATTTCCTCAAGATCATCCATGCCAAGTTTCATGCCTTGCACAAAAAGTTTCCTCAGTCAACGGCTCAAATGCCTAAAAATCAACAATACTAGGTCAAAAGTCAACTGTGACCCACATACAGTCAAACTTCAAGATTTTTGGTCAACATAAACATTTTGAAGTAATATCCATCATTTGATCAAGGGTTGATCGGGATTCCTCAAGGAATGCTCCTAATTCATCAAAACTCAAAAGTTGTTAAATTAGGGTTTCTATAGGAAAAGTCAACCAATCTTTGACCAGGCAAAACTTTCTCATACTTAATCAGAAATTTCTCATCCAAGGCTCATTTTGAAGAGAATCCAATTCCCTACAACTCATCTTCAACCCTCAAGTTCAAGAAATTCACTCTGGAAAAGATATAAATTCAGACATTATAGGTCCTTTTCAAAAGTCAACAAAAACACCTTTTGGGTAAAAGCTTCTTACATAAACATGGAAGATTCAATTGAGATGAAACCAAATATTTTGCTTACGGGACATCCTAAGCTTTCTAGAAAGTCCAAAAACACCATCTTAGGGTCAAAATTGAGAGAGATATGCATTGCCAAAGTTGGCCATTTTTGGAAATTTGCACAAAGTCAACAATGCCCAAAATTGCATTTTTTTTTCTACATGGGCCCATCTTTTCAAGATTGAATGTTATCCCTAGCATGGTCCACGACCCATGGAACCCTCCTTGCCTCATTTATTTATTTATCTAATTTATTTTGATTTTATTTATTTAAAATTAAAATAAAATCAAATTAAATAAAATAGAAATCAAATAAATGGGATAAGATTTGTTTTGGCATTGATTGAATATCTCATGAGCTGTCAAATGGCCAAACAAATCATGCAAGTTTAAGAATAGGAAGAAATCTCCATATTTGGAAAGATTGGAAGCAAACTTAAAGACCATAACATCTTTTGATTCTTTCCAATTCTATTACCCTAGATTGATTCACTATTTATACCAGGACACTCAAGACCTAGAGAAAGAAGGAAATAGATGCGCAGCTAGCCTCAAAACAGAGAGAAAAATTCCAAAATTTCCAACAAAAAATGCAGATCGATTTCACTTCTGGAGGAAGATTCAAGTTGTTCTAAGGATCAAACAATAATCCTTGGACATCTAGGAAGCTATCACGATCGTTCCCAAAGCTTACAGTGTCCATAACTGCGCCCTTGCACTCACGGATTGTTCTTATCTTTTCTAATCATGATTTCATTCATTCATCCATTATAAATATGATTTGACTGCATATTTGTGTTCATGATCATCATGTGAATGTTTCTGGATATTTCAATTCAAGCTTCAGCGCAGGTACAGCAATTCGCCATTGTTAGGGTTCCGAAGCTCAAAATTGGGGAACTCTAACTAGAGGCAAAATTGGACAAAATTAGGGGTGGTATTGAATTCAGGAGGTCATGAGAAATTGATTTATGCCTTTGGTTCTGATTAATATTGCTTGTATTGCATTTTGAGATGTTGCAGGGTTATAGTTATGGACAAAAACTTTCACTATAGCTATTAGTGCAATTTTTTCCGTAGGTAAATGTCTGGTCTCAAAAGCGACAGCACCGTGAAGAAGAAGATCAGGTGGCAGCATCCCATTGGAAGGTTTGAATCCACGCGCATTTTTATGGGCATGCTACTTTATTTGGCTTATATTTTATTTATTTATTATATTAACAAACAAGCTTTCCAGCACAGTTGGTCCAAGCGTTGCCCTATGCGATGAAGGACCTGGGTTCGATCCCAGGTCTCAACATTTTCCTATTTTCAGAGTTATTTCTTGCAAATCCCATGTGCCTCACCATCTAACGTCCAGCATGCGCCCCTGATCTTAACCATCAAGTCCATCACGTGATCAGATCTAAATGTCCAGCAAAAGCAATGCATGGTGAACCCCCAGATGAGAGCCTCACTGAATCACACACAATCATTGGGCCAGCAATCTTGGGCTAACACGAATTCAATTCCACACCCCCCAAATTGCTTCTCATATCAGGCCCATTTTAATTTTTGTTTCAATTTATTTATTACTTTTTGTTTTAATTATTTATTCTAATTGTCTTAAAAAACCATTTTTTAATTAAGTTATAAAATCAAAAAACACAAAAAAAAAAAACATTAGAATTAGGTTTTTTTCATAAAATATTTAATTTCATTAATTAATTAGTTAAATTAGGATGATTTAAATTCCTTTTTCATAATCAAAATTAATTAGAAATTACGTTAATTTGCAAAATTAATTACTTTCTAAAAAATCCAAAAAATATTTTTTCTTTATTCACTAATTAAATGTCTTTGAATTTAATTATTAATTCCCCGTATTTAATTTTGTCGCGCGTATTCTTTTTCCATTATTTTTTAAATTAATGTAATTTCTCCGAAGTTTGTAATAGTTAATTAGGTTATTTACCATCCTTTCTTGTTTTATTGTTCAAATCCCCAAAGTTTTTGGTTATGTAAACCCCTCCCCGAAGCCCTACAATAATTAGGTTTTCTTTTCCGCTTTTAATTTCTACAATTATAAATTTTTAGATGTATGTGTAGGATTGTATGCAAAAGATAAATAATTTAAAATTGTAGAAAACCCTAATTGTGCAAAGATAATTGACTGAAAAACAAACACTTGCACATGCTCACTCCTAGGGTTTTTCCACACTTCGATTGCCTTCGGAAAACGGTCACTATTCTCGAAACGTGAGAATTTTTACTGGTTGTCCTCTAATTCAAAAGATTACTAGTCCCTTGATGACCCTTTTGACGTTTCCTCGGTAAAAAAGTGATCTTAGAGTTTTAGGATAATTACTAAAAGATCTTGCCCTGTTGCCTTAAGTGGCCATAATCGTCCCTTTCGATTGTCCCTTAAAATCCAATGATGGAGCTACCTACTCCTTAATAGTAGAATAGCGTTGTCTAAAGGAAATAAGAAAATGAACAGTCTTTTTCGAGTAGGTAGAAACTCTTAAGTACTTGCTCAAAACAACAACTTTTTTTCACACTTACACTTTCAAACACTTTTCAAACAAAGTTTTCAAAACTACTTCATCACACTCTTGAGGACTGATACAAGAGTTACCATAAAGTGAATCTCCGCACTAAGGTAATTTCAAAACTTTTTAAAAGCACACAAACACACAAAAGCAATTTAAAAATGAGCAAGCACCTAAGAGCTCGTGGAAAACCACTGATAGAAAGGGTGCTAACACCTTCCCTTTCTATAATCTACCCCCCGTACTCAGAAACATCTCGAAAAAGGTTTTTTCTGTTCTTTTTCCCTTTTCCTTTGTTGGATAAAATAAAAGACGGTGGCGACTCTTGCTTACCGTACATTTGCGAACAAAAAACGTAAAACCAATAGTAACAAAAATCAGTTAGTTCTGCCACCGTATCATAATGTCCTACGTGTTAATGTTAATGGGAACTTCAGGTGCAGTAGTTGGACCATATTGGAATCCTAAGAGGAGACCTAAATCTCGGTGGTTTAGTTTATATTCTTGCCTAAATAACCTAAAGGAAACTTGACCTCGATAGAATCCAAGACATTGATTTGGTTGTAAATAAGTGAGCTAAGGAACTAAAGGGTGAGTTTTCGGTAGGTGATATTTTTGGCTTCTTTATACTCTTCTCATTCTAATTGGTTACTGTGATACGGTGGGAGAACTGACTTGGATGTTTTGTGTTTTATCGCAAATGTTGCGCATAGCAAGAATCGTCACCAAATTTTATTTTATCCAATAAAGGAAAGGGTGAAAAGAATAGGAAAGACCTTTCGATATATTTTCTTGAGTTCGGGGGGTAGGTTATGAAAAGGAAAGGTGTTAGCACCCTTTTCATCCGTAGTTATCTACGGGCTCTTAGTTGCTTGTTAAATCACTTAAAATTGCTTTGTTTAAAATATGTTTGTGATTGGTATAAGTTTGAAAATATTTTGAAAACGCCTTTGTTGCGGAAAACTTTGTAATGATTCTCGTCTCTATAAGAATGCATACAAAGTATTAGTTTTGGAAATAGTTCAAGGAGATGTTTTTTTTAAGATGTTTTGAAAGTGTAAGTGTGGAAATGGTTTTAATTTGTGAGCAAGCAACTACGAGCGTCCTACCTACTCAAAAGGTCTTTGTTCTTTTCCTCCTCCTTTAAATGTTGCTATCTTACCATTGATTAGTAAGAAGCCCCATCATCGGATGTGAAGGGACGGGCATGGGTCAATCGTATTATCATAGAAGGCAACTTATGATACGTCTTAGCAATTTTCGTAAGGGACTAGATCATTTATCGAAGGCAGCATCGAGGGACATCGAGGGACTATGATCATTTTTATCGAGGGTCTTTGCTAAAACGCCCATATTCGAGGGACATGACTATTTTCTGAGGCAACAAGCGAGGTTACCCTAGAGGTGCACGTGTGAATAGTATGTTTGATTGCATGCATTTTTGTCTTTGAGATTATGGTTTTCTAACGGTTGATTTTATCTTGCCATACACACCTCAATTACTAATAATTTATATTAAAGCGGTAAATTGCATAAATTAAAATCCTAAGCTATTGCATCATTAGGGGAGTGGGGGTACAATTTACAAATAGGGATGAACTAGAAACTTAAATATTACAACCATATAGAATAACAATGAAGACAATGTAAAAACAGTGTAAAATAAAGGAAAATTTTCATTTTGAACTATTATGTGTCGACACATGCTGCTATGCATCGACACATAACTTTCCTTGCCCCTATAAAACCAAATCAGCTCATTATGAGTCGATGCATAATGGGATGTGTCGACTTATTTCCTGTTTGTATCGATACATGCGCGTTTTGTATCGACTCATGCACCTTTCATCCTTCTGTTTTGGGGCCTGGATAACAGTATGAGTCGATGCATAAGGCCATGTGTCGACTCATACCCAGTCAGTTCACAACATATGATTGATAAAATCAAACAGCAAGCAAATGGTTAGCTTCAAGGGGAAATGATTACTACATTTTATCTTCAAAAATAAATCATTAGTGATGTATAAAAAAATAAAAAGTCAAGAAGACTTACCTTGAGACTGCACTTGGTGTTTTGAATCTGAATACTTTTCAAGATGCTGTGAGGACCTTAGTGAACCTCTAGGAAGTTGTTCCAGGTTGTTTGAACCAACACCAACCCAGTCAAGTTGTACAGTATTGTTTTTGTGTTTGAAAGGGGAAGATAATGGCACCATAGAAAGTGTTCTTACGTTTGAATAATCTCTATGTAATGTGAAGTGTTTGGCTGGTTGGTTTATGGGAGAGTTTGTAAGATAGAATGATGGGTTGAGGGTTTCTGTTTTGAATGAAAGTAGATCTGGTTTTTTGAATGAGCAAAGGTTACAAAGACTTCTGTTTTTTGTTCAAACACTCTGTATCCTCTCTCTAAAAGCCAACCCCTTGTGTGTTGTGAAAACAATCTATTTGTAGATGAGTTTTGCTGGGATTTTGGGAGGGAAAAAATAACAATTTGAATTGTTTGAGTATGTTGTCTTCGTTTCTTTTTAGGTGCAGCTCTCATATGCAAATTTTGTGTAAACATGGGACTGAGATAATGCAGGCTTGGACTGGGCTGGTAGTAGCATAGCATGGCTGTTTTTGCAGCAATTTTGGAGTGTTGTGGAAGCTTGGTGCAGGGCTGTTTTATAGTAGTACAACAGACTATTTTTGGTATGGTTTTGGGTTGTTATATGGACAGTACAACAGGCTTGGACTTGGCAGCATATAAGGCTTTGTTCAGCAGTAGTTTGGACAATATTGTTTGTAGCATGACACTAGTTTAGTTTTGTGGACAGCATGGTGGCAAGGTTTGAGTCAAAGGGAAAAGTTCAACCAAGACAAAGTTTAGAATTTGTAATCTTGCAAAAATTTCACTTTGTAATAACTTGAATTATTTGTAATATCTTGATTTATTTTGAATTGTAGTGAAAAGATGTCATGAAGCAATAAAATTAATAAGTATAGAAAATACTTAGAAAATTTTCCAAGTTTTGCAAAGTTGGATTTTTTACTCTCTTGATTTTTGATGATCAAATTTCATATTTTGAATGTCTTGGCAAAATTGTAAGTACGAAGTGCGCCTAAGAGGGGGGTGAATTAGGCACTTTAAAATTTTTCTGGTTTTTAGTGATTATGGATAATATTTTTTTGGTTTATAGTGTATTTATGAGAGAGTAAAATGCTGAAAAATAAATAGACACGAGCGATATATCCTGGTTCCCCTCACAGTCCGAGAGTTCTCCAGTCCCCTTTCAACATGAAAGAGATTTCCTTATAGTGGCAAACTTAAAACAAGAACTACCAAAACCAAGAACAATCCTCTTGGACCAAGAACAATCCTCTTGGATTTTTACTATGTCAACAATGAGAACAATCCTCTCAAGGTGACCTTACTTATATCCAACAATCCTGGAAAAACAAGATTACAAAACCACTTGAACTTATTTTCAACAATCCTGAAAAACAAGAAAGTGTATAGCAATATTTTATTGATAGAGTTTGTAGTGCAATAATCACTTTGAGTAATTTTATCAATGACTTGATTTTCTCTTCCAATAACAATAATATACAATGACTCAAGACTATAGAATGCTCAAAGTTTTCTGTTTAACAATATATGAAAATGTGCAGGAAAAACTTTGTGTATGAAAGTGAAGAAAAAGCTTGAGTTTTAATATTTTAAAATTTAGAAAATATTGATTGGAAGAGGTTGCAAAATGATTTTGAAAATTCAATATTTATATGTTCATAGCACCTCTTTGAAACAGCATAAATTTCTGAAAATGAATCATGAACAACTACCAAGATTCAATGAAAAGTTTCCATGAAATGGTGTTATGAAAAGGTATGTTCAAAGCTGCTAATTTTCAAAAACGTTCAGCATGCAATCGATTGCACCCTTGTGTAAATCGATTGCACGGGTTTTAACAGCTAAAAAATTCAAATACTTTCAGTGAGCAATCGATTGAACATGTGTGTAAATCGATTGCATTTTAAAACAGTAGCAAAATTTGATAGAGAGCAATCGATTGCACAAACATGTAAATCGATTGCACTTAGAAACAGTAGCTAACACTTTGAAAACGTGAAGCATGCAATCGATTGCACCAACATGCAAATCGATTGCACATAAGTGAAAAATAATTTTTTGCTTAGAAAACTTGAGAAAAAGTTTGGACAAGATAAAACACTTCTTTTGATCATTGAGCATTTAAGACTTAAGTTCAAAGTAAGTATTGTCATTATACCTTGTGAAACATGCTAAGAACTTGAGACAAAGTCTTTTATCCAATTATGCTTTTAGCTTGATCAAAATCTTTGCCTTCTTGCCAATATAGTTTGTCTTCATCAAAACAAAGTGCATCGAGAATCATTTGAGAAGCTTGATGTTACATTCTCTCCCTTTTTGATGATTACAAACAATCTTTCTTGAAGCTTTGTTATTTCCGGAAAGAGACTTCTCCCCATAAGATGTATAACTCCCCCTTTGTATGAGAAGGTTGGAAACTCTTGAAATTGTTCATCTTGTTGAAGAGTACCTATAATGTGGTGGAAGAACTGACTTGAGGTTTCGCGTTTGTGTTTGCAAATGTTTCGGTTTAGCAAGAGTCGCCACCGACTTTTATTTTATCTAAAGGAAAGGTCAAAAAGCACAAGAAAGACCTTTGAGATGTTTTCTTGGGTTCGGGGGGTAGATTATGAAAAGGGGAGGTGCTAGCACCCTTTTCATCCATGGTTTTCCATGGGCTCTTAGTTACTTGTTTAGATCACTTGCTTTTGCTTTTCAATTGTTTGAAATGGTGCTTTGTGTGTGGTTTTGAAAGTATTTTGAAAAGAGGTCTTTGACTAGGAAACCTTTGTAATGATTCTTGTTTGAATGTATACAAAGGTGTTTGTCTTTTGAAAAATGTTTCAATGTTTGAAAGTTTGTTTTGAAATTGTTTTGAAATTGTTTTGAAATTGTGTGTATGTTTTTGAAAATAGCAAGGATGTTTTGCAAGTTGATCAAGTAACTAGGAGTTGTCTACCCTACTCAAAGATCTTTCCTATACATTTTTAACCCTTTGGCATTGTTGTTTTACCATTGTATTTGGTAAACAACCTTGTGTTTGGATGCTAAACGGGACGGGCATGGGTCATCGTATGACCATGATAGCAATGGTGTTAAGTATCTTAGCAAGTTTTTGAGGGACTAGATTATTTTTGTTTAGGCAACCAAGATAGCGTCATCGAGGGACTATGATCTTTTTGTTTTGTTTTGTTTTGCCAAGATACCTAGCATGCATACCATGGCCATGTTTTTTAAGGAAACAAGTGGGTGAAACCCTAGAGATGCTTGTGTGCATTGTGTTGTCATTTTCATGCATTTTTATCTTGTGTTTAGTCATGCTAATTGTTTGATTTTGGTCTTTTACATACAAACCCTAATCTTACTATCATGCATATTTGAAAGCAATAAAATGCGTAAAAGTAAATCTAAGACTATTACAACATTATTATGGGGAGGGGGATAAAAGTTTGAATAGGGGATATTGCTCAAAATAAAACCCTAAAACTATTATTACAACCAAATTGAAATATTGCACAAATAAATAAATGACAATTATTTAAATATACAATAAAATATAAATATGCAAAATGTTTTTGTATTTATTTTCATGTATGTAAAAATAAGTTTATTTAATGTCCTAAAAATAAGGGAAAATAAAAATGATTATTTTTGGAAAGGGTGGAAACCCTAATTTTTGTTTTAAAAGAAAATATATTTCTATTATTATTTATTCATTTTTATGTACAAGATAATAAATAAAAATATATTCAAAGAAGTTAAAAAATAAAATATGTGAGAAAATAATATTTTAAGTGTATAATATAATAAAATAAAAATATGTAAGTATTTTAATATTATTTACAAATTTATTTAAGAAAATAAAATTATTTAACCTAATAAACTATTTTTTTGTCATAAAAAATAATAAAAATAATAAAATAAAAATGTAAAAATAAGAAAATGTTTTTGGTGATTTTTAATATTTAGAAAAAATAATAAAGTCAGAAAATAAAAAAAGAAATGAAAAATATGAAAAAATAAAGAAATGGGCCAAGGGGGTGCAAAAAGCAGAATGGGGGTGTCAAAAGCATAAGCAAGCCAGGCCCAGCCCAACTCACTTCGTCCCTGACCTTGGAACAAAAACGCGCGCCTTGTTCTTCAAACCTGTATCTCCTGCATACGTGCTTAAAAACAAAAACTTGCAACATGAAAGTTATAGCTTATCATCACACGATTATAACCATATAAAAAAACTTGATCTAACTCTAAGAAACCAGGGAGAATTTTATCACCCCCAATTTCTGACCTAAAAAAATCAGCAACTTCAACATCCAAATTCTCCTAGCTCAGTTAACATAAATGAATTATATGCATATGTATAGTTCAAGGACATTAAGGGCTACATTTTTGCTTCACAAACCTAAGCTTAATGATGCCTAAATAAGGAGATAGAAAGTTGGAAAATACCTGTTTCAGTCAAGCTCGAGTATGGCAATGTAGCAACTTTTAGTGAGGCCTGGAGGACTTTTGAGCTTGCTTGATGTTCCCTTGACCTTTCCCAATGCTTAGCTTGCTTTGAAATGGTTTGAATCTCCCTATAGAACTCAACCTTCAAACTCAAAATTTGAAAATGGTGAAGTGTGAAAATGGAGTTACAGTGGTTGGACAGGTGCTTGGATAGTTTAGGTGTATTGTTTAGAATGTGTTTGAAGTGGTTTGGGACAAAACGCACGAGTGGAATTGGATTTGGAAGTGAATCTGCAGAACCTGCCCTGTTTTTGCAAGAACTTGTGATTTTTGTGTTTAAGGGTGTTTGGGAGGCTTGGCTATCGCGTTTTAGGCTTTAGACAATATGTAAAAACTTGTTTCAAATGAACACAAAGCTTGCTCTTATCAGATTCCAAAGTTGTGGAGTTTTTGCACACTTGCTTGTTTTTGAAGCAAAAGGTGAGTTGACAATGCCAAGGCCTGTACAGGCTAGCTCAAAGCCTGCACATAATTGGTACCAATTGCCTGATATTCATGGACTTTGTTTGCTGCAAAAGATTGGGTCCTTGGCTTAAGATAAACAAAGTTGCTAAAAGTGACCTTTATCAAAGTAGCATTGTTATCTTTTTGCCATTTTTGGAATAGTTCTTTGTACAATGCTCTAAAGCTTAGAACAAAGCCTTAATCCAATGTGTTTGCATTTAATTTATGATTGTAGAAAGGATTAGAACCTGTAAACCAAGTACAAGCATGATCCAAACTGATTTGCAAGTTGTAACATGGTGCAAAATGCCTTGGACTAAAGTGATGATTTTCCATTTTCAATCCTTTGATTCTCCCTAACCACAAAAGATCTTGGAGACTTCTTGGACATTTTGGAAAGATTGTAACATGCTCTACAATCCATATTTGAAATTAATTTTGAGATTACAATTGGAACTATGTGAAAAATTGCCATGAAGATAGGTCAAAATCCTGCCTAAACTAGGGCAAAATTTCACTAAGTTAAAAGTTTCATGGACCCTTGTTCACAAAATAATAACTTGAGATCCAAGTATCTTTTGGGAAAACTTTGTGAATCAAAGTTATAGATTTTGTGTAGGACTACAAGTTTCATGTTGGAAGTTTTCTTTGAATCCAATTGCATCATGGTGAAAAAGTTGGGAAAAGTTGGAAAAAAATAAGAAATTTTCATAACTTAGAAAAATTTTAAGTTATGAAAATTTTCCATTTTAAACCCTAATTTCCAAAATTAGGTTTCTTGGTGAACAATTTTCATGTTTTGACACATCTTGATGAAAAATGACCCTTGGCACTTGATTTTGACCAAAAAGTCAAAGTTTGACTTTTCAGTGTACAGTTGATTTTTGATCAGTTGACTGGAAAATTCATTTGTCAATCCAATGCATTTGAGATCTTTTGAACCTTATTATTAGGTCAAGATTATGCCATTGATTTCTTGAATCCATGCTTGAACCCAATTTTCCATTGGCTAGGTTAAAAATCAGAAATTGCCCTTCTGCAGTCAAAACCCTAAAAATGACCATTTTCCCCTTTTGATGATCTGATCAAATTTCTTGAGGAGTTGTGGTCCAAACTTGATCAAATGGTTCATATGAGTCTATAATGTTGATGTGGATCAAAAATTATGAGGTTTGACTGTAAATTGGCCAGATCTGACTTTTTCCCCAATATAGCTGATTTTTAGGTCAATTGTTCAATTGACTTGGCAAAATTTTGATTCAAAGCTTGAAACTTGGTATGGGCAATCTTATAAGTCCAAAATGAAATATGAAAGTCACTTTGAGCATTGGAAGTCCAAAAATCCCTGTGCAAACTCAAACCCTAATTTCAGGTCAACATTGCAAGGAGATGTCTTGAGTTGAGCAAACCCTAATCTGGTCTTGAGTCCAAAGAGTCTTGTGAGGAAAATCTTGATAAAATGAGAGGGCAAATTTTGGGGTACAACAGTACCTTAGAAGTTTAAGACAGGAAACAAACAAGCATAAAGTGCCACATCCTTCTCCCCCTTTGACATTATCAAAAACAAGGGAAATATGCAATAAAAAAGGATAGCATTGAAAACTTAACCCAAACATGCATTATTTAAACATAGTCATATACATACATGTCATAGTAGAATAGCAAATAAATAGAAAGCTCAAAAGCAACAAACAAAACATATCATAAAGTAACAAGGACATAACATAAAAACAGTAGAAATAACAAAATTGGACATAATTTTTTAAGGATGATTCATGTCACGGTTGTTATAGAAGAAGGGTCCTTGATTGGGGAATTGTCATTGTAATGGGGGTTCTGTGTATTCTGGTGGAGGTACAGCAGGATTATTAGGGTTATTGGAGGTATGTGAAGGTGAGAGTAGAGGTAGGAAAATTGTTGGTTCACATCTAAGTGAAAATCATTAATCTCAGATGACGTGGAGTCATTGATGGCAGTCCACTGGTGTATGTGATTATTTTTGTTTCCGAATTTTAGTGAACTCCCATTCTCGAATCAATATTTTTGATTGAGATCTTGTGACCATTTGGATCCATATCAACTCTTTCAAAACCGGCAAAATCAATTCCAAATTCTCCCATAATTAGAGTAATAAAGTAAGCATATGGTAAGAATTTTGACTTTGCATCAAACCTTAGCATATGAGTCATTATAAGTCAAGCCCAATTGACGCTTATACCTCTTTTCCTTGCGTATAGCAGTTGCATTTCCAAATCAGTCACAGTGCAGTGGTTTCCAGCCAGCGGAAACATAATGTAGACCATGAAATAGTGAAATAGCCTAACGTCGATAAAAAAGTTACCTGCACTCTAAGAGTCTCTAGATGGAATGACTCCTCCTAGACCGCGAATTCTTTTAGCATAGAATTCAGCTTCGTTCAATCTGCCAATGCTGTAGTGAAAATCCTTTTTCTTGTAATCATCCCATGCTTCGTCTTCAGGATCATACAAAGAGATCCTAATCATATTTTGGAGTGGACATTATCTTCCTTTGAAAATCCATTTTGAACCTTGTTTCTTGAACTTCAGTGAGAGTTGAAATTAATGGATTTTCTGCAGAAGATGAACCAACTTTCTTCTTTCCTTTCTCTATAGCTGACACTTTTTGTTTTTGTCTGGATGCCATGAGGAAGGTGTTTTTCTGAATTTAGGGTTTGGTAGATTTTAAGAAGTAGATATTTGATGAGATGAATTTGGATAGGATTTGTGAATGGATAGTGATGAGTGGGTTTTAATATAGTCAATGATATTTAATTTATTTGTCAATAGTGGAAGTGAACTTGGGAATACGAGAGAGAGATAAATTCTGACCAACATAAAAGCCTGTCAAAAAAGCAATTTATAGCATGTGCAATCGATTTGCATACAGGTGCAAAAAATTTGCACACAAAATAGAACCAACAGAAAATTGAAACGAACAGCGTGCAATCGATTTGCACTATGGTGCAATTGATTTTCACTAAAAATATAAAGGTTAGAAAATAAAACATACAGTGAGCAATCGATTTGCACAATGGTGCAATCGATTTGCATCAACAAAAAAATGACCAAAAACACAATTTTCTTAAATTTTAATAACACTTAACATATATAGCATTTAAATGCATCATATAATCATGAATTTTTACATATAACCAAGTTAAGAAAAGTATGTGAAAGCATAAAAAGGATATAAAGCACCTTATACGTCGTGTTCATCAAGAATGCCAAGTTCTCATCGAATCTTGTAAAATGGTTCTCTTGCCAAAGGTTTAGTGAAGATATCGGCAAGTTGATTATGAGTATCTATAAATGTGACCTCGACATCTCCTTGAAGTACATGATCACGAAGAAAGTGATGTCATATGTCGATGTGTTTGGTTCTTGAGTGCATGATCGGATTCTTTGTAATGTTTATTGCACTTGTATTGTCGTACTGAAGAGGAATGCATCCTAGATCGAGTACGTAGTCACGAAGTTGTTGCTTGAGCCACAATATTTAAGCACAACTACTACCCACTGCAATATATTCTGCTTTGGTCGTGCTAAGAGCAATACATGCTTGTTTCTTGCAAGCCCGTGATACTAATGCATTTCCAAGGATGTGACAAGTATCACTTGTGATTTTTCTATCAGTTTTACAACCTGCATAATCCGCGTCAAAGTAATCAACTAAATTGTAAACACTACCTTTAGGATACCATAATCCAACATTTGTTGTTCCTTTGAGATAATTCATGTTCTCCACATAATTCTTCAAAGAGAGCTGTTGTACCCCAAAATTTGCCCTCTCATGTTTTTCAAGGTCTTCCCCTACATGGTTGGTCACAAACCCTTGCCTAAGAAAAATGAAATTTGTGAGTACTGTTTTCAAGTTCCCTTCGATTGGCATCTCTAAAATGCCCTTCGATTGGCGTTTCAGCAAAGCCTTTCGATTGGCCTTGCAACAGGTTCCTTCGATTGGAGCATCAGAGGTTCCTTCAATTGGAGCATCAGAGCTTCCTTCGATTTGGAGCATCAGAGGTTCCTTCTATTGGAGCATCAGAGGTTCTTTTTATTGGAGCATCAGAGCTTCCTTCGATTTGGAGCATCAGAGCTTCCTTCGATTTAGAGCATTAGAGCTTCCTTTGATTTAGAGCATCAGGGCTTCCTTCGATTGGAACATCGGAATGAAGTGTCCTTCAATTGGAATTACTAAGGCAGAATATTCTTCAAATAGCATGTTCTGATATGTTCTAATATATTCTGATTAGTGCAGAGATGTCTTAATCTAACATGTTCTGATAGGGGAAGTTCTGAACACTTCGAATCATAACCCAGAACCATTCGAAGGAACTGAATCAGACCCATTTGAAGGAAATGAATCAGAGCCTTTCTAAGGAGCTGAATCAGGGCCATTCGAAAGAGGCCATCATCACATTCGAAAGAGAGCATTTGAAGGCCAGTATGTCCATATTTATGCCAAATTCAAAAGGGGACAAAATCCCTTAACTTTGGCCAAGGTTACATATTAGTATTCATGGCATTCAAATGGCTGTTACAAACATTACATCTCTTGTCCCCTCCCTTCTACTCTATATAAGCAGCATGTTTGTAAGCCAAAAAAAGGAGATTAGATATATGTTGCCCACAAACCCACCAAAGGTTGTCAAAATTTTCATAAGTAATCCAAGCC
Source organism: Vicia faba (assembly GCA_948472305.1). NCBI lineage: Eukaryota > Viridiplantae > Streptophyta > Magnoliopsida > Fabales > Fabaceae > Vicia > Vicia faba. Next base: position 1,238,389,646 of record OX451737.1, read on the forward strand.
AAAGCAACCCTTCAACAAAAGTATCCACACCCAGAAGTCCCAGATCGAAGGTACCCATATCCACAAAGTTCCAAATCAAAGGTTCCAACTACTGGTAAGAGAGGGTAAAACGTCAAACTTTGTATTTACATAACACATCCATATTTGTTGTTTCATTCGATTTCTCATTCTAGACAGAATCAAAGGGCTTGGGTTTGGCACCCAAGTCATGTTTTTAGTTTGCTAGCATGTTTGCAGGTATAGCGTCCTTACAAGGGACCCATCAAACAGTTTCTAGCAAGGACTTCTAGGCAGCATCTCCCTGGATCGAAGGGTGACACCCTTCAATCGAAAGGCAACCTCTCCATGGATCGAAGGATGACACCCTCCAATCGAAAGACAACATGCCTTGGATCGAAACCCCATTTTTCACTTCAATCGAAAGGCTCACTCCTCCCTGCAATCGAAGGAGGCCTTTAATGTTCCTATTCTTTGTTCTTTTTTTGTACTTTATCATTTGAATCAATCTTAAAATCAAAAATCACAAAAAAATATATTAGGTTAGTGTTTTATTAATCAAATTAATTTATGAATAAATTAATTAATTATTTTAACATCTTTTTCTTAAAATTAAAATTAAATAGACTTAGGCTTTATTTTCTTTTATACTGAAAACAACAAAAAGATTATCTTTTTACATTTTCAGACGTGTTTCCAACTTTGCGCGCGTTTATTTAATTTCGTATTTTTACTATTATTGTATTTGTTTACTTGGTGTAATAGATAAAAATTAGGATATTACTGCTTTATCCTCCTTTATCCTTGTATAATGTAAATCCCCTCCCCGTAATAGCGTAGATTTAAATTCCTGCACTTTAATATTATGCAATATATTAACTGTTAGTAACTAGGTTTGTATGACAAAACTGAAATCAAGCGTTAGCAAAACTTGATAAAAAGATAAATAACTGAATTGAACACAATTGCACACAAGCACCTATAGGGTATCCCACTTTGGTTGCCTTTAAAAAACAGTCATGGGGAAGGAATGCTTTAGCAAAGACCCATAAATCAAAATATCATAGTCCCTTGATGACCCTACAGTTGCCTTCCCGGTAAGTGATCTAGTCCCTAAAACAGAATTGCTAAAGCATCTCCATAAGTTTCCTTCGTGACTGTAACGTCCCTCCAATTGTCCCTCAAAACATCCAACGACAAGGCTACCTACTCACTAATAGTAGGATAGCACTGTCTAAAGGAAAATAGGAAAAGAACAACCTTTTTTAGTACAAAAGTAGATAGCTGTTAGAAGTTTGCTCAAACTATTTTTGCAATTACACATAAATACTATTCTTCTCAAAATACATTTTCAAACACTTTGTATACTTTCTCCATAATTTCGAGAAACATTACAAAGTTCTTCGTACTAAGGCGTCTTCAAAACATTTACAAACACAAAGCAATAAAACATCTTGAAAAATGAGCAAACCTCTAAGAGACCGTAGAAAACTACGGATGGAAAGGGTGCTAACACCTTCCCTTTCCATAATTTACCCCCCCCCCCCCCCCTTACTCAGAAAATTCTCGAAAAGATCTTTTTTTGTTCTTTTCGCCCTTTCTGTAATTTGGATAAAAGAAAAGTTGGTGGCGACTCTTTCTTCTTGCAACATTTGCGAATACAAACGCAAAACCAGTATAACAGTTGGTTCTGCCACTGTATCACAGAACTGGCGAATCTGCTGGGGACATAAAAAAATGGGGTTTACCTTAAGAGTTAGTTAATTTTAAAATGGATTTAATTGCTTTCTTATTTTGCTTTATCCTTGGAGGGTTGTTTGGGTTGTTACAATAGATCTTACACCCAGATCTGGGGGCATCTTTTAGGTAAACAGCAAGAGATCGTGAAGACTGTACAGCATAGACCGATATAGTTGAAGCGATAGCTGTGTTGGTGTGACACTTTGGTTGGTACCGGTATCTCTTATGTTGAATCGAGGAGAATACGGAACCGCCACATGGTGTCGTGAAGCACTAACAGACCTTAGAACCTTAGTTGAATAAACTTGGCCATTAGAAAGTAGTGAGATAGCCGGTATCGGTGTAAATCTGGGAATTGGTTGATACTCGATACTACACTCATTGAGATCGGACTTTCGGGATGTCTCATCTGCAAGAAAATATTGCTAAGCTGAGATAATATCGATAAAGAAAGATCAATGATATTGAGACTCCTTAGAACCCGGTTACTATTTCTAGGATAGGATTAAAACCAACTAAACTTCAAGAGGGTGCTTACCTTAAAACCTCATGCAAGCCTTTTAAACCTAAAGTCTATTGTGTGCTTTGCTTGTGTGTGATTTAGTTTGCTTAAACATGACATCATGCATCACAAACATTTATTCTTCATTACACTAACCATTTTAAGGATTAGGGGAATTTATCTTTGCTCTATTTTGCAGATCATGGCTTCCGCTCGCAGAAATACCATCTGAATTAGCTTTGTAAGGATACCTCTTCAACTCAAGGAGTTAGCGTCAAGGGTTTTAGAGACTTCTTCATTTACCAAGAACTATGGTCGATTCCTCAATCTGGTTACCTCAGGTTTTGATGAGAAGATATGAGTGTGCTTTTTCACTTCTTTGACCCTAAGCATCATTGCTTCACCTTTCCAGACTATCAGTTGGTACCCGCCATGGAAGAGTTCTCTTATATATTGGGTATACCTATCTAGGATCAGTTTCCTTTCACCGGTTTGGAAGAAGCTCCAAATCCAGAGATCATTGCAGCAGCTTTGCACCTGAAACGGTCCGACATTGTATCCAACTGGGAAACAAGAAGCAGAGTTAAAGGTTTTCTAGCCAAGTTCCTAATAGAGAGGGCTCAGCTGTCTTGGGATGATTTGGATTTCCAGGCTTTTGAGAAGGTCTTGGCCCTTATAATTTATGGGTTAGTATTGAACTAATCCAGACTTACTCATATATGTGAATGCCATCAAGGTCTTCCTCTCTCGCAACCCGGTGCCCACTTTACTTGGAGACATCTTGCATACCTTTCACACTCGTACCACGAAAAAAAGAGGGATTCTTATGTGTTGTGTGCCATTTCTTTCAAGGTGGTTTATTTCTCACCTCTCCAAAATAGTAGTAAAGAATGAAGAAGGTTTGGGCTGGTCGCAAAGGATAATGTCACTTTCTCACGCAGATATTCTCTGGTATTCCCGATCTATGGGAGATATTTCTATTATTGACCGTTGCGGGGAGTTACCTAATGTCCCACTACTCGGTATTAAGGGAGGCATAACCTATAATCCTTCTCTGGCATTGCGATAATTTGGTTATGCTAGAAGGGATGGTCCTTACAACATGCTTATCCAGGGCATTTTATTTAACTATAAGGATGATGTTCAAAGGTATCGTCAGAGGTTCATACGAGCCTGGGGCATGGTAAATAGATTTGACATCAAGACTTTGGGGCCGAAGACTTCTATCCCTATGGAACCTTATCTCTAGTGGGTACGAGCTCAAGCTCAGAACCTTATGATGCCATATATAGCCGTCTTACTAGTGATTATGGAGCCCATTTCCGAAGGGGATGTTCCCTATATAGTTCTTCATCCTGATATGCCCACTGATCTTGAGGAACTGTAGAGAGCCTGGATTCAGCTGAAGAAGGAGCGGGATACTTATAGAGATCATTTTTATGCCCATGAGAAGAAAATTTTGGAGCTCACGAAGCAACTTCACGAGGAAAGGGGTCTTAATGTCTATCTCGGCATGAAGAGGAGGCGCTAAGAAGAGACATGATTTCTTAGTTTAGAATTTTCAATTGGACGCCTAAAAGGCAATTGTATTTTGAATTCTACTAATAAAATCTTTATCTCATTTTAGTTCACAAATTTAAATTTCCCGAAATCCTTGAAATCATTGCATACGCATATCATACATATCATTCCATGGACAGGTTTCTCATCTTCTTTGCTGTTTATTTCAGCAGTAAAGAAATGGATCTCAAACAAATAGTGAAGAATATACATACTCAGAATGCACAGTTTCAATAGATGATCATGGCTCTGGCCAAGGGGAAAGAAGAATTGAAAGCCCTGATTGTTAAAGAAAAGAAGAAGCCAAAGAAACCAGCTGGTGTGGTGAACTTGGGAAGAAGGATCAGAGGACCAGTGTGGCGAGCCTCTGAACTGGTAACTTCATCAAGGGAAGGAAACAATTAAGGGGAGGAAACAAGAGAGGAAGACTCCAGTCCAAAAGAATCTGATGATGAATCTGACTATGATGAGGAGAAGTATCCTTTTGTTGATGAAAAATACAAACAGCTTGAGGATCGTTTGAATGCAATAGAGGTCAGAAAGGTACCAGGTCTGGATTTCGAAGAGCTGGGTTTGGTCTCTGGGGTTGTCATCCCACAAAAGTTCAAGGTGCCGGTGTTCGCCAAATATGATGGGGTTTCATGTCCCAAGATGAACCTCTGATCTTATGTGAGGAAGATTCAGCCTCACACTGCTGACAAGGACTTATGTGTCCATTTATTTCAGGATAGTCTGTCCGGAACTTAACTAGAATGGTTCTACCAGCTTAAGGGGACCAATATTCGCAATTGGGAAGACCTGTCTACTGGTTTCTACAAGCAGTATCAGTATAATGCAGACCTTGCTCCCACCCGTACACAACTCCAAAATATGTATATGGGTTCGAGTGAAGGCTTTAAAGACTATGCTCAGAAGTGGAGGGACTTACCAAGAAGAGTCCAGCCTCCCCTATCTGATAGGGAGCTAGTGGATATGTTTCTGGGGACCCTGTCTAGTCCATTTTTCAATCATCTGATTGGAAGTTCCTTAGCCGGCTTCACTGAATTGATTTTGATAGGAGAACGGGTGGAAGCTGGAATTAGGAGTGGTAAGATCCAAAAGGATGCATCCTCCAGTACAGTAAGGAAGCCATTTACTAGAAAGAAGGAAGTCAATGCCACCTATAGCCAAAAGAAGCATGACAGAACGGAATGGCGTCCAGTGGTAGGGGATGTTATGATCTCTAAACCTGCACCTGCTTAACAAAGGAGCAATCAGCCTAGAGCAGAAAGGTCGGTAAGACAGTTTACCCGGATAAACATGAATATGTCTCAAGTTTTACCACAATTATTGAAGTCCAATCTGGTAACTTTAAAGGAAGCTCCGAAGAATCCCAACATCACCTCTCTTAGCTACAATCCAAATGCTCGATGTGCCTACCATTCTGAGACTCTATGGCATGACACGAATGACTGTTGGGCTTTGAAGAACAAGGTGCAGGATCTGATCAAGGCAAAGGAGATTGAATTTGATCCCCTTGAGACTCCCAACGTCATAATTGCACCCATGCCCAAGCACGGCTCGGGAATCAATTTTATTGATGTTGTCTCCGGAACGGAAGATACTGACAATGAGTATGACATGGATAGCTGGATCTTCCCTACTACCAATGGTGGACCAAGTAACTGGACAGTAAAAGACTTTGTACCAATTACTTCTTTTCAGAAGTAATTATCTTTCTTGTTTTTTTTATATGTAATAAACATTAAAAACTTTATGGCCATGTGTCTTACCCGGGGCACAATGGTTTATGTGTGAGGGTTATCATGTTTAATTTCATATGGCATTAATAAAGCATTGGACGTTTATGCATACAAATTTTGAGCTCTCTGTGTTTCTTTTCTGCTTTTTACTTTGTCTATACAGCTATGCTCTTACACACACTCACATATCAAACTACATATCCATATCTACTTTGGATCCCATTGATAACAGTTCTGCTATTGCCAGTTATGACTTTGAAAATCCGATTAACCAAGTCGAGGACGAAGGTGGGGAAGATTGTGAGGTACCCAGAGAACTTGTCAGACTATTACAACAAGAAGAAAGGGCCATACAGCCCCATGAAGAGCCAGTTGAGACAGTGAATCTGGGCACATAAGAGAATAAAAAAGAGGTCAAGATAGGTGCAAATTTGGAGCTTAGTATCAAACAGCGTTTGATTCATATGTTGCATGATTATGTTGATATCTTTTCCTGGTCGTATGAAGACATGCCAGGACTGGATACGGATATTGTGGTTCATCGTCTGCCAACTAAAGAAGATTGCCCTCTGGTAAAGCAGAAGGTTCGACGCATGCGCCCTCAAATGTCAGAGAAGATCAAATCAGAGGTTATGAAACAGTTCAACACTGGGTTCCTAGCTGTCACTTCTTATCCCCAATGGGTTGCTAATGTTGTTCCAGTGCCTAAAAAGGATGGCAAGGTATGGATGTGTGTGGACTACAGATATTTGAACAGGGAAATCCCCAAGGATGACTTTCCACTTCCCCACATTGACGTTCTGGTTGACAACACCGTGCAGTATAAAATCTTTTCATTCATGAACAGTTTCTCTGGTTACAATCAGATCAAGATGGCACCCGAAGATATGGAGAAGAAAACCTTCGTCACGCAATGGGGCACTTTCTGCTACAAAGTGATTCCATTTGGGTTGAAAAATGTGGGGGCAACCTATTAGTGAGCCATGGTAGCTTTGTTTCACGACATGATTCACCATGAGATAGAGTTTTATGTTGATGACATTATAACCAGGTCTCAAACTGAGGAAGAACACCTTGATCATCTATAAAAGTTGTTTGATAGGTTGAAGATGTACAAGTAAAGGTTAAATCCGAACAAATGCACCTTCGGGGTAAGGTCTGGTAAACTGCTAGGTTTCATTGTCAGTGACAAGGGAATTCAGGTAGACCCTGCAAAAGTGAAGGCTATACAAGAGATGCTGGCTCCTTGCACTGAGAAGGAAGTCAGAGGCTTCTTAGGATGCCTAAATTACATTTCCGGGTTCATTTCCCATTTAATTGCTACTTGTGATCCAATCTTCAAACTCCTGAAGAAAGATCAAGTGGTAAAGTAGAATAACAAATTCTAGACTGCCTTCGAAAGAATCAAAGAGTACCTTCAAGAGCCTCCAATTTTAATTCCTCCGATTGAAGGAAGACCTTTGATAATGTACTTAACTGTGCTAGATAATTCAATGGGGTGTGTGTTGGGGCAGCATGACAAGTCTGGTCGAAAATACCATGCAATATACTACCTTAGCAAAAAGTGTACGAAACAAGATACTCACTGCTCGAGAAAACTTGCTGCACTTTGGCATGGGCTGCTTGCCGACTGAGACAGTATATGTTGACCCACACTACTTTGTTGATATCTAAGATGGATCTGATCAAGTACATCTTTGAGAAGCCCGCCCTCTTTGGAAGAATAGCAAGATGGCAAATGATCTTGACCGAATACGATATCCAATACATGACCCAGAAAGCAATCAAGGGAAGTGTACTAGCTGATCATTTGGCTCATTAGGCTGTGGATGACTACCAGTCCATGAATTTTGAGTTCATGTATGAGAATATTATGCTAGTAACTGACTATGAAAAACCTGGACCGAATGAAGGACCTGAGGGAGGATCCCGATGGACTATGGTTTTCGATGGGGCCTCCAACGCACTCGGCAATGGCATCGGTGCTGTAATCATATCTCTCGAGGACTGTCATACTCCTTTCACTTCCCGACTATGTTTCAACTATACCAACAATATGGAGGAGTATGAAGCATGCATCATGGGTCTAAAAGTTGCTATTGACCTGAGGATCAAGCTCTTGAGCGTATTCGGGGATTCAGCCTTGGTAATAAGCCAGATTAAAGGTGAGTGGGATATGAAGCACCCGAATCTTATCCCTTACAAAGAACATGTGCTAACATTGCTTCCACACTTTGAAGAGGTCACCTTTGAATATTTTCCACGAGAAGATAATCAGTTAGCGGACGCGCTAGCTACTATGTTATCGATGTTCCAGGTCAAGTGGGACAACGAGGCCCTTCGGATCACTATTGAGAGGTTGGATGAACTGGCATATTGCTACGAGATTTACACTGAAGAGATAGCAGACAAACCTTGGTTCCATGAAGTGAAAAGGTATCTCGAGGCTCAAGAATATCCCGAGGGGGCATCTGTCAATGATAATAAGTTCCTGGGGAGGTTCGTCGCAAAGTTCTTCCTCAGTAATGGAATCCTCTATAAGCGCAATCATGACTCTACTTTACTTTGGTGCATAGATAAGAATGAAGCGGAGAGGATTATGGAAGATCTACCCGAAGTTACCTTCGTCACCCATTCTAGTGGACACACCATGGCTAAAAAGATCTTACGGGCAGGATACTATTGGTCCACTATGGAAGCAGACTGTTATCAGCACTCCCGAACCTGTCACAAATGCCATATCTATGTTGATAAGGTGCATGTACCTCCAGTTCCTTTGAACATCTTGACGGATCCATGGCCCTTTGTAATGTGGAGCATTGATATGATCGGAGAGATTAGACCTACCGCTTCCAATGGGAATCGCTTCATCCTAGTGGCCATTGATTACTTCACAAAGTGGGTTGAGGCTGCCTCTTTTTCTACTATTACCAAGAATGTTGTGGCGCAGTTTATCAATCATAACGTAATTTGTTGGTATGGTGTGCCAGAGAGAATCATCACTAACAATGGTACAAATCTCAACAATACAATGATCATTGAACTCTGTAAACAATTCAAGATCCAGCATCATAATTCTTCCCCTTACCAGCCGAAGATGAATAGCATTGTGGAGGCTGCTAACAAGAATATCAAGAAAATCATATAGAAGATGACAGTAACATACAAAGACTGGCATGAGATGTTACCATTCGCTCTTCATGGTTACCGTACCTTAGCACCTACATCAACAAGGGAAACACCTTATTCTCTGGTATATGGTATGGAGGTTATCCTACCTATTGAGGTCCATATCCCTTCTTTGAGGATCATGAAGGATATGAACTTAAGCTAAGATGATTGGATCCAAACTCGACTTGATCAACTGAATCTGATTTATGAGAAAAGGCTTACTGCTGTCTGTCATGGTCAAATGCATCAAAAATGGATGATCAGGGCTTTTAACAAAAGGGTCAGACGTCAAGTGTATCAAGTGGGTGATATGGTAATCAAGTGCATCATACTACCACAAGGTGATCCCAGGGGCAAATGGACTCCCACATACGAAGGGCCATTTGTGATCAAAAGCATATTTTTGGTGGAACCATAATTCTAACCACCATGGATGGTGACGACCTTCCTCACCCTGTTAATGCGGACATAGTGAAAAGATACTACGCGTAAACAAAGACCCGCTAGGTTGACTGGCCTAGGCAAAAATAAGGGCATCCCGATGAACCAAAAGGGTTCGAGAAAAAATTAGGGATAAAAACAAAATAAATTTGTACACCCGGAAAGTCGAAAACCTGAAAAGGCGGCTTGGGTAGAAAAGGGTATCCCGGTGGACTGAAAACCCGAAAGGTCTGTCCAGGAAAAAGTTAGGGATTTGAAGCGTACAACGATGTCCCATTGGATCACCTTGCGACCAGACCTCAGTATCAACTACCAAAACTCAAACGATGCCGATCAATCCAGTCACCTTCAGACAAGTAGCAAAGTGATGAGATGCTCGAAGACATAAGGGCAATAGTAGAGTTGAAACTCAATGGGATTATTTCACATAGTTGTTTTCTATCTGTATACTATTTGGTGTAGCTTTCACTTCTTACGGCAGTGTTCTCCTACTAGAACGTCAGCCTCTTTGTATAAAATGCCTGTTATAGGCAAGCTTCGAAAATCAATACAAATCATTCTTTGAAAGTACAAAACTATTTGTTTCTCTTTTTCTGTTTTGTTTTGCAAAAAAGCGTCCAATGACTTATTTTTGACATATGCATTTGAACATGATCACTATTCACAAATGCTTGCATAAAAAACAGAAAGACGGTTGCTTATAACTTTAAGAAACAGGGTAAAGTCTAAAAAACAATTTGCAATCCTGATAGTTACTTTGTCCATCAGGTACAGGGGCAGAGACAGTTTGAAACAAAGTCACCATTACATACGACCCCGTGACGTCTATGTCCCCTACAGAGCAGAAACAACCAGAATTTTGATCTCCTTCTTCCCCAAGCAGGAATTATCTCCTCCAACAAAGCGCCTGCAGAGAGCTGAAGTCTGTTATCCCCCAGCCAAGTTTTATAATCTTAAACAGTTTATAACCTCCTCCCGGGTAGAGTTTATTTCTCTAACTGCAGAAGTTCAGACCCCAACAGAGTTTATGTCTCTACATCGGCAAAATATCCCAACAGAATATCCTCTCTCTGCAGAGTTATTCTCAAGCAGAGTGAATACCCAGCAGGTTATCCTCAAATAGAAAGAGGAAATCCCCAGCGAATCATCTTTATTCATCATCCCCAGTGGAAATAAAAGATTCAGTTTCCTTATACTCTCCAGCAACAGTGCGGGATTTACTTTCCCAGGCTAAGAAACATCAAAATAGCATCCCATATTCATACATCATGGCATGCGCACACACATTGCATACAGTATAATCTCATTTATTTTAAGAACATCATCGCAACCTATTTCATACATCATGACATTGCATATGACTAACTCTTTACCTTTTTCAGGGAAAGACAAATCAACAAACATTGTTGGCTACTTACGTAACCCGGTGGTCTTCTCCAAAGCTACGCCTGATGAAAGGATATTTCATCATCTTCCGTCGAATGACGTTCTCAGAAGACCTTCTCTGGTTCATTCAGATCGACCCTAAGATCTCTCTGATTCTTATTCCAGTTGAAGATATTCCAAGACTTTTGTCTGGTTTAGTTAAATCGACACTAAGATTTTTCTGATTCTTACCCAGTCAAAGTTAATCCAAGACCTTCTCTGGTTTAGTCAGATCGACACTAAGATCTCTCTGATTCTTATTCCATTTCAAGATATTCCAAGACTTTTGTCTGGTTCAGTTAAATCAACACTAAGATTTTTCTGATTCTTACCCAGTCAAAGTTAATCCAAGACCTTCTCTAGTTCATTCAGATCGACACTAAGATCTCTCTGATTCTTATTCCAGTTGAAGATATTCCAAGACTTTTATCTAGTTCAGTTAATTCGACAATAAGATTTTTATGGTTCTTACCCAGACAAAGTTAATCAAAGACCTTCTCTGGTTCAGTCAGATCGACACTAAGATCTCTCTGATTCTTATTCCAGTTGAAGATATTCCAAGACTTTTGTCTGGTTCAGTTAAATTGACACTAAGATTTTTCTGATTCTTGCCCAGTCAAAGTTAATCTAAGACCTTCTCTGGTTCAGTCAGATCGACCCTAAGATCTCTCTGATTCTTATTCCAGTTGAAGATGTTCCAAGACTTTTGTCTGGTTTAGTTAAATCGACACTAAGAAGTTTTCTGATTCTTACCCAGTCAAATTTAATCCAAGACCTTCTCTGGTTCAGTCAGATCGACCCTAAGATCTCTCTGATTCTTATTCCAGTTGAAGACAATCCAAGACCTTCTCTGGTTCAGTCAGATCGACCCTAAGATCTCTCTGATTCTTATTCCAGTTGAAGATATTCCAAGACTTTTGTCTGGTTCAGTTAAATCGACACTAAGATTTTTTCTGATTCTTACCCAGTCAAAGTTAATCCAAGACCTTCTATGGTTCAGTTAGATCGACCCTAAGATCTCTCTGATTCCTATTCCAGTTGAAGATAACTCAAGACCTTCTCTGTTTCAGTTAAATCGACACCAAGTTTTTTCTGATTTCTATTCCAGTTAAAGAAACTGCAAAGCCTGGATTCCGACCAGATAACAGTTTAATCTCATTCCCCCAGTAAGTCGCTCTGAAGCCTGGAATTCGACCAGATAACAGTCAGCCTTATTTTCCTCAGAAAGTCTATGTGAAGTCTGGATCCTGACCAGATAGCAGTCCACTTCCATCTCTTCAATCAAGAGATGACTCCCCAGTAGAGTAATGGACAACTGAAGCTCCTAAACTCTATTTTCCAATACAAAGATCAACATTCCTCAACAGAGTCATCCCTGACAACAGGAATAGGGATTCCCTCCAAGGAAAATCTCATGAAATATGCATGGCATCTTTAAGCCCATCTTTGACGACTCTCTGTCATGTTCTGTAGATGGCATCTTTAAGCCCATCTCCGACAGTCTCCTGTCACCTTTTCCAAATGGAATCTGTAAGCCTATTCCCGATATTATTCACCAGCAGTATCACTTCAGACGAGTGCAAATTTCTGGGCACTCTAGTGTTCAATCATCTTCCACCTTCAGATCACGAAAGACAGACAAGTCAATTTATATCTTCAGGTTTAACAAGATTGAACAAGGGCAACTGTTGTACCACAAAATTTGCCCTCTCATGTTTTCCAAGGTCTTCCCCTACATGGTTGGTCATGAACCCTTGCCTAAGAAAAAGGAAATTTATGAGTAGTGTTTTCAAGTTCCATTCAATTAGCATCTCCAAAATGCCCTTCGATTGGCATTTCAGCAAAGCCTTTCGATTGGCCTTGCAACAGGTTCCTTCAATTGGAGCATCAGAGGTTCCTTCAATTGGAGCATCAGAGCTTCCTTCGATTTGGATCATCATAGGTTCCTTCAATGGGAGCATCAGAGGTTCTTTCGATTGGAGCATCAGAGCTTCCTTTGATTTGGAGCATCACAGCTTCCTTCGATTTGGAGCATAAGAGCTTCCTTTGATTTTGAGCATCAGAGCTTCCTTCGATTGGAACATCAGAATGAAGTGTCCTTCAATTGGCATTACTAAGGCAGTATATTCTTCAAATAGCATGTTCTGATATGTTCTGATATATTTTGATTAGTGCAGAGATGTCTTAATCTAACATGTTATGATAGGGGAAGTTCTGAACACTTCGAATCAGAACCCAGAACCATTTGAAGGAACTGAATCAGACCCATTAGAAGGAAATGAATCAGAGTCGTCCGAAGGAGCTGAATCAGGTCCATTCGAAGGAGGCCATCAGCCCATTCAAAAGAGAGCATTTGAAGGCCAATATGTCCACATTTATGCCAAATTCAAAAATGGACAAAATCCCTTAACTTTGGCCAAGGTTACATATTGGTAGTCATGGCATTCAAATGGTTGTTACAAATATTACTTCTCTTGTCCCCTCCCTTCTACTCTATATAAGCAGCATGCTTGCAAGCCAAAAAAAGGAGGTTAGAGATACGTTACCCACAAACCCACCAAAGGTTGTCAAAATTTTCATAAGTAATCCAAGCCAAAGCAACCCTTCAACAAAAGTATCTATGCCCAGAAGTCCCGGATTGATGGTACCCACATCCAGAAAGTGCCAAATCGAAGGTTCCAACTACTGGTAAGAGAGGGTAAAATGTAAAACTTTGTATTTACATAACACATCCATATTTGTTGTTTCATTCGATTTGTCATTCTAGACATAATCAAAGGGCTTGGGTTTGGCACCCAGGTCATGTTTTTTGTTTGCTAGCATGTTTGCAGGTATAGCTTCCTCACAAGGGACCCATCAAACAGTTTCCAGCAAGAACTTCTAGGCAGCATCTCCTTGGATCGAAGGGTGGCATCCTTCAATTGAAAGGAAACCTCTCCCTGGATCGAAGGATGACACCCTTCAATCAAAATACAACATGCCTTAGATCGAAACCCCATTTTTCACTTCAATTGAAAGGCCCACTCCTCCCTGCAATCGAAGGAGGCCTTTTATGTTCCTATTCTTTGTTCTTTTTTTTTTACTTTATCTTTTGAATCAATCTTAAAATCAAAAATCACAAAAAAATATATTAGGTTAGTGTTTTATTAATCAAATTAATTTATGAATAAATTAATTAATTATTTTAACATCTTTTTCTTAAAATTAAAATTAAATAGACTTAGGCTTTATTTTCTTTTATACTAAAAACAACAAAAAGATTTTGTTTTACATTTTCAGACGTGTTTTCAACTTTGCGCACGTTTATTTAATTTCGTATTTTTACTATTATTGTATCTGTTTACTGGGTGTAATAGATAAAAATTAGGATATTTACTGCTTTATCCCCATTTATCCTTGTATAATGTAAATCCCCTCCCCGAAGCATTGTAATAGCGTAGATTTAAATTCCTGCACTTTAATATTATGCAATATATTAACTGTTAGTAACTAGGTTTGTATGACAAAACTGAAATCAAACGCTAGCAAAACTTGATAAAAAGATAAATAACTGAATTGAACACAATTGCACACAAGAACCTCTAGGGTATTCCACTTTGGTGGCCTTTAAAATACATTCATGGGGCAGGAATGCTTTAGCAAAGACCCATAAATCAAAAGATCATAGTCCCTCGATGACCCTATAGTTGCCTTCCCGGTAAATGATCTAGTCCCTAAAAAAGAATTGCTAAAGCATCTCCATAATTTGCCTTCGTGACTATAACGTCCCTCCAATTGTCCCTCAAAACATCCAACGACAAGGCTAATTACTCACTATCAGTAGGATAGCACTTTCTAAAGGAAAATAGGAAAAGAACAACCTTTTCGAGTACAAAAGTATATAGCTGTTAGAAGTTTGCTCAAACTATTTTTGCACTTACACATAAATACTATTCTTTTCAAAAGACATTTTCAAACACTTTGTACACTTTCTATACTATTCCGAGAGACATTACAAAGTTCTCCGTACTAAGGCGTCTTCAAAACATTTTCAAACACAAAGCACAAAAGCATCTTGAAAAATGAGCAAACCTCTAAGAGCCCGTAGAAAACTACGGATGGAAAGGGTGCTAACACCTTCCCTTTCCATAATTTATCCCTCCTTGCTCAGAAAATTATCGAAAAGGTCTTTTTTTGTTCTTTTCACCCTTTCAGTAATTTGGATAAAAGAAAAATCGGTGGCGACTCTTGCTTATCGCAACATTTGCCAATACAAACGCAAAACTAGTATAACAGTCGGTTCTGCCACCGTATCACAAGAGCCTTTTGAAATTCTCCGCCATGATCACTTCTTATGGAGGCAATTGTTAGAGATTTCTCATTTTTAATTTGTTTAGCATACTTCTTGAAAGCCTTGAATGCATCACTTTTATGCACTAAAAATAATGTCCAAGTATATCTAGAGAAATCGTCAACAATAACCAAAGCATATACATTACCTTTTAAACTTCTTGTTCTTGATGGACCAAATAAGTCCATATGCAACAATTGTAGTGGTCTTGTAGTGGACACCACATTCTTAGATTTGAAAGTTGATTTTGTTTGTTTCCCTTTTTGACAAGTATCACAAAGTCTATCTTTGACAAAATTTCTCTTAGGCAACCCAATGACAAGATCATGCTTGATTAATTTATTCAACTGTTCCATATGAATATGAGCAATTTTTTTGTGCCAAAGCCATGAATCATCGTTGTTAGCAATGATACATTTTACCTCCAAAGATGGATCATCAAGGGAAATCATAAATATATTATTAATTATTGTACCTTTAAGTATAACCTCATGTGTGATTTCGTCTTCTATCAAGCATTCATCTTTGGTGAACTTGATCTTGAGGCATTTGTCACATAGTTGGCTAATACTCAGAAGATTGTGCTTTAGTCGTTCAACATAAAGAACATCTTCAATGGATGTGAAATGTGGAGCACCAACTTTTCCTTTACCAAGAGTTCTTCCCTTATTATTGTCTCCATAAGTGACAAAACCCTTGGCCTTTAGCACTATATTTGAAAATTGATTTATGTCTCCCGTCATATGCTTTGAACAACCACTATCAAGATACCAAAGATCGCATGTGGTCTTCAAGCATACCTACAAAATAAATTAGGTTTTGTTAGGTACCCAAGTTGTTTGGGTCCTTCGTAATTAGTACCTTTCTTTACCCACACATAATTCCCACTTGCCACACTAAAGTTTCTAACATAGCAAGCATTATGTGTGTGGCCTTTAATACCACAATAAAAACAAGTAGGTTCAAATTTACTTTTGTATCTAGAAGGGTAAGATTTCTTCTTAGAAAATGTTTTCTTTTTAGGATAATGATGAACCACTTTAGGTTTATTCACTTTCTCTTTGGATGATTGATCATTAGCCTTAACAAATATAGTTTTATTAGAACTTAGTTTTGAAAACTTTGAATATCCAAGTCCAATTTTATCATTGGAATATCTTTGTTGGCTAAGAACACCTTCCAATCCAATTTGACCTTTTTTCATATCTTTCAATAACTCTTTTTAATTGGACAATTTAGAAAGAGAGTGATTCACAATTTTTGCATACAAAATTTTGTTTTTGTTCATCACTTAATTTTTGTTTTTCATCTTTGAAATCTTTTTCCATAGTTTCACATTTTTCTTCTAAAGATGAAATTTGTTTCTTTTGAGATGACATAGTTTTATACAGAATTTTGCATTCATTTAATAGTTCATCTATAGCACCTTGTGCATCACTATCAAAAAGAGAAAATTCATTACTAACCTCATCATGTTCATTATCGGAATGGTGTGAGGCCATCAATGCTAGATTTGCACTTTCATCACTATCGGAATCGGACGAAGAACTCATTTCATTATCCTCCCATGCAACATAGGCCTTTTTGTTCTTAAATTCCTTTTTGCCTTTGTAGACACCTTTCTTGGAGAGTTTTGGACAATCCGGCTTGACATGACCTTGCTTACCGCATTCATAACATGTGACTTCTTGTGTTGATGTGGAAGCTTCCCATTTCTTAAATTTATTCTTTCTTTTTGCATGAGAAAGAGATTTGTCATTTCTACCAAAGAACTTACCAAGCCTTTTAACAAGAAGCATGAAATTTTCATCTTCTTTTGGATTTTCTTCCTTTTCAACTTCCTTGGAATCAATCTTTAAGGCAATATTCTTGGATTTCTTCTCTTGATTTTCATGTTTTCAAGTCTTCCGAGTTCCGTTTCATATTCTTGAAGTTTTACAAACAACGTTGCGGAAGTCATTGAAGAAAGACTTTTCTTTTCTGAAATTATCGTTACCTTTGATTTCCATTCCCTAGTTAAGGATCTAAGTAATTTCAGATTTAGTTCATCATTTGTCAAAGTCTTACCAAGAGAACTTAAATGATTTGTCAAGTGCACGAATCTCTTTTGCAATGGTTTCTCCGAGCTGCATTTGAAATAACTCGTATTCTTGACCCAAAGTATTTAGTCTTGATCTTTTAACTTCAACAGTTCCTTCATGAGTTTGTACCAAGGTATCCTATATTTCTTTCTTCGTTTTGCATGCGAGATACAGAAGAATTCATCCATGCTAAGTGCACCTTGAAGAAGATTGATTGCCTTTTTATCATAGAGGAGATTTTTCTTATCATCTTCATCCCATATAGGAACAAATGGACCATTCTCGACGGCATCCCATATTTCTTCTCCTTGTGCTTCTAGATGTGCCTTCATGCGTATTTTCCAGAAGTCAAAATATTCACCACAAAATAGAGGAGGCTTGTTGTTACTACCTTCATCTCTGAAAACGGAATTTTGATTTGCGGAAGCCACTCTGGATCTTTTAGGAATAGGTTACCTATAACCTACTCTGATGCCAATTATAAGTATGAAGTGTGCCTAAGGTGAATTAGGCACTTTAAAAAAAATTTGGTTTTTAGTGATGATGGATAATATTTTTATGGTTTATGGTGTATTTATGAAAGAGTAAAATGCAGAAAAATAAAGAGACACAAGCGATATATTCCGGTTCCCCTCACAGTTCGAGAGTACTCTAGTCCCCTTTCAACATGAAAGAGATTTCCTTATAGTGGCAAACTTAAAACAGAACTACCAAAACCAAGAACAATCTTGGACCAAGAACAATCCTCTTGGATTTTCACTATGTCAACAATGAGAACAATCCTCTCAAGGTGACCTTACTTGTATCCAACAATCCTGGAAATACAAGATTACAAAACCACTTGAACTTTTTTTCAACAATCCTGAAAAATAAGAAAGTGCATAGCAATATTTGATTGATAGAGTTTGTAGTGCAATAATCACTTTGAGTGATTTTATCAATGACTTGATCTTATCTTCCATAACAATAATATACAATGACTCAAGACTATAGAATGCTAAAAGTTTTCTGTTTAACAATATATGAAAATGTGCAGAAAAACTTTGTGTATGAAAGTGAAGAAAAAGCTTGAGTTTTAATATTTTAAAATTCAGAAACTACTGATTGGAAGAGGTTGCAAAATGATTTTGAAAATTCAGTATTTATATGTTCATAGCACCTCTTTCAAACAACATAAATTTCTGCAAATGAATCATGAACAATTGCCAAGATTCAATGAAAAGTTTCCATGAAATGGTGTAATGAAAAGGTATGTGCAAAGCTGCTGATTTTCAAAAACATTCAGCATGCAATCGATTGCACCCTTATGTAAATCGATTGCACGGGTTTTAACAGCTAAAAAATTCAAATATTTTCAGTGAGCAATCAATTGCACGTGTGTGTAAATTGATTGCACTTTAAAATAGTTGCAAAATTTGATAGAGAGCAATCGATTACACAAACATGTAAATCAATTGCACTTAGAAACAGTAGCTAACACTTTGAAAACGTGAAGCATGCAATCGATTGCACCAATATGCAAATCGATTGCATATAAGTGAAAATTGATTTTTTTTTCTTAGAAAACTTGAGAAAAAATTTTGGACAAGATAAAACACTTCTTTTGATCATTGAGCATTTAAGACTTAAGTTCAAAGTAATTATTGTCATTATACCTTGTGAAATATGCTAAGAACTTGAGACAAAGTCTTTTATCCAATGATGCTTTTAGCTTGATCAAAATATTTGCCTTCTTGCCAATATAGTTTGTCTTCATCAAAACAAAGTGCATTGAGAATCATTTGAGAAGCTTGATATTACAAAAATATGGATTTTGGAACTCAAATTTGATCAAAAGTCAAAGTTTGAATTTTCTGTATACAGTTGACTTTTTCGTCGGTTGACCAAATTTCATCTATCAACCCACTGATCTCGGGAGATGAATTGAAATATGAGATTAAGTCAAAGTGATGTACTTGAACCCTTGAGATTATGTTTCGAACCAATAAGTCATGTACTGGGTCAAAAATCAATGATTGGTCATCCTTAGCCAAAACCCTAATTTGGAGTCCCGGTGCTTCGAAGATGATTTTGTCTGATCAATTCCTTGAGAATCCTTGAGAAATAGAGATCATTTGTGAGGAATGTCTTGAAAAAGGAGAGGGAAAATTTTGGGGTACAACAGCTGCCCCTGTTCAATCTTCTTAAACCTGAAGAGTTAGAATGGTGGGTACGCCATTCGTGACTTGAAGGTGGAAGATGATTGAACACTAGAGTGCCCAAAAATTTGCACTCGATGATATGTTAATTGATTGTGTCGGGAATGGGCTTATAGATTCCATTTGGAGAGGTGATAAAGAGCTATCAGAGATGGGCTTATAGATGCCATCCAAAGTGACTGCTGGTAAGTATAAAGCTTGACAGCGACGTATAATGAAGGAATCTTTGACGATGACTACTTCGACAGGTAATGAAGTAATCTTTGATGACTACTACTTCAACAGGTAAAGAAGGAATCTGACAACTACTACTTCAACAGGTAATGAAGGAATCTGACGACTACTACTTCAACAGGTAATGAAGGAATCTTGGATGACTACTACTTCAACAGGCAATAAAGGAATCTTACGACTACTACTTCAACAGGTAATGAAGGAATCTTTGATGACTACTACTTTAACAGGTAATGAAGGAATCTAACGACTACTACTTCAATGGGTAATGAAGGAATCTTACGACTACTACTTCAACAGGTAATGAAGGAATCTTTGACGACTACTACTTCAACAGGTAATGAAGGAATCTTGGACGACTGCTACTTCAACAGGCAATAAAGTAATCTTATGACTACTACTTCAACATGTAATGAAGGAATCTTGGATGAATACTACTTCAACAGGTAATGAAGGAATCTTGGACGATTACTACTTCAACAGGCAATGAAGGAATCTTACGACTACTACTTCAACAGGTAATGAAGGAATCTTTGACGACTACTACTTCAACAGGAAATTAAGGAATCTTATGACTCCTACTTCAACAGGAAATGAAGGAATATTACGACTACTACTTCAATAGGTAATGAAGGAATCTTATGACTACTACTTCAATAGGTATCAGAAAAAATCCAAGCTTGATATTTTTCTCGGAGAAGTTTACAGATAGTTGATGACGTTCATCTGTTGATTGATCTTTTCCTAAAAAGGTAAAGAGTTAGTTGTATGTAATGTCATAATGCATGCATTGCATAATGATGTTCTCGAAATAAATGAGATTGTGTTATATATGTTTTGTATGTATATGTCATGATGTATGAATGTGATATGCTTATTGAAGTATCTTTGTCTAGGAAAATAAATCCTTGACAAATGTTGGGGAGCTTTGGGAAGTTAAATCCCGGACTGTCGTTAGGGATGAAGAGTATTGTATCTTCAACCTTGCTTAGAGTGCTTCCGCTGGGGATTCCTGTTTTGTTGTTTGAGGAGAACTCCGCTAGGGAATATTGACTTTGCTTGAGGGAAACTCTGTGGAGAGTGTTGATTTCTGCTTGGGGAAAAGAGTTTAGGAGTTTTAGTTTTCCGTTGCTCTATTGGGGAGTTATACTCTTGATTGGAGTGAATGGAAGTTAAAAACTTATTAGGGATAAAGAAGTTAATTGTTATCTGGTCGACTTTTAGGCTTTGCAGCAACTCACTGGGGATAGTGGAAAACTCTACTGGGGAAGAGGAGTTTTGTTAGTGATTTGAAGAAGTTAAACTATTATCTAATCGGGTCCAGGTTTCATAGTAACTCGAACTATTATCTGATCAGATCCAAGTTTTAGCAATTTGATTTTGAGGTTAACTGGTATCTGGTCAGGTCCAGGTTTCAACAACTCGAACTGTTATCTGGTCGGGTCCAGGTTTCAGCAATTATTTGTTTTGAAAGAGATGAAGTTGAACTAGTATTTGGTCAGGTCCAGGCTTCGTAGTAACTTGCTTTGAAATAATGGAATCAACTATTATTTGGTCGGGTTCCAGGCTTTACAGTAACCTCTGGTGATAGTAACGACTCTGTTGGGGATTGCAATGACTCTATCAGGGGTTAAGGGGTTTCGTCTGTTGATTTGTAATCATCTAAGAAGTAAACTCAAGCTGGGGAATTTGCAGTTTGTTGGGGAAATAAACCCTATTGAAGAGGATATTTTGACGACCTATTGGGGAGGTGTTTTCTTTAGGGAGAAATCCACAAGGCTTTTTTAAGACCAACTCATCTGGGGAGAGTGTTTTCGAGAGATTGGAACTCTGGTTGGGGATTGCATGAATCCAAGTCTGTGGGGATAACCTTATAGAGGTTGCTCTTGAGACTTTACCGGGGATCACCTTATGAAAGGGATTTTGTGTGGATTTGTCACTGTCCATAGTAGTATGTGTTATAGCACTACCAGAAAATGTTTGCTTGGTCGTACGTGACCCTTTACTGGAATTCATGTTCAATGCCCCAAGTGATTCAGATGGAGACCTGCCCCGGCTATGAGAGATTTCTTGGAATCTTGACTTGACTGCCCCGTATATGTTGGACAATAATCATGTTATGCCCCTTGATTATGGAGGGTTTGTCATTGGAAGTGTCTTTCAATTTGAAGTGGTTATGTTCATTGAGAGAATTTCCGTTCATTGGATATTCTTCGTGCGAATTTCTCCATTGTTAAACAATTAGCCATATGCAAATAGAGATATTCAAACAATGCAAAGTTTATGTTTGTCTTGAAGTTTTGAAAATGAATTTTTTAGCAGATAAAAGAATTTTTTTAAGAATATGAATTCGACTCAAGATTTATAGTGAGCCTTACAGGAGTCAGGATACCTTTTGTAACAGTATGCTTTTAAACTAACCCATACTTCAATTAGGAATTTTAAGGGGTTGCAACGCGGCCTGGTTCACGGTTTAAGAAACAAAGGATAAGGCTCAAAGTTTATTTGTACCCACTCGTTCTTCATGATATTCTCCAGTCCTAAACTTAGTTAATTGTGCGTTTGAACTCATATTGGATCTGGAATGATATTTTGGTGATGGTTCGGATACTTGGAAGTTTATTTGAGAAGGTAGTCATTTTTGCAACATTTTTCATGTTTGTCGAGGATTTGTAGTGACCTCCTTTTGATTTGGTGTCCTTAATTTTGCCTGACTGTTTTTGTTTTGAGGTTTACAGTCAGCTGGATGCCCCAGTTTTCTTAAGTCTCCTTCGTAGGTTTTGACTTAGTGGGCTTTTCTCGTGAGAGGTAATGACTTGCCTATTTACGGGGAACCATCACCGTCTTTTGATCCAGAAGTATGTTTTGATGTCATTCGTTGTGTACGAAGTGAAAGCTTGTGACTGAACACGCATTTGGATTAACTGAGAAACTACCCTGCCCCAGGTTCTGATTAAAGGTTTCAGTTTGTGCGAAAAAGAAACTCCTACTTCTTAAGCTCAAAGGGGTTGACTAGGGATTATCTTCCTTATAACTCCAATGTTTAGGAATTGAAAGAACGCCTGAACATAATCAACAAGGTTTGTCCAAAAGCATATTGTATGAGATTATGGTATTGTTTTCGTCATCTTCCCTCTAAAGCCTTGCAACTTTTAAAGAGAATTGAATATCCAGAAAAAAAGGGAATAAACGCACAGTTTAAATATAGTGGAAACGAATGGATTAATTCAAGACAAACAGATGCAATTTATTAATGAAAGTAACTGAAGTCTGACATAAAGATAAGTGTTTAAGAAAACAAAGAAAATACAACTGAAAATTCAAATGAATGAAAGTTTCTCCTCCTAAATTGCTCACTTCAGTTGGTGTATCTTTGAGGGGTGACAGAAAAACTCCAGTTGAACGTCTTGTGTAAACTCCAACACTCATTCGTCGATCAGGTCTTGAATTTTGTTCTTTAATGCCCAACAGTGGTTAGTGTCATGTCCCTGACTGTTGGAATGATATGCACACCTTTCATTGGGATGGTAACTAGGAGCAGAAGTATTAGGTTTTTAAGGAGGCTCCCTTAATGCAACCAGTTTGGCTTCCAACATATGATGCAATGCTTGAGCCAAGGACACGTTGATCTCGATAAATTGTCTTTTGGGAGTATCTTGCTTGCGCTGACCACCCTGTCGTGGTTGGCGAGGTCGTTGGTTGACTCTTGGTGTAGTTGCCATTTTGAAAGGTATTCTCTCGGCCAAAACCACTTCTTGTTTTGTCGGGGGATGATTGATGACTTGATCCCCAATCTTAACTGTTTATTTCATACGATTACATCTGTCATGATGAAGCTTGTTGACGAGGGCTCTCAACTCTTCTTATCCCTGAGCCAAGTTTTGGATAAGAGCCATCTGGTCTACCATCTGTCCCATCATCTGGATTTTCGTTGTTGCTATCTCAGTTTGTAACCGTTCCAACTGGTCATCCCTGTAGTCCTCAGGATTATTCTCGGCCATGCTCCTAGTGAGGAGTGTTTTCACTTCTTCTTGCCCCTTGGATAGGTTTATGAACATTTTTTGAAGCTGAGCATTTTGGGTCTGAAGATCCTTGATAGTCTGTTCTAGAGCCATCTCTACTGAAATAAACAGTAAGCAGATGAGAAAACCTGTAAGGGAAAAACTTGTCATGATATGATGCATGGTATGTGGATGCAATGTTTTCAAGGATCTCGCGGGGTAAACACAAGAAGATGTTAGAAGTTAAACTTTGATTAAAGCTTTCACATCGTTGAATGTCCTTCTATAAGAATCAAGCTCACCGTGTAAAGTGGGTCATAGCCCTTGACTCAAGTTACCGTGTTTTGGTCTTTGAGAGCGTTTGGTTAGAGGAAAATAAATCCTCTTTCCCTTTGATAGATGTCTGGTTCGATACAACCCTGCATCACAGGCCCTTGAGATCCTTGAAATTGTTATTGAAAATGTTATGGTATGATTTTATGATGTTATGTACAAGTAAACATACACAAGCAAAGCAAACAAGTCCTTAAGTTTAGGCTTGCATGAGGTTTCATTAGTAAGTACCCTTTTGAAGTTTAGTTGGTTCAACCTATCCTAGAAAGTAACTGGGTTCTAGGGAATCTCAATATCACTGATATTTCTTCATCAGGCATTATTTCAGTGCAAGCCTCCTTATTGGCGACCGAAATATCCCGAAAGTACGATCGCAATGAGCGTAGTATCGAGTATCAACCAACTTAGGACTGCACCAAAGCCGACTATCTCACTACTTCCTAATGGCCAAGTTATTCAATTAAAGATTCTAAGGTCAGTTAGTGCTTCATGACACCACACAGAGGCCATGTATTCTCCTCGATTCAACACAAGGGATACCGGTACCAACAAATGTGTCACACTAACATAGTCATCGCTTCAACCATATCGGTATACCCCACACAGTCCCCACGATCTATTGCTACTTACCTAATAATGTTCTCCTATTCGGATAGAGGATCAAAACAAAACCCAAACAAGGACCCAAAAATGTAAAGAAAGCAAGTCAAACAAGGAAAGAATTATAAAGGTGATCTAACTCTAAGGTAACCCCACTTTTAAGGAATCCCCAGCAGATTCGCCAGTTCTGTGATACGGTGGGAGAACTGACTTGGGTGTTTTACGTTTTATTGCAAATGTTGCGGATAGCAAGAGTCACCACCGACTTTTCTTTTATCCAATAAAGGAAAGGGTGAAAAGAACAGGAAAGACCTTTCGAGATATTTTCTTGAGTTCGGGGGTAGGTTATGAAAAGGGAAGGTGTTAGCACTCTTTTCATCTGTAGTTATCTACGGGCTCTTAGTTGCTTGCTAGATCACTTGAAATTGCTTTGTTTGAAATGTGTTTGTGATTGGTGTAAGTTTGAAAATATTTTGAAAACACCTTTGTTACGGTAAACTTTGTAATAATTCTCGTCTCTATAAGAATGCATACAAAGTATTGGTTTTGAAAATAGTTCAAGGAGATGTTTGTTTTTAAAGATTTTTTGAAAGTGTAAGTGTGGAAATTATTTTAATTTGTGAGCAAGAACCTACGAGCGTACTACCTACTCAAAAGGTCTTTGTTCTTTTCCTCCTCCTTTAGATGTTGCTATCTGTTGTACCCCAAAATTTTCCCTCTCATTTCATCAACATTTTCTCATCACAAGACTCTTGGAGCTCAAGATAAAGTTAGGGTTTGCTCTGCTCAAGACCCCTCCTTGCACTGTTGACCCAAATTAGCGTTTGAGTTTTCATAGGGATGTTCTGACCTAAAATGCCCAAAGTGACTTTCATGCTTCATGTTGGACTCACAAGTTTATCCATACCAAGTTTCAAGCCTTGATTCCAATCTTTGCCTAGTCAATAGGACAGTTGACCTGAAAATCAGCTGTATTGGGGAAAAAGTCAACTTTAGCCAATTAAAAGTCAAACCTCATACATTTTGACCCACATCAACATAATGAACTCACATGAACCATTTGGTCAAGTTTGGATCACAATTCCACAAGAAATTTGTCAGATCACCAAAAGGGCAAAATGGTCATTTTTAGAGTTTTGACTGTTTGACCTAACCAATGGCAAACCAAGCTCACATATGGACTAAAGGATTCAATGGCATTGTCTTGACCCATTCAACAAGTTCAAAAGATCTCAATTGCATAGGATTGACAGATGAATTTTTCAGTCAACTGATCAAAATTTGACTGTACACTGAAAAGTCAAACATTGACTTTTTGGTCAAAATCAAGTGCCAAGATTCATTTTTCATCAAGACATGTCAAATTATGAAACTTGCTCATCAAGAAACCCAAAATTGCAAATTAGGGTTTAAAATGAAAATTTTCATAACTTAGAATTTTTCTAAGTTATGAAATTTCTTTATTTTTTCCTAACTTTGTCCCATTTTTTCACCAAGATGCAAATGGATTAAAACAAAACTTGAAACATGAAAGTTGTAGTACATTGAAAAATCTACAACTTTTATTCACAAAGTTTTCTCAAAGGAAGCTTGTATCTCAAGTTATGATTTTTGGAACAAGGGTGCAAAACACTTTTAACTAAGAAGAAATTTGCCCTATTCTAGGCAGGATTTTGGCCCATCTTCTTGGCTATTTTTCACATGGTTCCACTTGGAGTTTTAATTTGCATTACAAATATGGATTGTAGTACATGTTCCAAGCTTTCCAAATTGTCCAAGAACTTCTCAAACACCCTTGTGGTTAGAGAGAATCGAATTCACAAAGTTGGCCAAAACTCACTTTTGTTCATGGCCAAGGCTTGTTCATAACAATTGCATTTTTCAAATCAGTTTGTGTAATGCTAGCTTGAAGGCCTCAAGACCAAGTTTACACTCCTAAATTTAATGCCTAACCATTGTGTTAAGGTGTTATTTCATCCATTTGGACATTACACATAGAATTAACCCTTAATTAGAAAAAGCAAAATTGCCATTTTGGAAAAGTAACACTTTATGTCAAGTTCCAAATCTTTGAGACAGGGGGGCCAGATCTTTGAGGCAAGAGTGAGTACACAAATCCCATTTACCAAGGGCAAATTCTGCAGCATACATGATAGAGGTCACAGGCCTGCATTGTCAAGTTGAACATCTTGGCTTCAAAAACAAGCAACTTTGCAAAACAGATCCAACTTTCACTTCCTGCAAACCAGAGCTTAAGCAAACCTTGTGAACATTTTCCATACATCAAACCAAGCCTGAAACACGACTCAACCATCCCTCATACCCCCTAATACCCCAAAGCACTGTTTTGCTGCAAAAACAGGGTATCCATGCAGATTGAGTTGCACAACTCAGTTCACTCGTGCATTTTTGCCAAAACAAGTTCAAACACATTCCTTTCCATCCACCTAAAATGTTCCAAGCCCTAAACACCAGCTTTAACACCCCTAACCTCATCTGCCATTTTCATTTTTCAGCTTTGCAGGTGAACTTCTATAGCACGATACAGGTTATTTCAAAGCAAGCCAGGTGTTGGAGAAGCTTCCTTGGACCTCGGGCAAGCTATATAGAAGCTCAAACTCCATTGAAGGTGGCCACATTGCTCTACACGATCCAAGCTGAAACAGGTAATCCATGGACTTCTATCTCTCAATCTAGGAAGAGTTAAGCTTAGGTTTGTGAATGAAACATGTCCTACTCATAGCCCTGAAGCCATACATGTGATCACTTTTCATTTATGTTAAGCGTGCTGTGAGAATTTTAGCCATGAACATGAGGAAAAAATTAGGTTAAAATTTAGGGCCAGAGAAATTCTCTCTGGCCTTTGAGAGTTAATCCAAGTTTTTTACATGTTTGAATTCGTCTTTTGATGCTCTATAATATTTGTGTTATGAGTTTTGCATAAAAATCAAAGAATCAGGAGTTAGTGTTGGACAAAGAGAGGCGCGCGTTTTGTGTTCAAACAAGAGGCTGAAGGTTGAAGATGATGGCTTGGGCTGGGCCTGAGCCATCCTTACTTTTTGCACCCTTTTTTTCATTTTGCACCCCCCTGGCCCAATTAACTGAATACTTGTCATTCTTGTGTTTTTATTTTTTATTCTGACTTTTTATTTTTTGTTCAAACATAAAAAATGCTAAAAATATTTTTCCACATTTTTTTATATATTTATTTGGCATTTGATTACTTTATTAAGCATATGTATGTAAATAAATATAATTCCTTTTCATTTAAAAACCCTAAAAAAAATAATACAAAAAATATTTATTTTTCAGTTATTATTTTTTATTTACATTTTGAAAACATTTTCTAAAATTTATATTTTTGTAAATAAATAATATTTTATTTTTGGTACATATTTAGCATGTTTAATATATATAATATATAAATACTTGTATATTTTATTTTATTAGATAATTAGGGCAAAAAAATACAAAAATAATACTTTTTATTTCTATTTAATATTTGACGTCAAAAATACTTTTTCTACAATATACTTTTTTTTATTTTTGTACAAATTAATATATATTGCACATAATCAATAAATAAGTACTATTTACTTGAAAATTAGGGTTTTGCCCTAAACAACAAAAATAATCAAAAATATGACTTTTTTTTTATACTTCAAACATGAAAACCTTTTTTACATACATAAAAAAATCTTTTTTTGCATAATACATTGCATTTTGATATTTATTTAAATTGTATTTATTTAAATGTTAAATATTTGTATATTCTATATGGTTGTAATAATTTATATTTTATTTCCTTGTCAAATATCCCCCAAATTCAAACTTGTATCTTCATCCCCATAATCATGTTGTAATAATTTAGGACTTTAAATTCTCGCACATTTAAAAGTTTCCAAATTATGCCATGATAGACTTAGGGTTTGTATGCAAAATCAATCAACAAATAGCTTGACCTAATTCAAGATAAACATGCATGAAAAACAAATAATGCACACTTGCACCCCTAGGGTTTCATCCACTTGTTGCCTTCAAAAATGGGCCATGTTTGCATGTCAAGTACTTTGGCAAAACAAAAACAAACAAAATGATCATAGTCCCTCGATGACGCTATCTTGGTTGCCTAAAAAATGATCAAGTCCCTCGAGAAAATTGCCAAAATACTTGACACTATTGTTTTCATGGTCTATACGATGACCCGCGCCCGTCCTGTTTACATCCTAACACAAGGTTGTTCACCAAATACAATGGTGAAACAACACTGTTAGAAGGGTTAAAAACATAAGGAAAGATCTTTGAGTAAAAATAGGGTAGACAACTCTTAGTTACTTGATCAAACTTGCAAACAAAACATCCTTGCTACTTTTCAAAAACACACATCACAACACAATTTCCAAACAACTTTCAAAACATTGAAAAACTTTTCAAAAGACAAAAACACCTTTGTATATACTCAAACACGAGTCATTACAAAGGTTGCCACAACAATGGCCTCTTTTCAAAACATTTTCAAAACCACACACAAAGCACCATTTCAAACAATTGAAAATGCAAAGCAAGTGATCTAAGCAAGTAACTAAGAGCCTATGAATAACCATGGATAGAAAGGGTGCTAATACCTTCCCTTTCTATAATCTACTCCCCGAACCCACGAAAACATCTCAAAGGTCTTTCCTGTGCTTTTTGACCTTTCCTTAGGATAAAATAAAAAGTCGGTGGCGACTCTTGCTCAACCGAAACATTTGCAAACACAAACGCAAAACCTCAAGTCAGTTCTCCCACCGTATCACAGAACTGGCGACTCTGCTGGGGAATAACTTTTTAAGTGAAGTAACCTTAGGGCCTAGATCACCCTTTTGCATGATTAATTGTTTGTTTTGATTGCTTTACATTTTGGTTCTCTTGTTTGGGCTTGAAATCCTCCACCCAGATTTGGGGAAACATTCATAGATAGCAATACATTGTGGAAACTGTGTGGGGTATACCGACATAGTTGAAGCAATAGCTATATTAGTGCGACATATTTGTGAGTACCGGCAACCCTTGAGTTCAATCAAGGAGAGTACGGGGCCGCTGA
Organism: Vicia faba; assembly: GCA_948472305.1. Taxonomy (NCBI): domain Eukaryota; kingdom Viridiplantae; phylum Streptophyta; class Magnoliopsida; order Fabales; family Fabaceae; genus Vicia; species Vicia faba. The sequence goes on from OX451737.1 coordinate 1,238,419,084, forward strand.
GTGATGTCACTAAGCACTAATGACCTAGAACCTTACTTGACCATCTTGGCCTTTTATTAGGGGTAGTGAGATGAACGGCATTGGTGTAGTCTGAAGTTGGTAGATACTCGATACTACACTCATTGAGGGTTGTTTTCTTGGAATATTTTGGTCGCTAGTTAAGTGGCTAAACCAAAACAATGAACATGGAAAACAATCCAATGATATTGAGCTCCTTAGAACCCGGTTACTATTTATAGGACAGGTTTTTAAGCCAACTACACTCAAGAGGGTACTTACCTATGAAACCTCATGCAAGCCTGAAACTAGGGTTTTGTGTGACTTGCTTGTACATGTGTTTGTGCATACATCATGAACATCATAAAGCATCATATGCATCCACTAACCATTTCAAGGGTTTGGATCTTCATCTTTGTTCTTGTTTTATAGGTCATGGAATCTCTTCGCAGGAAAACTATCCAAGTCAACCTTGTGAGAATCCCTCCTCAACTCAAGGAGCTTACATCCAGAATTCCAGAAAATTCTCTCTTCAGTGAAAGACATGGTAGACTTCTCAACCTACTCAACACCAGCATTGAAGAAGACATGGTGAAAGTGTTGTTCCAGTTCTTTGACCCCCTTCACCACTGTTTCACCTTTCCCGACTACCAATTGGTGCCTACTTTGGAGGAATTTTCTCAACTCCTGAGAATTCCTATTCTTAATCAACTACCCTACAACGGTACAGAAAAAGAACCAAAACCTGAAGATGTTGCTCAAGCACTACACTTGCAACCATCTGACATCAAGGGGCATTGGGAAACCATAAGTGGTGTCAAGGGCTTCTTGGCAAAGTTCTTGTTTGAGAAGGCACAAGAGTGTTGGAATTCCCTGGATCTGCAAGCTTTTGAAGAGATTGTGGCACTCCTTATTTATGGGCTGGTCTTGTTCCCAAATCCTGACCAACTTATAGATGTGAATGCTGTCAAGATTTTCATATCCGGGAATCCCATACCTACATTGCTTGGGGACATCCTCCACTCATTTTACACACGAACAATGAGGAAGAGAGGTGTTCTCATGTGTTGTACTCCTCTCCTTGCAAGGTGGTTTATTTCTCACCTTCCACAATCAGTTTTGAAGAATGAACAAGGCTTAAGATGGTCACAACGATTGATGACCCTCACGCATTCTGATGTACATTGGTGTTCTCGGTCCAGAGAAAATGTCATCATCATCGATCATTGTGGTGAGTTCCCTAATGTCCCATTACTTGGCATTAGAGGAGGCATTACCTACAACCCTTGTCTAGCTTTGAGACAATTTGGATATTCTCGGAGGGATGGCCCTCATGACATGCTGATTCCTGACCTAGTTTTTGACTTCGACAACGATGCACAAGGACTTCGACAAAGGTTCATCAGAGCTTGGAGGATGCCTAACAAGGTAGATAGCAAGACACTGGGGCACAAGAACTCCATCCCTCTTGAGCCTTACCTCAAGTGGGTACGAACCCGAGCCCAGAGTCTTATGATGCCTTACCCTCACATTCTCCCTTTGATCAAAGAGCCTGTTAAGGAAGGAGAGGTTCCATACACCATCCTACATCCTGACATGCCAACATCATGGGAGGAAATGCAGAAGAGTTGGATCCAACTCAAGGAAGAACGGAATACTTTTGAAGCCAGCTTCTACGCCAGTGAGAAGAAGGTTTTGGAGCTTACCCGCCGACTTCACGAGGAGGAGACCCTCAACACTTACATCGCACCAAAGAGGATGCGCAACGTCTTTTTACCTTAAGAAGTTTTTGTAATATTTGGCTCATGGGGCATTTATGTACTGACAAAATTTCTTCTTATTAATATGACGTGTGTTCTTTTTGTCTGCAACAACTTTGAATTTCTAAATCCTTGAATGCATTACATGAATAAACATATCATTCATCATATGCATAAACAGGTCTTCACACCAGGTTTCCTTATCTTTCTGCTGTTTATTTCAGTAAGATGGATATTGAGCAGACGGTCAAAGATCTGCAGGCACAAAACTCGCAGTTTCAACAGCTCCTTATGACCTTGGCAAAGGGTCAGGAGGATCTTAAAGCACTGTTAGGGAATAAAGAGCAAGAAAAAGGAAAAAAGAAAAAGAAAAGAGTTGGGGTAGCTACACTGGGAAGAAGATTTGAGAATGAAGCTAGGAGAGTTCTAGAATTCCCCTCCACATCTAACGAGGGGACCGGCAAAGGAAAAGGAGCTGCATTACCCTCTGAGTCTGAGGCTGAAGAAGAAGAGGTTGAGGAAGATGAGAATTATTCAGAGCAGCAATATCCACCAGCGGACGACAAATACAAAAACCTAGAGGATAGACTGGCAGCTATGGAGCTGCAAAGGGTTCCCGGGTTAGATTTTGAAGAATTGGGATTGATTGTTGGGATTGTTATCCCTCCTAAGTTCAAGGTGCCAACTTTCGCAAAATATGATGGTCTATCTTGCCCAGAGATGCACCTGAGATCATATGTCAGAAAAATTCAACCTCATTCATCCGATAGAAATCTCTGGGTACACTTCTTCCAGGACAGTTTGTCCGGTACTCGTCTAGATTGGTTTTACCAGCTTGAGAGGTCAGAAGTGCATAATTGGGAAGATTTGGCAGTTGCCTTCTATCGCCAATATCAATACAACGCCGACTTGGCGCCAACCCATACTCAGCTACAAAGTATGGGGATGGCCTCAAATGAAGGATTCAAAGAATACGCCTAGAAATGGCGTGACTTGGCCGGAAGGGTGCAGCCGCCGCTTTCAGATAGGGAGCTAGTTGATATGTTCTTGGGGACCCTATCTGGCCCTTTCTTCAACCATTTGATCGGGAGCTCTTCCGCAGGGTTTACTGAATTGATTCTGACTGGCGAAAGGGTGGAAGCTGGTATTAAGAATGGGAAGATTCAAAGGGATGCCTCTGCATCCACAGCTGTTAAGAAACCGTTCCCGGCCAAGAAGGAAGCAGCTGTTATATACTCTCAGAAAGGATTGGGAAGAACTGAGCGCCGGCCGACTGTAGGGGCCGTGATGATTCAAAATTCGTCAAATGATCAGCCTCGTAACAATCAGTCCAGACCTAAACAGCAATGGGGAGAACAGCAACCACGGCAGTTCACCCGCATCAACATGACGCCCGCACAAGTTCTTCCCCATCTGTTGAAGCTGAATTTGACCAGTTTGAAAGAGGCGCCAAAGAATGTGAATACAGCCTCTCCAGCTTACAATCTGAATGCTAAATGTGCCTATCATTCTGACAGCGCCGGGCATAACACCAATGATTGTTGGGCGCTTAAGAATAAAATTCAAGATTTGATAGATGCTAAAGAGGTTGAGTTCGACGCCCCTGAGAAGCCGAATGTAATCTCCGCTCCAATGCCAAAGCATGGCCACAATATCCATGTTGTTGAAGAAGATATGTTCGTTTCTACTGTTGATGATCTGATAACTCCACTACTGACAATCAAGCTGAATTTGCTGAAAGCTGGGATTTTCCCAGGTTGTAAAGAAGATTTCTACCTTTGTTCCTCCTTACCAACCGACTGTCCACTATTGAAGTTAGGCATCCAGCGCCTAATGGACAACCAAGAAATTCTTTTCGAAAAGACTCATGTTACTCCAACTCCTATCAATGAAGTTTCAATAATAACCATTTCCGCCAATCTTTCTAAGGTCCCCAAAAGGCCTGTTAAGATTACATCCACTCCGAAGACTGTACCCTTGAAGATAACCATGCTTGGGCCCGTCCCATACAAAATTGACAAATCAATACCGTGGAACTATGGTGGAGAAATCTACTACCACGGTGTTAAACAAATTGAATTAACCAAATAAAGCTCTGACGAAGAGACTTCCGACATTGGAAACATTGCCGGAACGAGCAAAATCACCCGAAGTGGAAGAATTTTTTCTCTAGAGATTGCCCCTCCAAAGGCCATCTTTGGACCCTCATCTGCTCCCAAGGTTACCCCTGCACCGGTAAAACTACCTGCAAGAACCCCAATGATTGAAGAAGTTATAACTCCTGCTGCTGCTGGTAAGGGGAAAGGGATCCAAGAAAATCCCGTCAGGACGAGGGCTCGGCCATTGGTCATCCCCGAAACCTCTAAAAAAGAAATGGAGGAGATTCTGAGAATAATCAAAAAGAGTGATTATGATGTGGTAGAGAAACTGGGGAAAACCCCCTCAAAGATCTCCATGTTGGCCCTGCTGCTTTGTTCGGAGGCTCATGCCAAAGCCTTGATAAGATTTTTGAAGACAGCCCATGTGCCCTAAGAAACCTCAGCCGATCAATTCCAGGATTGTGTAGCCAGCCTTACCGCCGACAACGTCCTAGGTTTCTCTGACGCTGACCTGATTCCTAAGGGAAGAAAGTATAATGACGCATTACATGTGTCGGTTGAATGCCGAGGAACCACTCTCGCCTATGTCTTGGTCGACACTAGTTCTTCTCTAAATGTGCTGCCTAAGAAAGCTCTGGATCGGTTGGATTGTGAAGGCTTGGAGCTGAAACCAAGTAATATCATTGTCAGGGCCTTTGACGGGTCTAAGAGAATGGTGCATGGGGAGGTCGACATTCCCATCAAGGTAGGCACTGAAGTGTTCCACTCAACCTTCTACGTGATGGACATCCGTCCATCATACTCTTGCTTGCTAGGAAGACCGTGGATTCATAATGTTGTGGCAGTCACTTCCTCTCTACATCAGATGTTGAAGTACCCTGTTAAGGGTAAAATCATAACTGTACACGGTGAGAAGGAGTACATGATCAGTCATCTGAATTCCTTTCGGTATGTGGAAGTGGATGGCGAATTCATCGAAACACCCTTTCAACACTTCGAGGAAGTTTCTCTCGAAGTTGTAGTAGAAAAGGCAGTAGCTGAGGTACCCAAGCAGGTGGCCAGGATGGCATCTCTGAAAGACGCAAAGGCTGCAATGAAGGAGGGAAAGAGCACGGCATGGGGACAGTTGCCTGACTTTCTCCACAAGACAGACAAGTTTGGGTTGGGGTTTACCGTTGCGGGGCAAAAAGCTATGTGTCGCTCCAAAATTGAAAAAACACCCATCAAGATTTCTCCTCATGGAATCAATGCTTTAGAAGACGAAGACGAAGAGGGTAACGTTGAAGATTGGATCTTCCCAACCATTAAAGGGGGACTGCACAACTGGGAGGCGAAAGACTTCGTTCCCATTACTTTCATCAATCAGTAATTTTTCTTTCGAACATTTCCTGTTGGTCTATAATAATTACTAAAACAATCCGCACACTGTTTTTTACCTCATGCCTTGCCCGGGGCATGTAGGTCCATTTGTAAGGGCTTGATTCTCTTCATAATCATATGCCATGTTTAATGAATCATTGGACGTTTTTCATTTATAAACGGTTGTGTTCATTTTCTTTCCTTTTGCATGTTTGTTTGTTTAAGGATGGCTATCCCTTACACACACCCACACTCACAAATCCAGGTACCCATCCACTCCGGATTCCATGGGTGACTATTCTGTTTTATCCTTCAAAAACTCTGAAGATTTGGTCAATCAGGCTGAGTACGAAGATGACGAAGATTGTGAAGTACCGGGAGAGTTAGCCAGACTTCTACAACAAGAAGAGAGGGCCATCTTGCCTCATGAAGAGTTGTTGGAAACCATCAACTTAGGGACAGAGGAAGACATGAAAGAAGTCAAAGTGGGTGCCAATCTGGAGCCAAGTGTCAAGGAACGCTTAATACAGCTGTTGAATGAATACGTTGAAATCTTTGCCTGGTCTTATGAAGACATGCCGGGGTTAGACACAGATATCGTGGTTCACCGTCTCCCTACAAGAGAAGATTGTCCACCGATCAAGCAAAAAGTCCGCCGAATGAGGCCCGACATGTCTGAGAAAATTAAGGCTGAAGTAATGAAGCAATTCAACGCTGGCTTTTTGGCTGTTACATCCTATCCATAATGGGTTGCTAACATCGTGCCAGTACCTAAAAAAGACGGCAAGGTCAGAATGTGTGTGGACTACCGGGATTTGAACAGGGCCAGCCCTAAAGATGATTTCCCGCTACCACATATCGACATTTTGATTGACAACACGGCTCAGCACAAAGTATTTTCTTTCATGGACGGATTCTCGGGCTACAACCAGATTAAAATGGCCCCCGAGGACATGGAGAAAACAACCTTTGTTACACAATGGGGTACCTTCTGCTACAAGGTGATGCCGTTTGGACTGAAGAACACAGGGGCAACTTATCAACGTGCCATGGTAGCTTTATTTCATGATATGATACATCATGAGATTGAAGTTTACGTAGACGACATGATAGCTCGATCACAAACGGAAGAGGAACACCTTGAACATTTGCAAAAGCTGTTTTCCAGGTTGAAGGAATACAAACTCGGGCTGAATCCAAGTAAGTGCACTTTTGGAGTTAGGTCTGGTAAACTTCTGGGATTTATTGTCAGCAACAAAGGCATTGAGGTCGATCCAGCAAAAGTAAAGGCTATACAAGAAAAGCCTGCCCCCGTACTGAAAAGGAGGTTAGAGGATTCTTGGGACGCTTGAACTATATCGCCAGGTTCATCTCTCACCTGACGTCTACCTGTGAGCCAATTTTCAAACTATTAAAGAAAGATCAGGTAGTCGAATGGAATGATGATTGTCAAATTGCTTTTGATAAGATCAAGGAGTATTTGCTAGAACCTCCTATTCTGATGCCACCCGTCGAAGGAAGGCCGCTGATCATGTATCTGACTGTTTTGGACAACTCAATGGGGTGTGTACTGGGCCAGCATGACGCGTCTGGTCGAAAAGAGCATGCCATTTATTACCTTAGCAAAAAGTTTACCGACTGTGAGACTCGCTACTCACTGCTCGAGAAAACTTGCTGCGCTTTGGTATGGGCTGCTCGCTGACTAAGGCGGTATATGTTGACTCATACCACTTTGCTGATTTCCAAAATGGACCCGATCAAGTATATCTTCGAGAAGCCTGCTTTATCTGGAAGAATTGCTAGATGGTAAATGATCCTGACTGAGTATGACATCCAGTATACTACCCAAAAAGCTATAAAAGGGAGTGTACTAGCTGACCATCTGGCTCATCAAGCTATCGAAGATTATCAATCCATGAGATTCGACTTCCCGGACGAGGACATCATGACATTGGACAACATTGAAGGTAACGAACCGTATGACGGACCTGAAAATGGATCCCGATGGACCCTGTACTTTGATGGTGCTTCAAATGCACTTGGAAACAGTATCGGTGCGGTACTCATTTCTCAAGAAGGTTGTCATACACCTTTCACTGCCCGACTTTGTTTCAGCTGTACCAACAACAAGGCTGAATATGAAGCTTGCATCTTTGGTATCAAGGCTTCTATAAACTTGGAGATCAAATCTTTGGTCGTATTTGGGGACTCGGCTTTGGTTATCAGTCAAGTCAAAGGAGAATGGGACACCAAACATCCTAATCTTATCCCATACAGAGAACATGTCTTGACGTTGTTGTCTCATTTCGAGCAGATCACCTTCGAGCATTTCCCGCGAGAAGAAAATCAGCTAACAGATGCTCTGGCTACAATGTCTTCCATGTTTAAACTCAACTGGGATAACGAGGCTCCCCACATCACCATAGAGCGAATGGATGAACCTGCGCATTGTCATGAGATTAATGCCGAAGAAGTAGTGGAACAACCCTGGTTTCATGAAATCAAAAGGTATCTCCAGACTAGAGAATATCCTGAAGAAGCTTCAGTCAATGACAAGAAATTCTTAAGGAGATTTGCTGCCAAGTTCTTCCTAAGCAATGGCATCCTTTATAAGCGCAGCCATGATTGTGTTTTACTTCGGTGTGTGGACAAAGCTGAAGCAGAGTTAATCATGACTGAGATACACAGTGGCACATTTGGCACCCACTTGAGCGGACATACGATGGCTAAGAAGATTCTAAGGGCAGGCTATTACTGGTCTACCATGGAAGCCGATTGCCATCAACATTCCCGTACTTGCCACAAATGTCAAGTCTACGCCGACAAGATTCATATTCCTCCTGTTCCTCTCAACGTTCTGACAGCTCCTTGGCCATTTGCAATGTGGGGCATTGACATGATTGGAGAGATCAAGCCCACAGCATCCAATGGACATTGCTTCATCCTGGTCGCTATTGACTATTTCACCAAGTGGGTTAAAGCAGCTTCCTTTGCCTCTGTTACGAAGAATGTGGTTGCCCGCTTCATCAAACAGAATTGCATATGCCGGTATGGTGTCCCCGACAGGATCATCACAGACAACGGTACAAATCTGAACAATACTATGATCACCGCTCTATGCGAACAGTTTAAGATTTATCATCACAATTCATCTCCCTATCGGCCGAAGATGAACGGTGCTGTTGAAGCTGCGAACAAAAACATCAAGAAGATCATTCAGAAAATGACAGTTACCTACAAGGACTGGCATGAGATGTTACCGTTTGCTCTGCATGGATATCGTACCACGGCACGTACTTCAACAGGGGCAACCCCATTTTCTTTGGTATATGGCATGGAAGTTGTCCTACCCATGGAAGTTCAGATTCCTTCTTTAAGGATTATGAAAGACGCTGGTTTGAGTGAAGACGATTGGATTCAGACCCGACTTGATCAACTCAATTTGATCGACGAGAAACGACTCACTGCTGTTTGCCATGGTCAGACGTACCAAAAACGGATGATCAAGGCTTTCAACAAGAAAGTAAGACGTCAAGTATATCAAGTCGGAGATCTTGTAATCAAGCGGATCATCTTGCCGCAAAGTGATCCCAGGGGAAAATGGACTCCTACTTACGAAGGACCGTTTATGATCAAGAGCATATTTTCTGGTGGTGCAATGATTCTGACCACCATGGACGGCGACGATTTGCCACACCCTGCGAACGCAGACATAGTCAAAAAATACTACGCATGAAACAACCCAACAAGTCGAAAACCCGAAAGGGCGACTTGGGCAAAAATAGGCATCCTGATGAACCGAAAACCCGAAAGGGCGGTTTAGGCAAAAATTAGGGATAAAACAAAAAAAATCTGTACACCCGGCAAGTTGAAAACCCGAAAGGGCGACTTGGGCAAAAAAGGGCTTCCCGGTGGATCGAAAACCCGAAAGGGCGATTCAGGCAAAAGTTAGGGAATTAAAGCGTATGACTATGTCTCGTCGGATCACTTTAAAGAACAATCTCTTCATCAACAAGCTCCGAGCTTCTGATCAATCCAATCATCGGCGGACGAAGCAGTGAATGGACAAGATATCCAGAGTTGTGAAGGCTATAACAGAATGGGAATCCCATGGAATTGTTACACATAGCCATCTTTCCTTTTGTATAAATTTTTCAATGTTTACGACAACATCCTCTTACTAGGATGTCTGTCTCCTTTGTACAAAGATACTCATAAAAAGTTAATACAAATACTTTTCCAAATACATAAATGTGCTTTGTCTTCTTTTTCTTTTCACACTTATGTTTTATTTGAGAAACGTCCAATGTTTTGTTAAATAGGCATATGCATTTGAACATAATCATTTGCTTACAAATCAAGAAAAGATGATTGCTGATAGGTTGAAGGTATAGGTAGATATCTTGATGCCCTTTCAGAAGAAATCCCCAGTGGAATTAAACTCCAAGTTCCTCAACTGAGTTACAATTTGGAATATATTTCCCCAACAGAGTTAAACTTCAAAATCCTCAGCAGAGCAAATACTTTCTAAAGTTGGATTCTCCAGCTAAGCTGAATTTCAAGATTCCCCTCAGAGTTAGGTTTCAAGATTCCCAGTGGAGCCAAAACTGTTAACCCCCAGCAGAGCTAAAACTTCCAACTATCAATCCCCAGCGGAACCAAATTAGTGAACATTCTCCCCACAGAGATACTTCCCATCAGATTGAAGATTCTCAGTCTCACTTCTCCAGCATAAGTCTCCCAGGTTTTAAATTCCCCAGTAGAGATCGTCAGAATTCTCATTCCCCACAAGTCACCAAGGATTTTCAATCCCCAGCAATGGTCCTAAGATCCCTCAACAATTAAAGATCTTGTTCCCCAAGCAGTCAGCAGTCAGCAAGGATTTCTCATCTCCAGTAATCAAAGATCTTGGGAATCCCCAGCTTCGATCATGGATTTATTTTCCTCAACAACAATCAAAGGATTTTCAATCCCCGGCAGCAGTCCAGGATTTATCTTCCTCAACAAGACAGCTATCCAGCTTACATGCATAATCATTACATTCATATATATCATAAACATTGATGAAACGCAATTCATTGCATCATACATATCATGCAACACAACTTTGTGTTTTAGCTAACATCTTTACCCTTTCAGGATAAGATTAAAAGGCCATCATTAACAATTATTCAGATACAGTTTCAGATACACCCCAGACACGGCGGTCATTCTATTACTCATTCAGAATTTCAAGTCAAATACAGTACAGATACACCCCAGACACGGCGATCATTCTACTACTCATTCAGACTACAGCAATCAGATACAGTTTCAGATACACCCCAGACACGGCGATCATTCTATTACTCATTCAGAATTTCAAGTCAAATACAGTACATATACACCTCAGACACGGCGGTCATTCTATTACTCATTCAGACTACAGCAATCAGATACAGTTTCAGATACACCCCAGACACGGCGGTCATTCTATTACTCATTCAGAATTTCAAGTCAAATACAGTACAGATACACCCCAGACACGGCGGTCATTCTACTACTCATTCAGACTACAGCAATCAGATACAGTTTCAGATACACCCCAGACACGGCGGTCATTCTATTACTCATTCAGAATTTCAGGTCAAATACAGTACAGATACACCCCAGACACGGCGGTCATTCTACTACTCATTCAGACTACAGCAATCAGATACAGACTAGATATGCTCCAGACACGGCGGCCATTCTATCTCTCATTCAGATTCATTTATCAACCTCAAGGTCCAGATATGCTCCAGACACGGTTGCCATTTTGTCACCTATTCAGATCCCAGTTACAGTTTCAGATACACTCCAGACACGGAAGTCATCCTGCTACTCATACAGATCTAAACTCTAGATACGGTCCAGATATGCTCCAGACACGGTTGCCATTCTGTCACTTATTCATATCCCAGTTATAGTTTCAGATACACTCCAAACACGGAAGTCATCCTGCTACTCATACAGATCTAAACTCCAGATACGGTCCAGATATTCTCCAGACACGGTTGCTATTCTGTCACCTATTCAGATCCCAGTTACAGTTTCAGATACACTCCAGACACGGAAGTCATCCTGCTACTCATACAGATCTAAACTCCAGATATGCTCCAGACACGGTTTCCATTCTGTCACCTATTCAGATCCCAGTTACAGTTTCAGATACACTCCAGACACGGAAGTCATCCTGCTACTCATACAGATCTCAAATTCCAAGATACAGTCCAGATATGCTCCAAACACGGTTGCCATTCTGTCACTCATTCAGACCTCAACTCCAAGATACGGTCCAGATATTCTCCAGACACGGTTTCCATTCTGTCACTCATTCAGAATTTATCCCCAGCACGCAGTTGCTCCATACACAGACATTTCTCTGTTACCCAGATACAATATAGATATACTCCAGACACGGCAGTCATTCTGATGTTCATGCTACATTCAAACACAGTCACAGCTCAGATATGCCCCAGACACAGAGGCCATTCTTTTGCTCATACAAACTCAGTCTCCAGATACAGTTCAAATGCATTCCAAACACGGATACCATTTTGATCTTCATTCTTCTGACCTACCACATTACAATTCAACAAACACTCTTGGATGGCATCTTTAAGCCCATCTCCAGCAAGATTCTACCATCTCCAAACGGCATCTTTAAGCCCATTCCCGCACCTATTGTTTTGACGAGTGCAAATTTACGGGCACTCTAGTGTCCAATCCTCTTTTACCTTCGAGTCGCGAAAGGCAATCCTGCCAATCTAACTCTTCAGGTTCAAGAAGATTGAACAGGGGCAACTGTTGTACCCCAAAATTTTCCCTCTCATTTCATCAACATTTTCTCATCACAAGACTCTTGGAGCTCAAGATCAAGTTAGGGTTTGCTCTGCTCAAGACCCCTCCTTGCACTGTTGACCCAAATTAGGGTTTGAGTTTTCATAGGGATGTTCTGACCTAAAATGCCCAAAGTGACTTTCATGCTTCATGTTGGACTCACAAGTTTATCCATACCAAGTTTCAAGCCTTGATTCCAATCTTTGCCCAGTCAATAGGACAGTTGACCTGAAAATCAGCTGTATTGGGGAAAAAGTCAACTTTGGCCAATTAATAGTCAAACCTCATAAATTTTGACCCACATCAACATAATGAACTCACATGAACCATTTGGTCAAGTTTGGATCACAATTCCACAAGAAATTTGTCAGATCACCAAAAGGGCAAAATGGTCATTTTTAGAGTTTTGACTGCACAAAGGCAATTTTTGACTGTTTGACCTAACCAATGGCAAACCAAGCTCACATATGGACTCAAGGATTCAATGGCATTGTCTTGACCCATTCAACAAGTTCAAAAGATCTCAATTGCATAGGATTGACAGATGAATTTTTCAGTCAACTGATCAAAATTTGACTGTACACTGAAAAGTCAAACTTTGACTTTTTGGTCAAAATCAAGTGCCAAGATTCATTTTTCATCAAGACATGTCAAATTATGAAACTTTTTCATCAAGAAACCCAAAATTGCAAATTAGGGTTTAAAATGAAAATTTTCATAACTTAGAATTTTTCCAAGTTATGAAATTTCTTTATTTTTTCCTAACTTTATCCAATTTTTTCACCAAGATGCAAATGGATTCAAACAAAACTTGAAACATGAAAGTTGTAGTACATTGCAAAATCTACAACTTTTATTCACAAAGTTTTCTCAAAGGAAGCTTGTATCTCAAGTTATGATTTTTGGAACAAGGGTGCAAAACACTTTTAACTTAGAAGAAATTTGCCCTATTCTAGGCAGGATTTTGGCCCATCTTCTTGGCCATTTTTCACATGGTTCCACTTGGAGTTTTAATTTTCATTACAAATATGGATTTTATTACATGTTCCAAGATTTCCAAATTGTCCAAGAACTTCTCAAACACCCTTGTGGTTAGAGAGAATCGAATTCACAAAGTTGGCCAAAACTCACTTTTGTTCATGGCCAAGGCTTGTTCATAACAATTGCATTTTTCAAATCAGTTTGTGTAATGCTAGCTTGAAGGCCTCAAGACCAAGTTTACACTCCTAAATTTAATGCCTAACCATTGTGTTAAGGTGTTATTTCATCCATTTGAACATTACACATAGAATTAACCCTTAATTAGAAAAAGCAAAATTGCCATTTTGGAAAAGTAACACTTTATGTCAAGTTCCAAATCTTTGAGACAGGGGGGGCCAGATCTTTGAGGCAAGAGTGAGTACACAAATTCCATTTACCAAGGGCAAATGCTGCAGCATACATGATATAGGTCACAGGCCTGCATTGTCAAGTTGAACATCTTGGTTTCAAAAACAAGCAACTTTGCAAAACAGATCCAACTTTCACTTCCTGCAAACCAGAGCTTAAGCAAACCTTGTGAACATTTTCCATACATCAAACCAAGCCTGAAACACGACTCAACCATCCCTCATACCCCCTAATACCCCAAAGCATTGTTTTGCTGCAAAAACAGGGTATCCCTGCAGATTGAGTTGCACAACTCAGTTCACTCGTGCGTTTTTGCCAAAACAAGTTCAAACACATTCCTTTCCATCCACCTAAACTGTTCCAAGCCCTAAACACCAGCTTTAACACCCCTAACCTCATCTGCCATTTTCATTTTTCAGCTTTGTAGGTGAACTTCTATAGCACGATACAGGTTATTTCAAAGCAAGCCAGGTGTTGGAGAAGCTTCCTTGGACCTCAGGCAAGCTATACAGAAGCTCAAACTCCATTGAAGGTGGCCACATTGCTCTACACGATCCAAGCTGAAACAGGTAATCCATGGACTTCTATCTGTCAATCTAGGAAGAGTTAAGCTTAGTTTTGTGAATGAAACATGTCCTACTCATAGCCCTGAAGCCATACATGTGATCACTTTTCATTTATGTTAAGCGTGCTGTGAGAATTTTAGCCATGAACATGAGGAAAAAATTAGGTTAAAATTTAGGGCCAGAGAAATTCTCTCTGGCCTTTGAGAGTTAATCCAAGTTTTTTACATGTTTGAATTCGTCTTTTGATGCTCTATAATATTTGTGTTATGAGTTTTGCATAAAAATCAAAGAATCAGGAGTTAGTGTTGGACAAAGAGAGGCGCGCGTTTTGTGTTCAAACAAGAGGCTGAAGGTTGAAGATGATGGCTTGGGCTGAGCCTGAGCCATCCTTACTTTTTGCACCCTTTTTTTCATTTTGCACCCCCCTGGCCCAATTAACTGAATACTTGTCATTCTTGTGTTTTTATTTTTTATTCTGACTTTTTATTTTGTGTTCAAACATAAAAAAATGCTAAAAATATTTTTCCACATTTTTTTATATATTTATTTGGCTTTTATTTACTTTATTAAGCATATGTATGTAAATAAATATAATTCCTTTTCATTTAAAAACCCTAAAAAAATAATACAAAAAATATTTATTTTTCAGTTATTATTTTTTATTTACATTTTAAAAACATTTTCTAAAATTTACATTTTTGTAAATAAATAATATTTTATTTTTGGTACATATTTAGCATGTTTAATATATATAATATATAAATACTTGTATATTTTATTTTATTAGATAATTAGGGCAAAAAAATACAAAAATAATACTTTTTATTTCTATTTAATATTTGACATCAAAAATACTTTTTCTACAATATAATTTTTTTTATTTTTGTACAAATTAATATATATTGCACATAATCAATAAATAAGTACTATTTACTTGAAAATTAGGGTTTTGCCCTAAACAACAAAAATAATCAAAAATATGACTTTTTTATTTTTTTTTGTTTATACTTCAAACATGAAAACCTTTTTTACATACATAAAAAAATCTTTTTTTTGCATAATACATTGCATTTTGATATTTATTTAAATTGTATTTATTTAAATGTTAAATATTTGTATATTCAATATGGTTGTAATAATTTAGATTTTATTTCTTTGTCAAATATCCCCCAAATTCAAACTTGTATCCCCATCCCCATAATCATGTTGTAATAATTTAGGACTTTAAATTCTCGCACATTTAAAAGTTTCCAAATTATGCCATGATAGACTTAGGGTTTGTATGCAAAATCAATCAATAAATAGCTTACCCTAATTCAAGATAAACATGCATGAAAAACAAACAATGCACACTTGCACCCCTAGGGTTTCATCCACTTGTTGCCTTCAAAAATGGGTCATGTTTGCATGTCAAGTACTTTGGCAAAACAAAAACAAACAAAATGATCATAGTCCCTCGATGACGCTATCTTGGTTGCCTAAAAAATGATCAAGTCCCTCAAGAAAATTGTCAAAATACTTGACACTATTGCTTTCATGGTCTATACGATGACCCGCGCCCGTCCCGTTTACATCCTAACACAAGGTTGTTCACCAAATACAATGGTGAAACAACACTGTTAGAAGGGTTAAAAACATAAGGAAAGATCTTTGAGTAAAAATAGGGTAGACAACTCTTAGTTACTTGATCAAACTTGCAAACAAAACATCCTTGCTACTTTTCAAAAACACACATCACAACACAATTTCCAAACAACTTTCAATACATTGAAAAACTTTTCAAAAGACAAAAACACCTTTGTATATACTCAAACACGAGTCATTACAAAGGTTGCCACAACAATGGCCTATTTTCAAAACATTTTCAAAACCACACACAAAGCACCATTTCAAACAATTGAAAATGCAAAGCAAGTGATCTAAGCAAGTAACTAAGAGCCCATGGATAACCATGGATAGAAAGGGTGCTAATACCTTCCCTTTCTATAATCTACTCCCCGAACCCACGAAAACATCTCAAAGGTCTTTCTTGTGCTTTTTGACCTTTCCTTAGGATAAAATAAAAAGTCGGTGGCGACTCTTGCTCAACCGAAACATTTGCGAACACAAACGCAAAACCTCAAGTCAGTTCTCCCACCGTATCACACTATCTTACGATTGATTGGTAAGAAGCCCCATCATCGGATGTGAAGGGACAAGCATGGGTCAATCGTGTAGTCATAGAAGGCAACTTATGAGACGTTTTAGCAATTTCCGTAAGGGACTAGATCGTTTACTGAAGGCAACATCGAGGGACATCGAGGGACTACGATCTTTTTATCGAGGGTCTTTGCTAAAACTTCCATATTCGAGGGACATGACTATTTTCTGAGGCAACAAGCAAGGTTGCCCTAGAGGTGCACATGTGAATAGTGTGTTTGATTGGATGCATTTTTGTCTTTGAGATTAGGGTTTTCTAATGGTTGATTTTATCTTTCCATACACACCCTAATTAATAACAATTTATATTAAAGCGCTAAATTACGGAAATTAAAATCCTAAGCTATTACATCATTAGGGGAATGGGGGTACAATTTACAAATAGGGATGAAGTAGAAACTTAAATATTACAACCATATAGAATAACAATGAAGACAATGTAAAAACAGTGTAAAATAAAGGAAAAATTACATTTTGAACTATTATGTGTCGACACATGTTGCTATGCATCGACACATAACTTTCCTTGCCCCTGTAAAACCAAATCAACTCAGTATGAGTCGATGCATAATGGAATGTGTCGACTTATTTCCTGTTTGTATCGACACATACGCGTTTTGTATCGACTCATGCACCTTTCATCCTTCTGTTTTGGGGTTTGGATAACAGTATGAGTCGATTCATAAGGCCATGTGTCGACTCATACCATGTTTTTTCACTAAAATGAGTTGACCCATGTGGGTATCTGTCGACTCATGCTTCCGTTTTTTAGTTCCAACATTGTTTTATGGTATGTACAAGTCAGTTCACAGCATATGATTGATAAAAAAACAGCAAGCAAATGGTTAGCTTCAAGGGGAAATGATTACTACATTTTTTCTTCAAAATTAAATTATTAGTGATGTATAAAAAAATTCAAAGTCAAGACTTACCTTGAGACAGCACTTGGTGTTTTGAATCTAAATAATTTTCAAGATGTTGTGAGGGCCTTAGTGAACCTCCATAAAGTTGTTCCAAGTTGTTTGAACCAACACCAACCCAATCAAGATGTACAGTATTGTTTTTGTGTTTGGAAGGGGAAGATAACGCCACCACATAAATTGTTCTTACGTTTGAACAATCTCTATGTAATGTGAAGTGTTTGGATGGTTGGTTTATGGGAGAGTTTGTAAGATGGAATGATGGGTTGAGGGTTTCTGTTTTGAATTAAAGTAGAGTTGGTTTTTTGAATGATCAAAGGTTACAAAGACTTCTGTTTTTTGTTCAAAAACTCTCTATTCTCTCTCTAAAAGCCAACCCCTTGTGTGTTGTGAAAATAGTCTATTTATAGATGAGTTTTGTTGGGATTTTGGGAGGGAAACAAATGACAATTTGAATTGTTTGGGTATGTTATCTTCATAGGTTTTTAGGTGTGGCTCTCATATGCTAATTTGGTGCAAACATGGGACTGAGATAATGCAGGCTTAGACTGGGCTGGTAGTAGCATAGCAGGGCTGTTTTTGCAGTAACTCTAGTGTTGTGGCAGCTTGGTGCATGGTTGTTTTATAGAAGTACAACAGATTGTTTTTTACATAATTTTGGGCTTTTATGTGGACAATACAGCAGGCTTGGACTTGGAAGCATATAGGGTTTTGTTCAGCAGTAGTTTGGACAACATTGTTTGTAGCATGACACTAGTTTAGTTTTGTGGACAGCATAGTGGCAAGGTTTGAGTCAAAGGGAAAAGTTTAACCAAGACAAATTTTAGAATTTGTAATCTTGCAAAAATTCCACTTTTTAATAACTTAAATTATTTGTAACATCTTGAATTATTTTGAATTGTAGTGAAAAGATATCATGAAGCAATGAAATTAATAAGTATAGAAAATACTTAGAAAAATTTCCAAGTTTTGCAAAGTTAGATTTTTGGCTCTCTTGATTTTTGATGATCAAATTTCATATTTTGAATGTCTTGGCAAAATGTGATTTTTGGAACTTAATTTTGATTTAAAAAAGTCAAAATTTGACTTTTCAGTGTACAGTTGACTTTTTTGTCGGTTGACCAAATTTTATCTATCAATCCACTGATCTCGGGAGATGAATTGAAATATGTGATTAAGTCAAAATGATGTACTTGAACCCTTGAGATCATGTTTTAAACTAATAAGTCATGTACTGGGTCAAAAATCAAAGATTGGTCATCCTTAGCAACCCTAATTTTGAGTCCCAGTGCTTCGGAGATGATTTTGTCTGATCAATTCCTTGAGAATCCTTGAGAAATAGAGATCATTTGTGAGGAATGTCTTGAAAAAGGAGAGGGCAAATTTTGGGGTACAACAGTTACACATGTACCTAATGTTAGAATCAATCCCTAGGGCTTCCATGCAAGTGGAGTCATGATATCTGGTTGGTAGCATAGGTCTCTCAGATAGGACTGCATAGCGGTTTCTCTGATCGTCATCTCTGAACTGGATTTCCATGTCATCAAATTTTTGCATTCTGAAAATATATTTAGAATAAGCTATGTTGAACGATGAGACTTGAAATGTAAGAGATCACACAAGTTAGCTGTGTTAGAAGAAATAATTCATCGTTTTAAAGAAAATTAGTAAAATAATAAAAATAAAGAATTATTTGTTTCCTCCCATGCAGTGCTTCGTTTAATATCGGTAGCTCGACTAAGGATATAATCACGGTGACTCTATCCAGAACGAATTCTCAGTCAAATCTTTTGTAATATTCAGTTTCCAAGGTCATTTATCAAGTCATCTCTCATATCCTTCGCATTTTCTTTTCTTTCCACGGTAGAGGGGTTCATGTCTCAAATGGTAGGGGAAGTTTTGGCCCTATCTTAGGTATTGGATTCTCTGGTTTGGTGTTAACACATTTACTTTTTACCATAAAGGTTGATGTTTTATTTTTAAAATTTATGACATCTCTAGTTCTATGATTTGCTAATTTTTCCCTTCTATGTGGGGCCTTAGACATCATATTATTCTTTTTTTACTGTGAACTAATCTTGGTTTCTAAGGAATTTGGTGGAAAGAGACTGTAATTCTCCTTAATCACATTATTCTTCTTTTTAGGCTTTTCTACTGGTTTTTTACTATCGATTGTTATAACATCTTCATTACGCTCAATGGAGAGTCCTAGTGGTGTTTGTGCAAGCGGTGAGATTTTTGTCTATAATTCCTTGTTGCTAGTTACTAGAGATTTAGCCACAGTGCTCAGTTTTCTAAGAGTTTCATTAACATGGAGAATTTGGTTTCTAAATTCCTTATTCTGGACGGTTTGGGTTGCCACGAACCTCCGCATTATAGATTCTAACATAGAGAGAGTTTGCATATTAATAAAGTTCTCTACTAATATTTCGAGATTGGATTTATAAGAAATTTGTGGTACCTCAAAATATTTATGGTGGTGGTTGTAGGAAAAAATTGGGTGATCCATTATAAAAAGTATGCCTTAGTCTAGTCAGTGTAACAACAGAGTTTTGATATTTGACATAATTGATCTCCGACAACGGCTCCAAAAATTTGATGGGGTATTTCGCAAGTGCACAAAAAGTATCAGAGTAATACAAAGATTATTGAACCCACAAAGACCTAATAGTCAAACTATCGTTATCTATTGCTACGATGTTTATCTAAGGCCATTAAAATAATGATTGGACATACGGAAAATAAAGTAGAAATAGAATAATAGAATTAATTCATAAATACAATGTTGGAATGTAGATTTCATTGATTCGTTGATACTCTTATTGTTCCTAAATTGAACTACTTATGGGATAATATTTTCCTTTTTGAAAAAGAACTAATTAAAAATGAATTGTCTCTGCCGCGTAATCGGAACCAGATTTTACCCTCTAATTTATACTGACCACTATCGCGTGCTCGTCGCGTTTTTCTTTTAAAAAGTAAATACATTTTTTAGAAATAAGTTTCTTTTACTCAGATGAAAAGTAATTTTGACTAGAAAATTAGACTTTAAAGGGTTCCTGGCGTTCGCTCAGCCAACCGTACCTTAAACACATAAACGCGTCAGAAAATAGGTTTAAAAACACTTTCTAAAAACAGCTAGCTTTCCTAATTAATTAACAAAGAGCTTTCGCGATATTTATCAATTAAAAATTAAACAATCTTAATCTTTTGTACCGGACGACTTTCAATCTTATTCGGCATATAAATGGTCCTACTTTCGTAGCAACCAAATAAGTTAAGTTTAGAAAAATTGTTATAAAATCAAAACAATTACGTAAGTAATTCTCAAAGAACAACAATTTAGAGTACCGTCGTATCGACGATCGTCACATTCCAACACTTATAATTTAGTTAGACAATGATTATAACATGCGACAAAATAATTGATTTGATCATGGAATAAAGCATAGTAGACATAGAAAACAAGGTTGGAAACATGCAATTGATAAAAATTAAATTAAAGTGAGTTTAGTGCATATAAAAATAGAGATGATAAAATAAAAGTAATGCGATTAATAAAAATATGCTCTGAAGAGACGATAATCGTATACATGAAATAAATCAACTGGAAGACTTGAATGCGGAAAATGAAATGACGGTAAGATTAAATTTCTACAAAGGTTACTCCAAACTTGATACAGACTCAATCGATAGTGCAATAACCCTACGGTGTGAAGAGTTAAAGCTTACAAAATGCAATAATATATGGCTTAAGTTTGTACTAAGCTTGTATGCCTTAAAAAGTGAAACCAAAGACCTATTTATAGAGTTCCAAAGTCCTAAAATATCTCAAGGAAGCTGTTGGATTCGTGGGAGAAGAAATAGGAGTGAATGGAAGAGTGGGAGACCAAATCCAACCCAAAATGTAATTGTTGCGCTTTTCAACGTGTGGCGACCGCCACACCCCTCATGACGAACACCATGCTCTCAATATCGCTATGACTTAGTCTTCTAATCGTCGCGCATAGACCACTGATGACCACCTATGTGGTGATCGTCATGGTGGTCGCCTTGAATGTAATATACCCCCATTTTTCTCTATTTTCCGCCTAAATTACTTAGTTTCTTCGCGTATGACTCTCATTTAGTCAAATTACCTGAAATCTATACAAAATACCGACATAACATAGGAAATGGAGTCGATGAACATTGGGTTGTTATCCACACCATTGTTAGAGTTGATGAACATGTTCTCAAAGTGTGAGGCTTGCAATGGAAGAAGGCTCAGTTTAAATGTTGGGACCATCTCAAGTGCTGGATATTAACTTAGTGCAATGCCTGATTTTAGCCATTTTGTGAAAAAGAAACAGTATTTTTGTTTTCTCATTCCAAAAGATTTCTTCTATGTAGAGCCCTATTATAATTGGACTAGAAGTTTTGAAGGGTTTACAAAAGCTCTCTTCTTTTCACATAATAAGGGAGGCACATATAGCAAAAATGTCAAAACAAAGATCTCTATCTTTAATAGAGAAAGATATTTGTTGATCAGTAGTGCTGATGATTTTAAGATCAAGGTCTTTAGAGCACATACACCATAACATATGAAGTAAGGTATGCATATCATTGACAACAAGAAGAAACCACTGAAACTAAAATCAATTAAATTAAATATACACACTTTTCAATGGATAACAATCCCCACAGACAATAATATTTATATTAATATATGTCCAACACCTAAACAAAATAAAATAAAAAATAATAATAACCTATCTGCATCCGCCACCCCCTCTTCGGGGCGATTTCTTTTTCTTTTTTTTTAATATTCATTCAACCTTCCATTATTGACATTTTCAGATATTGTTGAATAATCTCTTTTCCATCCAGTTGATAATGTCCTGAGCTATCTCTTCACGTTCAGGCTCAAACAAGAGGTCATGCAAGAAGCCATCATAAAGCTTTATGTCTTTGAACTCAGAAGCTGCCTTGTTGTACAAGTCTTGTGATGCCAATGGATCGGTTACTTTATCAGCAGTTCCATGCAGGACAAAGAATGGTACTGTCACTGACTTGAAGTTTCGCATTAAGTACGACGATATTCGCAGTATTTCGTGGCCAGTTCGGACTCTTATAGGTCCGGTGTAGACTAGAGGATCCGAGTACTTCGCCACTAAGGCTGCTGGATCCCTTGAAACTGGAATGCCCCTTTTGTTTGCTCCTTTGAATTGGAACCTCGGAGCTACCAAAGAAAATATTGGAGCAACAGCCTGCATAAACACATCAAACAAACAAATACGAAATAAGTATCGGCATACTGCGGGGAAAAAAGCAACAAAACAGTAACGCGTCGATGTCAAGCATCATGATTCATGCCTAGCCTACAAATGCAAAACTTACACCAACTATTGGGTGAGAAGGCTTCACACGCAACGCTGGTGAGGTTAATATAACTCCTTCCACCATCGCTTCAATTTGAGGGTGTGATGCCGCCTACATAAAAAAATGCAGAAATTAAAATTGAAAATTCAACAAAGACAAATTTAATAATAGAGAGGTTTATAGAAGTTTCGGTCTTACTTTCAACACCACAGCACCACCAGTGGAGTGACCAAAGAGAAAGCATGGTATCCCAGGATTCTCTGATTTAATACTTTCCAAGAAAGCTCCCTGTTTATATTATCACCATCAGTATACAAAGTGTGCCACAGATCAAAACACGAAATGGCATTTGAAAACGCAATTTGCCAAACATCTTTCTCTAACACCTTCCCAATGTTCAAAATGATAGAAACTCAACGAATCCTAAAGTTCTAAGTACAAGAACAAATATTTCTACAATTAAGGATAGTGGAAAGATACTTACTGTGTCTGCAACCACTTGATCAAGAGAAGGAACATAACCATGTAATCCATCACTACCTCCATGACCTGTAGCAATATAACATTTAACTTTAGACCAGTCACAAAATGATGATAAGGGTGATAAAACACCAAAATAAAATTGAGGTACAGGGACTCCAAATGCATACAGCAAAATTAAATTACCTATCCAGTCCATTGCATAC
The DNA here is from genome assembly GCA_948472305.1 of Vicia faba. Taxonomy (NCBI): domain Eukaryota; kingdom Viridiplantae; phylum Streptophyta; class Magnoliopsida; order Fabales; family Fabaceae; genus Vicia; species Vicia faba. The sequence goes on from OX451737.1 coordinate 1,238,442,281, forward strand.
ACACCAAAGTTGCACAATGTTAACTGCCTAGCAAAATCTGCGTATCTTCCACTGAAAAATGAGCATAGAGTCAGAAATGGGTGCAACACCTATTTGTAACTACTTATCTTAGTAACAACCATAGGGAAGATTTAAAGGCATTGGTGAACCTCACAGGTCTAATCCTATAACTAACAACCATTGAGCTCTGAAAAATACAATTTAAGTTAATACAAAGCAAAATTACCTGTGTTCATTGAGCCCGTGAATGATGATCATAATGCCCCTAAAAGAACACAAGGAAGGGAAAAAACTTGAGTTCAGTCAAATGTTAAAGACAAATCACGCAATTGCATGCAATAGAACCCAAAAAATTAATAAAGAACCGGCAATATCCATTCCCCACACAATGCCAAATCAATCATTTCAGTCACCAATACAGCATACCAATATGCAAACCAAATCGCATTCAAAGAACAACATAATATAAGAGTTTATTTCCCTATAGCACTAAAACCTTGTGATGGAAGGCTTGTGTGTGACAGTGTCTGTGTGTCAGTCTGTGTGTGTGACACACGATAATGACTCATGTGATTATATTTAATTAATGATGACTCATGTGATTATATTCAATTAATGAACTTTTTCAAATGTTCACCTGTGTCTGTGCTTAGGTTAATTTTGCCAAATTTGTATCAATTAAATTTCCTATCAGGTTTATGAGTACAATTTCTCAGTTTTTGCAACTGAAACAACCTAAAATCTTAACCCCCACTATGAAGCTTAATCTCAATCTCTACTTAGAAACTATAGTAACAAAACAGGCATAAAATTTCAAATTTCAACACACAAATCAAGAGAAAACAAACAAATACTTCCGAAATAGAAAGAAACAAAACCAGAAAAAACCTTACTTAAGATCACCAAAAACCGGGAACCAAGAACGACAAAACAAAGCGTTATTCCTCACACCATAAAAAATCGAAGTATTCCACCGGCAACAACCGTCGTCACGACCCATTCCAACATCCTGCGCCAACTCTCTTCTCCTAAACGTATCCTCTTCCTCTCTAACCAACCACCGTTTCTTCAAATTCTTCTTCGGAGAACCCGGCACCGCCACCCTGTTCCGTCGAACGAACAAAAGAAACGACAGAAAGAAAGTGTAAACAAAGATAAGCGATCCTCTAAACGCTTTCAGAAGCGGAATTATCCGGTTGCTAGCTCCCGACGTTAGTGGTTCCATCTGCGATTCGATGGAAGACATCCTAACGACGGCGACAGTGGATACGGAGGAGGAGATGGCGGAGACGGCGGAGGAGGAAAAAAGTAACGGTGGAAGAAACGATAAAACAATTGAGAGAACAGAGACAGCTCAAAACATAAACAATAGTACGATTAGAGATTGACACAGTTGTGTGTTTTATTTATACATTTTGTCGGATTGATCTTAACCGTTTATATTTATGGAGGTTTGATTATTTGACGGTTGGGATGCTGCTGTCTGATTTATGAGACACAAAAAAGTAAAAGAAAAAAACTTTGTAAGTATCGGAGGAACGAACGGTTAATATGTCTAATACAGCCAAAAATCGTTGCGTTGATTTGGTTATTAGCTACGACTGGACACGTGGCGGTCTTTGATTTTCTAGATTAAGCGCAGGAAATAACGCGTCGTTGGAAATTTCATTTTATCATTATTACAAAATGAAAATGAAAATGAAAATTAAAATAAAGATAAATCAAATACTCGTTTTTGGTTATAAATTATTTCTCTTTCATTTTACCGGATTTGTATTTAAATGAGAAATATATGCATCCCTTACAAAGGAATTCTAAATATATTGCTTTATGCACTTTTAATCTATTCAACTCTGACACAATCCCTTAATGGATAAAAGATTAATGATGAAAAATGAAAATGGAAGGAGAGAGAGAAAAATAAATTATACTATAATAATTTAGTGAAAAAGAAATTGTATATTAAATATATGTTAAAACTTTAGTTATAAAGGTGTTTGTTTACACAAAACAAATGATCATGTATGTTCTAATAAAAATTAATTTAATAGATAAGTTAAAATAAATTAGAATTTCAGAAGTTAAATATATTTTTGGAACACAATCTCAGAAGTCTCTGCTTTTGACTAATACAGATACTTCTGAATATGAATTACTTCTAACAGCATTCATTAACTCATATTCAGCTGACTAAAATTCTAAAACACCAATGTCATCCCTCAAATGGATAAAGTGTCCAGTCTTGACAGTTTTTGTCAGAATATTTGCAAGCTGCTTCAGGGTGCTACAGTGTGCAAGTTCTAGCACTCTATTCTGGACTTGACTTTTCAGAAAATAGAGCTTTGTGTCAATGTGTTTGCTTCTCCCATACAACATTGGGTTCTTTGCGAGGCTTATAGCTGATTTATTGTCAATCATCAACTTCACATGTTTGCTAACCTTGATCTTCAGATCTTACAACAAATTCATCAGCCAAACAGCTTGACATGCAATCAAAGCATCTACAATGTATTCAGCTTCACAAGTTGACAACGCAACCACAGATTGCTTCTTAGAGCACCAAGAGATGGGACTTCGCTAATATTTGAAAAAATATCTAGAAGTACTTCTTCTGTCAACTCTGTCTCCGCACCAATCAGAGTCTGAATAGAATACCAGCTCTGCATCTGATTTATCACTAGAAGGGAACAACATTCCATACCTCAGAATCCCTTTAATGTACCTCAGAATCCTGACAGCAACTTGGTAATGTGACCACTTCAGTTTGTTGATAAACATACTCCATTCTAACCGCATAACAAATATAAGGTCTGGTGTTACACATATATCTCAATGAGCCAACCAACTGTTTGGAATTTGTAGCATCTACATTATCACCCTCAATATCAGGATCCAACTTGTGATTCGTCTCAGCATGTGTGATTGCAGTCTTGCAATTTGTTATCTCAAACATTTTTAGAAGCTCAAGTTCATATTTCACCTGATGCAAAATTATACCCTTCTCATAGTATAATACCTTCATTTCTAGAAAGTATACCATCTTTCCTAGGTCAGTCATATCAAACTCATTTTTTAACACCTTCTTGAACTTGACTACCTCCTCATAATAACTACTTGTTAGCAATATGCCATCAAAATAGAGAGACGCTAAAATCACATTTCTATGCTGCACATAAACGTCACACTCAATCTCACACTTCTAAAATCTTTGCTTCTTGAAAAATGAATCAATCTTCAAGTTCCAAGTTCTAGGAGCTTGCTTCAACCCATAAAAAGTTGTATGCAACTTGTACATCATCCATTCCTAATTCTTTTTCACAAATCCAGGAGGTTGTGACACATATATCTCTTTTTGTAATGGACCGTTCAAAAATGCAGATTTCACATCCAGATGCATCAAAGGCCAATTCCTATTTGCATCTACAGTAATCACCAATTTGATTATTTCATGTCTAGCTACAGGTGCAAATACCTCAAAGTAATATAGCCCGAGTTTCGGAAGAAAACCTCTAGACACTAGCCTTGCTTTGTGTTTGCCAATTGATTCATCTGGCTTTAATTTCACCTTGAAAACCCATCTGGAGTTGATGGATTTCTTCTCCTTCGGAAACTCAGTCAACTCCCAAGTCTTGTTTCTTTCTATATCCTCAAGTTCTTCTTTCATGGCCTTACCACATTTTCTTCTTGAGAGCTTATTCAATACCCACTGGTTCAGAATCTACTAACATGGCACACTTAACAACTTCTCCCTCTGAATCTACTTCAGTGTCTTACAACATGTCAAACTCTGCAAACCTTTTTGGTATTTGTCTGATTCTTTGTGGTCTCTGAACTTGTTCTGAATCTTCTACAGAACCTAGAAATGTGTTAGCTTTTAGACCTCGTCCAGAAGCTTGTCCTTTATAAGTACATCCTTCAAAACCATGATCTCCTCCAGAAGCTTGTCCTCTAGAACCCACGTCTTCAGAGTTTTCCCTTCCAGAAGCATGATCACCACCAGATTCTGAATCATTGTTGTTGCAGTAAAGCAGCAAGCAAAAGTAAGTATTTTTAGTTTTGTTTATCGTCTCCACATGGATCAGCGTGAGGTAAAGAATGTAGTTCAATATTCCCTACGTCTCTGGTCTTGGTTTTAAATGGGTTTAAAGTATAAGGTGCGGAAATTAAAACATATGAACAAGAAAATAAATGTATTCTTTGGAGAGAAGAGAACTTGTCATGATTGAATTTCATCTACCCATCAAATACTTAAACCTACTTATTAATTGTACTCAACCTAAATCACTCGTCAATATCACCATGTATCGCTCACAATAGAGGTTAAGTCTAACGCAAAGTTGAGATATCAATCGTTTTACTCTCGTTGATGATGTCTCGCGCAACTCAAATAACACGGAGGCATTAGGAGTTGATATCCATTGTGATTATTATACATAAATATATTTCTAGAGTCTAGAATCTAACAGATAATCATCCAAGAACAAGATTTTAGGAGTATATGTCTATAGCAACTCAAATCCCCGCACAAAGCAAAAACAAGGATAAACATCAATATTTATTTGTAAAAGAGGTTTTATACAATGCCATAATCAGTACATATACATAAAATCAGAGTAAACTTACATATAAACCACACAAATGGATACTACAAAGAATCTTTAACCCCGAATCATCGAGTTGCAACCTCCATTGGCGTTGTCAAAGCTCAAAAATCTCAAAGAGTGTTGGTAATGGAGTTAGGACTCAAAAGCAAAAATGATTAACATACAGATTATAGAGGACATCTTGGGATTTCTAAAAAGTCTGAGATCATCTTCAAAAGATGAAAATTGAGCAAGTTATGAGTTGTACGAGTTGGAGAATTTTGAAGAAATTCATGAAGTACAAATTGAGCAAAATTGTATTTTTGAACCTATGAGCCTAGTTTTTTATGTTCAAACATGTCCATAACATCTTAGAGGACCTCTAAGTCCATTTTTGTATGACCTTTATTTTTTATTTTTTTTATTTATATTTATCTTGATTTTATTTAATTTAAAATCAAATAAAAATACAATAAAACATGGGATAATGCATTTGGGCTTAACTTGACCCATCACGGAGCCCAATATTTTGTGAAAAGACCAACAAAAATTGTCTAGGTTCATGCAAAAATAGAATTGGTAAAAATCATTCAAATATGACCAACTTTCAATATGTTGGATTTTTTGTCTCATGGCCTTGAAGCTTGATTCCTTGCCATATTGGTCTGCTCTCCTCACTCCTCTATAAATACACAATACAATGCAAGCACAGGCATACACATAGATAGCTATAAGAAAGCTCTACAAGATTCTAAAAAATTGCTAAAAGTTATAAGAATTCGCAGCTATATTCTCAGGCGCTATCAGTCCAAACAAGTGGGAAAATCACATTTCTGAGACTTCCAAGAGTCTACTCAGGCCTCTTGCCAAGTCAATCCACGCCCAAAACAACCGCACCAAATAGCTCCAGTTGGGAATCTGAAAACGCCAGATCTAAAGCCTCAAAGGCGCGTCCCTGTGGTACACCCCAAGACGTTATCCACACTGGATCCAGCGTAGAACTAGGCTTTGTTCAGTTTTGGCTTTTAATTCTGCTTCTTTCTTACCCCTCATTTTCATTTTTGCAGCGCGACCCATTTTGTCTTTTTGATTTATTTATTTTCTTTTATTTCAATTAATTTCTTTTTTCTATTAAAAAAACATTTAATCAAAAAATCACAAAAAATATTAGACTTAAGTTTTTCTAATTAATTTAATTATTGTAAATTTTAATTAATTATTTAATCATCCTTTTCTTAATTAATTAAACTAATTAGAATTAGGTTTCCATTAATTTAATTATTATTTTTCCAAATGCAAAAACAACAAAAAATCTTTTTTTATCACTTAGAAATTTCTTAGGGCTTTCTTTTCTCCGCGCGTTTATTTATTCGCATTATTATTTTCAAAAATATTATGTAATTGTACAAAGGGTTGTAATAACTTAATTTAGGACATTTACATTTTTTTCCCATTTTTGGTTTGTAATTTCCCCCATCCTGAAGCATTGTAATAGCGTAGATCCAAATTCCCGCACTTTATTTTCCGTATTTGTAAATATTTAACTGTTAGATGTATGCTTAATAGGATTGCATGATAAGATCTGAAAACAAACGGTAGAAAACCTAAATATTTAAAGATAAATAACTGAAACACAACATACTCGCACACGCGCACCTCTAAGGTACCTCCACTTTTTGCCTTCAGAAAATAAACAGCCATGTCCCTCGAACGTGGGACACCTTAGCAAAGTCCCTCGATACAAAGATCATAGTCCCTCGATGACCCTTCGATGTTGCCTTTCGGTAAATGATCTAGTCCCTTACGATAAATTGTTAAAGTGTCCCACGGGTTGCCTTCGTGAGTGTACGATGACTCGCGTCTGTCCCTCAAACATCCAATGATAGGGCTACCTACTTACTAATCGTAGGATAGCACTATCTAAAGGAAATGAGGAAAAGAACAAAAATCTTTCGAGTAGGTAGATAGCTCATAGTTGCTTGCTCACACAAACAAACAAAACAGTTTTCACACATACACACTCTCTTTTCAAAATATTTTCAAAGATAAAAAAACACTTTGTATATGTTCTCGCTGAAACGAGAAACATTACAAAGATCGCCGCACTAAGGCATATTTTCAAAATATCTTCAAAATACACTTTCACAAAAAAGGAATTTTCAAAATGAGCTAGAAACTAAGAGCCCGTAGATAACTACGGATGGAAAGGATGCTAACACCTTCCCTTTCCATAACCTACCCCCCGAACTCAAAATCTTTAAAAAGGTATTTCCTGTTCTTTTCACCCTTTACTTTGTTGGATAAAAGAAAAGTCGGTGGCGACTCTTGCTAACCGCAACATTTGCGATAAAACGCAAAAACCAGTAAAGTCACTTCTCCCACCGTATTACAACCTCGAATGAGATTGCACCGTCTTAACTCTTACCCCTTTATGGATCATTTGTTTTACTTTATCACACATATTTCAACTGAACGAGGCTTCTGACTTGTCAAGGTTTACCATCTGGCCCGAGACTTGTTAATAGGTTGAAAGCACGTTCAGGATTCTATTTACTTCCTTCTGATTCTCCCTTGAGAATAGAATGATGTCACCATCAAATAAAATATAAGAGATTTTTGGGGCACTCCTCTCCACTTGAATCCAATTGATATTTAGGACATCCTCTTCTTTCTTCAGCAATCCTGAAAGGTCATACGCACAAAGAACAAACAGGTAAGGTGACAGGGGATCTCCTTGATGGAGACCCCTCTCTGGATAAAAAATCTTGTTGGCTTGGCCATTCAAGAGGACTTGAAAGGAGACCAAAGAAATACACTTCTTAATCAATCCCATCATCTTCTCAAGAAACCCCATGGACTCTAGCACTCCAACCATAAAACTCAATTCCATCCTATCATAGGATTTAGACATATCTAGCTTAACTGCCATTAAAAATTTATTTCCCTTCATTTTCTTTTTCATCCAGTGGAAGCACTCCATTGCAACTAAAGCATTGTCTGAAATAAGTTGTCTCTTGACAAACACACTTTGCTCCAAATCAATCACCCTTGGCAAGATGTGCTTAACTCTATTGGATATTGTCTTCGACACAATCTTTATCACCATGTTACACAGACTTATGAGCCTGAAAGCCTTAGGAGAATTAGGATTCTTACCTTTCGAAATCAAGATAATGAAAGTCTTGTTCATCTCAGCTGATATTTCCTCTCCATTCAAGATATCTAAAACCATCCTTGACATCTTCACCCACTATGTGACAATACTTCTAAAAAAACAAACCAGGCAAGCCATCTGGTCCGGGAGCTTTTAAAGGATGCATCTAAAATAATATGTCTTCCACTTCATTAATCGAGAAAGTTGTATCACACCAAACTTAGTCCTAGGCGTTAACCTTATTTCTAACTACCTCACACGTCTGTTGAATATTTTTGGGGAATGACGTTGTAAACATTGCAGGAAAATACTCAACCAGGAATTGTTCCCAATTATCTTTCCCTCTCCACCATCTTCCATTCTCATCTCTGAGTTTTCTAATGTGATTATTTTTCCTTATTTGATCCATTTGCCATGAAAAAATTTGGTATTCTTATCTTCTTCACACAGCCATAGTGTCCTATTGCGTTGCTTCCAAATGATCTCTTCCATTTTAAGCAGGTTATTTCTCTTATCCTCCAGATCTTTGTAAGTCCTAACACTCTCCTCGCTAGAGTCCTACATACCATCTTCCTTCAGTTGATCTTCTATACGTTTAATCTCTTCTTGAATAGCCTCACTTCTATGTTCCTTGAAAGATTCCCCAATGTCCGCCACAACCTTCCACTTGTTATATCTCTGGGCACTGTTAGAAATCCAGTTTGCTTTGACTATTCCTTTACATCTCTCCTTCCTTGTCCACGAGTCTTCAAATATGAATATATGTTTCCTTTTCTCATGCTTCTCATCATCAGACCCTTCCAACTCCAATCTGACAGCAACATGGTCAAATCCAAAATGAGACGAGTGTCTCACTTGCACCCATTAAAACCTTTCAACTCCAGCAGCATTTGCCAAAACTCTGTCTAATATGTATTGAATATTATTGTTTCCTCTCCTACTATTTATCCATGTGAAAGGATAACCTTCAAAGCCCATGTCTTGTAATCCACAATCAAACACCGCTTGTCTACCCTATTGATATTGCCCAATGGTTCTATCTACACCTCCTTTCTTTTCATGCTCAGATAAGATATCATTGAAGTCCCCAACACAAAACCACTTCTCTCCCATATCCTTCCTAATACTATTAATTAGGTTCCACGTCCTTCGCTTATTGTGATTCTCTGGATACCCATACACTTCAGTTAGATGCCAAGGCATATCCTCTTCCTCATCTATAATTGAAGAACCAGTATGGTTGGGAGAAAAGGAGGACATTGATACTTGCAGACTATCTTTCCACATTAAGATAATTCCCCTGATATCTCCTTCCCATCTCCCATACACCTCACTACAAAGATATTATCCATCCTACGATTATGCTTAATAGAAACGAACTCGAAGTATTTCAAATGGATTTCAATAAGAAAGATAAGAGAGAGATTTTTCACCTGAATAAGCCATTTTAAGGCTCGAACTGCCCGAGGTCTCCCCAAACCTCGGCAGTTCCAGCTTATGATTTTCATTGGTGTAGGCGGTGTTGGACTTCCAACACCACCTCTGGTATTCTGGCTTGATTCCCTACTGTTGACTCTCCTTGCTTCCTCTTTTTCTCCCCACTCCCGCAGTCTTCAACCGCCCCTTCAACTATCATCACATCTACCAATTGACTCTTGGAACCCCCTTGTACTCTTTTTTGGTGCCCCACTTTTCTCTGAACCCCTTTTTCCCTAGTCCACTTATTTTGATGCACTTCATTAGATCCAAGAGTGTTATTTCCTTGTTGCTTCCCCAAAGAAATTGCAACTTCCCCCAAAGATTCATCCACTGTTTCTATATCCATATTTTCTTCCCTTCATTTTGTACCTTCACTCTAGTTGGCTCTCTTGATTTTACACTCTTCTGCATTTATTGTACCTATGGTTCCTCCATTCTCTCATTATCATTCATTTCACACCTACTATGTCCGGATGAAACATAGAACAAGTTTTTGTTGCAGGTTCCTGAGCTTGAATCTTTCTTTTTCTGGTCTCCTATTGTTGTCTTCGGGAGAGGGGATGCTCTAAGCCATTGCCCATAAGACAGTTCTTGTTCTTCTATCTCCTTAAAACACTCCTCATTTAGTTCCTCCAGCACCTCACAGTCTTTGAGTTGATGTCTGATTCTACCATAGACAAAACAAAAAGTAGACAATCTTTTAAACTTAAAGTTCACTCACAAGTTCTTCTCCTTAAACTTCACCATCGTCCCTCTTTTTAGCGGGTACCTTAGATCAATCGACACCTTTATCCTAAAAAATATTCCATTTCGGTGAGCATCTTTAAGATCCATCTCCACACATGACCCAAGTATATTCCCAAGCTTTCTCGCCATAGCCTCAGATCTTAGCATCAATGGAAGTTCATAGAAACAAACCCAAAAGATTCTGAAATGCATGTTCAGATTGAAAGATTACTCCTCCCCCGATACCCTTTTCCAAAATTAATAACGACCGAACGAAACTCCACGGACCACTCTTTATAATATACTCCAGATCTCTCTTCGAAGCAAACTTGAAGAGGAATAAGGTCTTGCTCACATCTTGAATCTCAACTGGATTTTTCAGTTTACATGCATTCGCCATGGTACTCTTAAACGCTCTTACGTTGAAATTGCTCTCAGTCCAGAGTTTTCCAGCTAATGTTCTCTGGAAAGACTCTTCTCCACATACCTCCTTTGTTTCCACCTCTACTTCTTCCTCTTCTTCCTTCGAGAAATATATATTATTCCACTGCTCCATAGTAGAGAGCCAAACACGGTATTGCACAACAAAACAACCACAAAAAATGGAGACAAAAATCAAATTGATTTAAAAGATTCAGAGACCCTAGAGACAAGCACCGACACAAACCCTAGAAGGATTGGAGTGAGAGCAGACACGGTAAGTTTTGAGAGAAGTGAAAGTCTCTTCCTAGACACGTGAATTTTTCATATTACATCTTTAAATATATATTGGAAATCCACCAAAGTCTATGATGAATTTCTACCACAATGACAATTTAATTATGAGAGAAACAAAGAAAAGAAGACAGGACAAATAATTTCTGCAGAGTTTCTCTCTGCTCACAAACTATGAAAACTTTCTTATTCACTTTGCAACTGCAAAATAGTGTGAATGACTTGCTTGACTTGCTTACAAAAATAGGCGTTACTTCCTCTATTTATAACTGAGCTTACACCCAAAGCCCAAAGCCCAAAATATCTTTTTGTTACTAAATCAAATCTAATTTATTCTAGACTTAAATCAAATATATTTAAATCTAAAACAAATCAAATCTTTTCGACACATAGTTTCGACACACTGGATTACAATTTAACACATCACCTAATTCATTGTGTCTAAACTATGTATGTTCATCATGGCTCTTAGCTTTCTAAATACTTCGACTTGCACTCCCTTCGTCATGATGTCTGCAATCTGATTCTCAATGCTACAGTGTTCTAAATTCATCTTCCCATCTGCTACCTGCTCTCGAAGATAATGGAACCTCATTTCGATGTGCTTACTTTGACCATGTGTTATTGGATTCTTCGCCATATTGATAGTTGACATGTTGTCGATCTTCATGGTAATTGCTCCATGATCTTTCCATGTTATCTCTTCGACCAAGTTCACCATCCAAGTTGCTTGAAGTGCACAAAGAGAAGCAGCTATATATTTTGCTTCGCATGATGATAATGCCACTACTAGTTCCTTCCTTTAATTCCAAGCAATTGGTGCACCACCTAGCATAAACACATATCCTGCTGTTGACTTTCGATCTTCAACATTACTACACCAACTCGAATCAGTGTATCCCACTAACTTGCATTCTTTTCCTTTATCAGCTGCAGAAAACAAAATGCCATAATCGAAGGTTCCTTTGAGATACCTTAGTATCCTCTTCACTGCTACTAGATGTGATACCTTTGGCTTCTGCATGAATCTACTTACCATACCTACAATGTATGCTAAGTCATGCCTTGTATGACAAAGGTATCTCAATGATCCAATAAGTCTTCTGTATTGGGTTGGATCAACATCATCTTCATTTGTATCTTTCGAAAGTTGCAGTCTTGATTCTGCAGGTGTCGAAGTTGAGTTGCATTCTTCCATCTCAAACCTCTTGAGAATTTCTCCTGCATATCTTCTTTGATGCATCATCAAACCTCTACTGCTCTTGTAGAATTCGATACTAGGGAAATATGAAATCTCACCCAAATCAGACATTTCAAATTCCTTGCTGAGATCACCTTTGAAGTCTTTGATCTCACTTTTGCAGCTACCTGTTATCAACAAATCATCTACATAGAGATATAGTATAAGCAATTTACTCTTGCTTCTTCTTACATATACTCCATGTTCAGTTGTGCACTTCACAAATTCCTTCTCCCTTAGGAAACTATCAATTTTCTTATTCCAAGCCCTTGGAGCTTGTTTCAATCCATACAGGGCTTTATGCAGCCTGTACACCTTTCTTTCTTCGTCATGTTTCACAAACCCAACTGGTTGTTTAACATAAACTTCTTCTTCTAAGGGTCCATTTAGGAATGCACATTTTACGTCCATCTGACATATGTGCCAACTGTTTATTTCTGCTAGACCAACAACCAACCTGATTGTTTCGATCCTAGCAACAGGTGCAAAAACTTCATCGAAGTCAATTCCTTCTTTCTGTAAAAATTCTTTCGCCACAAGCCTTGCTTTGTGTCGAGTTACTTCACCTTTTGAATTTGTTTTCACTTTGTATACCCACTTGACATCAATTGCCTTCTTGCCTTGAGGCAATTCAACAAGTGACCAAGTGTTGTTGTCTTCGATAGACTTCACTTCTTCGTTCATTGCTTTCACCCACTTCGAATCCTTCAATGCTTCAGCTGCATTAACAGGTTCGACATCTGCATAGAAAGCATAATGTACCATCTCACCTTCATTATCTATTACATCATCTGATGTAATCACACAATCTTGCAATCTTGCAGGAATGCGTCTTTTTCTTTGAGGTCTGCTTGTACTTGGTATATATGTTGGTTCCTCTTGTCGAAATTCTCTTTCAACTTGAGTTTCTGGTTCTTCGAATAGGATTCCAACTGAATCTTTCTTGACATTATCAGTCCAATCCCATTCTTTAAACTCATCTATAATCACGTCCCTGCTGATCACAATCTTCTTGTTCTCTGGATCGAACAACTTGTAACCTCCTGTCGAATGATATCCAACTAGAATCATTTGACTTGACTTGTCATCAAGTTTTCTTCTCAACTGATCTGGAACATGTCTATGTGCAATAGATCCAAATACCTTCAGATGACTCAAGCTAGGCTTCACACCAGACCAACATTCTTTTGGAGTAATTTCTTCTAGCTTCTTTGTAGGACATCTGTTCAAAATATATGTTACAGTCGAAACAACTTCACCCCAAAACTCTTTAGGAAAATTCTTGCCTTTCAACATACTTCTCACCATATTCATGATGGTTCGATTCTTCCTTTCTGCAATTCCATTTTGTTGTGGAGTATAGGGTGGCACAACCTCATGCACAATCCCTTCCTTTTCACATAGTCTGTCGAAGTTTTTTGACACATATTCTCCATCACCACCAGTTCTTAAAACTTTAAGCTTTCGACCATAGAATTAAACTTGGCAAATACTTCGACCACTTCACTTTTCTTCTTGATCAGATAAGTCCACAACTTTCGACTGAAATCATCTATGAATGTAACAAAGTATTTGTTACCTCCCATCGAATCCACCTGGATTGGTCCACATACATCAGAGTATATGACTTCAAGAATAGCCTTCGACCTGCTTCCTACATCCTTGATGAAGTTATTCTTGTGTTGTTTCGCCTGCACACATTCCTCACATACCTCGTTTGGAATGTCAATTTCAGGAAATCCTGAAACCATATTTTCTCTCTTCAAATCTCTGATGTCTCTGAAGTTGAGATGGCCTAGTCTATAATGCCATATCCATTCATCTCTGCTAGCTGCAGTCAAAAGGCCCTTGTGCTCCATCACATTTAGTTCAATCTTGAAGGTTCGATTCTGAGACATAGGAGCTTTCAAGATTAATCTCCCATTTGCATCAACGACTCTCATCATCTTATCTTTGATTGACACTTTATAATTCTTTTCGACCAACTGCCTTATACTGAGCAAATTTCTCTTCATGCCTGGTATGTATAATACATTAGAAATTACTGACCTCTTGCCATTTTTCTTCATGATCATAACATCACCAATACCTTCAGCTGCTAGGATATTGTCATTTGTAAATTTTACCATATTTTTCATTGAGGGCTTTATATTGACAAACCAGTCTTTCCTTCCAGACATATGTGAAGAACATCCTAAATCTAAGTACCATTAGTCCTTGAATCTATCTTCATCTCTTGTTGTGACCATCAACATCATCTCTTCTTCTTCTTCATGTTTTGCAAGCTTTGCATCACTTTCTTGATTCTTTCGTTTTTTTGGACAATCACTCAAATAGTGACCATACTTCTGACAATTGTAACATTGAATGTGACTCTTATCAGGTTTTTGATCACCACCTGTTCCTCTATTTGCAATACCACCTCTTTGGTTGCCTTGGTATGGTCTTCTTTGATTCAACATGTTTCCTTCGATCTGGTTTCCTCTACCATTCGATTTGTTATAGCCACATCTACCTCTGTCGAAACACTTTCCTTTGCCTTTGGTCTCTTTTGCTGAATGTGCCTGCAAGGCCACACCACTCTTCGATTTGCCTGCAGCTCTTTCGTTCATTCTTTATTCATGAGATTCAAGCGTCCCTTGAAGCTCTTCCTTTGTCAATTTCGACAAGTCTTTCCCCTCTTCTATCGCCACCACTATGTGGTCGAACTTAGGAGCTAAAGATCTCAAGATCTTCGAAATAACAACTCTTGTTGTTAATGTTTCTCCACATATCTTGATTTGATTTACTAGTTTTGTAACTCTAGTGAAGAAATCAGATATGCTTTCACTGTCTTCCATCTGAAGCAGTTCATATGTCCTTTTGTGAGTTTGTAACCTCACTTCTTTCACTTTTTCAGCGCCTCCAAAAGATTTCTCAAGGATTTCCCAAGCTTCTTTTGCAGATTCTGAATCACTAACATTTTCGAAATTGTCTGGGCTGACACATTGATGAATTATAAATAATGCTTTATCACTCAGCTTCTCAGATTCTGTGTATTTCTTCTTTTCTTCTTCTGAAGCGTTTTCTCCAAGCACTTCGACTCCATCTTTTACAAGATCTCAAAGACCTTGACACCTGAATAAGACTTTCATCTGTTTGCACCAATTCTCATAGTTGTCAACTTTCAGAATTGGTAGTGTTGTTGGATAATTTGCCATAACTTATCATCGTGAATTCTTCAATCGTTCTTGATTGATATTTTCCTTAAATCGAAACAAAGCTCTTGATATCAGATGTTGGAAATCCACCAAATTCTATGATGAATTTCTACCACAATGACAATTTAATTATGAGACAAACAAAGAAAAGAAGACAAGACAAATAATTTCTGCAGAGTTTCTCTCTGCTCACAAACTGTGAAAACTTTCTTATTCACTTTGCAACTGCAAAATACTGTGAATGACTTGCTTGACTTGCTTACAAAAATAGGCGTTACTCCCTCTATTTATAACTGAGCTTACACCCTAAGCGCAAAGCCCAAAATATCTTTTTGTTACTAAATCAAATCTAATTTATTCTAGACTTAAATCAAATATATTTAAATCTAAAACAAATCAAATCTTTTCGACACATAGTTTCGACACACTGGATTACAATTTAACAATATATATATATATATATATATATATATATATATATATATATATATATATATATATATATATATATATATATATATATATATATATATATATATATATATATATATATATATATTCTTTTAAGATTACCAATATTTATCATTCTATATTAAATGCACAATTTTTTTATATTTCTATCATTTTTCATTAGATAATTTTTAAGTTTTCAAGTGTATTAATTATTTTATTACTAACGTATTATACTATTAATTAATGTACACCGTTTTCTATAGTTTATAACATATAATTTAATATAAATATTGATTAACTCTATATTTTAGGTTAAATTTATAAAAACTTCACTATTTATTCAAATTGATAGATAGAGGAAGAAAGAAATTACTATCCAAATAATTGGATGCCCACGACGCGTTTCTTTGTACATCATCATAGATTCCGATTGGGTTGTATTAACTAGAACTATACTTTGTCGTCATTTCGTGTGTGGCTTAAGTTTCTTCGCATTTTCTTCTTTGAATATTTATGTGTTTAAATTATTATCTCTTTATTTGAAATTATTGTGTGGTTCAAATATCTACTGGTCAATTCAAGTACAAATTTTATATTCTTTGCTCTCTTTTTTCTTTATTCAGCTTTTTTCAATTTCGAACATGACGAGGCGGGCTGCAAAATCAAGATTTTGTACATAAACTATTAATATTAAAAAAACGATGTACAAGATTGGATTATTGTGTTTTTTTATGGCTTTTCCCTTTTTTTCCCCTTTTTAATTTAGTAAGAAATACTTCACTTTTTTTTTTGACAGAAAAATTCGTATGGCATTGAAGGGGTGATGTGGTTGTCCTAATTAATGTGATTAGCTTTACTTTTAGGTTGCCTAAGTCATATTCAACCTATATTTGGATATACATCCAAGTTTCCCTCATCGTGAATTACGTGTATTGATAACCTTTTTATATGTTTGTTGTTATCCAATAAATAATTTGTTGGTATCGCAAGTTCAAAGTTCAAGGATATATTTTTCTTTTACGTGAAAACGAAATATGTGTTATCGTATAGATTTTATCTGAATTTATGTATATTTATTAAATTATTATTTATAAATTTTAAAATTATTTTTAATTGATTAATATTCACGTAATTATAAATATAAATTAATAATATATATCAATTTTTAAATATTAACGTGTATTTATAATAAATAATATAATCGATTTTTTAACTTTAATTATATAAAATAATAGAAAAATATTTTTTTTTAAAATAGACATTAAAGTGAACCGTCTACGACTGTTATCTCATAGATACATTCATATATATTTGTAAATCTATGACTATATGAACATTTATTATGATAAATATTCTATAATTATTAAATTGAAAAATAAATTGAGAAATAAAAAACTTTTTAATTAATAGTTTATTAATAATTTTAAAGATTTTTGTTAAATTAAAAATTTTAATTTAATTAATTAATTTTTTTACTATTTTGATTATTTTTATCTTATTATTTTTAGATTATCATCTTATTATGATTGGTGGAATTGCTTGACAACACTCCTATTATGTATAGCAATATCTTATTTGTCTGTTCTAGAATTTATTTTAGAGTTTATTAACATTTACATAATTAGAAAAGTAGATTAATAAAATAGTTTATATGTGTTAGTATTATTGTTTATGACTTGTTAAATTAATACTTAATTAATGAACAATTTTTTAATATAGTTTTCTATTAAATTTTACAAAAAAGAGCTTTTTTTACAAAAGAATTCATATCATTAGATTTAGATGTTAATCAATTTATATATTTTATTTATTATTTCAATTTATTTAATTATTAATTAATGGATGAATAAATTAAAAGAAATGGTGATTTTATTTAGTGGCTTGTAGTATTGGGTTATGTTAATTAATTAAATATATGTTTTAAATATTACTTCAATTTTCTTATGAAATAATTAAATATATTTTTTATCTATTATTTCAATAAATTTTTAATTAATTAATAGGAAAAAAATTAATCGAAATTTTTTTATAAGAGAAGTTGTATAACCATAATTTAGTGTAATGAAATTTTTGTAAGATTAACATGATTTATAAAACTATTTTTAACATGAAACATATGGTAATAATTTTATTTAAATCTACGTAACCATTTCTAATAAAAAAAAGTTTATCAATGTAGTCTTTGGATCTTAATTTAATGATATATAGATTATAGTTTTATTATCAATGTGGTTGAGATAAAATTTGCTATTTTTTTTATTGATTGTACCTGATCAGAATAGACTGGCATAATTTATTTCGAGTAGAATTTGAGAGTGAGGTAGAGGGTACCCGCAAAATATTCTGATGTCAAAATAAAATACAGAATGAGCTAACAAGCAAGACTGAGTAAGAGATGATCAATACCTGACCCTTAGCGTTGGGCCAAAGTCTCCTCATTGGGCTGGTCAAACAGGTCCAAAGTGGAGACTGCCAAGTTCTATGTGAGTAGTGGGGATCCACACGTAGTCCCCCACCTGGATGACTTCCTCCGCAAGATCGAGAGGATATGGATGCGGTCTTTCCGGGGCCACGAAGACTCCGCGATATTCAGAGACGTTGACAGTCAGCCCTACGAGGAGGATGCTCGTGAGGTGCTTCTGCTCATCGTGGATGCTCCCTGCCATATGCGAGGTCGTGTGAGGGATCAATCTTGGTCGGGGAGAGGATCAAAGGGTGACCTCGAGGTCCTCCAGACCGGCGATGATCTTCCTAAGACTGACTAGGTTTATCCTCGTGCGATGAGGTTGCCTCCTTGTGGGGAGTGGGAGTTGCTGCCCGACTAAGTCGAGGGCAGAACTGGCCAGTATACTTTGACCGACATAATTGGATTGGGCCTATCATGGAGTTGGGCCAAGGGCAGACCCAGTCCAGAACAAGAGCCCCCAAGTCGTTGCTTCTGATGAATGAGTTATGACTTAAGTCCAACTTTTTCTTTTACGAGGTGTGTTGCTTGACGAGGATCTTTTATTGTGTTGACGAAGAAAGTCGTCCATATATGGGTTTAGACGAGCAGCGTTCGGAATGAAATCGAGATGGAAGCATTCTAGTCGCGGAAGGAGAAATCTACGGGGTGTAGGCACATGGCGTGACCTTTGGGATTGTAATGATGGCCTAGGGAGTAGGGGTCACCATTAGCTGAGCGCGTAGGTGTCGAGGAGGAAGGCGGTTGTTGAGCTGCCCGATGCGACGTTTCACATTCTACGTCAGCTCTATATATAATGCCCCAAGGCCCATTATTCGCGTTTACGTTCTCGCGCTCTTCACTCTCCCTATCGCCAACGTCGTGCCATTTCCTTCCACTGCCAATGCTGCTGCAGAATCCGTTGCGCGTTCTTCTTCTACCTTCGTTATTCTTCATCTACTCTTGTCCAAGTAAGTGTTTTTCGTGATACTCTTTGTTTAGATTGGCTTTGATGATGTTTTAGTTGTAGAATTTCACAACTGGGGGGTTCTGCTCGGGGAATTCGTGTATTTATGCGTACTATTCATGATTGAGCCCGTGATATTCATCTTTTCCCCGACACTTAGATGAATTTACCCCGTAATCTTCATATATCCCCATGAAATTTATGAATTTTGCGCAAGAAATTTATGCGATCCCTGACGAGTTCACGAGCTTGGCCGGTAAATTCGTACTTTGCTCGCTGTATTCTTCCTGTGCTCGGGGTATTCATGAAAATGAGCGTTCATCGTTATAACCGATGTGTGGTCTTATAAGACTGGCATGATTTTCGTGCCCTGATCGAGGGCCAAGTATTACCCCTTTTGCACGAAGGACTGTCGACTTGGTTTGGGCGCCGCCTAACCTTTTTACCTGCGTCACAGAAGGAAGGATTTGGATTTGCTGTCGAATTTACCGGTTTCCTCTGCTTTACAGGTAAAATGGCCGACACTTCTAAATCGTCCGAGCACGTGGACGTCGAAGAGACTAGTGTAGCCAAGGAGGGTGTCAACTTGGTTGACACGGTTGATGATCCCGCCTTGGCTTGGGTCGGGGCAGAGCCTCGAGGGATAGCCTTGATATATAGTTATAGTAGGAGGCAGGCTTACACTGTCGTCGAGCATGGCGACGATCAGGAAGGCTTCCAAAGGAACTTCATGATCTTGCGACCAACGACCAATGCTCAGATATGCTCGGAGTTCGAGGAAGAATGCTTCCCTGTGTACGAGGTCATTTTCAGAGATTTGGGGCTTCACCTCCCCTTCAATGATTTCTAGATGGGAGTGCTCAATTACTTGAACTTAGCACCTTCTCAGCTTTGTTAGAATAAAGTTTGAATCTACTACCCTAAGTTTAAGTTTTGATGATAACAAAAATGCTAAGATACATTAATTGTATAATTCATGTAAGATACATATGCTATCTAAAAATTACATTCTGTTTTACAGAAACTCTGATGGGTATCAGCAAGAGAACATCATCATCAACATCAGAAAATTGGATATCAACATCAGTATTAGAAGATGTTATATCAGATACCAGAATCAGAAGATCAACTTGCGCTTATGCTGAAGCTTGATGAACAGATCTGCGCTTAACCATCTGAACTCTGATAAAGACAACAGTTC
Source organism: Vicia faba (assembly GCA_948472305.1). Lineage (NCBI taxonomy): Eukaryota > Viridiplantae > Streptophyta > Magnoliopsida > Fabales > Fabaceae > Vicia > Vicia faba. The sequence continues at coordinate 1,238,462,441 of OX451737.1, forward strand.
ATCAGCACCTAAGCAGCGTCAGAATGAGCCAAAGCCAGAACACGCTTAAGTGGCAACGTACTGTGCATTCAAGATGAGTTATTACCAACGGCATCATTCCAGACAAGATCTGCTTATTAAGGAAAGAATGTTATTGGCATTGAAACAGAATTATTGCTCCAACGTACACTATTTCCAATGCTATATAAACAAGTCAATGAAGATTGAATTGGCTAATGCTCTACAACACTCTACACGCCAAAAGCTAATCATCATCTTCCTTACTCTCAGTTTGCTAAAAGCTCCAAAATTCCTTACTCAATTATTTTAGCAATCTAGTTCTCTTAAGCTTAATTTGTGTAGTATCACAGTTGTGATAAACAGTTTTTGTAGAAAACATTCACACACCTAGATTTCAATTCTTTGTAAGAAAGTATTTCCTTGAGAAACCGGTTTGTGGTTTGCATCAAGAAGGCTTTAGCAGTTGTTAAAGCAGATTGTAATATTCAGTTGAATATAGTGGATTAAGACCTCGTTGGAGAGAGGCGAAATCACCTTGACGGGTGGACTGGAGTAGTTTGAGATCAAACGAACCAGGATAAAAATACTGTGTTGATTGCAATTGATTTCCAGTTTTTACAATTCAACCCCCCTTCTTGTATTTTTCACTTCTTCAATTGGCATCAGAGCGCCTGGTTCTGAGCTAAAACACTTAACCGTGTCAGTACAAGATCCAGCGTCAGAAAAACACAATGGCAGGAACTTATCAACACACCAGCAATGACAACAATGAAGACAGAGACAGATTCAACGGCAAACCTCCAGTCTTTGATGGAGAAAATTTTGATTACTGGAAAGACAGAATTGAAAGCTTCTTTCTGGCACATGATGTTGATCTGTGGGACATGGTGACAGATGGATACACGCACCCTGTGAATGCAAGCGGTCAGAAGATTGACAGGAAAGCAATGTCTGACCAACAAAAGCGTGACTTCAAAAATCACCACAAGGCCAGAACCATCCTTCTCAGCGCCATATCTTATGCTGAATATGAAAAGATCTCTAACAGAGACACAACAAAGAACATGTTTGACTCACTCAGAATGACGCATGAGGGCAACGTTCAGGTCAAAGAAACTAAAGCTCTTGCGCTCATTCAGAAGTATGAGGCATTCAAAATGGAAGAAAGTGAATCCATTGAAACAATGTTCTCAAGATTCCAAATTCTGGTGGCTGGTCTCAAGGTTCTAGACAAAGGATACTCTACTGCTGATCACGTCAAGAAGATCATCAGAAGCTTACCAAAGCAGTGGAGGCCAATGGTTACAACTCTGAAGCTAGCAAAAGATCTCAACAAAATCTCTCTGGAGGAACTTATCAGCTCCCTCAGAAGTCATGAGATAGAGCTAGAAGCTGATGAAACTCAGAAGCAAGGTAAGCCTTTAGCATTAAAATCTAACAAAAAATCTGAGTCTAAAGTTTTGCAGGCAGTTGAAGAACCATCTGATGGATCCTTATCAGAAGAAGACGAACTTTCTCTCCTCTCCAGAAGAGTGAACCAACTGTGGAAGCAGAGGCAAAGGAAGTTCAGGAATCCCAGAAGATCTGATCAGAATGAGTCTTCTTCCAGATACAGAAGGACAGATTCTTCCTCTGGATACAGAAGATCTGAAGGCTCCTCAGGAAGCAGAAAGCCAAACACCAAGGATATCATCTGCTATGAGTGCAATGAGCAAGGACACTACAAGAATGACTGCCCAAAGCTTCAGAGGGAAAAGCCCAAAAAGAAGTTTGGAAGAGAAAAGAAGAAAAGTCTCATGGCTACATGGGATGACTCTGACTCGTCTGAAGCTGACTCAGAATCAGATGATGAGAGAGCAAACATAACTCTCATGGCCAACATTTCAGAAGACAGTGAAGCTTCTGAATCAGACTCAGAATCAGATACTGAAGAGGTATTTCCTGACTTTGCAATTAATTTTACTAAGGCTGAACTTGCTGAAAGCCTTAATGAAATTCTGGAAAGGTACCAGCAGATTAGAGTTAAATTCAGAAACCTGAAAAGGAATCTTGAATCTGACTCTGATAAGACTGAGAGTCTTAAATTGGAAAATTCTGAGCTGAGAAATAAAATTTCAAAATTAGAAAATGTTTTACAAAACTCTCAGAAGGAACCAATTTCTGAAACTCCCAGCAGCGCTGATGAGATCATCAAGGAGTATGATCACAGTTTCCAGAAGTTCCTTGCTAAAAGCATAGATAGAAGCAAAATGGCTTCAATGATCTATGGAGTTAGCAGAAACGACAGGAAGGGAATAGGATACCAAGGTAAGGTTCCTACACCAAAGAATTTCATGGATTTAACCATTAAACACACTCCTCTGAACTCACATTTTGTTTATGGTCACACACATGATATTAAATACACTAGCAGTAAGTATTCTGTGAAACCAAAATTCAACCAGAGTTTTGGTAAATCTAACAAATCAGGACCCAAGAAAATCTGGGTACCTAAGGATAAAATAATACATGTTGCAGATAACTTTAGCAGCAAATCAGAAACACCAGTCATGGTACCTGGACTCTGGCTGCTCGCGACACATGACGGGAAGAAGGCATATGTTCCAAAGCCTGGAACTTAAGCCTGGAGGCCACGTTGGCTTTGGAGGCAATCAGAGGGGAAAGATCATTGGCTCTGGAACTGTAGGTAATGGAAATCTTCCCTCTATAAATAATGTTCTGCTAGTAGATGGATTAATGCATAATCTGTTATCCATAAGTCAATTAAGTGATAACGGTTATGATATAATCTTTAATCAAAAATCATGTAAAGCTGTTAGTCAGAAAGATGGGACTATCCTGTTTAATGGAAAGAGGAAAAACAACATCTATAAAATCAAACTTTCTGAACTGAAAAGTCAGAATGTAAAGTGTCTTCTGTCTGTTAACAACGAGCAGTGGATCTGGCACAGAAGATTGGGGCATGTTAGTATGAGAAGAATATCTCAGATTAACAAACTTAATCTGGTCAGAGGACTTCCTAATTTGAAGTTCAATTCAGATGCTCTGTGTGAAGCATGTCAGAAAGGCAAGTTTGAAAAACCTTCTTTCAAATCTAAAAATGTTGTTTCTACCTCTAAGCCATTAGAACTTCTGCACATTGACTTATTTGGACCAGTTAAAACTGCTTCAGTCATTGGCAAGAAGTATGGGTTAGTAATCGTAGATGACTATAGCAGATGGACATGGGTAAAGTTCTTAAGACACAAGGACGAGTCACACTCTGTTTGTTACCTTCTGTAACCAAGTTCAGAATGAAAAGGATCTTAGAATCGTTAAAGTCAGAAGTAATCATGGTGGAGAGTTTGAAAACAAAGATTTTGAGTCATTCTTTAATGACAGAGGCATTCTGCATGATTTCTCTTGTCCTAGAACTCCCCAACAAAATGGAGTTGTAGAACGAAAGAACAGAACATTGCAAGAAATGGCCAGAACCATGATCAATGAGACAAACGTTGCTAAGATCTTCTGGGCAGAGGTAATAAACACATCGTGCTACATTTAGAATAGAATATCAATAAGACCTATTCTGGAAAAGACTCCATATGAATTGTGGAAGAACAGAAAGCCCAACATTTCATATTTTCATCCATTTGGATGTACTTGTTTTATGTTAAATACAAAGAATTATTTGAACAAGTTTGACTCTAAAGCACAGAAGTGTATTATGTTAGGATACTCTGAACGCTCAAGAGGGTACAGAGTATACAATACAGAAACACAGATTGTGGAAGAATCAATCAGTGTTCGTTTTGATGATAAGCTTGACTCTGAAAAGTCAAAGCAGAACGAAGTTTTTGCAGGTATGGAAATTGAATTTACAGGTTCTGAAGACAAGTCATCAGAAGCTCTCAACAAAGACACTCCTTCAACATCTGAAAGGAGCACTGCTAGCAATCCTACAACAGTTGCTGATCAACCTCAAAAGAGACTACCCAGAAGCAGCTTGGATGACCCAGAAGAAACTATCCTAGGAAGAAAGGAAGATCCAATCAGAACAAGAGCAAGCTTCAGAAACTCTGAAGAATCCCTCATGGGACTTGTGTCTCTGATTGAACCTTCTTCTATTGATGAAGCACTTCTGGACAACGACTGGATTCTAGCAATGCAAGAAGATCTGAATCAATTCACCAGAAATGACGTATGGGATCTTGTTCCCAGACCAAAAGGATTCAATGTCATTGGAACAAGATGGGTGTTCAGAAACAAGCTAAATGAACAAGGTGAAGTCATCAGAAACAAAGCACGACTGGTAGCACAAGGTTATAGTCAGCAAGAGGGGATAGACTATACAGAAACCTTTGCTCCAGTCGTCAGGTTAGAATCTATCAGACTTTTAATTTCATTTGCTGTTAATAGAGGCATCACTCTGTATTAGATGGATGTCAAGAGCGCATTCTTAAATGGTTATATAGAAGAAGAGGTGTATGTGCACCAACCCCCTGGTTTTGAAAATACAAAACATCCAGAACATGTTTTCAAACTAAAGAAGTCATTATATGGTCTGAAACAAGCTCCCAGAGCTTGGTATGAAAGACTAAGTAACTTTCTGTTAGAAAATGAATTCACCAGAGGGAAGGTGGACACTACCTTATTCTGTAAGTCAGTTAAGAATGACATCTTAGTCTATCAAATTTATGTTGATGATATTATTTTTGGATCTACTAATCCTTCTCTTGGAAGAAAATTTGCTAAGTGTATGCAGGCAGAATTTGAGATGAGCCTCATGGGGGAACTGAAATTCTTTCTAGGAATTCAGATCAATCAAACTCTAGAGGGAACTTACATTCATCAGAGCAAATATGTCAGAGATCTTCTGAAGAAATTTGACCTCTCAGAATGTAAGCCATCAAAGATTCCAATGCATCCCACGTGCATTCTGGAAAGAGAAGAGGTAAGTAAAAAGGTAGAACAGAAGGTCTACAAAGGTATGATTGGTTCTCTCCTTTATCTGACAGCTTCAAGACCTGATATCTTATTCAGCGTATGTATTTGTGCTAGATTTCAATCAGATCCTAGAGAATCTCACTTAACAGCTGTTAAGAGAATTTTCAAGTATCTGAAAGGTACTACTAATCTGGGTTTATTTTATAGAAAATCTAGTGATTACAGCTTAGTAGGCTACTGCGATGCTGACTTTGCTGGAGACAGAGTAGAGCATAAAAGTACTTCTGGAAGCTGCCAGTTTCTGGGAGAAAATATGATCTCTTGGTCCAGCAAAAGGCAATCCACAATTGCGCTATCAACAGCAGAAGCTGAGTACATAGCAGCAGCAGGATGTAGCACACAAATGCTCTGGATGAAAAGTCAGCTTGAAGACTTCCAGATTTTTGAGAGTAACATCCCTATACTCTGTGACAATACTTCTGCTATTTGCTTAAGTAAGAATCTTATTTTACATTCTAGGGCTAAGCATATAGAAATAAAACATCATTTCATTAGGGACTATATTCAGAAAGGAATTTTGAACTTAAAGTTTATTGATACAGACCATCAATGGGCTGATATCTTCACTAAACCCCTTTTTGAAGATAGGTTCAATTTCATTCTGAAACATCTCAGCATGAAACTCTGCCCAGGGTGAAAATGTTTTAATTTTATATATTAACCTTCAGAATGTATTTGTTTTACTGTGAACTTCTGATCAATCTCTTCTCAGAAAGATAGACATGCAGATTGTATCAGATTCTATTCTTAAAGATCTGAGCGTTTCAGCTAAAGGATAGACGTGTTGCTCACTAAATCAAACAAGTGTCATCCAATCATCAGCAAATCTCTGAAGCAGAACGCGTGCACGCTTCTGAGAAGGCAAAACGCTGATTGGGTGCATTGAGACACATGTCTGGTAACCGTTTCAAGTATCTTTCTCAAATCCCCCAAAATCAGCAAGCATTAAATGCATGTAATCATGTTTAAAAAAATGTAATCATGAATTATTTCTCTTTCTTGAAACCGTTTACGTTTTCAAAACATATTTTGAAATCTATTTAAGCACATTAACATCTCACATTAATCCTTTACCGTTTCTTACAATCTTACAAATATTTTCTGCATTTTCCTTGTGTGTTCATCTCTCTCAAAAGAAACCCATTTTTCAAGTTTTTCTCAGAAAACCCTAAGTGTGAACATGGCAACCTCCAGCAACGTTTCTGCAGGTTCTCAGAAGGAGGCTTCTTCTGAACAATACCAAGTTCCTTTCAGAACACTCCTTACACCAGTGAAGAATTTGGAAGTGCTGTCTGAACTAATTGTTGACTTCTCCAGTCTGAAAGAAAATGGATTCGACTTGACAGAAGAAGTTAGGGCACAGGGATGGGAGAGATATTTTGATAGGTTGGTTGGACCAACGTTCCCAGTCTTGGTCAAGGAGTTCTGGATTCATGCGACTCCTCAACACATCAAGTTACCTCCTACATAATGGGAAAGAAGATTGTGATCACTGAGGATCACATAGCAAAATTGATTGGATACAGTGGTGGTGGTATCCGCTGTATCGACATGGCTGAAAGATGCTCTGACGTTGCTGTCATTGCAAGGCAGATTTTCACCCATGGGGTTCCCAGCAGCAAAATCAGAGACTTAAAGGATCAGGACAAAATATGGGCGAAGATTATTCTGGGGTGCTTTAATCACAGGAAGCCAACAAGCTCTCATGATTATATAAATATAGATCAGCAGTTTCTGATCTATTTTATTAATCAGAAGGTAAAAATTAACTTGGCTCATCTTCTGTTTAATCACCTCAGGACCAGCGTCAAGGAGACAAGGGAAGAAGAAAGGACAAAAAGGGATTGGATACCCTTTGGCAGGTTAATATCAGATATTCTGACTGAGAATAGGCTGATAGAACACCTTACAGAAGCTCAGGAATTAAGTTCTATTGAACCTACTGTTGGCAAGCCTCTGAACGCCGAAAATCTGAAGAAAATGAAACTGATAGAGAATATCAGAAAGGAGCCCAGCGTTACTCCTCTTGCTGACATCACCAGCAGAAGAGTCCCACTGAACGACTTTCCACTATTCTATGAGATTGAATCAAAACCAATAGTGGTTCTCAGATACTTGGACGCTTGCAAGGCTGATGGTACAGATCCCAAACTGAATATTAAAGATCTGCACCAACAACAACCAGAAGTTACTATGAAGAAGACGAAGAAAAGAAAGGCCACTTCAGAAGGACCATCCCAGCAGACCCCTAAGAAAAGAGGTAATCTATTTGCTGCTTCTGTTTTAAATTCTTCTGCTATTCCAACATTAATCCCAACCCCAGCTTCACATGAACTTCCAATCCCCATACCAACTATTGATGAAACCGAACCAGAAGATGACCCTTCTGAGTCACTGACTCTCAGGAGACCCCGCACCAAAAATCCAAAACCCACAACATCAACAGAATCAGAACTTGACAAAGTTCTGTCTGACATTGATCAACGTATTTCTGATCACCTCTCAACTAATCCAAACACTCAACTAGAGATTGCCCATTCTCCTCAACCAGAACATCCTCTCTCACCCATACCAGAAGAACCACAAATTCCACAACAACCAGAAATTCCACCTTCTCCACAACCAGCAATTCCTCCTCCCTCTCCACAACCAGAACCTCATCCACTTTCACCTCAACCATCACCTCCACAACCTGAGTTTCATCATTCTAAAACTCCATCACCTGAACCTCATTCTCCTCAATCCTCTGAGCCACAACCCTTGGCAATTCAGCTGCCATGTGGTACAACTATAAACATACCCCAGCTGCCATCCTCACCAGAAACTACCCCTCCAAACACTCCAAACAGTCCAATTATTATTTCTGATTCTCCAACTCCATCTCCCAAACAAACTACAGAAGACCACAGCAGGACCTTCATCGATTTAACAATCCTTGACCGTCTTGCTGATCTCAAAAATAAAATAGCCATTCCAAAACCAAAACAGCTAGATGTTGGCTCTGGCATTGTGAATTTTGAAACAGGCTTGCAGCAATGGATTGCTTCTCTAAAGCAAGTGTGTCCTGGAATGATTGATCCTGCTGCCTCAGACCAACTCTGGACACGTTTCAGAATATGGGTACGTGCTGAAGCCCTCAAGTTGCAAGACATCAATTATGAGCAGGCACAACAGAACTTCAGCAAGCTGCTGAAGGAAGTTGGAAGTCAGCTGCTGAAGGAAGAAGTGCTCCTTCTGGATAGTGAGCCATGGTCTGAGAAGCGTCCAACTTCAAAAGTTCAGCAAGCAGAGGATCAGACAACTCAAGCTGAAGAGGTTAGTCAAGCTGAAGATGGTGCAGAGAGCTCTCAGAAGCTTCCTGCTTCTGACGTTTCTCAAGCTGCCTTGGACAGGCAGACTCTGGAAGAGCTGAAGCTGAATGATATTCGTCTGCAGCAAAGAATGGATGAAAATGATCAGAAGATGAAGGAAAGGATGGATGTGCAAGACAACAAGATAGATACAGTAGTCAGCATGGTGCACAAGCAGAATGAAATTGTTGATCAGATTAAGGCAATGCTGGAGACTATGTTCACACGCTTCCCACCCCAACCTTAGTTTTTCATTCATGATATTTTCAATGTTTTCTTTGCATATCATCTGTACTGTTTTGTCTGGCTCTGAATTTTAATATAACAAGTTTTTCTGCTCTGATCGTTTTAGCACATCACTTACACTTTTTGATTGCTGACAAAAAGGGGGAGAACAAGAATGATATTTTTCAAATAACGGATTACTGAGACAAAAAGTCTCAAACATTCTAACACTCTGATATACTTGAATGTTTTCTGTTTTTGCATAAGTCTACAGGTACAAGAAGTTAATCACCTGACACACTGAAGCTCGAAGCTCTGATATTCTGATCTGAAGCTCTGATATTCTGATGTTCAAAGAAAGTCAATAAAGATCTGATCCTGAAGAACTCTTGGAATTAAAAAGGGAAGTAATAAATTCAGGGGGAGTATCTTCGATCTAAACTCTGATATCTCTTTATCCCTTATCTTTGATAACTTCCTAATTAATTCTGATACAACTTATTATTTAGTTATCTCTGATACTTTTCACGCATTTTCAATTAAAAAATATCTAGTTTTTGTCATTATCAAAAAGGGGGAGATTGTTAGAACAAAGTTTGAATCTACTACCCCAAGTTTAAGTTTTGATGATAACAAAAATGCTAAGATACATTAATTGTATAATTCATGTAAGATACATATGCTATCTAAAAATTACATTCTGTTTTACAGAAACTCTGATGGGTATCAGCAAGAGAACATCATCATCAGCATCAGAAAATTGGATATCAACATCAGCATCAGAAGATGTTATATCAGATACCAGAATCAGAAGATCAACTTGCGCTTATGCTGAAGCTTGATGAACAGATCTACGCTTAACCATCTGAACTCTGATAAAGACAACAGTTCATCAGCACCTAAGCAGCGTCAGAATGAGCCAAAGCCAGAACACGCTTAAGTGGCAACGTACTGTGCATTCAAGATGAGTTATTACCAACGGCATCATTCCAGACAAGATCTGCTTATTAAGGAAAGAATGTTATTGGCATTGAAACAGAATTATTGCTCCAACGTACACTATTTCCAATGCTATATAAACAAGTCAATAAAGATTGAATTGGCTAATGCTCTACAACACTCTACACGCCAAAAAGCTAATCATCATCTTCCTTACTCTCAGTTTGCTAAAAGCTCCAAAATTCCTTACTCAATTATTTTAGCAATCTAGTTCTCTTAAGCTTAATTTGTGTAGTATCACAGTTGTGATAAACAGTTTTTGTAGAAAACATTCACACACCTAGATTTCAATTCTTTGTAAGAAAGTATTTCCTTGAGAAACCGGTTTGTGGTTTGCATCAAGAAGGCTTTAGCAGTTGTTAAAGCAGATTGTAATATTCAGTTGAATATAGTGGATTAAGACCTAGTTGGAGAGAGGCGAAATCACCTTGACGGGTGGACTGGAGTAGTTTGAGATCAAACGAACCAGGATAAAAATACTGTGTTGATTGCAATTGATTTCCAGTTTTTACAATTCAACCCCCCTTCTTGTGTTTTTCACTTCTTTAAGCTTCACCTGAATGCCATTACCTTCATCCGGAAATTCGAGATTACATGCCGGTTCCTGAGGATCGGGGCGACCATTCCCCTGTTCTTCAGGGTTTTTCATCTACAACGGTAGTCTCGGGGCTGGAAACACAACTGGGTCTCCCTCAAACAGTCGAAGAGGCTGTTCAGGATGTACATGGACTCCATCTGCGACTTTAAGGACAAATGGTATGTCGTGCGACCTACTTCTCAGACTGCCGTGGACGCCGTGTTCGACCCGGCTCACGTTGTGGATGAAGATGGTGAACCGTGCTATGATGCGAATCACGAGCAGGAGATGGGGCGAATCTCGAAGTTTCCCATCCACTGGTGTTCGGGCCATTACGATCATGGTCCCGGGTATTACCACACTTCCGCCGGCGGCATGAGCGCTGAGGATGAAGAGGCATATGGTGTTCTTAATTGGTTTGTCGATGGGTTCTTTCCTGCTAGATGGGTCACGAGGGAAGGACATGACATCCTTGATGAAGATGGTGAGCCGACGTTCGAAGCGTGTCCGATCAACACCAAGGTGCTCGTCGAGTGTCGTTCTTATGGGGAAGCTGTGAATCTCTTAGGTTTATGGTCACTTTATTTTGCTATATTTTTACTTTCTGACTTGACTTTTTTTCTTTTGTTTTGTTTTCCCATCGAGGCTGACCCGAGGACACCGTTTTGTTTTTGCAGGTAACATGGCGGAACATCGCGAGAGGCTGTTGAAGTTAAGCCAAGAGAAAAAGAGCCATAAGAGGTTGGTGAAGCCGCATCAGCCTACACGCATGGGTTCAGTTTCCGAGCCGGCCAAGGAAGGATCTCGTGGGTCGTCAGGAACCTGCGGTGCCGACCAACAAGCTGATATGTTGGGCAGGAAAAGGAGTTGCCCCATAGATGGGGTTGCTCGTATGACTGGAGGGGAGATTACCCGAGCCTTCAACCTCCCGTCTTGTTTCGTGGAGAAGGATTTCTTTAAGGGATTCCCTCTAATTGTGTCTAAAAATGAGTCTGACATTATAAGGCGACTCGACGATGAAGGTCGAAGGAAGCATCTGGATTTCAGTATGGTCGGGGTGATGAAGATGGCGGAGATGGTCATGGTCCTTGCGGGTGAAGGGCCCAGCTCCTCTAGTCGGGTCAAGGAACCGGAGTCAAAGAACGTGACTCTTCAAGCAAAGACACAGAAATTAAAGACTGCCCTTGAACGAAGCAAAGAGATGTTTCGGGACCAGGCTGATGCTCTAGAGGGGGAGAAAGAGAGAGCCGACAAAGCCCTAGAGGAAAAGGACTTCCTCCTGCTCGCCAAATAATTGTGGGAGAGCGAAAGGGATTGGATGGAGAAGGAAGTTGTTGATCTGAAGACTTCTATGGCGCCCGCGGAGGACGAATCCGAGGGTGTAATTGATTTGTTCACTCGCGCCGATTTTGTTGCTCGCATTCAACTCCTCGAGTCAGACTGTGTCGACACTTTGGTCGATGGCTTCGAGGCCGTCGTGAATCAGTTGTCTGTGTTGAACCCGGGGCTTAACACTGAAGGAAACAGGGATCTATCCCAGGTGATTGATGGTCGTATGGTTCCTCCTCCTAACTCACCCGAGGTCGAAGTAGGCACTCCAAGGAGTGATTAACATTTTTTAACTTAGCTATTTGTATTTGGGCCTGTGTGCCCGTAATTTTGCAACATTCAGACATCATCGGCTCTAGCCGTCGATATTTATAAATGCTTAATTTTGTTTCAATGCCTTTATGGTTTTGCTGATGCTTGCTTATTTTTTGTTCGTCATTGTTTTTGACTTAATTATCCCATGGATATTTGTAAGTTCCATGTATGGAGATGTATGTTTGACCTTTGTCATGGTCGACGCGAGTTAGTTTTTTTTCACGTGCGGAGATGTATGCTCGACCCTCTTATTGTTCGGAACATGTTGGGATGTGTCTAAGAGGTGGAGTAGGGATCCGCAGAACGAGTGTAAGACCGCGGTCGGGATCTTAAACCCGTGGTGTGAACTACCCATCGCGAGCTGGGTGTTCTGCCATGTTAGGTACTTCGACAGCAGATCTCGATCGAGGTGTCCTTGTCGGGATAAGATCTTACTCGTGAATGAAAAAATCTCGCCTTTAGCTGATGTTTGGAGGCCATGTCCGTACCTAGACACGCCTACACGGTCGAGCTCATCCCCTCGTCGGTTAGAGGGAATTGGTCGACTGCTATGTCCTTAGTGGGTAAAGGACTTAGCTATAACATTGTTTTAGCTTCGCAGTATTCCAGGGTCAAGGTAATGGTTCTCCATTTAATTGTTCGAGGTAATATTTTATGGTGCCCATAGCTCCTTGGATGTGGTAAGGCCCCTCCTAGTTTGCGGCCAGCTTCCCTTCGCGGGAATCTTTCTAGTTTCTTTGCAAGATTAGGCTACCGACCTAAAATTCTCGCTCTATGACTTTGTTGTCATGGCGTAGGGCTACCTGCTGTTTTAGCGTGGCCTCGCAAAGAGCTGCTCCTGATTTAATTTCTTCGATAAAGTCGATCTCATTTATGAGGGCCTCGTCGTTCATCTCCTTGTCGAGGGGCTTTTCGGTTCGCATGGACGACTCCATGATTTCCACCGGGATGATGGCCTCGGTGTCGTAGGTTAGCCGGAATGGTGTCTCGCCCGTTATCGAATAAGGCGTTGTTTTGATAGGCTCACAGGACACTGTGTAGTTCTTCGACCCAACCCCTCCCGGCTTCACCCAACCTGCGTTTGAGTCCTCACAGAATGACCCTGTTTGCGGCTTCGGCTTGCCCATTGGTTTGGGGGTGTTCGACCAAGGTGAAATGCAGTTTGGTTCCGAGTTTGGCAACAAAGCTTTGGAAACTCTGATCGGTGAACCGGGTGCCGTTGTTCATGACGAGCGCTCGTGGTTTCCCAAACCGGGCAAGTACATTTCGTTTGTAGAAACAGAGGATTTTGTGTGAAGTGATTTTCGCTAGGGCTTCGGCCTCTATCCATTTGGTGAAATAGTCTACAGCCACTATGAGGAATTTGTTATGATATGTCCCTTGCACGAAAGGTCCGAGGATGTCCATTCCCCACCAAGCAAACGCCACGGGGAGGATAGCGTATTTAGCTCGTGCGGGGGTGCGAGGTGCATGTCAGCGTGCTTCAGGCATTTTTCGCATTTCTTGACATGCTCTTTGGCGTCTTGTTGCATGGTTGGCCAGTAATACCCTGCTCGCAACGCCTTTCGTGCTAGGGATCTTCCGCCCATGTGCTAGGCGTTGATTCCTTTGTGGATTTCCCATAATATCTCAGGGATTGTGGATTCTTCGACACATTTTAGGAGTGGGATGGAGAATCCTCGACAATACAGTTTGTGTTCGAGTTCCATGTATGAGCATGCTCGTCGTTTGGTTGCGGCCTCCTCTCTCTGATCTAGAGGAAGCTCCCCTTTTGTCAGAAATTTGAATACCGAGGTCATCCAACAAGAGTTGTCTCCGATGGCATTCACTCCGGGCTGCACCATTGACCTTTCAATACTCGGGCGAGATATGGATTCTTGTATGACTGATTTTTCCCCGCCTTTCTTCTTCGTGCTCGCGAGCTTTGAGAGTATGTTGGCCCGCGTGTTCTGCTCGTGTGGTACGTGTGTGATTTCTGCACGGTCGAACTTTTTCATATGTTCTCTGACCAAGTTTAACTATTCGACGAGGTTGTTATTCTTGGCCTAGTATCCCCCTTGAACTTGAGATGCGACAAGTTGGGAATTAGTGAAAATGTGTATCTCTCGGGCGCCAAGGTCCTCGGCTAGTCTTAATCCTGCGAGCAAGGTCTCATATTCAGCCTGATTGTTCGAAGTCGAAAAGGAAAGAGTGAGAGAATTCTCGATCATGATGCCTTCTTCGTTTTCGAGGAGGATTCCTGCCCCACTTCCTGTGGAGCTGGAAGATCCATCCACAAAGACGGTCCACTTGTGCTCCTTCCCTGCAGGGGGTTGTGAGCGGTCATCTCTGCGAAGAAGTTGGTCAGAGCTTGGGCCTTGAGGGCCTTCCTACTTTCATATTGGATGACGAACTCTGAGAGCTCCAAGGACCATTTTAGCATTCGTCCTGCCATGTCTGGTCGACTTAAGAGTTGTCTCACGGGTTGGTCTGTCCGTACGATGATCGTGTGTGGCAGGAAGTAATGTCTGAGCCTTCTTGTTGCATTGACAAGGGCTAAGGACACCTTTTTGATTTGTTGGTACCTGACCTCGTGACCTTGAAGTTCTTTGCTCGTGAAATATATTGGCTTCTTCCCATCAGGAGTCTCGCGAATGAGGGTCGCGCTCATAACCTCGTTAGATACGGCCAGATACAGGAACAAGGTCTCCTCGTCTGTAGGTCACGACAATACGGGATGTTACGAAAGGATTTGCTTGAGATGGAGGAGGGCTTTCTCGTATTCCTCGGTCCATTTGAAAGCAGCCTCTTTGCGTAAAAGTTTGAAAAATAGAAGGGTATGTTGTACAGATTTCTCCACGATACGGGAGAGCGAGGTGAGCATTCCTTTTAACACTTGTATTGATTTCTTTGAATTAGGTGTATGGAGCTTGGAGAATGCTCATCATTTACCGGGGATGGCTTCAATTCCCCGTTCTGTTAGGTAGAAATCGAGGAACTTGCCCGCCTTAACCCCGAACGTGCATTTCTCAAGATTGAACCTCATTCTACATTGTATCGCTTGGGCAAAGACCTTTCTGAGGTGGGTATCATGGTCGGTCTCTGCTCGAGATTTGACGATCATGTCGTCCATGTATACCTCGAGCATATCTCCGATCTCGTTGCAGAAGACTTTATTCATCATCCGCTGGTATGTCGCCCTTGCGTTTTTCAGACTAAGGGAATTACGTTGTAGTTATAATTGCCTGAGCTGGTCATGAAAGCGGTTCAGTACTTGTCGCTCACTGCCATTCGAATTTGGTTGTAGCCCGAGTAGGTGTCCGTGAAAGATAAAATTTTATAGTCGACCGAGTTGTCGACCAGCATGTCAATATTAGGCAAGGGGAATGCATCTTTGGGGCATGCTCAGTTAAGATCGGTATAGTCAACACACATACGCCATTTTCCATTATTCTTTTTAACTAGTACAACATTTGACAGAAAAGTTGAATACCTAGCCTTGGAAATAAAATTTGCCTCTAGGAGGTCTTTTACAACATTTTTAACAGCCTCTGCTTTCTTGGGAGACTGCCTACATCTATGTTGTACTATTGTCCTAGTGGATGGATCAATGACCAGTTGGTGGAAGGCGGCCTCGGGGTCGAGATCGGACATCTCTGCAACACTCCACGCGAATAGCTCCGCATTCTCCCTCAAGCAAGCCTTGATCTACTTCCTTGCTAGGTCAAGGAGTCCAGTGCCGATCTTCACGCCTTTGTGAGGGTCTTTACTGAGGGGGACGAGCTCAAAGTCTCCATTCGGGATTGGTCGGAGGAGTCCCTGCTCACCGTTGGGTGCTTCAGCCTGGTCGAAATGGGTGTCCAGGAAAATGGAGTCGACCTTTGGAGGAGCTCTCTATTCTTCTATCTTGGAGGGCTATGGCTCTGGTCGTGCTGTATCAGCTCTCTTGGTGGGTCGTGCTCTAGTGTCGACCGTGCTCTGTCCCTTTGACGCCGCGTTGAAGCATCTTCAGGTAGCTTCTAGGTCGCCTTGGATGGTGGCGACGTGTCCTCTGTTTGTGTAAAATTTCATCTTCAGATGGATAATGGAGGGAACAACGGCCAGTTCCTCCAGTGTTGGTCTCCCCAGGATACAGTTGTAGAGAGACGGGCAGTCGATGACCAGAAACCGCACATTAACTTGCCGGGTAGCAGTATCCTTACCGAAGGTGACAAAGAGCTCCATGTACCCCCAAGGTTTGGAGGTCGAGCCGTTGAATCCCTGCAGGTCAGACCCCACATA
Organism: Vicia faba; assembly: GCA_948472305.1. NCBI lineage: Eukaryota > Viridiplantae > Streptophyta > Magnoliopsida > Fabales > Fabaceae > Vicia > Vicia faba. The sequence goes on from OX451737.1 coordinate 1,238,478,482, forward strand.
TGGTGAAAGGTGGGTATCGTCGAGTTGTAGGGTTCAGAAGAGTTGGCTATACATTACATCGGTGGAACTCCCCTCGTCGACCAAGACGCGATGAACATCAAAATTAGCCATCATCGCCCTAACCAGAAGGGAAATGCTTGAGTTGGAGGCCCCTCTGGGAAATTCTTAGAGGTAAAATGTGATCGACTCCAATCTGCCCTTAACCCTCTCAAATGTCACCGTTTGCAAGGGGGCCGCGTCGACCAGTTCGTTCAGTTTCCTCTTCGCTGAGTTTATAGTTATATCGTTGAACCCCCCCGTCATTTATGACCATGGAGGAGGGGAACCTTTCCCACCTACTGTGCATGGACAGAGGCTCTTCGATATCATCGGGGACGTAGAAATCATCAGGTCTTGTAATAGAGAATGTTGTCTGGATGGGGAACATCTTGTCTAATGGTCAGGCATCCTCCTCAATCTCCTTTGTGTCGCGGGCATCTCGATGAAGGGCGTTGCTGCACCTATATTGCCTGAGTCTTCCCCCTTTAGTGAGGGTCTCAATAGCATCTTTGAGATGGACACAATCTTCAGTCAGGTGTCCATGACTTCGATGATATTGGAAGTATTTGCTCCAATCAGCCCCGGACTTAGCAGGAGCAGAGCGAGGACACCTGAAGCCGCCGTCCTTGAAATTAGTACTAGCGCACTCCTATAAGATGCACTCGTGGGAAGCTGTCAGCAGAGTGTACTCAATAAATTGCCCCGCAGGCCCTCTTTGCTCGCGAGGATCCCGTGGTTTGTCATCCCTCCTCTTTTTGCTCGTTCATCGAGGAGGGCCAGAATCTTGTTATCACGGATTGCTAATCGATCCACGGTTCCTCTAGTCCCGGGCTCTATTGGTTGCTTCCCTCTCCTCATAGTACATAAAGGCCATAGCCTTCTCGGGGAGAGCATCGAATGTCCGCGGTGGTTCGATGACAACATCTTTTCTGAACTCCGTGCCTGGGAGGAGTCCCCTCTCGAGCAGGTATCTCTTCATATGATCGGTGTAGGGGACCTGGATGGCCTCGCGGTTGAATCGATCAATGAACTCCCTGAGGGTCTCTTCGTTTCTTTGGACGATGGCCTCGAGGTCTGCCTCAGTCTTCAGATGTCGACATGAGGCAGTGAATGAACTGATAAACTGGTTTTTTAAATTCCTCCAGGAGGTAATTGACCCCGGGGCGAGGCTCTTATATCAGTCCATCACAGTTTTTCTCAAAGTCGTGGGGAACAACTGGCATTTGATCGTTCCCTCGATGTTATAATAATGCAGCATTGCCTCGAACCCGTCGATATGGTCGACTGGATCGACAAGGCCATCGTACTCCTTAAGACGGGGGAGGTTTCTCCATACCCGAAGGAATGGATGCCTCCATAATAGCTTGTGATAGGGGACCACATGGGTCGTATTCGTCGCTTCTGTCCGAAGATCGAGAAGGAGACCTGTTGTAGTGGCGGTCGTGATGACGACCCTGGTCGCGCGGAGGATTCCTCAGGCAGTGTGGTTGTTCGTCGTTTCCCCTGTTCCATTTTCCAGGGGTCTCTGATCTTGATGCGGGGGGACGTGATCTCGTCTCCCCGTATCTATGGGATGATCCCTCTCCAACGCGGGGCATCGTCCGATTGGTCGAGGGGAGGGGATTCTAGAGGCATCCCGTCTGCGTCTCTGCGGGGGAGATTGGGGATGGTCCTCTGTTTGAGGAGGAGGAGGAGAATCAGGCCTCCTATATCTTCTGGGGGCTCTTTGAGAATCTTCGAGCGCCCTTAATCTCCCTCCCTTGCAAAAAGATCAAGTAGTTTATTTGATTTATTGCCGCGAACAGCGCCCTGGTCATGGCGTCAGCACCCGCAGGAATGGGGACCTCCTGGAACGCGAGAAGCTGATAGTTCTGGAGAGGACGACGGTCATCTTTGAGTCGTCGGGACAACAATGACAAAGAGGCAGTCATCTCGTCTCTGTACTCCGAGGGGCCGGACATGCCCCTGGTGTGGCCGTTGTTGCCGATGTTGTTATTGTTACTGGTGTTGAGGCTAGCGGGACCAGTGTTGTTGATGTCGGTGTTGTGGTCGGCGACATTGTTGTTGATGTCGGCGAGATAGACATTCAGGTTGTTTTCTGCCGTGTGGTCAGCCATGACATTCAGAAAGGAGTTGGATTAGCTTTTTTCTTGGGTGAATGAAGACGGGGAAGCAGTGTTTCTCACAGTCAGCGCCACTGATCGTACCTGACCAGAATGGACCGTCACAACTTACTTCGAGCAGAACTTGAGAGTGAGGTGGGGGAGGTACCTGCAAGATACTCCGATGCCAAAATGAGATACGGAATGAGCTAGCAAGAAAGAGTGAGTAAGAGATGATCAATACCTGACCCTCTCAAAAGAGAGGACATTTATAGTTCTCAGCGTTGGGCCAAGGTCTCCTCATTGGGTTGGTCAAATAGGCCCAAAGTGGAGACTGCCAGGTTCTACGTGAGTAATGAGGACCCACACGTGGTCCCCCACCTGGATGACTTCCTCCACAAGATCAAGAGGATATGGATGCAGTCTTTCCGGGGTCACGAAGACTCCGCGATATTCGGAGACGTTGACAGTCAGCCCTATAAGGAGGATGCTCGTGAAGTACTTCTGCTCGTCGTGGATGCTCCCCGTCAGACCCGAGGTCATGTGAGGGGATCGGTCTTGATCGGAGAGAAGATCGGAGGGTGACCTTGAGATCCTTCTGATCGACGATGATCTTCCTAAGACTGACTGGGTTTATCCTCGTGCGATGAGGTTGACTCCTTGCGGGAAGTGGGAGTTGCTGCTCGACTAAGTCGAAGGCAGAACTGGCCAGTATACTTTGACCAGTATAATTAGATTGGGTTTCTCGTAGAATTGAATCAAGGGCAGGTCCAATCTAAAACATTTACCGAATCAAATCTATTTATTTAAGCTCTTCTAAATTAAAATATTAGCATTCTCGACCAAAAAACTAATCACATAGCTATTTCCTAACTAATTAATTAAATAAAATACAAACTACATTCATCATAAGCTATATGATCTTGAATTGACATGCTTATTTTGTTTATGTAATTCACTTCTTTTAATTTCATCAATTAATTCCTTTTGCTTTTAGTAAACATGGCGAAGCTCACGAATCTGAAGAACAATGTATAATTTATAGACATGCAAAACCAAAGAATTTGATGAGTATTCAAGAATAATGATGAGAGACATTGTCATAAATAACAACAAACAACTATAAGCAAGGAACAATTTTTTTAAATGAATTGTGATAACTATTTCTTAAAGTTATTTTGATTGAACTTGATAAGGTTATCCCTATGCTCCTTTCTTCATCAAGTTAACATACCTGGTACTTGTAATAACTCACATCACGGACAATCTCCATTGTGTCCTCAATTTCTTTCCTATGAGCAGCAATTAGTGCTTCTTCCTCCTGCAGATGTATTACAAAGAAGTTAAACTGCTAAATGAGTTTAACAATCAATTGAAAACATGTATAAAAGGAAGTTCTAAATATTTTGCTAAACCTCAAGAACATCATTATTGTTCACATCAGGATATGATTCCGTTTCAGGCTGCCCGAATTCGGTGGTAACTGTGTTAAAACTCCCCGTGCTTTGCTGCTTGGAGCTTGTGATGAAAGGATCAAAAGCATTGACATCCCTTTCAGGCCAGATCAAGGACATTCGATGCTGCATAAGAACAATGTTAAATATTATACATGTATCATATTATATAATTTATATACAGGAACGTACCAAATTAATTTTTGAAAACTAAGGGCATGGAAGAACACCATCAACTCATGAAGCAAGAAGAACAACATCAGAACAATAATCTACGTCATCTATTTTTTTGCCCTAAATTGTAAGATGACATTTGGTAAACAATATTACATTTCAGTGATCCTCTAAAACAAATATCAAACATTTTATCAAATAGGTTATGTGCATATACAAAATTGAAATAAAACAACATAAAATTCAAAAATTAAGAAATGATATAACAGATACCAAAGGATATTCTTGACTAACAAACCATTTTGTTTCAATTTTTTCTGTATGAAAGTTGTAACTTGTCCATGTTCTAAAAACACCAACAAAGTAGCAAATATACAAAATAAATTGTAAACTCCAAACCTATCAACAAAACAAAACAGTTAAAATCAAACTAACTTAGTTGAAATAATTATAGTTTAATAGTCAAATGAAAGTCATTAAAGTTTTGTGATAATAAACCTAAAAATTAAAAAATCAGAAGAAATCGAAACCATATAAACATAAAAATTACATCGACATCTTATCTCAGATTATCACAACGTTTGAATAACAATAAAATATCACCGAGAATGGCGTGCTTAATGCCCCCGAGTCGCAGAAAGGAGTATTATGAGTGTAATACGGTGGGAGAATTGATTTTTGGTTTTGCGTTTTATCGCAAATGTTACGGATAGCAAGAGTCGTCACCGACTTTTCTTTTATCCAATAAAGGAAAGGGTGAAAAGAATAGGAAAGACCTTTAAGAATTTTTCTGAGTAAGGGGATAGGTTATGAAAAGGGAAGGTATTAGCACAATTTTCATCCGTAGTTATCTACGGGCTCTTAATCGCTAGCTCCCTTTTGAAAATACTTGGTGAATGTGTATGTTTGAAAATATTTTGAAAATGCCAAAGTTCGGCAACTTTGTAATGATTATCGTATCATTGAGAACACATACAAAGTGTTTGTTTTGAAAATATTTTTAGAAAAAAGTGTTTGTGTGAAAAGAGATTTTTGTGAGAAAGCGATTAAAAGCTATCTACCTACTCAAAAGTCTTTCGCGTTATTTTCCTCTTCCTTTAGATAGTGCTGTCCTACCATTAGTTAGTAGGAAGCCCTGTCATTGGATGTTTGAGGGACAGGCGCGGGTCATCGTACAGTCATAAAGGCAACTCATAGGGCGCTTTAGCAATTTTTCGTAAGGGACTAAGATCGTATATCGAAGGCAGCATCGAAGGGTCATCAAGGGACTACGATCTTTTAACCGAGGATCTTTGCTAAAACGTGCCACGTTCGAGGAACATGACTGCTTTTTCATTCGAAGGCAACGAGTGGAGTTACCCTAGAGGTGCGAGTGTGCGAAGTGTGTTGAGATTCAATTATTTTAATCTTTGAAATTAGGGTTAGCTATCGTTTAATTTTAGATCTTATCATACAAACTTAATTACTATACAGTTATATATATACATGCATAATTATAGGTGCGGAAAGTAAAGTGCGGGAAATAAAATCTACGATATTATAATGCTTCGGGGATGAGGGCTACAAACCATAAAAATGAGGGAAAATAGTAAACCCTAGTTTATCCATTACAACCTTTAGCAGTTACAATATTTAGTAAAACTCGTGTAAAGTTCAAATCTAAAACTATTACAACTTGACGTGAAACTTATACATTCGATCTAAAAAATTTAAATAGCGAGGAAAATAAATATTAAGAAATATATTTTAAAGAAATCTAAAAAGACTTAATTTGATATTTTTGGTATTTTTATTAAATGATTAATCTAATTCTAAATTAAATTATAAATTATTAAATAAAATAAAATCTAAGTCTAAAATTAATTAAAAAAAATTAATTGATAAAAAAACATTTTTTTTATAAAATATTCTGATTAAGTTGTTTTAATTAATTTATTTAAAAAAGATTAATTATTTAAAAGAAAATAAATATTAAAACAAACAACAACAAAAAAAGGAGTGGGCCTGAAAGTAATTCTGGGGGGTGTGAGAAGTCTGAAATCATTGGACCCAAACAAATGAGCTCAAATTACTTGCGTTGGATCTGGTAAGGATGGCCCTTGAAGGTTCATGGTGGGGCGTGCATCTGAGGCGCTAGATCTGGATCTATTGAGATCTGATGGTCAGGATATGAGATGTACAATGTGCGCGTTAGACTGGATTCATGTTGGATCTGCAAGAGAAATGTGAGAAAAATAACATACCATGGGAAGGGATCGAACCGGTGCCCTGGTATGCCAATGCCTTTACTATGCTCGCTTTACCGCTGGGGCGACCGTTACTTCCGTTTATCTAAATCAAACAAAAACAACAAATACACAAAGTGAATTATATGGACGGAGAAGCGCCGGAGCCCTAGCTCCGGTCGTCTTCTCCTGCAACCTGCAAACTTCAAAAATGAAAAAACTCAATTTTTAAGGATCCAAAATACCATGTTCTCGCTAATTCGACCCTCCTGAATCCGAATCCGGCCTTAGTTTTGGCTAAAAACCCTTGGATCATGTGTTTCGAATCCATTTAAATCGATAGGAGTAAAAAATGGCATATTACCAAACAACATGCATGAGATTATGATACTTGTTCAGACCTGCTTAATCATATCTCAGAATCATGCTAGAAGTATCAAATATAATTAAAACAAAGCAAAATCAGAGAAACGACTTTTGCAAAAAATAGAAACCGGTGAGACTATATTGTGCATTTCATGCGTTTGGGATCATGCCAAATAATCCAAACTTACCCTTTGATGCTCCAGGAGATGAATGGTATTAGAATTGTGGAAAGAGAAGGCTTATAGCACCGGTTTTAGAACTTAGGTTTTTGAGAAAAGTATGGAGAATTTGGCAAGCTATTTTGAGGTAGGGATCTCGTGTCTTTGCATCTGATTTGCTTGCACTTATATAGAGGAAAGAATGAAGCAACCGAAAATGGAACGAGATCAAGCAACCATGGCCTTAATCAAACAAGATCAAACATGTTTCCAACCTTCCTTTTTGAGATATTCTCTTTCTATTTTGAGCTTCACATGGTTTGGCTTGGCTGTAATGGGTTAGCATGAGTTGTATTGGGCCACTAGATGATTGAAACAAAAGCCCAAGCCCTTATACTCTTATCTCATATTTTACTTGATTTAATTTGCATTTAAATGAATAAAAATTCAAATAAAATAAATAAAAATCATAAAAAATATGTGAATGAATTTAGAGGTCCTCTAACACCTTATGAACATGTTTGAATTCCAAAACTTAGGCCCAATAGCCCAAAATCACAAATTTGCTCAATTGAGATTTCATGCATTTCTCAAAAATTGCCCAACTTGTGCAACTCACAACTTTCTCAATTTTCATCTTTTGAAGGTGAACTTTGACTTTTTAGAAAGCTCAAGATGTCCTATACAATTTCTCTTTTGATCATTTTTGCATTGGAGACTTTATCTTGATGTAAGTTACCTTGACAAAAAGTGTCTTTTTGTTGATTTTTGAAATGGCCTGTAATGTATTTGCTCATATCTTTCAAATGAAGTACTTTTTGGACTTGAGCATACATAAACAATTCCTTCAAAATTGGCTTTGGTTGGAGAAAAGTTGATGAAGCGTGTGAAAATTATGCTTGGTCAAAGTTCAGTTGACTTCTCCTAAGGAAACCCTAATTTGTTAATTTTGTTAATTTTCCCCCTAAATTGTAAGATGACATTTGATAAACAATGTTACATTTCAGTGATCCTCTAAAACAAATATATCAAACAGGTTGTGTGCATATAAAAATTGAAATAAAGCAACATAAAATTCAAATATTAAGAAGTGATACAACAAATATCAGAGGATATTCCTGACTAACAAACCATTTTGTTTCAATTTTTTCTGTATGAAAGTTGTAACTTGTCCATGTTCTAAAAACACCAACAAAGAGTCACATTTCCTTCCATTTTAACACTAACTCGAAAGCAAATATGCAAAATAAATTGTAAACTCCAAACCTATCAACAAATCAAAACAGTTAAAATCAAACTAACTCAGTTGAAATAATAATAGTTTAATAGTCAAATAAAAGTTATTAAAGTTTTATGATGATAAACCTAAAAATTAAAAAATCAGAAGAAAATGAAACCATATAAACATACAAATTACATCGACATCTTACCTCAGAGTATCACAATGTTGGAATAACAATAAAATACCACCGATAATGGTGTGCTTAATTCCCCCGAGTCACAGAAAAGAGTATTATGAGTGTAATACGGTGGAAGAACTGACTTTTGATTTTGCATTTTATCGTAAATGTTGCGGATAGCAAGAGTCTCCACCGACTTTTCTTTTATCCAATAAAGGAAAGGGTGAAAAGAACAGGAAAGACCTTTGAATTTTTTTTTGAGTAAGAGGGTAGGTTATGAAAAGGGGGTATTAACACCCTTTTCATCTCTAATTATCTACGGGCTCTTAATCGCTAGCTTCCTTTTGAAAATGTTTGGTGAATGTGTAAGTTTGAAAATATTTTTAAAATGCCTAAGTTCGATAACTTTGTAATGATTCTCGTATCGTTGAGAACCCATAGAGTGTTTATTTTGAAAATATTTTTAGAAAAATTGTTTGTGTGAAAAGAGGTTTTTGTGAGCAAGCAATTAAAAGCTATCTACCTACTCAAAAGTCTTTCGCGTTATTTTCCTCTTCCTTTAGATAGTGATGTCCTACCATTAGTTAGTAGGAAGCCCTATCATTGAATGTTTGAGGGATAAGCGCGAGTCATCGTACAGTCATAAAGGCAACTCGTAGGGCGCTTTAGTAATTTGTCGTAAGGGACTAAGATCGTATATCAAAGGCAGCATCGAAGGGTCATCGAGGGACTACGATCTTTTAACCGAGGGTCTTTTCTAAAGCGTTCCACTTTCGAGGGACATGACTGTTTTTTCATTCGAAGGCAACGAGTGGAGTTACCCTAGAGGTGCGAGTGTGCGAAGTGTGTTAAGATTCAACTATTTTAATCTTTGAAATTAGGGTTAGCTATCGTTTGATTTTAGATCTTATCATACAAACCTAATTACTATACAGTTATATATATATATATATAAATATATATATATATATATATATATATATATATATATATATATATATATATATATATATATATATATATATATATATATATATATATATATATATATATATATATATATATATATATATATATATATATATATATATATATATATATATATATATATATATATATAATCTACGATATTATAATGCTTCGAGGATGGGGGTTACAAACCATAAAAATGGGAGAAAAACAGTAAACCCTAGTTTATCTATTACAACCTTTAGCAGTTACAATATTTAGTAAAACTCGCGTAAAGTTCAAATCTAAAACTATTACAACTTGACGTGAAACTTATACATTCGATCTAAAAAATTTAAATAGCGAGGGAAATAAATATTAAGAAAGATATTTTAAAGAAATCAAAAAAGACTTAATTTGATATTTTTGTTATTTTTTTAAATGATTAACCTAATTCTAAATTAAATTATAAATTATTAAATAAAATAAAATCTAAGTCTAAAATTAATTAAGAAAAGTTAATTAATAAAAAAACATCTTTTTTTATTTTTATTTTTTATGAAATATTCTGATTAAGTTGATTTAATTAATTTATTTAAAAAGGTTAATAATTTAAAACAAAATAAATATTAAAACAAAAAAAAAAGAAAAAGGAGTGGGCCTAAAAGTAATTCTGGAGGGTGTGAGAAGTCTGAAATTATTGGGGCCAAACAAATGAGCTCAGATTACTTGCGCTGGATCTGGTGAGGATGGCGCTTGAAGGTTCATGGTGGGGCGTGCATCTGAGGCACTGGATCTGGATCTATTGAGATCCGATGGTCAGGATATGAGATGTAGAATGCGCGCGTTAGACTGGATTCGTGTTGGATCTGCAAGAGAAATGTGAGAAAAATAACATACCAGGGGAAGGGATCGTACTCGTGCCCTGGTATACCAATGCCTTTACTACGCTCTCTCTACCGCTGGGGCGACCGTTACTTCTGTTTATCTAAATCAAACAAAAACAACAAATACACAAAGTGAATTATATGGCCGGAGAAGCGTCAGAGCCTTAGCTCCGATTGTCTTCTCCAACAACCTGCAAACTTCAAAAATGCAAAAACTCAACTTTTAAGGATCCAAAACACGATGTTCCCGCTAATTCGACCCTCCTGAATCCGAATACAGCCTTAGTTTTGGCTAAAAACCCTTGTATCATGTGTTTCGAATCCATTTCAACCGATCGGAGTAAAAATGGCATATTTCCAAACTACATGCATGGGATTATGATACTTGTTCAGACCTGCTTAATCATATATTAGAATCCCGCTAGAAGTATCAAATCTAATTAAAATAAAGCAAAATCAAAGAAATGACTTTTGCAAAAATGGAAACCGGTGAGACTATATTGTGCATTTCATGCATTTGGGATTATGCCAAATGATCCAAACTTACCCTTTGATGCTCCAGAAGATGAATGGTATTGGAATTATGGAAAGAGAAGGCCTATAGCACCAATTTTAGAACTTAGGTTTTTGAGAAAAGTATGGAGAATTTGGAAAGCTGTTTTGAGGCAGGAATCTCGTTACTTTGCATCTCATTTGCTTGCACTTATATAGAGGAAAGAATGAAGCAACTGAAAATGGAACGAGATCAAGCAATCATGGACTTAAGCAAATAAGATCAAACATGTTTCCAACCTTCCTTTTTGAGACGTTCTATTGCCATTTTGAGCTTCACACAGTTTGGCTTGTCTGTAACAGGTTAGCATGAGTTGTATTGGGCCTCTAGATGATTGAAACAAAAGCCCAAGCCCTTATACTATTATCTCATATTTTACTTGATTTAATTTGCATTTAAATGAATAAAAATTCAAATAAAAGAAATAAAAATCATAAAAAATATTTGAGTGGATTTAGAGGTCCTCTAACACCTTATGAACATGTTTGAATTCCAAAACTTATGCCCAATAGCCCAAAATCACAAATTTGCTCAATTGAGATTTCATGCATTTCTCAAAAATTACCCAACTTGTGCAACTCATAACTTGCTCAGTTTTCATCTTTTTAAGGTGATCTTTGACTTTTTGGAAAGCTCAAGATGTCCTATACAATTTATTTTTTGATTATTTTTTCATTTGGAAACTTTATCCTGATGTAAGTTGCCTTGACAAAAAGTGTCTTTTTGTTGATTTTTGAAATGACTTGTAATGTATTAGCTCATATCTTTCAAATGAAGTACTTTTGGACTTGAGAATACATATACAAAGTTGTAGAGAATTGAATTTCCTTCAAAATAGGATTTGGTTGGGGAAAAGTTGATGAAGCATGTGAAAGTTATGCTTGGTCAAAGTTCAGTAGACTTCTCCTAAGGAAACCCTAATTTGTTAATTTTTGACTTTTGATGATTTGAGGGCTTTCCTTGAGAAATCATGATAAACCATTGATCCAATGATGAATATCTCTTCAAAATGTTGATTTTGACCAAAAATATTGAAGTTTGATTATATATTAACCATAGTTGACTTTTTACCCAATACAGTTGATTTTCAATCATCTCAGCCATTGACGGAGCAAACTTGTGATACAAGACTTGAAACTTGACATGAGAACTGTTGAAGACCTATGGAGAACCATGAATAAGATTTGAGACCTTTGAAACCAATTCTTCCTTGTGCAAAATTAAATCCTAGTTGTGGACTCATTGCTTAGGAGGTGGTTTGACTAGTCAACCCTTGAGTAGCTTTGAGTACTTGAGACCCCTAGAAGAATGTCTTGAAGAAAATAGGAGGGAAAATTTTGGGGTACAACAGCTGCCCCTGTTCAATATTCTTAAACTGAAGAGTTATATTGGCATGTCCTCCATTCTTGACTTGAAGGTGGAAGATGATTGAACACTTAAGTGCCCGGAAATTTGCACTCGTCGGTGCACGAAGTAACACTGTTGGTTGATTATACCGGGGATGAACTTAAAGATGCCATTTGGAGAGGTGACAGAGAGTCATCAGAGATAGGCTTATAGATTCCATCTAAAATAATCGTTGATAGGAATTAGACTAGATCTACGCCCGACTTTGTCTTGGAAGGTGTATTTGGAGCGAGTCTACACCAGACTTGGTCCAAAAGGATAATCAGAATAAATCTATGCTCGATTTAATCTAAACCAGAAGATATCTACACCCGAATTTTCTGAAGGAGTATCAAAATAAATCTACGCTCGATTTAATCTGATCCAAAAAATGTCTACGCCCGACTTCAACTGGAGGAAGATATTGGAAGGAGTCTACGCCCGACTTTTCCAAAAAAGTATCAGAAGGAATTTATGCTCAGTTTCATCTAAATGATGTACTAGAAGATGTCTATGCCCGACTTCAACTAGAAAACATGTTGGAAAGAGTCTACGCTCAACTTTTCCGAAGGAGTATCAGAATAAATCTATGCTCGATTTAATCTGAGCCAAAAGATGTCTACACCCAACTTCAAATGGAAGAAGTATCAAAATAAATCTATGCTCGATTTAATCTGAGCTAGAAGATGTCTATGCCCGACTTCAACTAGAAGAAGATGTTGGAAGGAGTCTACGCCCGACTTTTCCAAAAAATCTTCAGAAGGAATCTACGCTCGATTTCATCTGAATGATGTACTAGAAGATGTCTACACCCGACTTCAACTAGAAAAGGTGTTGGAAAGAGTCTACGCCCAACTTTTCCATGGAGTATCAGAATAAATCTATACTCAATTTAACCTGAGCCAGAAGATGTCTATGCCCGACTTCAACTGGAAGAAGTATCAGAATAAATCTACGCCCAATTTAATCTGAGCCAGAACATGTCTACGCCCGAGTTCAACTGGAAAATATGTTCGAAAGAGTCTACGCCCGACTTTTTCAAAGGAGTATCAGAATAAATCTACGCTTGATTTAATCTGAGCCAGAAGATTTCTACGCCCGACTTCAACTGGAAAAAGATGTCTATTTGAGAATGACCCTCTGAGGAAATTGCATAAGTAACCATTTGTCAGATGTAGCCTTTGAGAAGATTTTCTGGTCATATAGGTAGTTGATGATGTTTGTCTGTTGATTGATCTTTCTTGAAAAAGTAAAGAGTTAGCTGTATGCAATGTCATGATGTATGAAATGTATTGCATAATGATATTTTAAAAATAAATGAGAGCGTGTTATATGCGTTTTGTATGCATATTGTTGTACCCCAAAATTTTCCCTCCCATATTTCTCAACAAATGTCAAGTGAGGTCACCAAATTGCTCAAAGAAGTTCAAGAGTTGACCAGACAAACTCTCTCCTAAGGCAGTCTACCTCAAATTAGGGTTTCATTTTTCATCAATATGCTTGAGTCCAAAGGATCCCAAATTCCTTCCATTGTCCTAATATGTTCCCAAGATCCTCCATGTCAAGTTTCAAGCCTTGCAGGAGAAGTTTGCTCAGTTAATTGCTCAAATGCCTGAAAATCGACTGTGCTAGGTCAAAAGTCAACTGTGGCCCACATACAGTCAAACTTCAAGATTTTTGGTCAAAATACTCATTTTGAAGTATCATTCATTATTTGATCAATGGTTGATCATGATTCCTCAAGGATTGCTCACAATTCATCAAAACCCAAAAGTTGTCAAATTAGGGTTTTGTAGGAAAAGTCAACTCAACTTTGACCAAGCATAACTTTCTCACACTTAATCAGAAATGGACCATTCAAAGCTCATTTTGAAGAGGATGAAATTCCCTACAATTCATCTTCATCCCCCAAGTTCAAAATATGCACTCACAAGAAGATATGAATTTTGACATTATAGGTCATTTTGAAAAGTCAACAATAACACCTTTTGGGTCAAAGCTTCATACATGAACATGGAAGACTCAATTGAGACGAGACCAAAAGGGTTTCTTAGAGGACATCCTAAGATTTCTAAAAAGTCCAATAAAACCTCTCTAGGGTCAAAATTGAGAGAGTTATGCATTGGCCAAGTTGACCTTTTTTTGCAAAATTGTCAAAAGTCAAATGTGCTCAGATTTGCATTTTTTTCTAAATGGGACCAACTTTTTATGCTTGCACTTCAATGATAATATAGTCCCCGACCTATGGGACCCTCCATGCTTTATTTATTTAATTTATTTTGATTTTTATTCACTTAAAATTCAAATAAAATCAAATAAATCTAAATAAATCATATAATGTGTTTTAGGGATGATTTTTGCATTGAAGGAAGATATTATGTGCTGTCAAATGAGAAGAAAATCGTGCAATCCAAGAATAGACACAAAATATCCATATTTGGGCAATTATTCAAGATTTGATTTTCTCTTATCATACCATTATTCTTTGGATTCTTTCCAATTTTATTACCCTAGATTGATTCACTACTTATGCCAGGATCCTAAAGACCCAGAGGAGAAGTTTTTGGACGCGCAACTTGCCTGAAAGTGTCAAACAAAGTTCCAAATTTTCAAAGAAAAGTGGAGATTGGATCTTGCTCTAGAGGCCGTTTCAAACTTTTCCAAGGAACAATTCACATTCCCAGGCACGCACTGAACCTGAAGCAAGCATTCACACGACCTGAAACCTCAAGAATCGTGTTCTACGTCTCCCACGGTTTGTCCAAAAATTTGATTTTGATTTCACTAATCTACGCATCTTTAGTGTTTTTGATTGCCATACTCATGTTTATCATCATGTTTGCAAGCTAATCGTTCTATTCAATTGTATTTTTGATGACTGTATGTGAATCTGCCATGGCTAGGGTTTTGTATTCTTGCTTAGGGCTTTTTCGTACAGGAAAAATTGGGCGTTAACTCTGGTACCATGACACTCATGAGGATAATACGAGTTGATTGGTACCAACCATAGTCATTTATCTTGAACCTATGCAATTTTGGAGATGGACAAGGTTATACCTACAACAAGCGTCTGTAGGTAAAAGCTTGATATGCTAAGGCGACGGAGAGAGGAAGAAGAAGCTGGCGTGGCAACGTGTGATTCGCTTATTTGAATTTCACGCGTTGGTTGGCTCCACTAACTTGTTTTTGCATATTATATTCTGTTTTCATATCACTTACAAGTTAACACCATGGCTCAGATGGCTGGGGCGAAGGCCTTTGATGCACACGTCCTGGGTTCGTTCCCAGGCGTGTGCATTTTATTATTTTCTTACTTATTTCAGGCAGATCTCATGCATTGCAGTGACGCATGCCTACCATACACCTTTGTGTTCCACCATCAGATCCATCAGCCAGGTGGATCTAACGTCATGTAGCAAGGGGCCTACCATGCTCCTCAAGTCAGCGTGCATAATGGATTGAGCAAAGTCAAACAGGCCTTGGAGTTTTGGGCCCAGAATTTCCTTAACACACCCTCCCAATTGCTAAATAGCATCAGGCCCATTATTCCTTTCTTTTTCTTTTAGTTTATTTAAATATTTAAATATTTATTTTTATTTTCTTTAATTCACAAATTAATCTTTTTCATAAAAAAATAATCATAAAATCAATAATTCACCAAAAAAATTAGGATTAGTTTTTTTTTTATTATTATCAAAACTAATTTAATTTAGTTTAACTTAGAAAATTGTAATTTGTTTTCATAAATAAAATCAAATAGAAAATTAGGTTATCTCTTGATTTAATTTTATTTTGCTCTTTTTCTCAAATAAATAAAAATACAAAAAAATAGGTTTTAGAATAAATTAATTTATTTTTCTTAATTTAAAATCAATTAGAATTAGGATTTCTTTTTAAGTTAATGATTTCTCTATTTTCTTAAATAACAAAACATGACAAAAACCTTTTTTAATCGCGAATAGATCTAGTCAAGGGTCAAAGTCCTAGTTGTTTCGTACTTGATTCCTCGCGCACGTGTTATTTATTTTTGCCAATATTTTGTAACTGTTCATGGCTTGTAATAGTTTAATCTAGGACTTTTTTTACTTATCGTTTTTCTCCGGGATTTTGACTATGTAATTAATCCCCCTCCCCGAAGCCTTGTAATAGCGTAGATTTACTTTCTCGCATTTTCAATTCCCGCAAATATTTAACTGTCTAGATGTATGCTAATAGGATTGTATGACAAGAATGCATGACAAATTAATACAGTTAGAAAACCCTAATGTGCAAAGATAAATAACTGAAACTAATCACTCGCACATATCACTCTTAAGGTATACTCTCACTTCGGTTGCCTTCGGTAAACGATCATTAAGTATAGGGTGTCTTAGTGGTTACCCTCTTGTCTAAAAAGATCAAACGTCCCATTCGAATGTTGCCTCGGAAATGTTGCCTCAAATATGATCTTAAGACTCTAGGGTTATTACTAAGGTATCCTAACATTGATTTAGTGATCGTACGTCCCTTCCGAATTGACCCTTACAACTCCAACGACGGTGCTACCTATTTCTCGATAGTGGGATAGCGTTGTCTAAAGGAAATAAGAACATAAACAATTTTTTTTCGAGTAGGTAGATGCTAGTAGGTACTTGCTCAAAATCAAAACCTTTCACACTTACACTTTTCAAACAAATTTTCAAAACAACTTCGTCACACCTTTGAGGACTGATACAAGGGTTATCACGAAGTAAAACATTTTTTCAAAGCAAGCACATACACAAGCAATTTAAAAATATGAGCAAGTACCTAAGAGCCCATGGAAAACCATGGATAGAAAGGGTGCTAACACCTTCCCTTTCTATAATCTACCTCCCGTACTCAAAAACATCTCGAAAAATGTTTTTTCTGTTCTTTTTTCCTTTCCGATTGGATGAAATAAAAGTCGGTGGCGACTCTTGCTTACTGCAACATTTGCGAACAAAAAATGCAAACCAGTATTAAACAGTCGGTTCTGCCACCATATCATAGAACTGGCGACTCTGCTAGGGAATTTTATAAGTGGGGTATACCTTAGGATCTAGTTCATCATATTTGCTTCTCTTGACTGCTTTGTTTGCTTTACTTTTAAGGGTATTGTTTGGGGTTACTATAGATCCTACACTCGGATCAGGGGAATACCTTTTAGGTAAGTAGCAATAGACTGTGAAGGAACTGTACAACGTAGACTGATACGGTTGAAGCAGTAGCTACATTGATGTGGCACATTGTTTGGTACCGATATCCCTTGTGGAGAAACGAGGAGAATATGAGGCCGCTGCATGGTGTCGTTAAGCATCAACTGACCTTAGAACCTTTAATCGCCCAACTTGGCCATTAGAAAGTGGTGAGATAGCCGATCTCGGTGTAAAGCTGGGAACTGGTTGATACTCGATGCTACACTCATTGAGACCATACTCTCGAGATAGTTCCGGCCGCAAGAAAAGATTGCGTGAGCTGAAACCATGACCGATGGAGGATGGTCAGTGATATTGAGATCCTATAGAACCCGATTACCTTTTTAGGACATGTTTGAACCAACTTAACTTCAAGAGGGTATTACCTTTGACCTCATGCAAGCCTTAAACCTAAGGGTTTTGTGTGATTTGACTGTGTTTGCAATACCTGTTGTTTGCTATACCTGTGGTTTATCATACCATCATGCATCATAACATGGCATTCATGCTTCATTACAATAACCATTTCAAAGACCAAGGGAATTTATCTTTGCTCTGTTTTGCAGATCATGGCTTCCGTGCATAGAAATACTATCTGAGTCAACTTTGTGCAAATACCTGCCCAACTTAAAGAACTAGCCTCAAGAGTTTCTGAGACTTCTATGTTCATTAAGAGACACGATCAACTTCTCACCTGGTTACTTCAAATATTGATGAGCAGATGATGAGCATACTATTTCAGTTCTTCGATCCCGTGCATCATTGCTTCACCTTTCCAGATTACCAGCTGGTACCCACCTTGGAAGAGTTCTCTCATCTATTGGGCATATCCATCCTTGAACAGGTACCCTTCACAGGTATGAAAGAAGTTCCTAGACCAGAAGACATTGCCTCAACTTTGCATTTGAAACGGGCTGATGTAGTATCCAATTGGGAAACACGAAGCAGGGTTGAAGGTTTTCTAGCTAAATTTCTGATGGACCAGGCTCAACTATTTTGGGATGATTTCGATTTTCAGGCTTTTGAAGATATCTTGGCTCTTCTTATCTATGGTTTGGTTCTCTTCCCTAACCCGGACTCCTTTTTAGATGTGAATGCTTTCAAGATTTTCCTTTCTCGCGTCCCCGTGCCTACGTTGCTTGGAGATATCTTGCATGCTCTCCACACCCGTACTATGAGGAGAAGAGGAACTCTTATGTGTTGCATGTCGTTGCTGTCAAGGTGGTTTATTTCTCACCTCCCTAAGTCTGTGCTGAAGAACGAAGAAGGTTTGGGTTGGTCCTACATAATAATGTCACTTGCTCATACAGATATTCTTTGGGGTTCCCGGGCTATGGAAGACACTGCTGTTATTGACTGTTGTAGGGGATACCCTAATGTCCCACTGCTTAGAATCAGAGGAGGTATAACTTACAATCCTTGTCTAGCCTTGCGACAATTTGGTCGTGCTCGAAGAGATGGTCCCCATGAGTTACTTCTTGAGGACATTGCATTTGACTATAAGGAGGATGTTAAGGAGCATTGTCGGAGGTTCATACGAGCTTGGGGCATGGTGAACAGATCTGACCCCCAAGAGTTGGGACCGAAGACTTCCCTTCCTATGAAGCCTCACCTCCAATGGGTCCGAGCTCGTGCCCAGAAGCTTGGGATTCCCTATGAGGTTGTATTACCAGTGATTGTGGAGCCCACTAATGAAGAAGGAATTCCTTACACGGTTCTCTATCCTTACATGCCTACTGATCCTGGGGAGTTACATAGGTCTTGGATTCAGCTGAAGAATGAGTGGGATACTTACCGGGAGCAGTTCCATGAGAAAGAAAGGAATATTTTGAAGCTCACCAGGCAGCTCGAGGAAGAAAGAGTGATCAACGACTACATCAGCACAAAGAGGAAGCGACCATGGGACTTTTGATTTTGCTTTTTCTAGTTTTATATTTTTTTTTATTTACTTCTTTGTAACGCCTTAAAGGCATTGTTTAACCTTTCAAAGTTAAGCTAATAAAGTTTTGTTTATTTTTGGTTTACAAATTTAAATCTCCCAAAGTCTTTGAAATCATTACATGCGCATCCCATTATCATGCACATCATTACAGGTACCCCTATAGGTTTCTCATCTTCTTCATTGTTTATTTCAGCAGAAATGTCTTCCGATCAAGCCATCAAAGATCTTCAGGCACAGAACGCCCAATTCCAACAGATGTTCATAAGTCTGGATAAAGGGAAAGAGGATCTGAAGACCCTTATTCTAAAAGAGAAGAAGAAGAAGAAGAAGGTTGGTATTCTGAACATGGGTAGAAGATTCGGAGAAAGGTTGAGACAACCAGCTGATCTGACCTCCTCATCCAAGGACGGGGAGAACCAAGAAAGGGCAAAGGACCCTAGTCCTGCAGTTTCTGACAACGATACAGATTACGATGATGAGCAATATCCTCCTGCTGAGGATAGGTACAAGCAGTTAGAAGACCGTCTGAGTGCTATAGAGATTCAGAAAATCCCTAGTTTGGATTTCAGAGAATTGGGACTGGTATCGGGAGTGGTCATCCCTCATAAGTTCAAAGCTCCGGTTTTTGCTAAGTACGATGGAGTATCTTGTCCAAAACTCCATCTTCGCTCGTATGTCAGGAAAATCCAACCCCACACTGCTGATAGAAATTTATGGGTGCATTTCTTTCAAGATAGTTTGTCAGGGACTCAGCTTGAATGGTTCTACCAGTTGGAAGGAGCCAGTGTCCGAAACTGGGAAGATCTTGTCGCTGCTTTCTATAAGCAGTATCAGTATAATTCCGACCTTGCTCCCACTCGTACTCAGCTCCAGGGTATGTCCATGGGTGCAGGTGAAGCTTTTAAGGACTATGCTCAAAAGTTGAGAGACTTGGCTGGAAGAGTCCAACCCCCTTTGTCTGGTTTTACTGAGTTGATTTTGACTGGAGAAAGAGTAGAAGCTGGCATTCGAAGTGGTAAAATACAGAAGGACGCCTCTTCGAGTTTGGTAAAGAATCCTTTCACCGGTAAGAAGGAAGCTAGTGCAGTCTATAGCCCGAGGGGCCAAAGCAGATCTGAACACCAACAAACGGTAAATGTTGTAGTGATACCAAGACCCACAGTTTCTCCATAACGCAACAATCAGCAAAGGGTGGAAAGACCGCAACGACAGTTTACCCGCATCAATATGACTTTGGCTGAAGTTCTGCCTCATCTGTTAAAATCCAACTTGGCAACCTTGAAAGAGGCTCCCAAGAATCCAAACACTACCTCTCCCAGATACAATCCCAATGCGTGGTGCACCTACCATTCTGAGAGCCCTGGCCACGATACAAACGATTTTTAGGCTCTGAGAAACAAAGTACAAGATTTGCTCGAAGCCAAAGAGATTGAGTTTGACGCTCCGGAAAAGCCGAATGTCATAACTGCTCCTATGCCCAAACATGGTCGTGGAGTTAATGCTGTTGACACCGATTTGTTTGTGACCTCTGTTGAAGAAATTTCTACTCATCTGATGACTGTTAAGAAGAACTTTTTGTTGGCCGATTTATTTTCGGGCTGTGGTGAAGGTTGCCACATGTGTTCAATTCTGCCTTCCGGTTGCTGTTTGTTGAAGTCAGGTGTTCAGCACCTGATGGATAATAAAGAAATTTTGTTTGAGAAGACTATGATTCCGTTTGTTCTAAATGAAGACGTTGCCATTATAACCATTTCCGCCAATCCTTCCAAGGTTTCCTCGAGAAAACCTGTTAGGGTTACACCTGTTCCAAGAATTGCTCCGCTAATAATCACTGTTCCTGGTCCCATTCTGTACACCTCCGATAAGGCTGTCCCATGGAATTATGGTGCTGATGTATATTACCATGGTGTTAAGCAAGATCTAAAGACTGAAGAAGTTGATACTGATGTCAGTAATATTGTTGGGACTCGTAAAGTTACCCGAAGTGGAAGGGTCTTCTCTCCTGAGATTTCCCCGAAGACTATCATCAAGCCTACTGTTATTCCAACTGCCGCTCCAACCAGCACTCCTGACATTTCTCCTGTTCCTACTCCAGTTAGTACACCTGCTACTATTCCTTTTCTTACTCTAGTTATCACCCCTGTTGCTGAGCCATCTGGGACTCGGGGCAAAGAAATCATAGGTGAGGCTGCCCGGATGGAGGCACCTAAGAAAATCGTTGTGGAAGCCTCTAAACAAGAAATAGAGGAAATACTGAAAATTATCAAGAAGAGCAACTACAATGTAGTCGAGCAGCTAGGGCAGACCCCATCAAAGATCTCCATGTTGTCTATGCTATTGTGTTCTAAAGCCCATGCGAGGGCTTTGATTGCATTTCTCAAGAATGCGCATGTGCCGCAGGAAACTTCAGCAGATCAGTTCAAAGATTATGTGGCCAGCCTGACTGCTGACAATGGGTTGGGTTTCTCAGATGCAGATCTGACACCGAAAGGAAGAAATCATAATGATGCTCTGCATGTCTCGATCGAGTGCAGGGGCACCACTGCGGCTCATGTGCTGGTGGATACCAGGTCTTCATTGAATGTTCTGCCAAAGAAAGCGTTAGACTGTTCGGATTGTGAGGGTTTGACCTTAAAGCCGAGTAACATTGTGGTAAGGGCTTTTGATGGATAAAAAATAATGGTGCATGGGGAGGTGGACATCCCTGTCAAAGTGGGTTCTCAGACTTTTGGGTCCACCTTCTACGTAATGGATATCAGACCATTGTATTCTTGCTTACTGGTTCGTCCTTGGATCCATAGGGTTGGGGCAGTTACTTCCACGCTCCATCAAATGCTGAAGTACCCAGTGAAGGGGAAGATTGTCACAGTGCAAGGTGAGGAAGAATATATAGTGAGTCATCTCAATTCCTTCCGTTATGTAGAGATGGACGGAGAATTCATAGAGACTCCTTGTCAGAATTTCGAAGAGGTCCCTCAGACTTTGGCATCAACTGAAGTTACTACCAACAAACCTCTGATGAAGATGGCTTCTCTCAAGGATGCCAGGGCTGCAGTTGAAGAAGGTGGGTGTACCAATTGGGGTAAGCTCCCTGATTTCACTCACAAAACTGACAAATTTGGTTTGAGCTTTACTACAGGGGCTCAAAGGGCTGTTAGGCGAGCACGGATTGGAAGACCTCCCCTACACATCAGCAATCGTGGGGTTAATGCAATTGAGGACAGTGAAGAGGATTCAGACATCGACGGCTGGATCTACCCAACAACCAATGGTGGACTGAACAACTGGACGGCGAAGGACTTCATACCTGTTTCTTTTATTCCACAGTAATTGACTTTTTTTTTTAAGATTTGTAATAACCAGTTTGAAACTTTACGGCCCGGTGCCTTGCCCGAGGCACCTTGGCTTTGCTTGTGAGGGCTTATTATTTGTCATTTCATATATCATTAATAAAGCATTGGACGTTTCTTGCATTACAAATATTGCGCTCTTTGTTTTTTCTTTTCTGTCTCTCATTTATCAAAACAGCTATTCTCTTACACACACTCACGTATCATACTGCAGATCCATATCCACTCTGGATCCCATTGATAACAGCTATGCTACTGCCGGTTATGACTTTAAAAATCCGATCAACCAAGCCGAGGACGAAGGTGAGGATGATTGTGAGGTGCTTGGAGAACTTGCTAGACTATTACAGCAGGAAGAAAGTGCCATACAGCCTCATGAAGAGCCAATTGAGTCAGTGAATTTGGGTACAGAGGAAGACAGGAAAGAAGTTAAGATAGGTGCGAATCTGGAGCCTAGTGTCAAACAACGGTTAATACAGATGCTACACGACTATGTTGAGATCTTCGCCTGGTCCTATGAAGACATGCTTGGTTTGGACACTGATATTGTGGTACATCGCCTACCAACTAAAGAAGATTGCCCTCCGGTAAAGCAGAAGGTCCACCGTATGCACCCTGAAATGTCAAAGAAAATCAAGGCAGAGGTTATGAAACAATTCGACGCAGGTTTCTTAGCTGTCACTTCTTATCCACAGTGGGTTACCAATATCGTTCCAGTACCTAAGAAGGACAGTAAGGTACGGATGTGTGTGGACTATAAAGATCTGAAAAGGGCAAGCCCCAAGGATGACTTCCCACTTCCTCACATTGATGTTTTAGTCGACAACACCGCGCAACATAAGATCTTCTCTTTCATGGATGGTTTTTCTGGCTACAAACAGATCAAGATGGCTCCTGAAGACATGGAGAAGACAACCTTCGTTACACAGCGGGGCACCTTCTGTTACAAGGTAATGCCTTTCGGGTTGAAGAATGCTGGGGACACTTATCAGCGCGCCATGGTCGCTTTATTCCACGGCATGATTCACCACGAGATTGAAGTTTATGTTGATGACATGATCGCCAGGTCCCAAAATGAGGAAGAGCACCTTGATCATCTCCAGAAACTGTTTGACAGGTTAAAAGACAGTGATGGTTCCGAATAATCATAAAAGATAGGCAGTCATTATTTCCCAAAAAAATAAGAGCCCAATAAGGAGACTTACAAAACTGGGGCATCCCGCTGACTGTAATCACAAAAGACACAGTTCAGGCAAAAAATAGGGATCATAAAATCAAAAAAGAAAGAGGTCATACAAACCCTCAACAAAAAAAGGAAATGACTGCCTAATCAAACTAAATCGTCAGTATCCGAACCATCACTGGTATATCAAAGCAAAGACGCAACAAGGTCTAACGCACGATTAGCTGAGTTTAGGATTGAAGAACATCACGAAGAGCGGGTGGGTACAAATAAAATTTGAGCCTTTATCCTTTGTTTCTTAAACCGTGAACCAGGCCACGTTATAACCCTCAAAAGTCCTAGCTGAAGCATGGGTTAGTTTGAAAGCATACTGTTACCAAAGGTATCCCGACTCCTTAAGGTTTGCGGTAAAATAACGAGTTGACATCACAATTTACAAAATTCACTTGTTTTTTTTAATGAAAAATGCATTTTCAAAATCTTCAAGACAGACATAATCTTTGCATTTTTGAAATAACATTGCTTGCACATATGACTATTTGTTTGAACAACAAAGAAATTCGCACGAAGAATATCTTATGAGCAAAATCACTCCCAACAAAGGGGCAGGCATGATCATTGTTCATCATCTGGGGCAGTTAAGTCAAGATTCGGAGAATCTCTCAAAAGGCCAACCAGCTTGGGGCAAATCTCCATCTGGATCACCTGGGGAATTCCGACAACGAATCTTGCCTGATCAGACATCTTCTAGTGGTACGGCAACGCAATATCAATAACATGGGCATCTCCCTACATCCTGAGAGCATGGACATAGTCGAAAAAATACTGCGCATAATCAAAGACCCGCTAGGTTGACATACCTAGGCAAAAATAAGGGCTTCCCGACGAACCAAAAGGGTTCGGGCAAAAATAAGGGATGAAAAAAAAAATCTGTACACCCGGCAAGTCGAAAACCTGAAAAGGCGGCTTGGGCAAAAATGGGTATCCCGGTGGACTGAAAACCCGAAAGGGCGGTCCAGGCAAAAATTAGGGATCAAAGCATACGACTATGTCCTGGCATCTCGTCACCTGTCTACCAGAAGATTTGTCAATTACCCCCACAGGTGCCTTCTCCCACTGAAACTGGGGCAATAATGAGTCATCTAAGCGATCTAATTGCTCTATCCACCAAGGTACCAAGGTAAGTTCAGCTGAAGAACATAACCAATATATCTTAACTCCCCAGAGAATGAGCCAGCAAGTCAACATACTTTCCCCAAGCAAAGTAATACTGTCAGCCTTATGGAAGTTGGATTATCCCCAGCAGATCTCAACATTCCCCCAAGGAGTATACAAACATTCTTAACAAGCATTCCCGGCAGTCTTGATCTTAGATTGTTCCCCGGCGGTATATCGGACATCAAGTGGAGCCATTTCCCAGTACAGTCCAAAGTCTCCCCAGGAGAGTTAAATCATCTCCCCAGTAGGAAGCTTATCCCCAGTAGATTCTGGAAGCTTATCCTTTGCAGAGCATATCTCTCCCCGTCTTTATTCAGAAGGTTATTCCTCGCCAGAGCTTATAACTGGGTTATCCTCAGCTAATTGCCACTGAAAGATCGTCCTCGGCGAAGTATTCCTATCCCCAGCGGAGTTCCTCAAACCTCCCAAACGTAACTCAACAATGGTATCCCCAGCGGAGTTCTCATACAACATCTCAGCGAAGTACCTCTCTTCCCACAGAGTATTTTCCCCAGCAAGATCGCTAGAGTAATTTTCCCCGCAGAGTAATCTATTCGCCAAGTTTATTCCCCAACGGAGTTATCTTCTCCTACCGGTATTCTTGCAACATCAGCCCAGGATAAGCTCCCGGCATTCGTCAAGGATTTATTTTCCTAGACAAAAATACATTCGCAAACATCACATTTTCATACATGATATAAACATCACATTCTACAATCCCATTGGTTATAAACGTCATGACACCGCGCATTCCATGCACCATGACATTGCATATAAATAATGTTTTGCCTTTTTTCAGGAAAGGTCAATACAAAGATGATTACTATCAACTATCGCAATCCCAGATTCGATTCATGTATCTAGCCAGGGCATGTCTGGGAGCGATTGATTGTGGATTCGATACCTGTATCCGGCCAGGGCATGTCTACGTTAAAAAGATTAAAGAGATAGCTTGGAAATGCTCCATATATGGATGCTGTTCTTTTGCTTATTCAAAATTCCTTTCTAGATATGGTTCAGATGTGACCCAGGCATGGCGACGTTCTGATACTTATTCCAGATTTCTTCTCAGATATAACTTAGAGATGCTCCGGGCACGGAGGCTGTTCTGTTGTTTATTCAGAGATCACCTTTCTAGATATGGTTCAGATGTGACCCAGGCATGTCGACGTTCTGATACTTATTCCAGATTTCTTCTCAGATATAACTTAGAGATGCTCCGGGCACGGAGGTTGTTCTGTAGTTTATTCAGAGATCACCTTCTAGATATGGTTCAGATGTGACCCAGGCATGGCGATGTTCTGATACTTATTCCAGATTTCCTCTCAAAGATAGCTTGGAAATGCTCCAGATATGGATGCTGCTCTTTTTCTTATTCAAGACTCCTTCTAGATATGGTTCAGATGTGACCCAGGCATGGCGATGTTCTGATACTTATTCCAGATTTCCTCTCAGAGATAGCTTGGAAATGCTCCCGATATGGATGCTGTTCTTTTACTTATTCAAGACTCCTTCTAGATATGGTTCAGATGTGACCCAGGCATGGCGACGTTCTGATACTTATTCCAGATTTCCTCTCAGAGATAGCTTGGAAATGCTCCAGATATGGATGCTGCTCTTTTGCTTATTCAAGACTCCTTCTAGATATGGTTCAGATGTGACCCAGGCACGGCGACATTCTGATACTTATTCCAGATTTCCTCTCAGAGATAGCTTGGAAATGCTCCAGATATGGATGTTGTTCTTTTGCTTATTCAAGACTCCTTCTAGAGATAGTTCAGATGTGACCCAGGCATGGCGACGTTCTGATACTTATTCCAGATTTCCTTTCAGATATAGCTGGGAGATGCTCCAAATATGGATGCTGTTCTTTTGCTTATTCAAGACTCCTTCTAGAGATAGTTCAGATGTGACCCAGGCATGGCGACGTTCTGATACTTTTTCCAGATTTTCTTTCAGAGATAGTTTGGAAATGCTCCAGATATGGATGCTGTTCTTTTGCTTATTCAAAACTCCTTCTAGAGATAGTTCAGATGTGACCCAGGCATGACGACATTCTGATACTTATTCCAGATTTCCTTTCAGATATAGCTGGGAGATGCTCCAAATATGGATGCTGTTATTTTGCTTATTCAAGACTCCTTCTAGAGATAGTTCAGATGTGACCCAGGCATGGCGACGTTCTGATACTTATTCCAGATTTCCTTTCAGATATAGCTGGGAGATGCTCCAAATATGGATGCTGTTCTTTTGCTTATTCAAGACTCCTTCTAGAGATAGAACAGATGTGACCCAGGCATGGCGATGTTCTGATACTTATTCCAGATTTCCTTTCAGATATAGCTGGGAGATGCTCCAAATATGGATGTTGTTCTTTTGCTTATTCAAGACTCCTTCTAGAGATAGTTCAGATGTGACCCAGGCATGGCGACGTTCTAATACTTATTCCAGATTTCCTTTCAGATATAGCTGGGAGATGCTCCAAATATGGATGATGTTCTTTTGCTTATTCAAGACTCCTTCTAGAGATAGTTCAGATGTGACCCAGGCATGGCGATGTTCTGATACTTATTCAGATTTCCTTTCAGATATAGCTGGGAGATGCTCCAACCACGGATGTTATTCTATTGCTTATTCCAGATTCCCTTCTAGAGATGGTTCAGATGCGATCCAGACATGGCTACATTCTGATACTTATTCCAGATTCCGTCCAGAGATAGTTCAGATGCAACCCAGACATGGCGACATTTTGATACTTATTCAGATTTCCTTTCAGATATAGCTTAGAGATGCTCCTGACCCGGATGCTATTCTATTGCTTACTCAGATTCAAACTTCTAAAGACAACTTAGAGATGCTCCATCCCGGATGCTATTCTGTTTTCAGTCCAGATCTGATTCCTGTATCTTGCCAGGGTGTATCTGTTGACGACTATTTTCGAGACTCGATTTCTGTATCCTGCCAGGGCACGTCTGAAGAGTTTGAAGATCAACCCCTGTAACAGGCCAGGTAATTATCTTTCTTTCTCAGGTACGCAAGTTCTCTCTAAGGAATCTCTTACGCGATCGACACCTCCAGATGGCATCTATAAGCCCATCTCCACAACTATCCATCACAGTTCCAAATGGCATCTATAAGCCCATTTCCGACAAGGTTCTGTCACATCTCTAGATGGCATCTATAAGCCCATCCTCCTATCCACCATCTCTCCAAATGGCATCTATAAGCCCATTCCCGCCATCACACTGCTGATATTCCACTATGTGAGTGCAAATTTCTGGGCACTCTAGTGTTCAATCATCTTCCACCTTCGGATCACGAAAGGCACACAAGCCAATCTACATCCTCAGGTCTAAGAAGATTGAACAGGGGCAACTGTTGTACCCCAAAATTTTCCCTCCCATATTCTTCAAAAGTTTTGACAAGCATCACCTCAAATGGTTCAAGGCTACTCCAAGGATTGCACAGTCAACCATCCTCCTAAGCCAGTCAAAATTAGGGTTTTGGTTCCTTCAAGGAACTTGAGGTTTTCAATGGTCCAATCAAGTCCCATATGCCTATAAACATTGTCAAGCATTCATATGTCAAGTTTCAAGACTCACAACATCAAGTTGCACAGTCAAAAGCCCTAATTGCTTCACAGTCAACTGCAGGGGCAAAATGGTCATTTGACAGTCAAAAGTCAAAATTTTTGGTCAACATCTTATTTTGAAGCCACAATCATCATTTGATCAATTCTTGATCATGATTCCTCAAGCATGGCTCAAAAAGTCTCAAGATGCAAAAGTTTCTATTTTTGGACAGCTGAAAAGTCAACTACAAATTGACCAAGGCATAACTTTTTCATGGTTCATCATAAAAATCCCATCCAATGCTCATTTTGAAGGGGAAGACATTTCCTACAACTCATCTTCACATTCCAAGTCCAATAAATGCTCTCACAAAAAGTTATCAATTTCAACATTATAGGTCATTTTCAAAAGTCAACAAAAAGGCACTTTAAGTCAAAGACCATAACTTGATATTGGTAAATCAAAATGACATGGTACCAAAGACATTGGTTAGAGGACTTCAAGACCTTTCCAAAATGTCCAAGAACATGTTCATATGATTAAAAGTGAGCAAGATATGCATTGGAGAAGTTGGGAAATTTTTGTGAAATGACCAAAGTCAATTATCCTTGAAACTTCATTTTTGACAAAAGGGGCCCACTTTTCCCACTTGATTCAGCTTTGCCATGCCTCCCACGTGTCCCATGATTTATTTCATAATTAAAGATTAATTTTTCTATTTTTATTTAATTTTATTTGATTTAATTCATTTTAAATCTTTAAAATTCAAATAAAAATCAAAGAAATTAATTAAGGGATATCTTTGAGTTTGAATAGCTTTGATACACCATAATTCACATACCAATTTTGTGTACATCCCATTTCAAGCATAAAAATTCAAATTTGGAGCAAAAAAGGCAAGTTGTTCAATGGTGGTTATGGAGGAAATCAAAACTTCATTGCAAGGCTTCAAGGCTCCTTATTGTGATTGATTCTCATTCATATACACATATGCAAGACTTCCCACCCTAATGGAAGAAAAAAGGCATCCCTAAAACGGCAGAGCAAAAACTCAGAATTTGTCAAAAAAGTGTGAGATCTAAAGCAAGGTTGCAGGCAGTTTCAGACAAAACAAAGCACGTGAGATCCTTCATTGCCATACCCTGAAACTAAAGAGACCTTTACCACGCCATGAGACTCCATATCAAGCACTGTAAGTCATCACAAACTCATCCCTGTACACAAAATCGTGTTTCTCTATTCTTGCATTTTTTCTGGAAAATAATGGCATAATCATACTCCTTGTTTGATTTCTAACATAACCATATTGTTAAATTTCATTTTGGGGCTTTGTATGATGATACCCGCATCTAGGGTTTGCATTGTTTGTTTTTAGGCATTCTTTCTCCAGGCACAATCAAGACAAATCATAAGCATGAAGGGATTCAGGAGGTGGAAACGAGATCATCTATGGTCTTGAAATGGATTTTCATGGCCTGAGGAGCATTTTCAGAGCAAGCCTGCGAAACCACCTGCGGATAAAAATCCACAGGTAAAAAAAACAGTATCAAAGGAAGAAGACGCTGACGCGTCCCCTCCTCATTCGTTGTTTCAAAAAGCGCGCGTTTTTTATATTTTTTTCAGGCATATGCTTTTGTTTTCTAATTTAATAATTGCGTGTTATTTTGATAATGAATGGAACGTGCAGCTCAGTTGGTCAAAGCCTTGGAACGTGAACAATGGGACCTGGGTTCGATTCCCAGGTCCCCCATAATTCCAATGTTATTTTTTCCAATATGTTCTTGTGCAGATTCCCAAGCGTTAGACACCATAAGCCTCACACATCCAACGTGCCATGTGTCATCAGTGCAGATCCGAAGGACAAAAAGTGAGGAATACCATGTTCCAAGTCAAACGCGCTCTGGACAATCAAGGAAAGTCAAACGTGGTTTCTTAATGGGCCAGAATTCAGCACACCCTCCATTTGGCCCACACCCCCTGCCTTTGGTTTATTCTTTTTTTTTTATAGTTTCCAATTTAATTATTAACCTTTTAATTATTTTTATTATTAACAATTAACATAATTAACATATTTTCATAAAAAATCAAAAAAATAGAATTAACATTATTATTATTATTATTCTCACATTATTTTTGTAAATAAAATATTAACAAATAAATAGTTTAATTAGGCAATTTTAACTTCTTTTTCTTAATAATTAAAATAGATTTAGAATTAGGTAAAATTAACTTTTAATTTTATTTCTTTTTATTTATTTCCATAAAAAGCATAAAAAACAAAAAAAAAATTTTCTTTTAATTAAATTAATTAATTAGTCATCAATTAGTTTTTAATTTCATTTAAATCACCAAAAAAGACCAAAAAATTCAATTTCTTTTCTTAAAAGGGTCAACACCCTTAGAACATTTCCGATTTAATTTTTATTCGCGCATAGTTTATTATTATGTAATTGCTTTCAAGATTGTAATAGTAATTAGGTTTATTGTTTTTATTTACTTTCCGTACTTATTTACCAAAACAGGTCTTTGTATTTTTGGCGATGTATAGACCCGCGCCTTGTAATAGCGTAGAACTTTATATTTCTGCAATTTACTTTCTGCACCCCTTAACTGTTAAATGCATGAAAGAATGTATGGTAAATAAAAACAACTCGTAGCTCACTAATTACAAAGACAAACATTAACTGAATACAACACACAAAGCACACACCACTTCTAGGGTACGCCTCACTCGTTGCCTTCGAAACGTGGTCATCAAGTATAGGATGTCTTAGAGGTCACCCTTAGTCCAAAGATCCAGTTGCCTCGAAACAGTTGCCGCGAAACAGTTGCCTCGAAACAGTTGCCTCGAAACAGTTGCCTCGAAACGGTTGCCTCGGATTAAAGGATCTAGGACGTTAGGGTTACTTCTAAGATATCCTACCATTGCTTAGGTAACCACACAGTCCCTAATTTCGAATTGACTCGAGCACCTCCAACGATGGTGCTACCTACCTCTCAATGGTGGGATGGCACTACCTAAAGGACACTTACACAGCTTAATTCCTTAGGGTAGGTAGATAACTCATGGGTACTTGCTCTTTTCAAAAAACAAACAAAATACTTTTCACACCTTACACTTTCAAAAGCTTTCAAAACAAATTTTTCAAACACTCTTGAGGACAGATACAAGAGTTATTCAGAAATCTTTCAAAGAAACTTTTTCAAACCCACTCACATTTTAAAAAGCAAACGATTTTTGAAAACATAAGAGCAAGTACCTAAGAGCCCGTGGATAACCACGAATAGAAAGGGTGCTAACACCTTCCCTTTCTATAAATCTACCTCCCGAACCGAGAAACATATCTCATAAGGAATTTTGCTGTGCTTTTGTCCTTTCCTTGTTGGAGAAAATAAAAGACGGTGGCAACTCTTGCTTCCGCGACATTTCGCGAAACCATCTAAAAACAGTCAGTTCTATTTCCACCGATCACAATATCAAAGATGGATCCAATCAAGTATATTTTCGAGAAGCCCACTCTCTCCAGAAGGATAGCAAGATGGCAGATGATCTTAACCGAGTATGACATCCAATACACAACCCAAAAAGCAATCAAGGGGAGTGTATTGGCGGATCATTTGGCACATCAGGCCGTGGATGACTACCAATCCATGAATTTCGAGTTCCCAGATGAGAATATCTTGTTGGTAACCGACTGCGAAGAACCTGGACCGGATGAAGGACCCGAGGAGGGATCCCGATGGTCTGTGTATTTTGATGGAGCCTCGAACGCATTGGGTAATGACATTGGTGCTGTAATCATATCTCTTGAGGGCTGTCAAACTCCGTTCACCACCCGTTTATGTTTCAACTGCACCAACAATATGGCGGAGTATGAAGCGTGTATCATGGGTCTTCGAGCTGCTATTGACCTGAGGATTAAGTTCTTGAGTGTATTCGGAGATTCCACTCTGGTGATTAAGTCAGATCAAAGGCGAGTGGGATACGAAGCACCCGAATCTTATTCCTTACAAAGATTATGTATTGACATTACTCCCACACTTTGAGGAGATAACCTTTGAACATTTCCCTATAGAAGAGAACCAACTGTGATCCACATACAGTCAAACTTCAAGATTTTTTGTCAACATCCTCATTTTTAAGTATATTTCATCATTTGATAAAGGGTTGATCATGATTCATCAAGGGTTGCTCCTAATTCATCAAGATTCAAAAGTTGCTAAATTAGGGTTTTGTAGGAAAAGTCAACTCAACTTTGACCAAGCATAACTTTCTCATACTTTATGAGAAATGACCCATCCAAAGCTCATTTTGAAGAGGATGAAATTCCGTACAATCCATCTTCAGCTCCCAAGATCAAAATATGCATACACAAAATGTTATGAATTTGGACATTATGGGTCATTTTGAAAAGTCAACAAAAACACCTTTTTTGTCAAAGCTTCATACTTGCGCATGGAATATCAAATTGAGATGAGATTAAAAGGGTTGATTACAGGACATCTCAAGCTTTCTAAAAAGTCCAAGAACACCTCCAAAGGGTCAAAATTGAGGAAGTTATGCTTGTTTAAGTTGGACTTTTTTGCAAAATTGCCAAAAGTCAACTATGCCCAAAACTTCAAATTTTTCCAAATGGGCCCATTCTTTTTCACTTGTTTTGAGTTGGCATCATAGCCCACGTGCTCTAGCCTTTGCCAATTGTCCATATCATATTTTTATTAATTATTTTGATTTTGATTTGAATTAATTTGATTTAAATCAAAATAAATCAAATAAAAATCCAAAACATTAATAACCAAGGATTTTGTATTGTTTCAGGCTTCATTATACAGCTATCATCCTTCCAATTCGTGCCAAGCCCTAGAGTGGACAAAAAGATTGAAAATAAGCCATATTTGGAAAGATCTTCAAAGGGTATCAAATTAAATCCAAAGTCATTGAAAGAAGAAGATTTGGACTGAATAAACAACCCTAATACATTTCTGGATACATAAGGAGGCGAGGCAGATCAAAACAAGGGTTGGAAACAAGCGAGAGAGAGAGAACAAAATCTGAAAAATACCAAGAAAAGTGTGAGTTCGAAATCCCCATTAGAGTCATTCTCAAAGCTTGCTATTGATACCAATCGCTTCCTGGCACTCTCTAGAAGCTAAAGCAATCCAGAACCGGTCCATTCCAATCCCAGAACACGCTATAAGTCGCTCATAAACTCACCCTGTTCTTGAATTTGAATCTCATATTTTAGGCATTGCTAGATGGAATTGATCATATATTTTTAATCTACAGAGCATTTACAAGCTTTTGGCATTATTCGATTGCGTTTATATGGTCTGTAACGAAATCCACCATTGTTAGGGTTTCAAATTTGTTTTTAGGGTTTTTGATTTCAGGAATAATTGGCCCTAGTAATGGGTATGGTTGTGATCAGAAGAAGGAGACGAGTCTAACCATGGTGTTAGAATTCATTTACATGGCCTGTACGAGATTTTGAGAGTGGACAGGTTTGTAGCGACGGACATTTGTCCGTGGGTATAAGTATTGCAGGTTTTTAGCTACGGAGGGAGGAAGGGGATGAAGGCGTGTCACCCCACCATTGGCTTGTTTAAACGAGCGCGCGTTTTTTAATTTCTGTCCATTAACTTTTGTTTTTATATATTATTATTACTTTGTATTATGATAACAATCAAAACAACGCAGCCTAGTGGTTGCCACGTAGGTCTTAAGGCATTAGAGGCTGGAGGTCAGGGGTTCGATCCCTGCCTCCAGCATTTGTTATTTTGCATTGTTATTTCAGGAAATCCAGTGCATATGCAAGCCAAGCGCCCACCATGGACCTTCATCATCCATGCGCCAGATGGCCAGATCTGGTGGCCACCATTGTAAGTACACCATAAGCCTAGTCAACGCGTGCGCACTGGATTGCAAGAAGTCAAGTGGATCTTCATCAATTGGGCCCAGAAAATTGCCATGCACACCCCTAAAAATCAGGCCTAATCTCTTTCTTTATATTTTCTTTTCTATATTTCATTTAATTATTTTATTTTATTTAATTTAATTACTAAACAAAAATTATTTTCTTTTTATCAAAAAAATCACAAAAAATATTTTATGTCCAATTAAATTTCAGAATTTTATTTTTCATTAATAAATATTAATCAAATTAATTAGGTTATTAATTTTAGATAACTTTCATTTATTTTGTAAATATTTAAAACTAATTAGAATTAATAGGTTTTAACCCTAATTTAATTATTTTATTTTCTTTCCTAAATTAACAAAACTCCAAAAATATGTCACTTAAATTATTTTTCATTAATTAATTTAATAACCAATTTAGCATTTAATTTTTAGGACTTAATTTCTTTTCTTAAAAAAAATATTTCTTTTAATTAAGATGGTCAAAACCCTAGTTTCGCATTCGATCCAGTTGTCTCGTGCACTTTATTTTTCTTTATTCAATTATTGCATTTGTTCCCGGTTTGTAATAATTTAATTAGGACATTTACTTTTACCGCTTTTATTTTCAAAGGGTTGTCTTTGGCGATGTAAATACCCGACGTCTTGTAATAATTTAGTTTAATTTCCGCACCTTTAATTTCTGCAAATTATTCAACTGTTAGATGTTTGATAATAGGGTTTGCATGACAAGAATGAATGTCTAATTTTAAAACAGTCAGATCACCCTAAACACGTGCAAAGATAAAAATAATTGAAATCAACACACTCGCACATGCACACTCCTAGGGTACACCCCACTTGGTTGCCTTTCTAAACGGTCATTGAGTATAGGTTGTTTTAGAGGTCGCCCTCTTGTCTAAAAGATCATAGTTGCCTCAGAAAGGTTGCTTCAGATATTGTTGCCTAGGATAAATGATCTAAGACATTAGGGTTACCGCTAAGACGTCCTAACATTGCTTTAGTGATCGTATGTCCCTCTTTCGAATTGACCCTCAAACTCCAACGACGGTGCTACCTACTCACTAATAGTGGGATAGCATTGTCTAAAGGAAATTAGCATAGAACGATTCTTTTTTCGAGTAGATAGATTAGTTCTTAGATACTTGCTCATCCAAAACAAAACAAACTTTTCACACTTACACTCTTTTACGAACAAGTTTTCAAAAACACTTCATTACACTCTTAAAGACAGAAGCAAGAGTTAAATCGAGGTTAAAACAAAAACTTTTCAAAACCCACAAGCACAAAGAAAACAATTTTGAAAATGATGAGCAAGTACCTAAGAGCCTGTAGATAACTACGGATAGAAAGGGTGCTAATACCTTCCCTTTCTATAATCTACCCCCCGTACTCATAAATATCTCGAAAAAGGAATTTTTCTGTGCTTTTTTCTTTTCCTTGTTGGATAAAATAAAAGTCGGTGGAGACTTTTGCTTACCGCGACATTTTGCAAAAACAAACGCAAAACATAAACCAGCATTCCAAAAACAGTCAGTTCTCCCACCGTATCACAGAACTGGAGACTCTGCTAGGGACTTAATAAGTGAGGTGTACCTTAGGACTAGTTCATCATAATGTTTTCAATTGCTTGATTTGTATGCTTTATCTTTGTGGGTTTAAATCGGAGTTACTATAAATCCTAACCCGGATCTGGGGATACCTTTTTAGGTAAGTAGCAATAGACTGTGAGGGAACTGTATGCCGTAGACCGATACGGTTGAAGCAGTAGCTACGTTGGTGTGGCACTTTAGTTTGTACCGATATCCCTTGTGGAGGAACAAGGAGAATATGGGGCTGCTAAGGGGTCATTAAGCACCAACTGACCTTAGAACCTATAATTGACCAACTTGGCCATAGAAAAGTAGCAGTATGCTACACTCATTGAGATCAAACTCTCGCGATGATTCTGGCCGCAAGAAAAGGTTGCTAAACTGGAATTATGACCGATCGAAGGTGGTCAGTGATATTGAGATCCTCTAGAACCCGGTTACTATTACTAGGACAGGTTGAACCAACTAAACTGAAAGAGGGTAATACCTAAACTCCATGCCAGCCTGAAATCTAAGGGCTATTGTGTGACTTGTTTGCCCTTACCATGTTTGCTATCTATGAATACTTGTGGTGTGTTTCTATCATGACATCATGCATCATGACATTGCATGCATATTTCATTATACTAACCCATTTCAAAGACCGAGGGGATTCATCTTTGTTCTGTTTTATAGGTCATGGCATCTATGCGCAGAAACACTATTCGGATCAACTTCGTACAAATCCCTGTTCAGTTTAGAGATTTGGTTGCAAAGGTCCCTAATACTTCCTCCTTTATCAGAAGACATGGTCACCTCCTTGGTTTGGTCACTTCTAAGATGGATGAGAAAATGATGAGTGTCTTGTGTCAGTTCTTTGACCCATTGCACCACTGCTTCACCTTCCCAGACTATTAGTTGGTCCCTACTTTGGAGGAGTTCTCTTATCTACTTGGTATTTCTATTCTAGAGCATACGCCATTTACATGTTAGGAGATAGCTCTTAGGCCAGAGGATGTTGCTACAACCCTACATCTGACAAAGGCTGAGGTAATGTCTAACTGGGAAACTCGGAGTGGGACAAAAGGCTTCTTGGCTAAGTTCTTGGTTGATCAGGCTAATCAGTTTTGGGACAGTTTGGATTTTCAAGCATTCGAAGACATCCTAGCTCTTCTCATATATGGTCTAGTTTTGTTCCCTAATTCAGATTCTTTTGTCGACGTGAACACGGTGAAGATCTTCATGTCCCGTAATCCAGTGCCCACTCTCTTAGGTGACATTTTGCATGCTCTTTATGCCCTTACTGCTCAGAAACGGGGAACCCTTATGTGTTGTGCACCATTGCTGGCGAGGTGGTTTATTTCTCACCTCCCCAAATCTGTTTTGAAGAACAAGAAAGGCATGGGTTGGGCCTATAGGATCATGTCCCTTCTCACACGGACATTATCTGGAGCACTAAAGACATGGAAGAAGTAGCTGTTATTGATCGCTGTGGGGAATACCCCAATGTTCCACTACTTGGAATTAGAGGAGGGATCACCTATAATCCTTGTCTGGCCTTGCGATAGTTTGGGCGAGCCCGAAAGGACGGTCCTCATGAGTTGCTGATTTCGAGCATTGTCTTTGACTTCCAAGGGGATAGTGAGGGACATCGCCGCAGGTTCATACGAGCTTGGAATAGGGTTAACCAGTATGACCCACATGAGCTAGGGATGAA
Source organism: Vicia faba (assembly GCA_948472305.1). NCBI lineage: Eukaryota > Viridiplantae > Streptophyta > Magnoliopsida > Fabales > Fabaceae > Vicia > Vicia faba. Next base: position 1,238,515,839 of record OX451737.1, read on the forward strand.
TACCTCTCTTCCGATGGAACCGTATCTCCGGTGGGTTCGAACCCATGCTCAAAAACTGGGGATGCCATACGAAGTTGTCTTACCGGTAATTGTTGAGAGTACTGATGAAGAAGGGGTTCCTCCTACCATCCTCCATCCATACATGCCCCCACTTACATTGGGGCACTAAAGAGGTCTTGGATCCAACTAAGAGAAGAACGGGATACTTACAGAGAGAAGTATCATGAAAAAGAATGGAAGATCCTAAAGCTTACAAGGCAGCTAGAGAATGATAAGGTCCTCAACGACTATGTCAGCACAAGTGGAAAACGACCATGGGAGCGCTGATGCCTTTTGTTATTTCTAGTTTTTGATTTACTTTTCAGTTTTTCTTTTTGTAACGCCTTAAAGGCATTTGTCAAACATTGTTTCAAGTTTTTAATCTAATAAAAGTGTGTTTCATTTTGGTTTACGAATTTGAATCTCCCGACGCCTTTGAAGTCATATCATACGCATTTCATTCCCATGCACCTCATTACAGGTACAAGTCTCTTATCTTCTTCGCTGTTTATTTCAGCATCATGTCTGCTGAAACATCCACTGATCAAGCTATTAAGGCTCTTCAAGCTCAGAACACTCAGTTCCAAGAAATGTTCATGAACCTGGCCAAGGGGCAGAAAGATCTAAAGACTCTTATCTTGAAGGATAAGAAGAAGAAGAAGAAGATAATCCTCCTGAATATGGGTCATAGGTTTAGAAACAGACTACGGGAGGAAGTTGATTTGTCCCACTCATCTGGAGGGGGAGAGAATCAAGAAGAAAGGAGGGCTCCTAGCCCTGTGGTTTCAGACAATGACACTGACTTTGATGAAGACCACTATCCTCCGGCTGAGGACAGGTATAAGCAACTCAAAGACCGGTTAAGCGCGATGGAGATCTAGAAGATTCCTGGACTGGATTTTGGAGAGTTAGGTTTGGCATCTCGGGTGGTAATTCCCCACAAGTTTAAAGCACCAATCTTTGCTAAGTACGACGGGGTCTCCTGCCCAAAGCTACACCTCCGCTCGTATGTTAGAAAGATTCAACCATATACTGCTGACAGGAACCTCTGGATTCATTTCTTTCAAGATAGTCTTTCAGGGACTCAACTTGAATGGTTCTATCAACTAGAAGGAGCTAGCGTCCGTTACTGAGAGGACCTTGCTGCTGCTTTTTACAAGCAGTACCAATATAATGCCGACCTCGCTCCCACGCGTACCCGTGATGCGGTGGGAGAATTGACTTGAGGTTTTGCGTTTGTGTTCGCAAATGTTTCGGTTTAGCAAGAGTCACCATCGACTTTTATTTTATCCAAAAGGAAAGGTAAAAAAGCACAGGAAAGACCTTTGAGATTGTTTTTGGGTTCGGGGGGTAGATTATGAAAAGGGAAGGTGCTAGCACCCTTTTCATCCATGGTTTTCCATGGGCTCTTAGTTACTTGTTTTAGATCACTTGCTTTTGCTTTTCAATTGTTTGAAATGGTTCTTTTGTGTGTGGTTTTGAAAGTATTTTGAAAAGAGGCCTTTGCTTAGGCAACCTTTGTAATGATTCTTGTTTGAATGTATACAAAGGTGTTTGTCTTTTGAAAAATGTTTCAATGTTTGAAAGTTGTTTGGAAATTGTTTTGAAATTGTGTATGTGTTTTTGAAATTAGCAAGGATGGTTTGCAAGTTTGATCAAGTACCTAGGAGTTGTCTACCCTACTCAAAGATCTTTCCTACACATTTTTAACCCTTTGACATTGTTGTTTTACCATTGCATTTGGTAAACAACCCTATCTTTGGATGTTAAACGGGACAGGCGTGGGTCATTGTATGATCATGATAACAATATTGCCAAGTACCTTAGCAAGTTTTTGAGGGACTAGATCATTTTTGTTTTAGGCAACCAAGATAGCGTCATCGAGGGACTATGATCTTTTTGTTTTTGATTGATTTTGCCAAGATACCTAGCATGTATACCATGGCCATTTTTAAGGCAACAAGTGGATGAAACCCTAGGGGTACTTGTATGTATTGTGTTGTCATTTTTCATGCATTTTTGTCTTGTGTTTAGTCAAGCTATTTGTTTGATTTTGGTCTTTTGCATACAAACCCTAATTTACTATCATGGCATTTGAAAGCAATAAAATGCGTAAAAGTAAATCTAAGATTATTACAACATGATTATGGGAAGGGGGATACAAGTTTGAATAAGGGGATATTGCTCAAAATAAAACCCTAAAACTATTATTACAACCAAATTGAAATATTGCACAAATAAATAAATAGACAATTATTTAAATATGCAAATAAATGTAAATATGCAAAGGATGTTTTTGTGTTTATTTTATATATGTAAAATAAATTACTTATGTCTCAAAATAATAAAATAAAAAAATGATTATTTTTGAATGGGTGATAACCCTAATTTTTTGTTTTAAAAGAAAATATATTTCTATTATTATTTTATTTCATTTATGTACAAAGAAATGATAAAAATAATATATACAAAATATTAAAAAAATAAAATATGTGAGAAAATATTATTTTATATGTATAATATAATAAAATAAAATATGTGAGTATTTTAATATTATTTACAAATTTATTTAAGAAAATAAAAGTATTTAACCTAATAAACTATTTTTTGTCATAAAAAAAATAATAAAAAAAATAAAATAAAAATGTAAAAATTAAGAAAATATTTTTGGTGATTTTTAATATTTAGAAAAAAAAAATAAAGTCAGAAATCACAAAAGAAATGAAAAATAATACAAAATATAATAAATGGGCCAATGGGGTGCAGAAAGCAAGCATGGGGGTGTCAATAGTCAGAAGAACCAAGCCCAACCCAATGTCCCTTCATCCATGTCCTTGAGACAGAAAAAACGCGCGCTTCTTGTCCAAACTGTAACTCTTGCATACGTGCTTAAAAATAAAATCTTGCAACATGAAAGTTATAGCTCATCATCACACGATTCTAATGATATAAAAAACTTGATCTAACTCTCAAAGACCAGAGAGAATTTCAGTTCCCCTAATTTCTGACCTAAAAAATTCAACATGTTCATCATCTAAATTCTCCTAGCTCAGTTAATATAAATACAAGCTATGCATATGTACAGTTCAAGGACATTAAGGGCTACATTTTTGCTTCACAAACCTAAGCCTAATGATTCCTAAATAAAGAGATAGAAGTTTGAAAATTACCTGTTTCAGTCAAGTTCGAATGTGGCAATGCAGCAACTTTGAATGAGGCCTGAAGGACTTTTGAGCTTGCTTGATGTTCCCTTGACCTTTCCCAATGCTTAGCTTGCTTTGAAATGGCCTGAATGTCCCTATAGAACTCAACCTGCAAACTCAGAAATTGAAAACGGTGAAGCTTGAAAATGAAGTTACAGTTGCTGGACAGGGACTTGGGTTGCTTGGATGGGATGTATGTAATGTGTCTGAAGTGGTTTGGGACAAAACGCACGAGTGGAATATGTTTTGGAAGTGGTTCTGCAGGGCTTGCCCTGTTTTGGACAGAAATGGAGTTTTTGGTGTATTGGGGTGTTTGAGAGCTTATGGAATCGTGTTTCTGGCTTCTTACAATATGTTGAGATCATTTCAAATGATAGCCAAGCTTGGTTTTAACAGATGCAGAAGATGTGTCGACTTTTGCACAATTGCTTGCTTTTGAAGAAAAGTTGGAATTGACAATGCCAAGGCATGTACAGGCCTGTTTGCTAGCTGCACATAATTGGTGAACTTTGCCTGATATTCATGGACTTTGTTTGCAACAAAAGTCTAGGTCCATGGCTCAAGATAAACAAAGTTACATAAAGTGAACTTTATCAAAGTAGCAATGTTATCTTTTTGCCAAAAATGGATTAATTCGATGTGTAATGCTCCATAGCTCAGAATAAGACCAATATCCATTGTATTTGTATTAAATTAAGGAGTGTGGAAAGGTTTAAGACCTGTAAAACAAGTACAAGCATGCTTTGTACATATTTGCAAGTTGTAGCAATGTGCAAAATGCCTTGGCCAAAAGTAATAATTTTCCATTTTCAAACTTTTGATTCTCCCTAACCACAAATGATTTTGGAGAGTTCTTGGACATTTTGGAAAGCTTGTAACATGCTCTACAATCCATATTTGAAATGAATTTTGAGATTCCACTTGGAACTAGGTGAAAAGTTTCCATAAAGATAGGTCAAAATCCTGCCTAAACTAGGGCAAAATTTCACTAAGTTAAAAGTTTCATGGACCCTTATTCACAAAATCATAACTTGAGATCCAAGCATCTTTTGGGAAAACTTTGTGAATAAGAGTTGTAGATTTTGTGGAGAACTACAACTTTCATGTTGGAAGTTTTCCTTGAATCCAATTGCATCATGGTGAAAAAGTTGTGAAAAGTTGGGAAAAAATAAGAAATTTTCATAACTTAGAAAATTTCTAAGTTATGAAAATTTTCCATTTCAAACCCTAATTTTCAAAATTAGGTTTCTTGGTGAACAAGTTTCATGTTTTGACACATCTTGATGAAAAATGACCCTTGGCACTTGATTTTGACCAAAAAGTCAAAGTTTGACTTTTCAGTGTACAGTTGATTGGAAAATTCATTTGTCAATCCAATGCATTTGAGATCTTTTGAACCTTATGATTAGGTCAAGATGATTCCATTTAGTCCTTGAAACTATGCTTGAACCCAATTTGCCATTGGTTAGGTGAAAAATCATAAATTGCCCTTCTACAGTCAAAACCCTAAAAATGACCATTTTGCCCTTTTGATGATCTGATCAAATTTCTTGAGGAGTTGTGGTCCAAACTTGATCAAATGGTTCATATGAGTCTATAATGTTGATGTGGATAAAAAATTATGAGGTTTGACTTTAAATTGGCCACAGTTGACTTTTTCCCAATACAACTGATTTTTAGGTCAACTATCCAATTGACTGGGCAAAATTGTGATTCAAGGCTTGAAACTTAGTATTAGCAAACTTAGGAGTCCAACATGAAGTATGAAAGTCACATTAGGCATTGAAAGTCCAAAAATCCCTGTGCAAACTCAAACCCTAATTTCAGGTCTACAGTGCAAGGAGATGTCTTGAGCTGAGCAAACCCTAATCCTATCTGGAGTCCAAAGAGTCTTGTGAGGGGAATCTTGATAAAATGATAGGGAAAATTTTGGGGTACAACAGCTGCCCCTGTTCAATCTTCTTGAACCTAAAGAGTTAGATTGGCGAGTTTGTCGTTCGTGACTCGAAGGTAAAAGATGATTGGACACTAGAGTGCCCGTAAATTTGCACTCTCCAAAATGTAGTTGAGGGAATGGGCTTAAAGATGCCATTTGGAGATGGTAGAATCTTGTTGGAGATGGGCTTAAAGATGCCATCCAAGAATGTTTGTTGAATTGCAATTTGTAAGTCAGAAGAATGAGTATCAGAATGGTGTCCGTATCTGGAACGTATCTGAATTGTATCTGGAGACTGAGTCTGCATGAGTAATGGAATGGCGTCCGTGTCTGGAGCATATCCGAGCTATAACTGTATTTGATTCTGAATGAATAGCAGAATGACTTCCATGTGTAGAGTATATCTGTATTGTATATAAAACTTTGAAATTTGAGTAGCGACAGAATGGCATCCGTGTTTGGAGCGTCTCTGAGCTGGGGATTAAGTCAGAATGAGTGACAGAATGGAAACCGTGTCTGGAGCGTATCTGGACTGTATCTGAAGTTGAGATCTGTATGAGTAGCAGAATGACTTCCGTGTCTGGAGTGTATCTGAACTGTAACTGGGATCTGAATAAGTGACAGAATGACTTCCGTGTCTGGAGTGTATCTGAACTTGAAATTGATAGTTGAATCTGAATGAGAAATAGAATGGCTTCCGTGTCTGGAGCGTATCTAATCTGTATCTGATTGTTGAAGTCTGAATGAGTGACAGAATGGCATCCGTGTCTGGAGCGTATCTGGACTGTATATGAAATCTTTGAATATCTGTTAAAGATAGCTTTTAATCTTATCCTGAAAAGGGTAAAATGTTAGCTGAAACACAAAGTTATATTGCATGAAATGTATGATGCAATAAATATGTTTTATCAATGTTTATGATATATGAATGTAATGTATGCGCATGTAAGCTGATTTGCTGTCTTGCTGAGGAATATAAATCCTTGATATCTGGAGATAATAAAATCCTTGACTGCTTCCGGGGAAAATAAATCCTTGACTGCTGCTGGAGATTCAAAATCTTTGATTGCTGAGGATGAGAAATCCTTGATGACTACTGTTGGGGATAGAAAATCCTTGGCAACTCGCGGGGATTATCAAAAACTTTGACAACTTCTGTGGGGATGTGAGAATCCTTCACGACTTTCCTGGGGATAAGGATCCTTCAAGTCCTTGGAGTTGGAGTATTGACAAAAGTTCAGCTTGGGGAAGTAATGTCAAATTGCTTAAGAAACCTGCTTGGGGAATCCAGAGAACTTTTGAAGACTTCTACTGGGGATTAAATAATGAGAATCCTTACTCGGTTGGGGAATAGGGAAAACTCTGACGATATCTACTGGGGATCAGACAAAAGAAAAACCTTGATCTGCTGGAAGAATAAGGAAGACTCTGATGGCTTCTGCGGGGAACTAAGAATGAGAATCTTCAATCTGTTGGGGAATTTGAATCCTTGGGGACTTCAAGCTGAGGAGTCAATAATGAGAATCTTCGACCTGCAGGGGATTAAAGATTCTGACAAATTCATGCTGGGGAGTGATGAAGACTCTGGAAACTTTACTGGGGAATCAAGAATGAGAATCTTCATTCTGTTGGGGAGTAAAAACTCTGTGGGGAAGAAGGCTTCCTGCTGGAGAGTAAGTGAAAACTCTGGGGGAGTAGTTAAGCTGCTGGGAAGATCAGGAGTTTGGGTTGTATGCCAATCTACTGGGGAGTTATCCTAGGTTGGGGATAAAAGTTAACTGTTATCTGGTTGATTCTCAGATTTTAAGACAACTTGCTGGGGAATCTGGGGAAAACTGTATGGTTTTCGCTGTAGATTGATAGTTGGAAATTTGACTCCGTTGGGGAAGGAGATTTCATTTTCGCTGAGGGTCTGTGGTTCAAACTTTTTACTCCGCTGGGGATCGGGAGTTTGAAAACCTAACTCTGATGGGGATTTTGAAATTTAACTCCGCTGGGGATATGTATTTCAAGGTTTTAGCTCCTCTAGGGACCTAAATGATGTACTGTAGGGGATTTCTCTAGAATAGACTAAAGACATTTTCCTATACTTTCAACCTGTCAGTAATTATTCTTTCCCATTTCATTTATTTGTAAACAGTGATTATTTTCAAATGCATATGCTCATTTAATAAATCATTGGACGTTTTCAAATAAAACACAAGTGTAAAGAAAAAGAAAAGGCAAATAGTTTTCTGCACTTTGAAGTATCTTTGTATTAACTTTGTGTAAGTATTTTGTACAAAGGAGACAGCCATCCTAGTAAGAGAATGTTGTCATAAAAATGAGAAAAATTTATACAAAGAAAGATGGCTATGTGTGAAAATTCCATGGGGTTCCCATTCTGCTATAGCCTTCGTAACTCTGAATATCTTGTCCATTCGTTGCTTCGTTCGAAGATGATCGAGTTGATCAGAAGCCCGAAGTTTGTCTGTGAAGAGATTGTCCTTAAAGTGATCCGACGAGACATAGTCATACGCTTTAATTCCCTAACTTTTGCCTGGACCGCCCTTTCGGGTTTTCAGTCCACTGGGAAACCCTTTTTTGCCCAAGTCGCCCTTTCGGGTTTTCAACTTGCCGGGTGTACATATTTTTTTATTTTATCCCTAATTTTTGCCTGAACCGCCCTTTCGGGTTTTCGATTCACCGGGATGCCCATTTTTGCCCAAGTTTCCCTTTCGGGTTTTCAACTTGTCGGGTCATTTATGCGTAGTATCTTTTGACTATGTCTGCGTTCGCAGGGAGCGGCAGGTCGTCGCCGTCCATGGTGGTCAATATCATTGCCCCACCGGAAAAGATGTTTTTGATCACAAATGGTCCTTCGTAGGTAGGAGTCTATTTGCCCCTGGGATCACTTTGCGGCAAGATGCTCCGCTTGATTACAAGCTCTCCGACTTGATATACCTGGCGCCTGACTTTCTTGTTAAATGCCTTGATCATCCGTTTTTGATACGTCTGACCATGACAAACAACAGTAAGTCGCTTATCGTCAATCAAGTTAAGTTGATCAAGTCGGGTCTAAATCCAATCATCTTCACTCAAACCAGCATCTTTCATGATTCTCAAGGAGGGAATCTAAACCTCGATAGGTAAAACAACTTCCATGCCATATACCAAAGAAAAGGGTGTTGCCCCAGTTGATGTACGCACCGTGGTACGGTACCCGTGAATAGCAAACGGTAACATCTCATGCCAGTCCTTGTAGGTGACTTTCATCTTTTGTATTATCTTCTTGATATTTTTGTTCGCGGCTTCGACAACACCGTTCATCTTCGGTCGATAGGGAGATGAATTGTGATGTTGAATTTGGAACTGCTCGCATAGGGCGGTGATCATAGTATTGTTAAGGTTTGTATCGTTGTCAGTGATGATCCTTTCAGGGATGCCATACCGGCAAATGAGGTTCTGCTTGATGAACCGAGCAACAATATTCTTTGTAACAAATGCAAAGGAAGCTGCTTCGACCCACTTGGTAAAGTAATCAATGGCCACTAGAATAAAGTGATGTCCATTGGATGCCGTAGGCTTGATCTCTCCAATCATGTCGATTCCCCACATAGCGAACGGCCAAGGAGCTGTTAAGACATTGAGAGGAACTGGAGGTATTTGTACCTTGTCCGCATAGATTTGACATTTGTGACAAGTCCTGGAATGTTGATGACAGTCAGCTTCCATGGTAGACCAGTAATAGCCCACCCGTAGAATCTTCTTAGCCATCGTATGTCCGCTAGAGTGAGTGCCAAAGGTACCATTGTGCAGTTCAGCCATGATCTGTTCAACTTCAACCTTGTCCATACAACAGAGTAGAATGCAATCATGATTGCGCTTGTATAGGATACCATTGCTCAGGAAGAACTTGACAGAGAATCTCCTCAAGAACTTTTTGTCGTTGACTGAAGCTCCTTCAGGGTATTCTTGTGATTTGAGATACCTTTTAACTTTGTGAAACCAAGGTCGGTCCACTACTTCTTCGGTATTAATCTCGTGACAATGTGCAGGTTCATCCATCCGTACAATAGTGATTTGGGGAGCCTCATTATCCCAGTTAAGTTTAAACATGGATGACATTGTAGCTAGAGCATCTGCTAGCTGATTCTCTTCTCGCGGGAAGTGCTCGAAGGTAGTCTGCTCGAAATGTGGTAACAATGTCAAGATATATTCTTTGTAAGGGATGAGGTTTGGATGTTTAGTATCCCACTCTCCTTTGATTTGATTGATAACCAAAGCTGAGTCCCCAAACACAACCAAAGATTTGATTCCCAAGTCAATTGCAGCCTTGAGTCCAAAGATGCAAGCTTCATACTCGGCCATGTTGTTGGTGCAGCTGAAGCAAAGTCTGGCTATGAAAGGTGTATGGCAACCTTTTGGAGAGATGAGTATCGCGCCGATACCGTTGCCAAGTGAATTGGAGGCACCATCAAAGTACAGGGTCCATCGGGATCCTTGTTCAGGTCCGTCATATGGTCTGAGATCTTCAATTTTGTCCAATGTCATAATGTCCTCGTCGGGGAAGTCGAACCGCATGGATTGGTAATCTTCGACAGCTTGATGGGCCAGATGATCGGCTAGCACACTCACCTTTATAGCTTTTTGGGTCGTGTACTGTATATCGTATTCCGTTAGGATCATCTTCCATCTAGCGATTCTTCCGGATAGAGCAGGCTTCTCAAAGATGTACTTGATTGGATCCATCTTAGAGATCAACAAAGTGGTATGAGTCAACATATACTGCCTTAGCCGGCGAGCAGCCCATACCAAAGCGCAACAAGTTTTCTCGAGCAGTGAATATCGGGTCTCACAGTCGGTAAAATTTTTGCTAAGGTAATAAATGGCATGCTCTTTTCGGCCAGACTCGTCATGTTGGCCCAATACGTACCCCATTGAATTCTCTAGGACGGTCAGATACATGATTAGCGGTCTTCCTTCGACGGGAGGCATTAAGATAGGAGGTTCTAGCAAATACTCCTTGATTTTATCGAAAGCAACTTGACAGTCATCATTCCATTTAACCACCTGATCTTTCTTCAACAGCTTGAAGATTGGTTCACATGTAGGTGTTAGGTGAGAAATGAACCTTGCAATGTAGTTTAGGCGTCCCAAGAAACCTCTGACCTCCTTCTTAGTGCGAGGAGCGGGCATTGCTTGTATAGCTTTGACTTTGGCAGGATCAACCTCGATGCCTTTGTTGCTGACAATGAATCCCAAGAGTTTACCGGACCTGACTCCGAAAGTGCACTTGTTAGGGTTCAGTCTGAGCTTGTACTCTTTCAGTCTGACAAACAGCTTTTGCAGATGATCGAGGTGTTCTTCTTCAGTTTGTGAACGGGCTATCATGTCATCTACGTAGACCTCTATCTCATGATGTATCATATCATGAAACAAAGCTACCATGGCGCGTTGATAGGTTGCCCCAGCATTCTTCAGTCCGAATGGCATCACTTTATAGCAGAACGTACCCCACTGTGTAACAAAAGTAGTTTTCTCCATGTCCTCAGGGGCCATTTTGATCTGGTTATAGCCTGAGAATCTGTCCATGAAAGAAAATACCTTGTGCTGAGCTGTATTGTCAACCAAGATGTCAATGTGCGGAAGTGGAAAGTCATCTTTAGGGCTGGCCCTGTTTAAATCTCTATAATCCACGCACATTCTCACTTTGCCGTCCTTCTTAGGAACGGGCACAATGTTAGCAACCCATTGTGGATAGGAAGTAACAACAAGAAATCCAGCATTGAACTGCTTCATAACTTCTGCTTTGATCTTTTCAGACATGTCGGGCTTCATGCGGCGAACTTTTTGCTTAACTGGTGGACAATCTTCTCTTGTGGGTAGACGGTGTACCATAATGTCTGTATCAAGTCCCAGCATGTCTTCGTAGGACCAGGCGAAGATCTCAACATACTCATTCAACAACTGAATTAAGCGCTCTTTGACACTTGGCTCTAGGTTGGCACCCACTCTAACTTCTTTTCTGTCTTCCTCAGTTCCCAAGTTGATTGTCTCTAATAACTCCTCGTGAGGCAGAATAGCCCTTTCTTCCTGTTGTAGCAGTCTAGCCAATTCTCCAGGCACCTCACAGTCTTCATCACCTTCGTATTCGGCATGGTAGACCAGATCTTCAGAGTCACTGAAGGCCATAGCAGAATTGTTACCCATGGAATCTGGAATGGAAGGGTACATGCATTTGTGAGTGTGGGTGTGTGTAAGGGATATCCACCTTTAAACAAATAAAATGTAAAAAGAAAGACAATGAACACAAAGTTTATATATGAAAACGTCCATGATTCATTAAAATGGCATATGAAGATGAAAAATCAAACCCTTACAAATGGATCTATGTGCCTCGGGTAAGGCACAAGGTTAAAAGTGCACGAATTATTTAAGAATTATTACAAACCAACAGAAATGTTTGAAAGATAAATTACTGATTTATGAAAGTAATGGGAATAAAGTCCTTTGCCTCCCAATTGCACAATCCTCCATCCACAATAGGGAAAATCCAGTCTTCCAAGTGGCTCTCCTCTTCACTATCCTCCAAAGCATTGACTCCATGATGGGTGATCTTCACCGGTGGCCCTCCAGTCCGGGAGCGACGCACAACCTTTTGAGCAGAAGCAGTGAAACCCAAGCCGAATTTATCAGATTTGAAAGGAAAATCGGGAAGCTGCCCCCAGATTATGCTTCCTCCTTCTTCAATCACAGCCTTTGCATCTTTGAGAGACGACATCCGATGCGGAGGTCTGGTAACCATGGGTACAGAAGACACTGTCTTGGTTGCTGTAATCTCCCGGGCTACCTCTTCAAAATGCTGAAAAGGGGTTTCGATGAATTCGCCATCCAATTCCACTTAGCGGAAAGAATTTAGATGGATTATCATGTATTCCTCTTCGTCGTGAACAGTTACAATTTTCCCCTGGACAGGGTATTTGAGCTTCTGATGCAGAGTAGAAGTAACGGCTCCAGCATGGTGAATCCAAGGTCTTCCCAACAAGCAAGAATAGGAAGGACGGATGTCCATAACATAGAACGTGGAGTTGAAGGTTTCAGTTCCCACTTTAATCGGGATGTCCACCTCCCCGTGGACCATCCTTTTAGAACCATCAAAGGCTCTGACAATGATATTGCTGGGCTTCAAATTTAGACCTTCACAATCCAACCTATCCAATGCCTTCTTCGGCAAGACTTTCAACGATGAACCAATATCTACCAGTACGTGTGCTAGAGTAGTCCCTCTGCATTCCACCGAGACATGCAGAGCATCATTATGCTTTCTCCCTTTGATTCTTAAATCAGCATCGGAGAATCCTAGACCATTGCCAGCTGTTAGGCTAGCTACACATTCCTGGAACTGATCCGCGGAGGTTTCCTGGGGAACATGGGCCGTCTTCAAGAATCTGATCAGAGCTTTAGCATGAGCTTCTGAACAAAGCAGTAAGGCCAACATAGAGATCTTTGAGGGGGTTTTCCCCAGTTTCTCCACAACATTATAATCGCTTTTCTTGATTATTTTTAAAATCTCTTCCATTTCTTTTTGAGAGGTTTCAGGGATTATCAACGGATGAGCCCTCATCCTGACGGGCTCTTCTTGGATCCCTTTCCCTCTATCATCGACATCAGCAGAGGGGACAGCCACAGGAGTCACAACTTCTTCAACAACTAGAGTTCTCGCAGATATGTTGACCGGTACAGGGGTAACCTTAGGAGCGGCTGAGGGTCCGAATATTGCCTTTGGAGGGGCGATCTCCGGAGAGAAAATTCTTCCACTGCGGGTGATTTTACTCGTTCCGACAATGTTTCCAATGTAGGAATTCTCTTCATCAGAACTCTCTTTAGTTGATTCAATTTGTTTAGTACTGTGGTAGAAGATCTCTCCCCCATAGTTCCACGTTATTGATTTGTTGGACTTGTACGGGATGTGCCCCGACATGGTTATCTTCAAAAGTGCAATCTTCGGATCAGATGTAATCTTAACATGTCTTTTGGAGACCTTGGAAAGGTTGGCGGATATGGTAATTATTGAAATATCATTGACAGGAGTCGGTGTAACAGGAGTCTTTTCAAAAAGGATTTCTTGGTTATCCATTAGGCGTTGGATGCCTAACTTCAACAACGAACAGTCGGTTGGTAAGGATGAACAGAGGTAGGAATCTTCTTCACAATCTGGGAAAATCCCAGCCTTTAGCAGATTCAACTTGATTATCGGTAGTGGAGTCATCAAATTATCAACAGTAGCAACAAAAAGATCTTCTTCAACAACATGGGCATTGTGGCCATGCTTCGGCATTGGAGCAGAGATCACATTAGGCTTTTCAGGGGCATCGAATTCAAATTATTTAGCATCTATCAAATCCTGAATCTTATTTTTGAGGGCCCAACAATTGTTGGTGTCGTGCCCCAGGCTGTCTGAATGATAAGCACACTTGGCATTTGAATGGTAGTAAGGAGAAGATGTATTCGGATTCTTTGGGGCCTCTTTCAAACTTTCAAGGTTTAACTTCAAGATATGAGGGAGAACCTGAGCGGTATTCATATTGATCCGGGTGAATTGCCGTACAGGCCTTTCCACCCTTGCTTGGTTGGTTCTTGGTTGATTTTTTCTTGGCTGATCAGCTGCAGACTTCTAAATCATTACGGCCCCCACCGCTGGCCGGCGCTCAACTCTTCCTTGACCTCTTTGGGAGTAGACAACTGAGACTTCTTTCTTTGTTGGAAAAGCCTTTTTGATGGCAGCGGAAGCAGATACATCCTTTTGAATTTTCCCGCTCTTTATGCCGGCTTCAACTCTCTCACCAGTTAGAATCAACTCGGTGAACCCCGCAGACGAACTTCCAATCAGGTGATTGAAAAAAGGGCCTGACAGTGTACCCAAGAACATATCTACTAGCTCCCTCTCAGATAAAGGTGGTTGTACTCGTCCCGCCAAGTCTCTCCATTTCTGGGCATACTCTTTAAAGCCTTCATTTGAGACCATGGCCATACTCTGCAATTGAGTACGGGTTGGTGCCAAGTCTGCATTATATTGATAATGTCTGTAGAAGGAAGCCGCCAAATCCTCCCAATTGTGCACATCATACCTCTCTAGCTGGTAGAACTAATCTAACTGCGTCCCCGAAAGACTAGCCTAGAAGAAATGGACCCACAGATCCTTGTCAGAAGAATGCGGTTGAATTTTTCTGACGTAAGATCGCAGATGCATCTTTGGACAAGACAAACCATCGTACTTAGCAAATAGAGGCACCTTAAACTTAGGGGTAATAACAATTCCAGAAACCAGCCCTAACTCTTCAAAGTCCAGAACATGCACTCTTTGCACTTCCATAGCTGCCAGATGTTCTTCCAGATTCTTGTATTTGTCATCTGCAGGAGGGTACTGCTGTTCAGAATAGTCTTCATCCTCTTCTTCTTCTTCCTTAGAGTCAGATGGCACTGCAGTCTCTTTACCCTTTCTCACCCCTTCATCAGATGTTGAGGGGAAATCCAGGACCCTTCTAGCTTGACCTTCAAATCTTCTACCCATGGTAGCCACACCAACCCTCTTCTTTTTATTTTTCTCTTTCTCCTTTTCCAATAGAGTCTTGAGCTCTTCCTAACCCTTAGCCAAGGTCATGAGTAGCTGCTGGAACTGTGGATTCTGCGCTTGTAAGTCTTTGACCGTCTGCTCAATATCCATTTTGCTGAAATAAATAGCAGAGAGATAAGGAAACCTGGTGTGAAGACCTGTTTATGCATATGATGAATGATATGTATTCATGTAATGCATTCAAGGATTCAGAAATTCAAATATGTTTTATAGGTGTTGAGAGTCTGCTCTTCGTAAAGTTGATGAGTAAGTTCCAAAACCTTCTTCTCACTGGCGTAGAATTGGGCTTCAAAAGTATCGCGCTCTCCCTTGAGCTGTATCCAACTCCTTTGTAAATCTTCTAGTGATGTTGGCATGTCAGGATGTAGGAGGGTGTATGGGACCTCTCCTTCCATAACAGGCTCTTTAATCACATGGAGAATGTAGGGGTAAGGCATCATAAGACATTGGGCGCGAGTTCGTACCCACTTGAGGTAAGGCTTAAGGGGGATAGAATTCTTGTGTCCCAAGGTCTTACTGTCCACCTTGTTGGGCATCCTCCAAGCTCGGATAAACCTTTGTTGAAGTCCTTGATCGTCGTTGTCGAAGTCGAAAACCAAGTCTGAAATCAACATGTCATACGGGCCATCCCTTCGGGCATACCTAAACTGTCTCAGAGCCAAGAAGGGATTGTAGGTAATACCTCCCCTAATGCCAAGTAGAGGGACATTATGGAATTCCCCACAATGATCAATGATGATAACATTTTCTCTGGATCGAGAACACCAATGAACATCTGAATGTGTAAGAGTCATCAGTTGTTGTGACCACCTCAAACCTTGCTCATTCTTCAAGACTGATTGGGGAAGATGAGAAATAAACCATCTTGCCAGTAGAGGAGTGCAACACATGAGAACACCTCTTTTCCTCATTGTTCTAGTGTGAAAAGAGTGGAGGATATCCCCAAGCAATGTAGGCACCGGGTTGCGAGCCATGAACATTTTGACAGCACTCACATCTACAAGTTGGTCAGGATTAGGGAACAAGACCATCCCATGGATGAGAAGAGCTACAATCTCCTCAAAATCTTGTAGGTCCAATGAATTCCAACAACTTTGGGCCTTCTCAAACAGAAACTTTGACAAGAAGCCTTTGACACCACTTATGGTTTCCCAATGTGTTGTGACATCAGAGGAGTGCAAGTGTAAGGCTTGAGCAATCTCTTCTGGCTTTGGATTTCTTTCCGTACTGTTGAAGGGTAGTTGATTGAGAATAGGAATCCTCAAGAGTTGAGAAAATTCCTCCAAAGTAGGCACAAGTTGGTAGTCAGGAAATGTGAAGCAATGATGCAAAGGGTCAAAGAACTGGAAGAGAACTTTCAGCATATCCTCCTCAGTGTTGGAAGTGACTAAGTTGAGAAGACGACCATGCCTCTCAGTGAATGGAGAATTCCCTGGAATCCTTGAAGATAGCTCCTTGAGTTGAGGAGGAATTCTTACAAGGTTGACTTGGATAGTTTTCCTGCGAAGTGAATCCATAACCTACAAAACAGAAACAAAGATGAAAATTTAAACCTTAAAATGGTTATTGGATGCATATGATGCTTCATGATGTCCATGATGTTATGCACAAGTATATATGTACAAACAAATCACACAATTTCCTAGTTCAGGCTTGCATGGGGTTTCATAGCTAAGTACCCTCTTGAAGTTTAGTTGGCTCAATCTGTCCTATAAATAGTAACCGGGTTCTAAGGAGCTCAATATCACTGGATTATTTTCTGTGTTCATTGTTTCAGTTTAACCACTTTACTGGCGACCGAAATATTCCAAGAAAACAACCCTCAATGAGTGTAGTATCGAGTATCTACCAACATCGGATTGCACCAAAGCCGGTCATCTCACTACATCCTAAAAGGCCAAGTTGGTCAAGTAAAGGTTCTAAAAGTCCATTATTGCTTCATGACATCACTCAGCGGCCCCGTATTCTCTTTGATTGACTCAAAGTCTACCGGTACCCACAAATATGTCTCATTAATATAGCTATTGCTTCAACCATGTCGGTATACCCCGCACAGTTTCCACAACGTATTGTTATTTACCTATGAATGTTTCCCAAATCCGGGTAGAGGATTTCAAACCCAAACAATAGAACCAAATGTAAAGCAATCAAGTCAAGCAAGATAAGCATGTAAAGGTGATCTAAAACCCTAAGGTAACCCCACTTTTCATATAATCCCCAGCAGAGTCGCCAGTTCTGTGATGCGGTGGGAGAAATGACTTGAGATTTTGCATTTGTGTTCGCATATGTTGCGATTTAGCAAGAGTCGTCACCGACTTTTATTTTATCCAAAAGGAAAGGTAAAAAAGCACAGGAAAGACCTTTGAGATTGTTTTTGGGTTCGGGGGGTAGATTATGAAAAGGGAAGGTGCTAGCACCCTTTTCATCCATGGTTTTCCATGGGCTCTTAGTTACTTGTTTCAGATCACTTGCTTTTGCTTTTCAATTGTTTGAAATGGTGCTTTTGTGTGTGGTTTTGAAAGTATCTTGAAAAGAGGCCTTTGCTTAGGAAACCTTTGTAATGATTCTTGTTTGAATGTATACAAAGGTGTTTGTCTTTTGAAAAATGTTTCAATGTTTGAAAGTTGTTTGGAAATTGTTTTGAAATTGTGTATGTGTTTTTGAAATTAGCAAGGATGGTTTAAAAGTTTGATCAAGTAACTAGGAGTTGTCTACCCTACTCAAAGATCTTTCCTACACATTTTAACCCTTTGACATTGTTGTTTTACCATTGCATTTGGTAAACAACCCTATCTTTGGATGTTAAACGGGATGGGCGTGGGTCATCGTATGACCATGATAACAATATTGCCAAGTACCTTAGTAAGTTTTTGAGGGACTAAATCATTTTTGTTTTAGGAAACCAAGATAGCGTCATCGAGGGACTATAATCTTTTTGTTTTTGATTGATTTTGGCAAGATACCTAGCATGTATACCATGGCCATTTTTAAGGCAAAAAGTGGATGAAACCCTAGGGGTGCTTGTGTGTATTGTGTTGTAATTTTTCATGTATTTTTGTCTTGTATTTAGTCAAGCTATTTGTTTGATTTTGGTCTTTTGCATACAAACCCTAATTTACTATCATGGCATTTGAAAGCAATAAAATGCGTAAAAGTAAATCTAAGATTATTACAACATGATTATGGGAAGGGGGATACAAGTTTGAATAAGGGGATATTGCTCAAAATAAAACCCTAAAACTATTATTACAACCAAATTGAAATATTGCACAAATAAATAAATAGACAATTATTTAAATATGCAAATAAATGTAAATATGCAAAGGATGTTTTTGTATTTATTTTATGTATGTAAAATAAATTATTTATGTCTCAAAATAAGAAAATAAAAAAATGATTATTTTTGAAAGGGTGAAAACCCTAATTTTTTGTTTTAAAAGAAAATTTATTTCTGTTATTATTTTATTTCATTTATGTACAAAGAAATGATAAAAATAATATATACAAAATATTAAAAAAATAAAATATGTGAGAAAATATTATTTTATATGTATAATATAATAAAATAAAATATGTGAGTATTTTAATATTATTTAAAAATTTATTTAAGAAAATAAAAGTATTCAACCTAATAAACTATTTTTTTATCATAAAAAAATAATAAAAAAAATAAAATAAAAATGTATAAATTAAGAAAATATTTTTGGTGATTTTTAATATTTAGAAAAAAAAATAAAGTCAGAAATCACAAAAGAAATGAAAAATAATACAAAATATAATAAATGGGCCAAGGGGGTGCAGAAAGCAAGCATGGGGGTGTCAATAGTCAGAAGAACCAAGTCCAACCCAATATCCCTTCATCCCTGTCTTTGAGACAGAAAAAACATGCGCTTCTTGTCCAAACTGTAACTCCTGCATACATGCTTAAAAATAAAATCTTGCAACATGAAAGTTATAGCTCATCATCACACGATTCTAATGATATAAAAAACTTGATCTAACTCTCAAAGACCAGAGAGAATTTCAATGCCCCTAATTTCTGACCTAAAAAATTCAACATGTTCATCATCTAAATTCTCCTAGCTCAGTTAATATAAATACAAGCTATGCATATGTACAGTTCAAGGACATTAAGGGCTACATTTTTGCTTCACAAACCTAAGCCTAACGATTCCTAAATAAAGAGATAGAAGTTTGAAAATTACCTGTTTCAGTCAAGTTCGAATATGGCAATGCAGCAACTTTGAATGAGGCCTGAAGGACTTTTGAGCTTGCTTGATGTTCCCTTGACCTTTCCCAATGCTTAGCTTGCTTTGAAATGGTCTGAATGTCCCTATAGAACTCAACCTGCAAACTCAGAAATTGAAAATGGTGAAGCTTGAAAATGAAGTTACAGTTGCTGGGCAGGGACTTGGGTAGCTTGAATGGGATGTATGCAATGTGTCTGAAGTGGTTTGGGACAAAACGCATGAGTGGAATATGTTTTGTATGTGGTTCTGCAGGGCTTGCCCTGTTTTGGACAGAAATGGAGTCTTTGGTGTATTGGAGTGTTTGAGAGCTTATGGAATCGTGTTTCTGGCTTCTTACAATATGTTGAGATTGTTTCAAATGATAGCCAAGCTTGGTTTTAACAGATACACAAGATGTGTGGACTTTTGCACAATTGTTTGCTTTTGAAGAAAAGTTTGAATTGACAATGCCAAGGCCTGTACAGGCCTGTTTGCTATTGAAGAAAAGTTTGAATTGACAATGCCAAGGCCTGTACAGGCCTGTTTGCTAGCTGCACATATTTGGTGAACTTTGCCTGATATTCATGGACTTTGTTTGCAACAAAAGGCTAGGTCCATGGCTCAAGATAAACAAAGTTACATAAAGTGAACTTTATCAAAGTAGCAATGTTATCTTTTTGCCAAAAATGGATTAATTCAATGTGTAATGCTCCATAGCTCAGAATAAGACCAATATCCATTGTATTTGCATTAAATTAAGGAGTGTGGAAAGGTTTAAGACCTGTAAAACAAGTACAAGCATGCTTTGGACAGATTTGCAAGTTGTAGCAATGTGCAAAATGCCTTGGCCAAAAGTGATAATTTGCCATTTTCAAACTTTCGATTCTCCCTAACCACAAATGATTTTGGAGAGTTCTTTGACATTTTGGAAAAGCTTGTAACATGATCTACAATCCATATTTGAAATTAATTTTGAGATTCCACTTGGAACTAGGTGAAAAGTTGCCATAAAGATAGGTCAAAATCCTGCCTAAACTAGGGCAAAATTTCACTAAGTTAAAAGTTTCATGGACCCTTATTCACAAAATCATAACTTGAGATCCAAGCATCTTTTGGGAAAACTTTGTGTATCAAAGTTGTAGATTTTATGGAGGACTACAACTTTCATGTTTGAAGTTTTCTTTGAATCCAATTGAATCATCTTGAAAAAGTTTGGAAAAGTTGGGAAAAAATAAGAAATTTTCATAACTTAGATAATTTCTAAGTTATGAAAATTTTCCATTTCAAACCCTAATTTTCAAAATTAGGTTTCTTGGTGAAAAAGTTTCATGTTTTGACACATCTTGATGAAAAATGACCATTGGCACTTGATTTTGACCAAAAAGTCAAAGTTTGACTTTTCAGTGTACAGTTGATTTTTGATCAGTTGACTGGAAAATTCATTTGTCAATCCAATGCATTTGAGATCTTTTGAACCTTATGATTAGGTCAAGATGATGCCATTGAGTCCTTGAAACTATGCTTGAACCCAATTTGCCATTGGATAGGTGAAAAATCAGAAATTGCCCTTCTACAGTCAAAACCCTAAAAATGACCATTTTGCCCTTTTGATGATCTGATCAAATTTCTTGAGGAGTTGTGGTCCAAACTTGATAAAATGGTTCATATGAGTCTATAATGTTGATGTGGATAAAAAATTATGAGGTTTGACTGAAAATTGGCCACAATTGACTTTTTCCCAATACAGTTGATTTTTAGGTCAACTGTCTAATTGACTGGGCAAAATTGTGATTCAAGGCTTGAAAATTGGTATGAGAAAACTTAGGAGTCCAACATGAAGTATGAAAGTCACATTAGGCATTGAAAGTCCAAAAATCCCTGTGCAAACTCAAACCCTAATTTCAGGTCTATAGTGCAAGAAGATGTCTTGAGCTGAGCAAACCCTAATCCTGTCTGGAATCCAAAGAGTCTTGTGAGGGGAATCTTGATAAAATAAGAGTGCAAATTTTGGGGTACAACAATACCCAACTTCAGGGTATGTTTATGGGTGCGAGCGAAGGTTTTAAGGACTACGCTCAGAAGTGGAGAGATCTTGCTGGTAGAGTCCAACCCCTCTGGCTGACAGGGAGTTGGTGGATATGTTTCTGGGGACCTTGTCTGGTCCGTATTTTAACCATCTGATTGGGAGTTCATCGTATGGTTTCACCGATTTGATTATGACTGGGGAGAGAGTTGAAGCCGGAATTAAGAGCGGCAAGTTACAGAAGGGTGCTTCGTCAAGTACCGAAAAGAAGCCCTTCAAGAAGGAGTCTAGTGCAGTTTACAACTCAAAAAGCCAAAGTCGACCCGAGCACCGCCAAGCAGTTAATGCGGTGTTTATTTCAAGACCAATTGTTGCCCTACAAGGCAACAATCAGCCAAGAGCAGAGAGGCCTCAAAGACAGTTTACTCGGCTCAGCATGACTTTATCTCAGATTCTGCCGCAGTTGCTGAAGACCAACTTGGTGATTCTGAGGGAGGCTCCGAAGAATCCCAACACCACATCACCGCTATATAACCCGAACGCCCGCTATGCTTATCACTCTGATAGCCCAGGGCATGATACTAATAACTGCTGGGCTTTGAAGAATAAAGTGCAGGATCTGATTGATGCTAAGGAGATTGAGTTCGAAGCGCCGGAAAAGCCTAATGTTATGACCGCTCCTATGCCCAAGAATGGAGTGAATACTGTGGATGATGACTCGTTTGTAACTTCTGTGAAAGACATTGCTACTCCATTAATGACTGTGAAGAAGAACCTTCTGTTAGCCGGTTTATTTCCGGGCTGTGGCGAAGGTTGCCATCTGTGTTCCGTCCTACCTACTGGTTGCCATCTATTGAAGTCAGGTGTCCAACGCCTGATGGATAACAAAGAAATTTTGTTTAAGAAAACTTTGGTTCCATTGATTACTTTCGAAGATGTGTCTATAATCACCATTTCTGCCAATTATTCCAAGGTTTCCTCGAGAAAGCCTGTTAGAATTACATCTGTTCCAAGAATTGCTCCTTTGATCATTACCATTCCTGGACCTATCCCGTACACATCGGATAAGGCTGTCCCATGGCACTACGGGGCTGACGTGTATTATCACGGGGGTTAAAAAAGACTTGAAGGATGAAGAGGCTGATACTGACATCAACAATATTGTTGGATCTAGTAAAGTCACCCGAAACGGAAGACTTTTCTCCCCTGAGATCTCTCCACCAACTGCTCGGGAGCCTATTGTTATTACACCTGCCGGTACATATGCTACTGTCCCTGTTCAAGTTCCAATCCTTACCCCTGTCGCCGAGTCATCCGATACTCGGGGCAAAGGGATAACCGGTGAGCCTGCCCGGACGGAGGAACCGAGGAAGATTACTGTTGAAGCCTCTAGACAGGAGATGGGGGAAATTTTAAAGATCATCAAGAAAAGTGACTACAATGTAGTCGAACAGCTGGGGCAAACCCCTTCGAAGATCTCTATGTTCTCTTTATTGTTGTGCTCAGAGGCCCATGCTAAGGCTCTGATTGCTTTCCTGAAAACTGCGCATGTGCCGCAGGAGACATCTGCTGACCAGTTCAAGGACTGTGTGCTTAGTTTGACGGTAGATAATGGGTTGGGTTTCTCCTACGCAGATTTGACCGCCAAAGGGAAGAATCACAATGACGCTCTACATGTTTCAATCGAGTGCACGGGCACTACCTTAGCTCACGTATGGTGGATACTGGTTCCTCGCTAAATGTCTTACCCAAGAAAGCATTGGACCGGTTAGACTGTGAAGGGTTGGTGCTGAAGCCAAGTAACATTGTGGTTAGGGCCTTTGACGGGTCCAAGAGGATGGTACATGGAGAAGTGGATATTCCAGTTAAGGTTGGTTCTCAGATTTTTGCGTCTACATTCTATGTGATGGATATTCGGCCATCTTATTCTTGTTTGCTGGGTCGCCCGTAGATCCACAAAGCTGGGGCAGTAACTTCTACGCTCCACCAGATGCTGAAATACCCAGTGAAGGGGAAATTGTTACGGTACAAGGAGAAGAGGAGTACATGGTGAGCCACCTCAACTCTTTCCGGTATGTGGAGATGGACGGGGAATTCATTGAAACCCCGTGTCAACATTTTGAAGAAGTCCCCCAGACTCTGGCGTCGACTGAAACTGTTGCTGAAGATCCTCCAATGAAGATGGCTTCCCTCAAGGATGCCCAGGCTGTTGTTGAGAAAGGTGGGTGTGCGAATTGGGGCCAACTCCCTGACTTTGCACATAAGACTAACAAGTTTGGTTTGGGTTTCACTGCAGAAGCTCAAAGGGCTGTTTGGCGTGCGCGGGTCGAAGGACCTCCCATGTTTATCAGCAATTCGGGAGTGAATGCCATTGAAGCAAGAGTCACCACCGTCTTTTATTTTCTCCAAATGGAAAGGACAAAAGCACAGAAAAATTCCTTAAAGAGATTGCTCTCGGTTCGGGAGGTAGGTTATAGAAAGGGAAGGTGTTAGCACCCTTTCTATCCATGATTATCCATGGGCTCTTAGATACTTGCTCATTTGTGTTTTCAAAAATGGTTTGTTTGCTTTTCAACTGTGGGTTTTAAAAAGTTTCTTTGAAAATTTCAGTTTGACTCTTGTATCGGTCCTCAAGAGTGTTTGAAAAATTGCTTTCGAAAGCTTTTTGAAAATGTGTTGGTGTGAAAAGTATTTTTGATTTGTTTTTGAATTAGAGCAAGTATCTACAAGTCGTCTACCTACCCTAAGGAATTCGTCTGTGTAAATGTCCTTTTAAAGTAGTGCCATCCCACCATTGAGAGGTAGGTAGCACCACCGTTGGAGGTGCTCGGGTCAATTCGAGGTTCGGGACATGGTGATCACCAGAGCAATGGGAAGACACCTTAGAAGCTACCCTCATGCCAGGTTCCCAGATCATGAGGACTTACTAAGACATCCTCTACTCGACGATCACCTTTCGAGGCAAGGCAACAGTGAGGCGTACCCTAGGGGTGGTGTGTGATTTGTGTGTCATGTTCATTTGCATTTATCTTGTTCATGTCAAAGTGATCTATGCGTTTGTTTTTATTTTTGGCCATTCATTCTTGTATGCATTTATTTAACAGTTAAAAAGGTGCGGAAAGATAAAATTCCTAAACTATTACAAAGGCGCGGGTCCACATCGCCAAACTTTCCAGGACCCGATTTGACAGAAAAATAAAGAATTAAGTGCGAAAGATAAATATTACACGGCTTTGGGAGAACTACATAAATAATTAAAAGGAACAAAATAAAACGCGCGAATTAAATTAAAATTGGAAGCGAGGGCGTTGGACCCTTTTTAATGAAATTAAATTAAATTATTAAATTAATTAACTTAAAGAGAAAAAAGAAATTATTTTTTTGAGGTTTTTTGGTGCTTATGAATTTTTATGAGAAAGATTAAATGAAATTAAAACATTAACCCTAATTCTAATTTTTTTATTTTATTAAGAAAACATGTTAAAATTAAACCTAAGATTAATCTAATTATTTACATGGTAATTTGATTTATAAAAAATAAATAATATTTAATTATTAGTGAAAAGAAAATAAAAGGGATAAAAAATTAATACAAACCCTAATTCTACAAATTTTAAGTTAATTAAGAAAATGCTTGAATTAAACCTAATTTAATAGCTAAAATCAATGAATAATATTTATTTACAAAAAATAACATTAAATAAAAATATTTATTTTCTGTCTTTTTCTGATTTTATATTGTTTTTATGTTTTTTATGAAAATATTAAATTAAAGGAATTAAAAAAAAACAATAATTGAAATCAAATAAAATAAAGAAAAGAATGAAAATTCAAACCATGGGGGGTCTGTCCCCAGTTGGAGGCATGTCTTAGCAATTTAGGCCCATCTGTTTTAGGGCCTCATTTGACTTTTGCACTGGCATGTGTATGCTTGGACTGAGACACACCATATGCTCTAAATCCTGGCCTTGGGTTTGACATAGTGGGACGGGTGGCACGCCTGAATGTAAGGCCATAGGGTGGACGCTCGCAAGGGAGTTACACAAGAATACAATTATGAGAAAAATATAAGGAAAGGGAGGGGGACCTGGGATCAAACCCATGTCCTGTGGTTTACCAAGTGCTTTCTCCACCACTCAAGCTATTCACGCGTTTCTGATTATATAATAAGAAACAAATAATATAAGGTAAAAACAATGGTTAGTTGAACTTTAGCGCGAAATTTCAAATAGACCAACCACAGCTTGCCACTTCATCATCTTCTTCCTCATTTGCTTTTTCCTGAAACAAAAACAATTGGATTGCGGGGGTTTTGAACCCCCACTATATAACATATGCCAAAATAGCGAATAGCGCGTAGTAGCTCATAAATTGAGCGCGAGGTGTGTGCCCAAATCGTCCAAGCATGCTGAGTCGAATGTCCTAGGTCTCACGTGCTAATTTTTCCTTAACTAAGAAACCCTAATTCAAGGTTCTGAAAACCCTAGCATGTATCCATGGTGAAATCACGCACAATGCCTAAAACTCAATTGGATCATGTGGTTAGCTTCGTAATGAGTCAAATAACATAAATCAAATATCAAAAACTACAGAAAACGTATGAATCATGATGCAAGAATGCAAAAAAAATTCTGTACAGGGTGCGATCGTTCTCACGTTTCTTGGTGTTAAAGCTTATGGTTTTGATTCCAATTCCTTCCTTGAAGCCTCAACAAGACAATGGACCAATTATTTTAGCTTCAATCGCCCTAGAACCTAGTTTTCAGTATTTGACTTTTTTGCAAAAAACTCAAGTTTGATTCTTTGTGTATGGCGCAGCTGGGAGATTCTTAGGGGTAGGGTTTGCATCCATATATACATGTGAATGATTAGGGTTGGTTTTTTTGTCCAAAGAATCCATGAATTGAAGGAATCAATCTTTGATTTTTATGCCATAATTTTCCAATCTTTTTCAAGCATATTTGGTCTCAATCATATCCAATCACCATAATTCCTTCCAAATCTGATCATACACGAAATCTTAAGCCTATTCCATGCACAAAAAGATTTAGAAAATTAGGTTTAGTATTTTTCACCTATTTATTTTAATTAAATGAATTATTAATAATTAAAAATCCAAATAAATAAATAAAAATGATAAATAACTTCCCTTTGGGCCAAATGGTCGTGTACATGCCTTGGATGATGAATTGTGGAAGAAAAAGAGGCCCATTAGCAATTTTAGGACATTTGAAGCAATGTTGACTTTTCAAAATATCCAAAAATTTCCCAACTTCCACAAGGCATAACTTGCTCAATTTGTAAGCTTTACTCATGTTCTTGGACATTTTGGAAAGGTCTTTGAGTCCTCTAACCAATGTCTTTGGTTCCATGTCATTTTGATTTACCAATCTCAAGTTATGGCCTTTGACTTAAAGTCCCTTTTTGTTGACTTTTGAAAATGACCTATAATGTTGAAATTGATAAATTTTTGTGAGAGCATTTCTTGGACTTGAAGTGTGAAGAGGAGTTGTAGGAAATGTCATTCTATTAAAAATGAGCTTTGGAGGGAATTTTTCTGATAATCCATGTGAAAGTTATGCCTTGGTCAAGTTACAGTTGACTTTTTCAACTGTCCAAATATGGAAACTTTTGCATCTTGAGACTTTTTGAGCCAAGCTTTGAGAATCATGATCAAGCATTGATCAAATGATGTTTGTGGCTTCAAAATGAGATGTTGACCAAAAATTTGAACTTTTGACTGTCAAATGACCATTTTGCCCCTACAGTTGACTACAGTGCAATTAGGGTTTTTGACTGTGCAATTTTTTGTGCTGTAAGTCTTGAAACTTGGTATAAGGATGCTTGACCATGTTTATAGGCAAGTGGGACTTGATTGGACCCTTGGAAACTTCATTTACTTTGTCAGGACCAAAACCCTAGTTTTTGACTGTTAGGAGGTCCTTGAACTGTGCAACCCTTGGGGAAATTTTGAGGCTTTGACTTGGCAGATTTTGAAGAATATGGGAGGGCAAATTTTGGGGTACAACAGTAAGGTTCGAATGTGTGTTGACTATAGGGATCTGAACAGGGCAAGCCCCAAGGATGATTTCCCTCTACCTCATATCGATGTTCTGGTTGACAACACCGCTCAGCATAAGGTCTTCTCCTTTATGGATGGTTTCTCAGGTTACAATCAGATTAAAATGGCTCCCGAAGACATGGAGAAGACAAACTTTGTTACTCAATGGGGTACCTTTTGCTACAAAGTCATGCCTTTTGGATTGAAGAATGCTGGGGCAACGTATCAGCGCGCCATGGTCGCCTTGTTCCATGACATGATTCATCATGAGATTGAGGTCCACGTCGATGACATGATTGCAAGATCCCAGACTGAAGAAGAACATCTTGACCACCTTCAGAAGCTCTTTGACAGGTTGAAGTTGTACAAGTTGAGGTTAAACCCGAACAAGTGCACCTTCGGGGTGAGATCTGGTAAGCTGTTGGGTTTCGTCGTTAGTGATAAACGTATTCAAGTGGATCTTGCAAAGGTGAAGGCTATACAAGAAATGCCAGCTCCCCGAACAGAAAAAGAAGTCAGAGGCTTTCTGGGACGTATGAATTACATTGCCCGATTCATCTCACACCTGACTGCTACTTGTGAGCCGATCTTCAAGTTACTGAAGAAAGATCAAGTGGTAAGATGGAACGATGAATGTCAGGCCGCTTTCGAAAGGATCAAAGAATATCTCCAAGAGCCACCTATTCTGATGTCTCCAGTTGAAGGGAGACCTTTGATCTTATACTTGACAGTACTCGATAATTCAATGGGGTGTGTGCTGGGTCAACATGACGAGTCTGGCCTAAAAGAGCATGCTATTTATTACCTTAGCAAAAAGTTTACCGACTGCGAGACCTGATACTCGTTGCTTGAGAAAACTTGTTGCGCTTTGGCATGGGCTGCTCGCCAGCTGAGACAGTATATGCTGACTCACACTACCATATTGTTATCAAAGATGGATCCAATCAAGTATACCTTCGAGAAACCTGACTTGTCCGGAAGAATAGCGAGATGGCAGATGATCTTGACTGAGTATGACATCCAATACACGACCCAGAAGGCAATTAAGGGAAGTGTGTTGGCAGATCATTTGGCACATCAGGCGGTAGACAATTACCAGTCTATGAACTTTGAATTCCAGGATGAGAATATCATGATAGTAACTGATTGTGAGACACCTGGACCGGATGAAGGACCTGAGGAGGGATCTCGATGGTCTATGTACTTTAATGGAGCTTCAAACGCTTTGGGTAATGGCATTGGTGCCGTGATCATATCCCCTGAAGGCTCTCATACTCCGTTTACCGCCCGACTATGTTTCAACTGCACCAACAACATGGCGGAGTATGAAGCATGCATTATGGGTCTTCGAGAAGCTATTGACCTAAGGATAAAGTTCTTAAGTGTATTCGGAGATTCCTCTCTCGTGATCAGTCAGATCAAAGGCGAGTGGGATACGAAACACCCAAATCTTATTCCTTACAAAGAGTATGTTTTGACTTTGCTTCCGCACTTCGAGGAGATAACCTTTGAACACTTCCCTAGAGAGGAGAATCAGTTGGCGGATGCGCTAGCTACGATGTCTTCTATGTTCAAGGTCAGATGGGACAATGAAGCTCCCCAGATTACCATTGAAAGGTTGGACGAACCTGCACATTGTTGTGACATTGAGACTGAAGAGGTAGCAGATAAACCCTGGTTTCATGAGGTAAAGAGGTATCTTGAGGCTCAGGAATACCCCGAGGGTGCATCTGTTAATGATAAGAAGTTTCTGAGGAGGTTCGCGGTGAAATTCTTCATCAGCAATGGCATTCTTTACAAGCGTAATCATGATTCAACCTTACTGCGTTATGTGGATAAGAACGAAGCAGAAAAGATTATGGTAGAGTTACATGAAGGTACTTTCGGGACTCATTCCAGTGGACACACCATGGCAAATAAGATCCTACGGGCAGGATATTATTGGTCCATAATGGAAGCCGACTGTTATCAGCATTCCCGGACCTGTCACAAGTGCCAAGTCTATGCTGATAAGGTGCACATACCTCCAGTTCCTCTGAACGTCTTGACAACTCCTTGGCCTTTTGCAATGTGGGGCATCAACATGATTGGTGAGATCAGACCTACGACATCCAACGGGCATCGTTTCATCTTGGTATCTATTGATTACTTTACGAAGTGGGTTGAAGCAGCTTCTTTTGCTACTGTAACCAAGAACGTCGTGGCACAGTTCATTCAGCATAATCTGATCTGTCGATATGGTGTACCAGAGAGGATCATTACGGACAATGGTACAAATCTCAACAATAAGATGATCACCGAACTCTGCAAGCAGTTTAAGATACATCATCACAACTCTTCTCCTTACCGGCCGAAGATGAATGGGGCTGTAGAAGCGGCTAATAAGAATATCAAGAAGATTGTGCAGAAAATGACGGTGACGTACAAAGATTGGCACGAGATGTTACCTTTTGCTCTTCATGGGTACCGTACCTTAGCATGGACGTCAACAGGGGCAACACCCTATTCCTTGGTATATGGCATGGAATTCGTTTTGCCCATTGAAGTTCAAATACCCTCTCTTCGGATTATGAAGGATGCAGGTTTGAGCGAAGATGACTGGATTCAGACCCGGCTTGATCAGCTGAACTTAATCGACAAAAAGAGACTTACTGCTATTTGTCATGGTCAGATGTATCAAAAGCGGATGATCAAGGAATTTAACAAGAGAGTTAGACGACAAGAGTATCAAGTTGGGGATCTGGTGATCAAGCGCATCATCCTACCACAAGGTGATCCCAAGGGCAAATGGACCCCTACTTACGAAGGGCCATTTGTGGTTAAGAACATTTTTTCGGGAGGAGCTATGATTCTAACCACCATGGATGGTGACGACCTTCCTCACCCCGTCAATGCAGACATAGTGAAAAAATACTATGCCTAATCAAAGACCCGCTAGGTCGACTGGCCTAGGCAAAAATAAGGGCTTCCCGGCGAACCAAAAGGTTTCGGGAAAAAATAAGGGATGAAAATGAAAAAAAATCTATACACCCGACAAGTCGAAAACCTGAAAAGGCGGCTTGGGCAAAAAAGGGTATCCTGGTGGACCGAAAACCCGAAAGGGCGGTCCAGGCAAAAGTTAGGGATCAAAGCGTAATACTATGTCTCACTGGATCACCTTGCAACCAGACTTCAGTATCGACTATCAAGCTCGGATGGCACTAATCAATCTGATCTACCTTCAACCAAGTAGCAAAGGTATGAGATGCTCGAGGACATAAAGGAAATAGCAGAGTTGGAACCCAGTGGGATTGTTCACATAGCTGTTTTTCTTTGTTTTTCACAAATTGTATAAATTCTATTTGTTCGGCGGTGTTCTCTTATTAGGACGTCAGCCTTTTGTACAAAAACGCCTATTTTCATCCTAACTTCAAAATCAATACAAGTCATTCTTACAAAGAAATTTCAAACTGTTTTCCTTTTTCTGTTTTGTTTTGCAAAGAACGTCCAATGTTCAGTTTTTGATATACGCATTTGACATTGATTTCTGCTAATAAACATTTACATGCATAATAAAAGACGATTACTTGTAATATCAGAAACAGGGACAAACGAGAAATATCCAAGCCGTACAGTTGCTCTATCCACCAGGCATAAGGATAGACCTAGCTGGAGGAAACGATTGAAAGTACATTCATTCCCCGCAGAGTAAGAGAAAGATAGCAGGTGCCAGTTCTCCCCAGCGGAGACTCGCAACTGTGAATGAATCAGTAATGTTCTCCCCAAGCAGAATTTATCTACCATCAACACTGAAAAGTCTTATCATCCCCAGCGGAGTATAAAAATATCCCTAGTGGAGTTGGAAGAATTGTCCCCAGTAGACTCCAGAAGATCATCCCCAGTAAAGTCTAAAAGGGCTATCCCCAGTAAGGTCGCTATTGTAAAGTCATCCCCAGTGGAGTTCTTTCCTTTCACAAAACTGGAATTCAATCCCCAACAAGGTTCATTATCACCAGCAGCGGTGATTCATCCCCAACTGAATTCATCAGTGAAATCCTCCAGCAGAGCATCTCTTCCCCACAGAGTCATTCTCTCGTCAGTTTATTCCCCAGAGAAGTTATCATCTCCTGCAGGTTTATCCTCACAATCATCTTCATCCACTATCTCCAGCCGAAACAAAGAATCCAATTCTTTTCTCCAGCAGCGATCCAGGATTTATTTCCCCCAACTTAAAACACTACATTTCCATACATCATGACATGCATATGCATCATACGATACAATCTCATTTATTTTGAGAACATCATTGCTTGATACATATCATGCATTACATACAACTAACCTTTATCTTTCAGGAAGGATACGGTTAAATTCTCACAAAATTCAAGCTATGAAGCTTCTATCACAGTCGAATTACGGACGAGTTCCTAAATCTCGACAGAGATGTTTCCTCAGTTGAATTACAGACGAGCTCCTAAATCTCAGCAAAGTAGTTGAATTACGGACGAGCTCCTAAATCTCAGCAAAGTAGTTGAATTACGGACGAGCGTCTAAATCTCAACGAAGTTATTTTCTCAGTTGAATTACGGACAAGCTCCTAAATCTCGACAAAGATGTTTCCTCAGTTGAATTACGGACGAGCTCCTAATCTCAGCAAAGTAGTTGAATTACAGACGAGCTCCTAAATCTCGACAAAGATATTTTCTCAGTTGAATTACGGACAATTTCCTAAATCTCAGCAAAGTTGTTGAATTACGGACGAGTTCTTAAATCTCGATGAAGATATTACCTCAGTCGAATTACGAACGAGTTCCTAAATCTCGACAGATGTTTCCTCAGTTGAATTACAGACGAGTTCCTAAATCTTGACAGAGATGTTTCCCCGGTTGAATTATGAATAAGTTCCTAAATCTTAGCAAAGTAGTTGAATTACGGACGAGCTCCTAAATCTCAGCATAAATATTCCCTCGGTTGAATTACGGACGAGTTCCTAAATCTTAGTAGAGATGGTTTCTAAGTTGAATTACGAACGAGTTCCTAAATCTCAACAGAGTTGATTCCCCAGTTGAGTACGGACGACCAAAGCTCCTAAATATCGACAGAGACGACTCACCAACAGAATAACGGACGACCAAAGCTCCTAAAAATTCTACTTCTCTCAACAGAGGTCAGACTTCCCCAGCGGAATCTTCCTCAACAACAGGTATACAAGCTCTCGCTAAGGAATCTCTTATGCGATCGACACTCCTTCAGATGGCATCTTGAAGCCCATCCCCTCGTCAGCAATTTCCAAATGGCATCTGAAAGCCCATTCCCGACATCACAAGACAATTACCACTTCATGCGAGTGTAAATTTCTGGGCACTCTAGTGTTCAATCATCTTCCACCTTCGGATCACGAAAGGCACGAAAGCCAATCTACATCCTCAGGTTTAAGAAGATTGAACAGGGGAAGTTGTTGTACCCAAAAATTTTCCCTCCCATATTTCACAAAACATTGTGAGAAAGATCTCCAAGTTGCTCAAAGTAGCCCAAGAGTTGGTCAGACAAGCTCTCTCCTAAGGCAGTCTACCCCAAATTAGGGTTTCATGTTGCATCAAGATATTGGAGTCCAAGTGGTCCCAAATTCTCAACATTGTCCTAATATGTCCTCAAGATCATCCATGTCAAGTTTCAAGCCTTGCAGAGGAAGTTTGCTCAGTCAATTGCTCAAAGGTCCAACAATCGACTGTGCTAGGGCAAAAGTCAACTGTGACCCACATACAGTCAAACTTCAAGATTTTTTGTCAACATCCTCATTTTGAAGTATATTTCATCATTATCAAGAGTTTATCATGATTCATCAAGGGTTTCTCCTAATTCATCAAGATTCAAAAGTTGCTAAATTAAGGTTTTATAGGAAACGTCAACTCAACTTTGACCAAGCATAACTTTCTCATACTTTATGAGAAATGACCCATCCAAAGCTCATTTTGAAGAGGATGCAATTCCCTACAATACATCTTCAGCTCCCAAGATCAAAATATGCACTCACAAGAAGTTATGAATTTGGACATTATAGGTCATTTTGAAAAGTCAACAAAAACACCTTTTTTGTCAAAGCTTCATACTTGAGCATGGAATATCAAATTGATATGAGAACAAAATGGTTGATTAGAGGACATCTCAAGCTTTCTAAAAAGTCCAAGAAAACCTCCAAAGAGTCAAAATTGAGGAAGTTATGCATTGTTGAAGTTGGACTTGTTTGCAAAATTGCCAAAAGTCAACTATGCCCAAAACTTCAAATTTTGCCAAATGGGCCCATTCTTTTTCACTTGTTTTGAATTGGCATCATAGCCCACGTGATCTAGCCTTTTCCACTTGTGCATATCATATTTTTATTAATTATTTTGATATTTATTTGAATTAATTTGATTTAAATCAAAATAAATCAAATAAAAATCCAAAACATTAATAACCATGGATTTTGTGTTGTTTCAGGCTTCATTATATAGCTATCATCCTTCCAATTCGTGCCAAGCCCTAGAGTGTACAAAAATATTGAAAATAAGCCATATTTGGAATGATCTTCAAAGGGTATCAAATCAAATTCAAAGTCATTGAAAGAAGAAGATTTGGACTGAATAAACAACCCTAATACATTGCTGGATACATAAGGAGGCGAGGCAGATCAAAACAAGGGTTGGAAACAGGCGAGAGAGAGAGAACAAAATCTGAAAAATACCAAGAAAAGTGTGAGTTCGAAATCCCCATTAGAGGCATTCTCAAAGCTTGCTATTTATAACAATCGCTTCCTGGAACTCTCTAGAAGCTAAAGCAATCCAGAACCGGTCCATTCCAATCCCAGAACACGCTGTAAGTCGCTCACAAACTCACCCTGTTCTTGAATTCAAATCTCATATTTTAGGCATTGTTAGATGGAATTGATCATATATTTTTAATCTACAGAGCATTTGCAAGCTTTTGGCATTATTCAATTGCGTTTATATGGTCTGTAACGAAATCCACCATTGTTAGGGTTTCAGATTTGCTTTTAGGGTTTTTGATTTCAGGAATAATTGGCCATAGTAATGGGTATGGTTGTGATCAGAAGAAGGAGACGAGTCTAACCATTGTGTTAGAATTCATTTACATGGCATGTACGAGATTTTGAGAGTGGACAGGTTTGTAGCGACGAACATTTGTCCGTGGGTATAGGTATTGCAGGTTTTTAGCTACGGAGGGAGGAAGGGGATGAAGGCGTGTCACCCCACCATTGGCTTGTTTAAACGAGCGCGTGTTTTTTAATTTTTGTCCATTAACTTTTGTTTTTATATATTATTATTACTTTGTATTATGATAACAATCAAAACAACGCATCCTAGTGGTTGCCACGCAGGTCTTAAGGCATTAGAGGTTGGAGGTCAGGGGTTCGATCCCTGCCTCCAGCATTTGTTATTTTGCATTGTTATTTCAGGAAATCCAGTGCATATGCAAGCCAAGCTCCCACCATGGACCTTCATCATCCATGCACCAGATGGCCAGATCTGGTGGCCACCATTGCAAGTACACCATAAGCCAAGTCAACGCGTGCGCACTGGATTACAAAAAGTTAAGTGGATCTTCATCAATTGGGCCCAGAAAATTGCTATGCACACCCCTAAAAATCAAGACCAATCTCTTTCTTTATATTTTCTTTTCTATATTTCATTTAATTATTATTTTTTATTTAATTTAATTACTAACCAAAAATTATTTTCTTTTTATCAAAAAAATCACAAAAATTATTTTATGTCCAATTAAATTTCAGAATTTTATTTTTCATTATTAAATATTAATCAAATTAATTAGGTTATTAATTTTAGATAACTTTCATTTATTTTGTAAATATTTAAAACTAATTAGAATTAATAGGTTTTAACCCTAATTTAATTATTTTATTTTCTTTCCTAAATTAACAAAACTCCAAAAATATGTCACTTAAATTATTTTTCATTAATTAATTTAATAACCAATTTAGCATTTAATTTTTAGGACTTAATTTCTTTTCTTAAAAAATAAATAAAAACAAAAAAAAACATATTTCTTTTAATTAAGAGGGTCAAAACCCTAGTTTCGCATTCGATCCAGTTGTCTCTTGCACTTTATTTTTCTTTATTCAATTATTGTATCTGTTCCCGGTTTGTAATAATTTAATTAGGACATTTACTTTTACCGCTTTTATTTTCAAAGGGTTGTCTTTGGCTATGTAAATACCCGACGCCTTGTAATAATTTAGTTTAATTTCTGCACCTTTAATTTCTGCAAATTATTCAACTGTTAGATGTTTGATAATAGGGTTTGCATGACAAGAATGAATGTCTAATTTTAAAACAGTTAGATCACCCTAAACATGTGCAAAGATAAAAATAACTGAAATCAACACACTCGCACATGCGCATTCCTAGGGTACACCCCACTTGGTTGCCTTCGTAAACGGTCATTGAGTATAAGTTGTTTTAGAGGTCGCCCTCTTGTCTAAAAGATCATAGTTGCCTCGGAAAGGATGCCTCAGATATTGTTGCCTCAGTTAAATGATCTAAGACATTAGGGTTACCGCTAAGACGTCCTAACATTGCTTTAGTGATCGTATGTCCCTCTTTCAAATTGACCCTCAAACTCCAACGACGGTGCTACCTACTCACTAATACTGGGATATCATTGTCTAAAGGAAATTAGCATAGAACGATTCTTTTTTTGAGTAGATAGATTAGTTCTTAGATACTTGCTCATCCAAAACAAAACAAAATTTTCACACTTACACTCTTTTACGAACAAGTTTTCAAAAACACTTCATTACACTCTTGAAGACAGAAGCAAGAGTTAAATCGAGGTTAAAATAAAAACTTTTCAAAACCCCCAAGCATAAAGAAAACAATTTTGAAAATGATGAGCAAGTACCTAAGAGCCCGTAGATAACTACGGATAGAAAGGGTGCTAATACCTTTCCTTTCTATAATCTACCCCCCGTACTCAGAAATATCTCAAAAAAAGGAATTTTTCTGTGCTTTTTTCCTTTCCTTGTTGGATAAAATAAAAGTCGGTGGCGACTCTTGCTTACCGCGACATTTTGCAAAAACAAACGCAAAACGCAAACCAGCATTCTAAAAACAGTCAGTTCTCCCACCGTATCACAGCGTCTAACGGGCATCGTTTCATTCTGGCAGCAATTGATTATTTCACCAAGTGGGTTGAGGCAGCTTCCTTTGCTACAGTAACCAAGAACATCGTGGCGCAGTTTATCCGACACAATCTGATCTGTCGATATGGTGTACCAGAGAGGATTATTACTGATAATGGTACAAATCTGAACAACACAATGATCACAAAGCTCTGTAAACAGTTCAAGATACAACATTATAACTCTTGTCCCTACCTGCCGAAGATGAATGGCGCTGTTGAAGCGGCTAACAAGAACATCAAGAAAATTGTACAGAAGATGACATTGACATACAAAGACTGGCACGAGATGTTACCATTCGCTCTTCATGGGTACCGTACCTCAGCACGAACGTCGACAGGGGCAACACCTTACTCTCTGGTATATGGCATGGAGGAAGTCCTACCCATCGAAGTCAAGATACCCTCTCTCAGGATTATGAAGGATGCGGGTTTGAACAAAGACGACTGGATCCAAACCCGACTTGATCAGCTGAATCTAATTGATGAAAAGAGACTTACTGCTATCTGTCATGGTCAGACATATCAAAAGTGAATGATAAAGGCTTTTAACAAGAAAGTCAGACGTCAAGAATATCAAGTTGGGGATCTGGTGATCAAGCGCATCATACTACCACAAGGTGATCCCAGGGGCAAATGGACCCCTACATACGAAGGGCCATTTGTGGTTAAGAACATTTTCTCGGGAGGAGTTATAATTCTAACCACCATGGATGGTGACGACCTTCCTCACCCCGTCAATGTAGACATAGTGAAAAGATACTATACATAATCAAAGACCCGCTAGGTCGACTGGCCTAAGCAAAAATAAGGGCTTCCCGGCGAACCAAAAGGGTTCGGGAAAAAGTAAGGTATGAAAATGAAAGAAAAAAAACTGTACACCCGGTAAGTCGAAAACCTGAAAGGGCGACTTGGGAAAAAAAGGGTATCCCGGTGGACTGAAAACCCGAAAGGGCAGTCCAGGAAAAAATTAGGGAATAAAGCGTAACACTATGTCTCATTGGATCATCTTGCAACCAGACTTCGGTATCAACTATCAAGCTCGGACAATGCCAATCAATCTGATCAACCTTCAGCCAAGTAGCAAAGTGATGAGACGCTTGAAGATATAAAGACAATAGCAGAGTTGGAACCCAATGGGATTGTTTCACGTAGCTGTTGTTTTTCTTTCTGTTACACAAATTGTAATTTCTTTCGGTGGCGTTCTCTTACTAGGACGTCAGCCTCTTTGTACAAAAGCGCCTATTATAGGCCAACTTCAAAAATCAATACAATTCATTTTCACAAGAAATTCCAAATTGTTTTTCTTTTTCTGTTTTGTTGTGCAAGAACATCCAATGATTCATTTTTGATATATGCATTTGAAAATAATTGCTGCTCATAAATATTTACATAAGAAACAAAAGACGATTACTCGTAATTCCAGGAACAGGGACAAACAAGAAGTGCCCAAACCCTACAATTACTCTGCTCATCAAGTACAGGGATAAAGCCAGCTTGAGAACATAAGTGGTGGTGCATACACTCCCCACAAAGTAAAAAGTATCCAAAGACAGTGATGTTAGCTTTCATGAACAAGATATAACTCTCCCCCAGCCGAGGTTCACAATCGCGGGTGAGTCAGTAAATTTTTCCCCAAGCAAAGTTTATTTCTCTCACAAGCAGAAATTCAATCTCCAACAGAATTCATTATCGCCAGCAACGGAAATTC
The DNA here is from genome assembly GCA_948472305.1 of Vicia faba. Classification (NCBI taxonomy): domain Eukaryota; kingdom Viridiplantae; phylum Streptophyta; class Magnoliopsida; order Fabales; family Fabaceae; genus Vicia; species Vicia faba. The sequence continues at coordinate 1,238,553,834 of OX451737.1, forward strand.
ATCCCCGGTGGAGTTTATTTCTCCAAATCAGCATGATCTATCACCAGAGTATCTCCTCTCCAACAGAGTTATTCCCCGCAGAGTTATCCCCAGACAGGGTCGCTTCTGGAAGAATGCTCACCAGCTAAATGGATGGAATATCCCCAGCATAGTCATCTTTGTTCACCATCCCCAACAGAAATAGAGGAACTATGGTTTTTTATAGCAGTCAATAATACCATTTTTCATACTCTCTAAACAGTAGTCAAGGATTTATTTTCCCGGACTCAGTTTATTACGTCAGCAATTCATGTTCACACATCATGACATGTGCATACATCACATATAACATAGTCTCATTTATTTTTGAGAACGTCATCATACAATGCATCTCATGCATCACACACAACTAACCCTATATCTCTTTCAGGAAAGATAGTTATTATCAACAATTTCCAGCAGGTCCATGATTAACACTCGAAGCTAAACAGAGTAATCATTGGCGCAACAAGAACAACCCACCCAGGTTCCCTCTGCAGTTTTACCCAAACTCATCTCGAAGCAGCCCTACTATCCAGGCTTTCATATCGAAGTAACCCTACTATCCAGGTTCCTTCTCATAGCCTTACTATCCAGGCTTTCATTTCGAAGTAACCCTACTATCCAGGTTTCTTCTCAAGCCCTACTATCCCGGCTTTCATATCAAGGTAACCCTGCTATCCGGGTTCCTGCTCGTAGACCTAATATCCAGGCTTTCATATCGAAGTAACCCTACTATCCAGGCTTCTTCTCAAGCCATACTATCCCGCCTTTCATATCAAAGTAACCCTACTACCCAGGTTCCTTCCCACAACCCTACTATCCAGACTTTCATCTCGAAGTAACCCTACTATCCAGGTTCCTTCTCACAGCCCTATTATCCAGGCTTTCATCTCGAAGTAACCCTACTATCCAGGTTCCTTCACACAACCCTACTATCCAGGATTTCATATCGAAGTAACCCTACTACCCAGGTTCCTTCCCATAACCATACTATTCAGGCTTTCATCTGGAAGTAACCCTACTATCCAGGTTCCTTCTCACAGCCCTATTATCCAGGCTTTCATCTCGAAGTAACCCTACTATCCAGGTTCCTTCTCACATCCCTACTATCCAGGCTTTCATCTCGAAGTAACCCTACTATCCAGGTTCCTTCACACAGCCCTACTATCCAAGCTTTCATATCGAAGCAACCCTACTATCCAGGTTCCTTCTCACAGCCCTACTATCCGGGCTTTCATATCGAAGTAACCCTACTATCCAGGTTCCTTCTCACCGCCCTATTATCCAGGATTTCATATCGAAGTAACCCTACTATCCAGGTTCCTTCTCACAGCCCTACTATTCAGGCTTTCATATCGAAGTAACCTTACTATCCAGGTTCCTTCTCACAGCCCTACTATCCAGGCTTTCATATCGAAGTAACCGTACTATCCAGGTTCCTACTCACAACCCTGCTATCCAGGCGTTCATCTCGAAGCAGCCCTACTATCCATGCTTTCATATCAAGGCAACCCTACTATCCAGGTTCCTTCTCACAGCCCTACTATCCCGACTTTCATATCAAGGTAACCCTACTATCCGGGTTCCTTCTTGCAGCCCTACTATCTAGGCTTTCATATCGAAGTAACCCTACTATCCAGGTTTCTTCTCAAGCCCTACTATCCCGGCTTTCATCTCGAAGTAACCCTACTATTCAGGTTCCTTCTCACATCCCTACTATCCAGGCTTTCATATCAAGGTAACCCTACTATCCAGGTTCCTTCTCACAACCCTACTATCCCGACTTTCATATCAAGGTAACCCAACTATCCAGGTTCCTTCTTGCAACCCAACTATCCAGGCTTTCATATCGAAGTAACCCTACTATCCAGGTTTCTTCTAAAGCCCTACTATCCCGGCTTTCATATCAAGGTAACCCTGCTATCCAGGTTCCTTCTCGCAGCCCTACTATCCAGGCTTTCATATCGAAGTAACCCTACTATCCAGGTTTCTTCTCAAGCCCTACTATCCCGGCTTTCATATCAAGGTAACCCTACTATCCAGGTTCCTTCTTACAGCCCTACCATCCAGGCTTTCATCTCGAAGCAACCATGCTATCCAGGTTCCTTCTCATAACCTTGTTATCCGGGGTTCTTCCTCTCGTCCCCAGACAGCAGTCCACAACACTGTAAGACCGGGATCCGATCAAACACAATTGATTTCACATTTCCCCAGAAGGTCGTGGTGCAACATATACCCCGACTAAATGCATAGTTCACTTCAGCTTCCCAAACCGGAATTATTCCCCAGTAGAGTAGCGGACAACTGAAGCTCCTAAAACTTTATTTCTCTCAAGACAGACACCAGCATTCCCCAGCGGAGTCCTCCTCAAACAACAATTATACGGGTTCTCGCAAAGGAATCTCGTATGTGATCGACGCTTCCTCGGATGGCATGTTTAACCCCATCTACGAAAATTCTCTAGCAACTACCAAATGGCATCTATAAGCCCATTCCCGATATCACAAATCAAGTATCACTTCACGCGAGTGCAAATTTCTGGGCACTCTAGTGTTCAATCATCTTCCACCTTCAGATCACGAGAGGCAGACGAGCCAATCTACATCCTCAGGTTTAAGAAGATTGAACAGGGGCATCTGTTGTACCCCAAAATTTTCCCTCCCATATTTCTCAATAAATGCCAAGTGAGGTCACCAAATTGCTCAAAGAAGTTCAAGAGTTGACCAGATAAACTCTCTCCTAAGGTAGTCTACCTCAAATTAGGGTTTCATTTTTCATCAAGATGCTTGATTCCAAAGGATCCCAAATGCCTTCCATTGTCCTAATATGTTCCAAAGATCCTCCATGTAAAGTTTCAAGCCTTACAGAAGAAGTTTGCTCAGTCAATTGCTCAAATGCCTGAAAATCTACTGTGCTAGGTCAAAAGTCAACATGGCCCACATACAGTCAAACTTCAAGATTTTTGGTCAACATCCTCATTTTGAAGTATCATTCATCATTTTATCAAGGGTTGATCATGATTCCTCAAGGATTTCTCACAATTCATCAAAACCCAAAAGTTGCCAAATTAGGGTTTTGCAGGAAAAGTCAACTCAACTTTGACCAAGCATAACTTTAACATACTTCATCAAAAATGGCCCATTCAAATCTCATTTTGAATAGGATGCAATTCCCTACAATTCATATTCAGTCCCCAAGTTCAAAATATGCACTCACAAGAAGATATGAATTTTGACATTATAGGTCATTTTGAAAAGTCAACAAAAACACCTTTTGGGTCAAAGCTTCATACATGAACATGGAAGACTCAATTGAGATGAGACCAAAAGGGTTGCTTATAGGACATCATAAGATTTCTAAAAAGTCCAAGAACACCTCTCTAGGGTCAAAATTGAGAGAGTTATGCATTGTCCAAGTTGACCTTTTTTGCAAAATTGTTAAAAGTCAAATGTGCTCAAATTTGCATTTTTTGCTAAATGGGCCCAACTTTTTATGCTTGCACTTCAATGATAACATAGTCCACGACCTATGGGACCCTCCATGCTTTATTTATTTATTTATTTATTTAATTTATTTTGATTTTTATTCACTTAAAATTCAAATAAAATCAAATAAATCTAAATAAATCATATAATGTGTTTTAGGGATGATTTTTGCATTGAAGGAAGACCTTAATTGCTGTCAAATGAGAAGAAAATCGTGCAAGCCAAGAATAGACACAAAATATCCATCTTTGGGCAATTATTCAAGATTTGATTTTCTCTTATCATACCATTATTCTTTGGATTCTTTCCAATTTTATTACCCTAGATTGATTCACTACTTATTCCAGGATCCTAAAGACCCAGAGGAGAAGTTTTTGGACGCGCAGCTTGCCTGAAAGTGTCAAACAAACTTCCAAATTTTCAAAGAAAAGTGGAGATTGGATCTTTCTCTAGAGGCCGTTTCAAACTTTTCCAAGGATCAATTCAAATTCCCAGGCACGCACTGAACCTGAAGCAAGCATTCACACGACCTGAAACCTCAAGAATCGTGTTCTACGTCTCCCACGGTTTGTCCAAAAATTTGATTTTGATTTCACTAATATATGCATCTTTAGTGTTTTTGATTGCCATACTCATGTTTATCATCATGTTTGCAAGCTAATCATTCTATTCAATTGTATTTTTGATGACTGTATGTGAATCTGCCATGGCTAGGGTTTTGTGTTCTTGCTTAGGGCTTTTTCGTACAGGAAAAATTGGGCATTTAACTCTGGTACCATGACACTCATGAGGATGATACGAGTTGATTGGTACCAACCATAGTCATTTATCTTGAACCTATGAAATTTTGGAGATGGACAAGGTTATACCTACAACAAGCGTCTGTAGGTAAAAGCTTGATATGCTAAGGCGACTGAGAGAGGAAGAAGAAGCTGGCGTGGCAACGTGTGATTCGCTTATTTGAATTTCGTGCGTTGGTTGGCTCCACTAACTTGTTTTTGCATATTATATTCTATTTTTATATCACTTACAAGTTAACACCATGGCTCAGATGGCTGGGGCGAAGGCCTTTGATGTACACGTCCTGGGTTCGATCCCAGGCGTGTGCATTTTATTATTTTCTTACTTATTTCAGGCAGATCTTATGCATTGCAGTAGCGCACACCTACCATGCACCTTTGTGTTCCACCATCAGATCTATCATCCAGGTGGATCCAATGTCATGTAGCAAGGGGCCTACAGTGCTCCTCAAGTCAGCGTGCATACTGGATTGAACGAAGTCAAACAGGCCTTGGAGTTTTGGGCCAAGAATTTCCTTAACACACCCTCCCAATAGCTAAATAGCATCAGGCCCATTATTCCTTTATTTTTCTTTTAGTTTATTTAAATCTTTCAATATTTATTTTTATTTTCTTTAATTCACAAATTAATATTTTTCATAAAAAAAATCATAAAATCAATAGTTCACCAAAAAAATTAGGATTAGTTTTTTTTATTATTATCAAAATTAATTTAATTTAGTTTAACTTAGAAAATTGTAATTTGTTTTCATAAATAAAATCAAATAGAAAATTAGGTTATCTCTTGATTTAATTTTATTTTGCTCTTTTTCTCAAATAAATAAAAATACAAAAAAAAAGTTTTAGAATAAATTAATTTATTTTTCTTAATTTAAAATCAATTAGAATTAGTATTTCTTTTTAAGTTAATGATTTCTCTATTTTCTTAAATAACAAAACATGACAAAAACCTTTTTTAATCGCGAATAGATCTAGTCAAGGGTCAAAGTCCTAGTTATTTCGTACTTGATTCATCGCGCGCATGTTATTTATTTTTTTCAATATTTTGTAACTATTCATGGCTTGTAATAGTTTAATCTATGACTTTTTACTTATCGTTTTCCCCGGGTTTTTGGCTATGTAATTAATCTCCCTCCCCGAAGCCTTGTAATAGCGTAGATTTACTTTCTCGCATTTTCAATTCCCGCAAATATTTAACTGTCTAGATGTATGCTAATAGGATTGTATGACAAGAATGCATGACAAATTAATACAGTTAGAAAACCCTAATGTGCAAAGATAAATAACTGAAACTAATCACTCACACATATCATTTTTAGGGTATACTCTCACTTTGGTTGCCTTCGGTAAACGATCATTAAGTATAGGGTGTCTTAGTGGTTACCCTCCTGTCTAAAAAGATCAGACGTCCCATTTGAATGTTGCCTCAGAAATGTTTCCTCGAATATGATCTTAAGACTCTAGGGTTATTACTAAGGTATCCTAACATTGCTTTAGTGATTGTACGTCCCTTTCGAATTGACCCTTACAACTCCAACGACGGTGCTACCTATTTCTCAATAGTGGGATAGCGCTGTCTAAAGAAAACAAGAACAAAAACAATTTTTTTTCGAGTAGGTAGATGCTAGTAGGTACTTGCTCAAAATCAAAACCTTTCACACTTACACTTTTCAAACAAATGTTCAAATCAACTTTGTCACACCTTTGAGGAATGATACAAGGGTTATCACGAAGTAAAACATTTTTTCAAAGCAAGCACATACACAAGCAATTTAAAAAGATGAGAAAGTACCTAAGAGCCCATGGAAAACCATGGATAGAAAGGGTGCTAACACCTTCCCTTTCTATAATCTACCCCCCGTACTCAGAAACATCCCGAAAAAGGTTTTTTTCTGTTCTTTTTTCCTTTCCGATTGGATGAAATAAAAGTCGGTGACGACTCTTGCTTATCGCGACACTTGCGAACAAAAAACGCAAACTAGTATTAAACAGTCAGTTCTGCCACCGTATCACACATATGCTATGTTATTCGTAGATGATGTATGGATGTGAAATGTTGTTGAAGTTTATTTGTAAACCCGTGCAACATCTTTGTATGGGAAAATAAATCCCTGATTGTTGCTGGGGATGAAGAGTATGTGTATCTTCGATCTTGATGGGTATTCCTGCTTTCTGCTTGAGGAAACTCTGCTGGGGAGTGTTGATTCCTGTTTGGGGAGATGAGTCCAAGAACATTGGTTGTTCGTTGCTCTACTGGGGATTTTAGTTCTTATATACCCTGATTAGGGATAAAAGAGATGGATAAGCTTTCGATGCGCTGTCTGACCGAGTTTCTGATATGGATACTGAATCGTCTAGAGAGAATAAATTTGAACGATTTCAGATTCAATATCAACTCTCTGGGAATAGCAACCCAGATTGTCTTTTGCTGGAGGTAGGAATCTTGCCAGTAATTTTGTGGTAGAAACAAACTCTAGCTGGGGAGACTGTAATCTGTTGGGGAAATAAACCTTGTTGGGGAAATAAATCCTATTTGGGAAATAAACCCTGTTGATGGAGAAATACTATGATAAGGAAACACCCTTGCTGAGGAAAAGAGCTCTGCTGAAGAGAAGAAATCTGCAGGGTTTTACAGTTTTGGAGGAATAAACTCAGTTGGGGAAAAGAATTTCCATAAACTGTACTGATTGGGACTTCATAGGTGGGCGATATTGCCGAGAAAAAGATCATATTCCTTTATCCGCTAGGGTGATTTGTTGGTGAGTATAATTAGTGCATCCCATTTTGCCGGGGATATATCTTTGTTGGAGATGATTTTGTTAATACTACGCAGTGGGGATAATCCTGTGAGGATCTCTCTTGGGGGATACGTGACGATTGAACATTATCCCAACTCCTAGAGTCTTGAGTAACTGCTTTTTCCTATTTTTATGCATATATTTGTTAACAGTTAATCATATTCATATGCATATGTTTATTCAATTTTAGTCATTGGACGTTTTTGCAAACAAAACAGAAAAAGGTAAAACAAAAAGTTTGAAACTTGAAATTCATATTTCTATTGATAGTTTCCCCTAAGGATGCCTTCTTCGTTTTCCAATATAATGCCCGCGCCACGAAGTCGGCCAGTACATGAGCTTTGAGGGTCTTTCTTGCCTTCGTACTGGATGTCGAACTCGGAGAGTTCTAACCACCATTTCAATATTATGTCCGCCATGTCAGGCCTACCGAGCAGCTGCTTTATTGGTTGATATTTTCAGACGACTATGGTATGCGCCAAGAAATAGTGCTCGAGTCTCCTCTCCGCATTGATGAGGGCTAGGGCCATCTTTTCAAAATATCTTACTTCGGGGTCCTACAGGGCCTTGCTTGTAAAGTAGATAGGCCTATTCTCTTCCGGGATTTCTCTGATTAGTGTTGCGCTTATTGCCTCGGGGGTGATGGCCATATAGAGATATAGGATTTCATCCTTCTCTAGTCTAGAAAGGACATACGGTTGTGATAATGCTTGCTTCAAGTGGGTGAGAGTTGGCTCGTATTCATCCATCCATTCGATGACAGCTTCCTTGCAGAGGAGTTTGAAGAGGAGGAGCGCATGCTGGGCGGATTTTGCCATGAATCGAGAGAGAGAAGTGAGCATGCCATTCAGGATTTAAATGGACTTTTTCGAAGTGGACGTTGGAAACTCAAAAAATTCTCCGCATTTTTCGGGTTTCTCCATAATACCTTGTTCTGTGAGGTAGAATCTGAGGATTTTTCCTGTCCGTACTCCAAAGGTGCATTTTATGGGTTAAATTGCATCCATCACTGTTGTACCCCAAAATTTGCCCTCCCATTTCTCATTGATTTCTCACCACAAAGCCTTTGAAGCTCAAGATCCAGTTAGGGTTTCATCTGCTCAAGGACCCCATGGAATTATCTTGACATGATCAACAAACTCAAAAGATCCCAAGTACACAGGATTGACAGTTGAATTTCCCAGTCAATTGATCAATTTTGACTGTATACTGAAAAGTCAAACTTTGACTTTTTGGTCAAAATCAAGAGTCAAGATTCATTTTTCATCAAGACATGCCAAATCATGAAACTTGTTCACCAAGAAATCACAAAGTGCAAATTAGGGTTAAAAATTAGAATTTTTCATAACTTAGAATTTTTCTAAGTTATGAAAAACCCTAATTTTTTCCCAACTTTGCCCCACTTTTTCACCAAGATCCATTTGGATTCAAACAAAAGTCAAAACATGAAAGTTGTAGCTTGTTGCATAATCTACAAATTTGATTCACAAAGTTTTCTCATTTGAAGCTTGTATCTCAAGTTACAAATTTTTGAATAAGGGCACTAAACCATTCTTAACTTAGTGAATTTTTGACCTATTTTGACAAGTTTTTCTACCCCACTTCAAGGCCATTTTCCATACACTTCCACTTGGAATTTCAAATTTAATTTCAAAGATGGATTGTAGTACACATTCCAAGCTTTTCAAAATGTCCAAGAACTTCTCAAACAACCTCATGGTTAGGGAGAATCGAATTTCACAATATAGCAAAAACTCACTTTTGAATTGGCCATTTTTTTCATGTTCATAAGTTATGCAAACTTCTCAAAACCAGCATGCCCTTGATTACAGGTCCTTAAACCAAGTTACACTCAATAATTTAATGCTTGTTCATTGTGTCAAAGTGTTATTCTATGAGTTCAAGTATTGTGTACAAGTTTAATCCATTTTTAGATAAAGTAAACTATCCATTTTTGCAAAAGTCCACTTTATGTCCAATTGGTAAATCAAGCAAGTACAAACCAAATCTCTTTAGCACAAGATTATGAACAAATTGCTATGATCAAGAGAAGCTTTGCAGCAGGATTAGAGGTCCCCTACTGACCTAAAACACCAACTTGTATTTTGTTGCTTAAAGGTTAAGAAACATTGCATAACTAAGACCAACTCCCATCTCAGCTTAGATACACAAGAACAAAGTTATCAAACATATTACACACATCATAACCAAGCTATTGCACGAGCCATTGACCTCCCAAACATCATCAAACCAAAAAACACCATCAAACTGCAAAAACAGAGTTGCCTCTGCAGTTTGAGGGCCAACTTCTATTTCTCTCAAGCATTCTTGCCTAAACCAGTTCACATACCTTCCATACCATCTATGCAAGCTAACCATGACCTAAAGCACGACCTGTAATCCCCCTAACCACTTCCACCATTTTCAATTTCTTGTTTTGCAGGTGAAGTTCTCTAGCTTAATTCAGAAGCTTTCAAGACAAAGTAAACATTGGAATAGCATCCCTGGACCTCAAGGAAGCTTTTCCAATCATCACCTTGCACTGAAAGTCCCTACATTGCAAGATAGAACTTCAGCTGAACAGGTATCTTGTTGAACTCGTATCTATCTTATTATGCATCATTAGCTTTAAGTTTGTGAATAAACAAGGTTCTACTCATACCACTGAACATGTATATGTCTTTACTTTTCATTTCTTTTGCTTGAGTTGTGAGAATTTGGAGTTTGAAAATGGCAGAAAAACTAGGTTAGGATTTGGGGGAGGAGAAATTCTCCCTCATCTTAGAGAGATAGATCAAGTTATGCATATGGTTAGAATCGTGATTTCATGCTTAACATTTTTTGTGTTGGAAGTTTGTTCAAAAAATCAAGGAATCAGGATATTCAAGTGGAGCTCTTGGCGCGCGTTTTCTGAACAATTTTTGTTCAAAGGTTGAAGAAAGGTGATTTTGGGCTGGGCTTGCTTCTGAGTTACTTTTCACACCACCCTTTTTGGTTTTGCACCCTTGAGCCCATTTGCTTCATTTTTAATATTTTTGACTTTTGCCTTTTTTTGATTGGTTCATTTATTTTTTCTCAGCATATTAAAAACATAAAAATATTTTTCTCATCATTTTTTGAATTTATTGAATATTTATTTGATTATTTCTTTTGTTTGTACATAAATAAATAAATAAATAAATAAATAAATAAATATATATATATATATATATATATATATATATATATATATATATATATATATATATATATATATATATATATATATATATATATATATATATATATATATATATATATATATATATATATATATATATATATATATATATATATATATACTTTTTGTTTAAAATATTGAGATAATACAAAAAAAAATACTTTTTATACACTTTTATTTTATTTTTACCTCCTGAAAATATTTTGTATAAAAATCCTTTTTTTTTTTTATATTAAATATTATGATTTTTATATATAATACCTATTTAGAACTTAATATATAAATATATATATTTATTAATATACTTAGAATAAAATACTAAAATATACATATTTTATTTTATTAATATTAAAAACTACAAAAATCATTTTTTTTACAAATATATTTCTTTTCTTATTTTATTTTTGTGTACAAATGATAAATATTGTATATATTAATAAATGATATCTTTTATTTAATAGAATTAGGGTTTTTGCCCTAAATTCAAAAATACTCCAAAAATAATATTTTATAATATTTTTATTCTTATTTTACATAAATAATACTTTTTTCATACATATAAAAAATTCCTTTTGCATTCTTGCATATTTGTTTTATTTACCATTTAAGTTATACATTTATTTATCTTGTAAATATTCATAGAAAATGATGTAATAGCTTAGATTCAATTTTTTGTCTAAATATCCCCATTTGAAACATTGTACCCCCTCCCTATATTATTATGTTGTAATAGCGTAGGATTTTAAATTTCGCACTTTTATCGCTTTCTAAACATGCTATGCTAGAATTAGGGTTTTTGTATGCGAATAAAAATGAACAAAATAGTTGGACCTAATACAAGATAAATGAGCATGAAAAATGGACAACACATTTCACACTTGCACCCCTAGGGTATTCCACTTTGTTGCCTTCAAATAATTGGGCCATATTGCATGTTGAACTTCTTTGGGTAAAATGAACAATCAAATGGTCATAGTCCCTCAAAATGTTGCTTAAATGATTGATCAAGTCCCTTTTAAAGAAAACTGCCCAAAGACATTTAACACTATTGCAACTATGGTCTAAACGATGACCCGCGTCCGTCCCTTTCATCTCCTAAAACAAGATTGTCCACCAAATGCAATGGTGGAACAAAATTGTCAAAAGGTTTAAAACATAACAAAAATCTTTGAGAAAATTTTAGGGTAGATGAACTCTTAAGTACTTGCCAATTTGCAAAGAAAACACTTGCCTAATTTCAAAACCCACTTCACAAACACTTTCAAAACAAATCTTCAAAAAAATCTTGAAACATCTTTTCAAAAAGACAAACACCTTTTGTAAAACATTCGAGTAAAGAATTGTTACAAGGGTAGCCTATACAAGGCATCTTTTTTAAAACCTTTTTCAAAACCACACACAAAGCATCATTTCAAACAATTGAAAAAACAAGGCAAGTTGATCTAGGAAAGTACCTAAGAGCCCATGGATAACCATGGATAGAAGGGGTGCTAATACCTTCCCCTTCTATAATCTACTCCCCGAACCCAAGAAAAATCTCAAAGGTTTTTGCTGTGCTTTTTAAACCTTTCCTTAGGATAAAATAAAAAAGTCGGTGGCGACTCTTGCTCAACCGAAACATTTGCGAAAATAAACGCAAAACCATAGTCAGTTCTCCCACCGTATCACAGAACTGGCGACTCTGCTGGGGAAAATTTTTAAAGTGGAGTAACCTTAGGGCTTAGATCACCCTCTTGCATGACTAATTGTTTGACTTGCTTGCTTTATACTTTGGCTCTATTGTTTGGGTTTACAATCCTCCACCCGGATTTTGGGGAAACATTCATAGATAGCAATATGTTGTGGAAACTGTGTGGGGTATACCGACACGGTCTAAGCAATAGCTATATTGGTGCGACATATTTGTGAGTACCGGTAACCCTTGAGTTCAATCAAGGAGAGTACGGGGCCGCTGAGTGATGTCACTAAGCACTAATGACCTAGAACCTTACTTGACCATCTTGGCCTTTTATTAGGGGTAGTGAGATGACCGGCTTTGGTGCAGTCCGAAGTTGGTAGATACTCGATACTACACTCATTGAGGGTTGTTTTCTTGGAATATTTTGGTCGCTAGTTAAGTGGCTAAACCAAAACAATGAACATTGAAAACAATCCCGTGATATTGAGTTCCTTAGAACCCGGTTACTATTTATAGGACAGGTTTTTAAGCCAACTACACTCAAGAGGGTACTTACCTATGAAACCCCATGCAAGCCTGAAATTAGGGTTTGGTGTGATTTGCTTGTACATATGTTTTGTGCATACATCATAAACATCATAAAATATCATATGCATTCGCTAACCATTTCAAGGGTTTTGGATCTTCATCTTTGTTCTTGTTTTGTAGGACATGGAAATTCCTCGCAGAAATACCATTCAAGTCAACCTTGTGAGAATCTCTCCTCAACTCAAGGAGATCACCTCAAGAATTCCGGAAAATTCATCCTTCAGTGAAAGACATGGTAGACTGCTCAGCCTTGTCAACACCAACATTGAAGAAGACATGATGAAAGTGCTATTCCAGTTCTTTGACCCTCTTCACCACTGCTTCACTTTCCCTGATTATCAGTTGGTACCCACTTTGGAGGAGTTTTCTCAACTCCTGAGAATCCCTATCCTTAATCAACTACCCTTCAACGGTACGGAAAAGGAACCAAAGCCGGAAGATGTTGCTCGAGCATTACATCTAAAACCATCTGACATCAAGGGGCATTGGGAAACCCGAAGTGGCGTCAAAGGGTTCTTAGCAAAATTCTTGTTTGAGAAGGCACAAGAATGTTGGAACTCATTGGACCTACAAGCCTTTGAAGAGATTGTGGCACTCCTTATCTACGGGTTGGTCTTGTTCCCAAATCCTGACCAATTGGTAGATGTCAACGCCGTCAAAATCTTCTTGTCCAGAAATCCAATACCAACACTGCTTGGGGACATCCTTCACTCATTTTACACACGAACAATGAGAAAGAGGGGTGTTCTCATGTGCTGTACTCCTATCCTCGCAAGGTGGTTTATTTCGCACCTTCCACAATCTGTCTTAAAGAATGACCAAGGTACAAGGTGGTCCCAACGATTGATGACTCTTACTCATTCTGATGTGAATTGGTGTTCTCGGTCCAGAGAAAATGTCATCATCGTCGATCGTTGCGGAGAGTTTCCTAATGTTCCTTTACTTGGAATTAGGGGAGGTATCACCTACAACCCTTGCCTAGCTTTGAGGCAATTTGGATATGCATGGAGGGATGGCCCTCATGACATGTTGATTCCTAGCCTAGTTTTTGACTTTGACAACGATGCGCAAGGACTTCGCCAAAGATTCATCAGAGCTTGGGGAAAACTCAACAAGGTTGATAGCAAGACTCTGGGACACAAGAACTCCATCCCTCTTGAGCCCTATCTCAAGTGGGTACGAGCCCGAGCCCAAAGTCTAATGATGCCTTATCCTCATGTACTCCCAGTGATTAAAGAGCCCGTCAATGAAGGAGAGGTTCCCTACACCATCCTGCATCCAGACATGCCTACATCGTGGGAGGAAATGCAGAAAAGTTGGATTCAGCTCAAGGAGGAACGGAACACTTTTGAAGCTAGCTACTACGCCAGTGAAAAGAAGGTTCTAGAGCTTACCCGCCGACTCCATGAGCAAGAGGCCCTCAACACCTACATCGCACCGAAGAGGATGCGCAATGTCTTTCTTCCTTAAGAAGTTTATTTTGTAACATTAGGCCCATGGGGCATTTATGTACTAACAAATTTCTTCTTATTAATATGACGTGCGTTCTTCTTTGTCTGAAACAACTTTGAATGTCCTAAATCCTTGAATGCATTGCATACATCAGCATACCATTCATCATGTGCATAAGCAGGTCTCACTCCAGGTTTCCTTATCTATCTGCTGTTTATTTCAGTAGGATGGATCTCGAGCAAACAGTCAAAGACCTACAAGCCCAGAATGCACAGTTCCAGCAACTCTTGATGAATTTGGTTAAAAGTCAAGAGGATATCAAGGCTCATCTGGAGAATAAGGACCCAGTGAAGAAGAAAAAGAGGGTCGGAGTGGCTACTTTGGGGAGAAGATTTGACAGAGAAGCTCGGAGAGTGCTTGAATTTCCTCCTACTTCTGATGAAGGGACTAGTAAAAGAGATCGAGTTGCGGTGCCTTTCGAGTCTGATGCGGAGGAGGAAGAGGTTGAAGAGGATGAAGATTATTCCGACCAGCAATACCCTTCAGCTGATGATAAGTACAAAGGTTTAGAAGACAGATTGGCTGCCATGGAATTGCAAAGGGTACCGGGTTTGGATTTTGAAGACATGGGCTTGGTCGCCGGAATTGTGATTCCCCCAAAATTCAAAGTGCCAGTGTTTGTAAGGTATGATGGGATGTCCTGTCCCAAAATGCATCTCAGGTCCTACGTGAGGAAAATTCAACCCTATACGGCAGATAAAAATCTCTGGATTCATTTCTTCCAAGACAGCCTATCGGGAGCCCAGTTGGAGTGGTTTTATCAGCTAGAAGGAACCAGTGTCAGAAATTGGGAAGATTTGGCCACCGCTTTCTATAAACAATACCAGTATAATTCTGATATTGCTCCTACTCGTACCCAACTTCAGGGTATGTCACTAGGAACAAGTGAGGGATTCAAGGAATATGCACAAAAATGGAGGGATTTGGCTGGCAGGGTGCAGCCTCCGTTAACCGATCGTGAGCTCGTTGATATGTTTCTTGGGACCCTATCTGGGCCATTTTTCCATCATCTAATTGGTAACTCTTCCGTAGGGTTTACCGATTTGATCTTAACCGGCGAAAGAATAGAAGCTGGCATCAAGTCAGGAAAGATTCAGAAGGGTGTTGCTGCAAGTGTTGAGAAGAAGCCTTTTAAGAAGGAGACAACTATGGTATATTCTCAGAGAAGAGCAGGGAAGATGGAGCGTCGGCCAACTGTGGGGGCCGTAATGATTCAAAACACTCCGAGTGAGCAGCCTCGCTATAACCAGTCCAGACCGAATCAGCAACGGGTGGAAAGGCCACAACGGCAGTTCACCCGTATTAATATGACTCCAGCGCAAGTGCTTCCCCATCTATTGAAGTTGAATCTTGCCACCATCAAGGAGGCGCCAAAGAATGTAAATACGTCCTCTCCGCATTATCATGCCAATGCTAAATGCGCCTATCATTCAGACAGTGTTGGACACGACACCAATGATTGTTGGGCACTCAAGCATAAAATCCAAGACCTGATAGAGGCTAAGGAGGTAGAGTTTGACGCTCCAGAGAAGCCTAATGTGATATCTGCACCTATGCCGAAGCACGGCCGAAATATCAATGCCATTGAGGAGGATTTGTATGTTGCTGACGTCAGTGATCTGACTACTCCACTGCTAACCATTAAGTTGAATTTGTTAAGGGCCGGGATCTTCCCGGGATGTAAAGAAGACTGCTACTGTTGCCACTCTCTGCCGTTTGATTGTCCGCTATTAAAGAAAGGCATCCAAGGCCTTATGGATAGCCGACAAATTCTGTTCGAAAAAGTTTCCGCTGTTCCAGTTCATGTTGAAAATATCTCAATCATAACCATTCACGCCAGTCTTTCCGAGGCCATCAAAAAGCCAGTTAAGATTACGCCAGCTGCAAAATCTGTTCCTTTAAAGATAACGATGCAAGGGCCTGTTCCCTATGTTTCTGAGAAGTCGATACCTTGGAACTATGGTGGTGACATCTACTACCATGGTATCAAGCAAGTTGAAGTAATTGAAGAAAATTCGGATGATGAAGAAGCCAGCATTAGTAACATTGCGGGCACCAGCAAAATCACCAGGAGCGGGAGAATATTTTCTCTAGAGATTGCCCCTCCAAGAGCAGTCTTTGGACCCTCATCAGCTAAAGAAGTCATCCCTGCACCAGTAAAGCTCTCTGCTAGAACTCCTTTGATTGAAGAAGTTGTTGTTCCTAGTGCTGTCTCTCCTACCATTGCTGATAAAGGAAAGGGAATACAAGATGAGCCCGTCAGGACGAGGGCTCAACCCTTGGTGATCCTGGAAGCCTCCAAGAAATAAATGGACGAGATTTTGAGGATAATCAAGAGAAGTGATTACGATGTGGTGGAACAGTTGGGGCAAACCCCCTCCAAAATCTCCATGCTGGCACTATTGCTTTGCTCAGAAGCGCACGCTCAAGCTTTGATTAAGTTTCTGAAGGCAGCTCATGTGCCCCAGGAAACCTCTGCAGACCAATTTCAACATTGCGTGGCTAGCCTGACTGTGGACAATGGATTAGGTTTTTCTGATTCCGACCTAACCCCTAAAGGCCGAAACCACAATGATGCTTTGCATATTTCAATCGAGTGTCGCGGAACCACCCTTGCACATGTTTTGGTTGATACCGGTTCGTCACTGAATGTTTTGCCTAAGAAGGCCTTGGACCGGCTAGATTGCAAAGGGTTGGAATTGAAGCCGAGTGATATTGTCGTTAGAGCTTTCGATGGGTCGAAGAGAATGGTCCATAGAGAGGTTGAAATTCCCATCAAGATAGGTACTGAGGTGTTTAAATCCACTTTCTATGTAATGGACATCCGTCCATCATACTCTTGCCTGCTGGGTAGACCTTGGATACATCATGCTGGGGCAGTCACCTCCTCATTGCATCAGATGCTGAAATATCCTGTCAAGGGAAAGATCATCACTGTCCACGGCGAAGAAGAGTACATGATTAGCCATTTAAATTCTTTCCGGTATGTGGAGGTTGAAGGAGAGTTCATTGAGACGCCGTTTCAACATTTCGAAGAAGTTCTTCCTGAAATAGCAGTAACAAAGTTGGCAGCTGAGGCACCGAGATGGATGGCCAGGATGGCATCTCTGGAGGATGCAAGAGTCACAATCAAAGAAGGGAAGAATTCAGCGTGGGGGCAGTTACCCGACTTTCTGCACAAGACTGACAAGTTTGGATTAGGTTTCACAACCGCTGGCCAAAAAGCTACGCGCCAGTCAAAGATTGAAAGAGCGCCAGTCAAAATTTCTCCTTACAGAATCAATGCCCTGGAAGATGAAGACAAGGAAAGCAACATTGAAGAGTGGATTTATCCAACTGTCAGAGGAGGATTGAGCAATTGGGAGGCTAAAGACTTTGTCCCCATCACTTTTATTCATCAGTAATTTATCTATTAAACATTTCTTATTTGGTCTGTAATATTTTACTTTCAAACAATCCGTACACTATCTTTTCACCTCCTGCCTTGCCCGGGGCATGTAGGTCCACTTGTAAGGGTTTTGACTATTTTTCATATTCATATGCCATGTTTAATGATTCATTGGACGTTTTTCATTTGATAAACTGCTTATGTTCATTTTCTTTCCTTTTGCATTTTTTGTTTAAGGATGGCTATCCCTTACACACACTCACACTCACCAATGCAGGTACCCATCCACTCCGGATTCCATGGGTGACTATTCTGCTGTATCTTTCAATAACTCTGAAGATCTGGTCAATCTAGCCGAGTATGAAGATGGCGAAGGTTGTGAAGTACCCGGGGAAGTAGCCAGACTTCTACAACAAGAGGAAAGGGCCATCTTACCGCATGAAGAGCCATTGGAAGCTGTTAGCTTGGGAACCGAGGAGAATCGGAAGGAGGTGCAAGTGGGTGCCAACCTGGAACCAAAAGTCAAGGAGCGCTTGGTACAGTTGCTGAATGAGTATGTTGAAATCTTCGCTTGGTCCTATGAAGACATGCCGGGTCTAGACACAGACATCGTGGTTCACCGTCTCCCCACAAGAGAAGACTGTCCACCAATCAAGCAAAAAGTTCGCCGAATGAGGCCTGACATGTCCGAAAAGATCAAAGCAGAAGTAATGAAGCAATTCGATGTTGGCTTTCTGGCTGTTACGTCCTATCCTCAATGGGTCGCTAACATTGTGCCAGTACCTAAGAAAGATGGCAAAGTCAGAATGTGTATGGACTACCGGGATTTGAACAGGGCCAGCCCTAAAGATGATTTCCCGCTACCTCATATTGACATCTTGATTGACAATACAGCTCAGCATAAGGTGTTTTCCTTCATGGACGGATTCTCGGGCTATAATCAAATCAAAATGGCTCCCGAGGATATGGAGAAAACAACTTTTGTTACACAATGGGGCACTTTCTGTTACAAGGTGATGCCGTTCGGGCTGAAGAACGCATGGGCAACTTATCAACGCGCCATGGTAGCCTTATTTCATGATATGATACATCATGAGATTGAAGTTTACGTAGACGATATGATAGCTCGGTCACAAACAGAGGAAGAGCACCTCGAGCATCTAGAGAAGCTGTTTGCCAGGTTAAAAGAATACAAGCTCAGGCTGAATCCAAGTAAATGCACTTTTGGAGTTAGGTCTGGTAAACTCCTGGGATTTATTGTAAGCAACAAAGGCATTGAAGTCGATCCGGCAAAAGTAAAAGCAATACAAGAGATGCCTGCTCCCCGTACTGAAAAGGAGGTTAGAGGATTCTTGGGGCGCATAAACTATATTGCCAGATTCATCTCACATCTGACTTCTACCTGTGAGCCAATTTTCAAACTCTTGAAAAAAGATCAGGTAATGGAATGGAACGACGATTGTCAAGCTGCTTTTGATAGAATCAAGGAGTATTTGCTAGAACCTCCTATTTTGATGCCACCCGTCGAAGGAAGACCATTGATCATGTACTTAACCGTCTTAGATAACTCAATGGGGTGTGTTTTGGGCCAGCATGACGAGTCTGGTCGAAAAGAGCATGCTATTTATTACCTTAGCAAAAAGTTTACCGACTGTGAGACTCACTACTCACTGCTCGAGAAAACTTGTTGCGCTTTGGTATGGGCTGCTCGCCGACTAAGACAGTATATGCTGACTCATACTACCTTGTTGATATCCAAAATGGACCCTATCAAGTATATCTTCGAGAAGCCCGCTTTATCTGGAAGGATAGCTAGATGGCAAATGATCTTAACCGAGTATGACATCCAGTACACCACCCAAAAAGCTATAAAAGGGAGTGTACTAGCTGACCATCTGGCTCATCAGGCTATCGAAGACTATCAACCCATGAGATTTGACTTCCCAGACGAGGACATCATGAATTTGGACAACGTTGAAAGTGACGTACCGTATGACGGACCCGAAAAGGGATCCCGATGGACCCTGTACTTTGATGGTGCTTCAAATGCACTTGGAAGCGGTATTGGCGCAGTACTCATCTCTCCGGAAGGTTGTCACACTCCTTTCACGGCCCGACTTTGTTTCAGCTGCACAAACAACATGGCTGAGTATGAAGCTTGCATCTTTGGTCTCGAGGCTGCTATAGACTTGGGGATCAAATCTTTGGTCGTATTTGGGGACTCGGCTTTGGTCATCAGCCAAATCAAAGGAGATTGGGATACCAAGCATCCTAATCTTATCCCATATAAAGAACATGTCCTGACATTGTTGCCGCATTTCGAGCAAATTACCTTCGAGCATTTCCCGCGAGAAGAGAATCAGTTAGCCGATGCTCTAGCCACAATGTCCTCCATGTTTAAACTCAATTGGGAAAACGAGGTTCCCCAAATCACCATCAAGCGAATGGATGAACCGGCACATTGCCACGAGATTAATACCGAAGAAGTAGTGGAACAACCTTGGTTCCATGAAATCAAAAGGTATCTCGAGACTAGATATTATCCTGAAGGAGCTTCCGTAAATGACAAGAAGTTCTTAAGGAAATTCGCTGCTAAGTTCTTCCTGAGCAACGACATCCTTTACAAACGAAGCCATGATTGTGTATTACTCCGATGTGTGGATAAAGCTGAAGCAGAATTGATCATGACTGATATACACAGCGGCACATTTGGCACTCACTTTAGCGGGCATATAATGGCTAAGAAGATCCTAAGGGCAGGCTATTACTGGTCTACCATGGAAGCTGACTGCCATCAACATTCCCGTACTTGTCACAAGTGTCAAGTCTATGCTGACAAAGTTCATATTCCTCCGGTTCCCCTTAACATCCTGACTGCTCCGTGGCCCTTTGCAATGTGGGGCATTGATATGATTGGAGAGATCAAGCCCACGGCTTCCAACGGACATCGCTTCATCCTGGTTGCCATTGACTACTTCACTAAATGGGTCGAAGCAGCTTCCTTCGCCTCTGTCACCAAAAATGTGGTTGCTCGCTTTATCAAGCAAAATCTCATATGTCGGTATGGTGTTCCAGACAGGATCATCACGGACAACGGTACAAATCTGAATAACACAATGATCACTGCATTATGCGAACAGTTCAAGATTTATCATCACAATTCATCTCCCTATCGGCCGAAGATGAACGGTGCTGTTGAAGCTGCGAACAAAAACATTAAGAAGATCATTCAGAAAATGACAATCACTTACAAAGACTGGCATGAGATGTTACCATTTGCTCTGCATGGATACCGTACGACGACACGTACTTCAACTAGGGCAACCCCATTTTCTTTGATTTATGGCATGGAAGCTGTTTTGCCTATGGAAGTCCAGATCCCCTCTCTAAGAATTATGAAGGATGCAGGTTTGAATGAAGATGATTGGATGCAGACCCGACTTGATCAACTCAATCTGATCGACGAGAAGCGACTTGCTGCTATATGCCATGGTCAGACGTATCAAAAGCGGATGATCAAGGCCTTCAATAAGAAAGTCAGACGCCAAGTGTATCGGGTCGGGGATCTCGTAATCAAACGGATTATCTTGCCGCAAAATGATCCCAGGGGCAAATGGACTCCTACATATGAAGGACCATTTGTGATCAAAAGCATATTTTCTGGTGGTGCAATGATTCTGACCACCATGGACGGCGACGATTTGCCGCACCCTGCGAACGCAGACATAGTCAAAAGATACTACGCATAAAATAACCCGACAAGTCGAAAACCCGAAAGGGCGGCTTGGGCAAAAATGGGCATCCCGGTGAACCGAAAACCCGAAAGGGCGGTTCAGGCAAAAATTAGGGATAAAAACGAAAAAAAATCTGTACACCCGGCAAGTCGAAAACCCGAAAGGGCGGCTTGGGAAAAAAGGGGTTTCCCGGTGAATCGAAAACCCGAAAGGGCGATTCAGGCAAAAGTTAGGGAATTAAAGCGTATGACTATGTCTCGTCGGATCACTTCAAAGACAATCTCTTCATCAACCGGTTCCAGGCTTCTGATCAATCCCGTCATCGTCAAGTGAAGCATTGAATGGACAGATATTCAGGGTTGTGAAAGCTATGGCGGAATGGAATCCCATGGAATTATTTCACATAGCCATCCTTTATTTTGTATAAAATCTTTCAATATTTACGACAAAGTCCTCTTACTAGGATGATTGTCTCCTTTGTACAAATATACTCAAAGAAAATCAATACAAATACTCTTCCCAAAATTTGTGTCATTTCCCTTTTCTTTTTCTCTTGCACTATTTGTTTTATTTTGAGAAACGTCCAATGTTTTGTTAAATAGGCATATGCATTTGAAACATAATCACTTCCTAAACGAACCTAAGAAAAAGGATTACTGATAGGATGAAGGTACAGATGGATATCTTGACACCCTTTCGAAGGAAACCCCCCAAGAGATTTGGAATCCACATCCCTATCAAACCCTGAGGCTTATCTCCAGCAGACTCTCGAAGCTTATCCCCAGTAAGGTTCTGGAAGGTATTTCCCCGCAGAGCACGAACGTCTCTCCCGAGTTTTATTCAAAGTTATTCCCCACAAAGGCTTATAACTGGGTTATCCTCAGCTAACAGCCACAGAAGATCGCACTCGCCAGAATTCTTCCTATCCCCAGCGGAGATCATCAAGAGTTTCCCAACACGACTTATCAATATGATCCCCAGAGGAGCTTATCCTTGTTATCCCCAGCCAGAGGATCCTCCAGAACTCATTTCCCCTCAGAATTGAAGTTTCAGTATCCCCAGCCGAGCTAAAACTTCAAATTGTCAATCCCCAGCGGAGCCAGACTAATGAGCCTTCTCCCCACAGAGTTTTAGGAGAACAAATCTTGAGTTCCCCAGTGAAGTCGCCAGAGATTCTTCCCGCCAAACTGAAGATTCTCAGTCTTACCCCCCCAACATGAGTCTATTAGATTGAGGTTCCCCAGTAAAAGTCATCAGGAATTCCCCAGAGGTTTGGTATACAACCCAAGCTCCTTATTCCCCAGCAACCGCCAAGGAATTATTCTTCCCGGCAGCAGTCAAGATGCTCTTTATCTTCAGTCATCCGGGATTCATCTATCCCCAGCAAGACGGCTCATTAGCTTACATGCGCATTCATCACATTCACGTCATAAACATTGATGTCACGTATATTGCATCATGCATCATAACATTGCATACAACTAATTCTTTACCTTTTCAGGAAAGATCAGTCGACAGACTAAAATTATTCAACTTCAAGATTTCTGAAAACAGTTCACGGGTTCTCCAAGTAAACGGATGTTAACCTGTCACTTGTTCAGATTCAACTTCAAGACTTCTGAAAACAGTTTATGGATTCTTCCCAACAACGGATGTTAATCTATTGACTTATTCAGATGCAACTTTTGAAAACAGTTTACGGACGCTTCCCAACAACGGATGCTGCTCTATTGCTTATTCAACTTCAAGATTTCTGAAAACAGTTCACGGGTTCTCCAAGTAAACGGATGTTAACCTGTCACTTGTTCAGATTCTTCTTCAAGACTTCTGAAAACAGTTTATGGATTCTTCCCAACAACGGATGTTAATCTATCGACTTGTTCAGATGCAACTTCTGAAAACAGTTTACGGACGCTTCCCAACAACGGATGCTGCTCTATTGCTTATTCAACTTCAAGACTTCTGAAAACAGTTTACGGGTTCTCCAAGTAACGGATGTTAACCTATCGCTTGTTCAGTTTCTTCTCCAAACCACTGAAAACAATTTACAGATTCCTCCCAATAACAGATGTCAATCTATTGCTTGTTCAGACCCCCCAGTTCAGAGATGGTCCCAAGCCTGGACACCCCCCTGATATTCATCTCCAAATGGCATCTCTAAGCCCATCCCCGACAAGATTTCTGTCACTCTCCCAGATGGCATCATTAAGCCCATCTCCAAATGGCATCTCTAAGCCCATTCCCACATCCATTGCTTTGACAAGTGAAAATTTCCGGGCACTCTAGTGTCCAATCTCCTTTTGCCCTCGAGTCACGAAAGGCAAACTTGCCAATCTAACTCTTCGGATTCAAGAAGATTGAACAGGGGCAATTGTTGTACCCCAAAATTTGCCCTCCCATTTCTCATTGATTTCTCACCACAAAGCCTTTGAAGCTCAAGATCCAGTTAGGGTTTCATCTGCTCAAGGACCCCATGGAATTATCTTGACATGATCAACAAACTCAAAAGATCCCAAGTACACAGGATTGACAGTTGAATTTCCCAGTCAATTGATCAATTTTGACTGTATACTGAAAAGTCAAACTTTGACTTTTTGGTCAAAATCAAGAGTCAAGATTCATTTTTCATCAAGACATGCCAAATCATGAAACTTGTTCACCAAGAAATCACAAAGTGCAAATTAGGGTTAAAAATTAGAATTTTTCATAACTTAGAATTTTTCTAAGTTATGAAAAACCCTAATTTTTTCCCAACTTTGCCCCACTTTTTCACCAAGATCCATTTGGATTCAAACAAAAGTCAAAACATGAAAGTTGTAGCTTGTTGCATAATCTACAACTTTTATTCACAAAGTTTTCTCATTTGAAGCTTGTATCTCAAGTTACAAATTTTTGAATAAGGGCACTAAACCATTCTTAACTTAGTGAATTTTTGACCTATTTTGACAAGTTTTTCTACCCCACTTCAAGGCCATTTTCCATACACTTCCACTTGGAATTTCAAATTGAATTTCAAAGATGGATTGTAGTACACATTTCAAGCTTTCCAAAATGTCCAAGAACTTCTCAAACAACCTCATGGTTAGGGAGAATCGAATTTCACAATATAGCAAAAACTCACTTTTGAATTGGCCATTTTTTTCATGTTCATAAGTTATGCAAACTTCTCAAAACCAGCATGCCCTTGATTACAGGTCCTTAAACCAAGTTACACTCAATAATTTAATGCTTGTTCATTGTGTCAAAGTGTTATTCTATGAGTTCAAGTATTGTGTACAAGTTTAATCCATTTTTAGATAAAGTAAACTATCCATTTTTGCAAAAGTCCACTTTATGTCCAATTGGTAAATCAAGCAAGTACAAACCAAATCTCTTTAGCACAAGATTATGAACAAATTGCTATGATCAAGAGAAGCTTTGCAGCAGGATTAGAGGTCCCCTACTGACCTAAAACACCAACTTGTATTTTGTTGCTTAAAGGTTAAGAAACATTGCATAACTAAGACCAACTCCCATCTCAGCTTAGATACACAAGAACAAAGTTATCAAACATATTACACACATCATAACCAAGCTATTGCACGAGCCATTGACCTCCCAAACATCATCAAACCAAAAAACACCATCAAACTGCAAAAACAGAGTTGCCTCTGCAGTTTGAGGGCCAACTTCTATTTCTCTCAAGCATTCTTGCCTAAACCAGTTCACATACCTTCCATACCATCTATGCAAGCTAACCATGACCTAAAGCACGACCTGTAATCCCCCTAACCACTTCCACCATTTTCAATTTCTTGTTTTGCAGGTGAAGTTCTCTAGCTTGATTCAGAAGCTTTCAAGACAAAGTAAACATTGGAATAGCATCCTTGGACCTCAAGGAAGCTTTTCCAATCATCACCTTGCACTGAAAGTCCCTACATTGCAAGATAGAACTTCAGCTGAACAGGTATCTTGTTGAACTTGTATCTCTCTTATTATGCATCATTAGCTTTAAGTTTGTGAATAAACAAGGTTCTACTCATACCACTGAACATGTACATGTCTTTACTTTTCATTTCTTTTGCTTGAGTTGTGAGAATTTGGAGTTTGAAAATGGCAGAAAAACTAGGTTAGAATTTGGGGGAGGAGAAATTCTCCCTCATCTTAGAGAGATAGATCAAGTTATGCATATGGTTAGAATCGTGATTTCATGCTTAACATTTTTTGTGTTGGAAGTTTGTTCAAAAAATCAAGGAATCAGGATATTCAAGTGGAGCTCTTGGCGCGCGTTTTCTGAACAATTTTTGTTCAAAGGTTGAAGAAAGGTGATTTTGGGCTGGGCTTGCTTCTGAGTTACTTTTCACACCACCCTTTTTGGTTTTGCACCCTTGAGCCCATTTGCTTCATTTTTAATATTTTTGACTTTTGCCTTTTTTTGATTGGTTCATTTATTTTTTCTCAGCATATTAAAAACATAAAAATATTTTTCTCATCATTTTTTGAATTTATTGAATATTTATTTGATTATTTCTTTTGTTTGTACATAAATAAATAAATAAATATATATATATATATATATATATATATATACTTTTTGTTTAAAATATTGAGATAATACAAAAAAAAAAATACTTTTTATACACTTTTATTTTATTTTTACCTCCTGAAAATATTTTGTATAAAAATCCTTTTTTTTTTATTTTTATATTAAATATTATCATTTTTATATATAATACCTATTTAGAACTTAATATATAAATATATATATATTTATTAATATACTTAGAATAAAATACTAAAATATACATATTTTATTTTATTAATATTAAAAACTACAAAAATCATTTTTTTTACAAATATATTTCTTTTCTTATTTTATTTTTGTGTACAAATGATAAATATTGTATATATTAATAAATGATATCTTTTATTTAATAGAATTAGGGTTTTTGCCCTAAATTCAAAAATACTCCAAAAATAATATTTTATAATATTTTTATTCTTATTTTACATAAATAATACTTTTTTCATACATATAAAAAATTCCTTTTGCATTCTTGCATATTTGTTTTATTTACCATTTAAGTTATACATTTATTTATCTTGTAAATATTCATAGAAAATGATGTAATAGCTTAGATTCAATTTTTTGTCTAAATATCCCCATTTGAAACATTGTACCCCCCCTCCCTATATTATTATGTTGTAATAGCGTAGGATTTTAAATTTCGCACTTTTATCGCTTTCTAAACATGCTATGCTAGAATTAGGGTTTTTGTATGCGAATAAAAATGAACAAAATAGTTGGACCTAATACAAGATAAATGAGCATGAAAAATGGACAACACATTTCACACTTGCACCCCTAGGGTATTCCACTTTGTTGCCTTCAAATAATTGGGCCATATTGCATGTTGAACTTCTTTGGGTAAAATGAACAATCAAATGGTCATAGTCCCTCAAAATGTTGCTTAAATGATTGATCAAGTCCCTTTTAAAGAAAATTGCCCAAAGACATTTAACACTATTGCAACTATGGTCTAAACGATGACCCGCGCCCGTCCCTTTCATCTCCTAAAACAAGATTGTCCACCAAATGCAATGGTGGAACAAAATTGTCAAAAGGTTTAAAACATAACAAAAATCTTTGAGAAAATTTTAGGGTAGATGAACTCTTAAGTACTTGCCAATTTGCAAAGAAAACACTTGCCTAATTTCAAAACCCACTTCACAAACACTTTCAAAACAAATCTTCAAAAAAATCTTGAAACATCTTTTCAAAAAGACAAACATCTTTTGTAAAACATTCGAGTAAAGAATTGTTACAAGGGTAGCCTATACAAGGCATCTTTTTTAAAACCTTTTTCAAAACCACACACAAAGCATCATTTCAAACAATTGAAAAACAAGGCAAGTTGATCTAGGCAAGTACCTAAGAGCCCATGGATAACCATGGATAGAAGGGGTGCTAATACCTTCCCCTTCTATAATCTACTCCCCGAACCCAAGAAAAATCTCAAAGGTTTTTGCTGTGCTTTTTAAACCTTTCCTTAGGATAAAATAAAAAGTCGGTGGCGACTCTTGCTCAACCGAAACATTTGCGAAAACAAACGCAAAACCATAGTCAGTTCTCCCACCGTATCACAATCACTTTCTGGCCTTCTCGGAAAATTTATTCAAGTGGAGAGCATGGTCGATTTCTTTTGTCGATTTGATGATCATGTCGTCCATGTAGACTTCGAGCATGTCACCTATTTCATTGTTTAAGACTTTGTTCATCATGCACTGATATGTAGCGCCCACGTTTTCCAGGCCGAAGGGCATTACGTTTTAGAAATAGTTGCCCGACTCGGTCATGAAAGTAGTATATTTTTTGTCTGTTTTCTCCATTGGAATCTGGTTGTATCCAAAAAATGTGTCCATAAAAGATAATAATTTGAAACCGACCAGGTTTTTGACAATTTGTCAATATTGGGGAGGGGATAAGCGTCTTTCGGGAAAGCCCGATTGAGGTCGGTATAATCAACGCACATGCGCCATTTTCCCTTAGATTTCTTTACAAGAATTACATTTGAGAGCCAGGTTGTGTACTGGGCTTCAGAAATAAAGTGCGCCTCTAGGAGGTCTTTCACAGCTAGTTTGACAACCTTCGTTTTTCAGGGGACTGTTTTCTTCTGCACTGGCCGACCGTCTTGAGGGCAGGGTCTATGATTAGGCGATGGCATGCAATCTCTGGGTCCAATCCGAGCATCTCTATTGTGCTCCAGGAGAACATATCAACATTATCCCTCAAGCAAGCTTTAAGTTGCCTCTTCACCAAGTCAGGGAGGTCAGCCCTGATCTTTACACCTCTGAAGGGATCATTCTCAAGGGGGATGATCTTGAAGTCTCCGTCTGGAACGGTTCATACGGGATCTGAGAGTTACTCACTACTTGCAGCTAGGGATGAACCTTCACCTTCGACCATGGGCTCTTTCCCTTTCTTCCTCTGCTCTTCATGATCCTCCTTAGAGAAGCGGCTGCCGAGGTCGATGGCGTCGACCCTTGGCAGTGGCTTGGCCTCCACAAAGCTGGAGGGCAGAGTGGCCCCAATTGTCATTCGAGGTTAAGCGTTAATAGAACTTAGTCCCCTGGTCGAGGCTTCAAAACATCTTCTTGCCGCCTGGACGTCCTTGTGGAGGGTGGTGACCAAACCCTCTACAGTATAGTATTTCATTTTGAGGTGTACGCTGGAGGGCACCACAATCAGTTCGGCTAGAGTGGGCCTCTCGAAGATACATTGATAGAGAGGCCGGAAATCCACTACCAAAAATTGAGTCTTGATGGCTCTGGCGGTCACCCCTCTTCTGAAGGTGATGATCAGTTCGACATAGCCCTATGGTTTGGTATTAGCCTTGTTGAAGCATTAAAGGTCTGAGCCCACGTATGGGGTCAGATGGATTTCATTCAACTGTAGGGTAGTGAACAGGTGAGTGTACATGATGTCCATTGAGCTCCCTTGATCAACTAATATGCGCCGAACATCAAAGTTTTCCATGCGAGCCTGCACGAGTAATGGGATAGTCGAGTTGGGGGCTCTGCCCAACATTTCCTACCTGTAGAAAGCAAGGGGATGAGAGCATCCTTGGAACTTATCCAGTGTGGCATCCAAGTCAGATTTGGCTTTGATAAGTTGCTCGAACTTTCTTTTTATAGATCCCACTGTATTCTTGTTGAATGACTCCGGAGATGACCATCGCAGCGGGGAATGACTCCCAGGAACTGTGAGAGGAGAAGTACAATGGGATGTTCTCCATGTTTGAGAAGTAGAAATCTTCTGGTTGTGAGATACTTATGGCGATCGAGATTGTGCTGATGTCAGGGGACTCCTTCCCCTCTTCGACGCTCTTGGTTTCTGGAGCCTCCTCGTGGACACCCTCTTTCTTCTTGTACTGCTTGAGGTTCCCGTCTCAAATTAGTATCTCGATCGCATCCTTGAGATGGATGTAATCGTCAATGTTATGACCATGGATTTTGTGGAACCTACAATACTTACTTTTGTCGGTTCCGAGCTTGGATGGTGTCTGGCGAGGAAAATGTACCCCAACCTGTTTAAATTCAGAGTTAGCGCATTCAAACAGAATACATTCTCTTGAAGTGGTCAGAGGGGTGTAGTCATGGAACCGACCAGCAGGCCCCTTATAATCTTTAGAGTCTCGGGATCTGTCTTCCCACTTTCTCTCTCCCGCCCGACAGGATGTCGAGGGCTCGTCGCTTCTCGAGGGTTTGGCACTCTCTTGGTGCCTTGAATACTTGGCATTGTTGGCTGCTTCTTTCTCCTCGTACTTAATATATGCTTGAGCTTTGAAGAGGACGGAGTCAAGCGTGGTTGGAGTTTCGATGCCCACGACCTTTGTGAAGTTTCTGTGGGGACGGAGCCCTCGTTCAAGAAGGTACTTCTTCATTGCATTGATTGTTGAGACCTGTACGACTTTTTTGTTGAAGCGCTCAATATGTGCATGTAGAGATTCGTCTCTACCATGGATAATCGCTTCAAGTGAAGCCTCTGATTTTGGATGCCGATGGGAGGCGGTGAAATGCCTCGAAAATATTTTTCCCAGTTGTTTCTAAGAAGTGATAGATTCAGGGGACATGCTTTTGTACCAAGCCATGGAACCTTTTCTCAGAGTGGTAGGAAATAACCTGCATTTGATTGCGCCTTTCACACCTTTATAATCAAGTAGGGCGTCGATGTCTTCTATGTAGTTGTCTGGGTCGGTCGTACCTTCGTAGGATCCCAATAGGGGCGACTTCTCGAGCCTGACTGGGAGTCGTGCCTCCATAATTTCTCTTGATAACGGGCCACATGGCTCGTCGTCATCGCTCTCTTATGACAATGGTGACAGATAGTGATGGTTTCTTCCTCGTCGGGAGTCGTCATCTCATCGAGGGGAGGGGCTCTTCCCTCTTTGCCTCGGTCTGGGTAATATTGACCTGTTGCGGTCGTCTTTGCATGTGCTTTTCGTATTTTTGGAAAGTGGGGAGTCTTTATCCTTCTTGGGAGATGCTCTATCACGCTTATTGTGGAAAGAAACGTCGAGCCTTTCCTTTCTTGGAGGACGCCTCTCTCGGGGAGGTGATATGTTGGAGGAGTTATGTCGTCGTTGTCTCTGAGGGGGAGACCTTGACCGTTTCCGCTCTAGAGCCCCTATCATTTTTCTCTGCTGGAGGATGAGGGAGTTGGTTCGGTTAAGGGCAACGATCAGTGGTGCTATGTCTAGGTCGACATTCTGCGGAACAGGGACTGGTTGCAGAATCTCTGGTTGGTCTTCGATAGGGTTCTTGGGAAATTGTTCGTCCAAGAATAGATTGTTATCGCAATCAGCATTGATGGAATCCAGGGATGCAATATGTCCTTCACGGGCGCTGAAATTATCCTCGAGGTGAGGATGTTCTTGGCTTCTGTTGGTCTTGCGTGCCAGGGAGAGCACAATCTTTCCAGATAGATGGTGATCACCGTGATCGGCCATGATTGATGAATGGAGGAGATCTTTGGTCTTCAGATTCTGGGAATAGAAAACGGGGAAGATAGTTTCCTATAGAGGGCACCACTGATCTTACCGGTTGATCAGAATCTGCAAGATGGATGGATGATCTTTAGACAAGATGAAAAATTGAGGAGGAAAAAGGGGGTTGTACCTGCAAGGCACTCTGACGATCAAGTAAGTGTGAGAGCAAAAACAGATACAAGCAAAATAGTAGGGTTTTAGTGATAAATACTCAATAATTGATACATGACCCTCACATGAGTGGGGGTTCATATAGTGCCCATGGCGCTTGGCCATTGGTCCTTATTTTTGGGCCTAGATATGCAAGTTCGTAAAAATAGGTAAGTGTCAGGACTTGATCAAACCAGGCAGGTGTGTTCGCAACTAGCCGTTAGTTCTGAGGAGGAGGTAGGTTACGGGCAGCGGTCTGGTCGGTTCTTGGTTGTCTGGCAAACTTGAGGTCGGGCAGAATGAGAGGCGTTCGTCGATTGTCGTAGGTCAGTGCTGGTTCTGGAGGACAAACGATCAATGGTGTCTGACGGGGGGTGGGGGAGTCTGGGTCGTGGTCGCACGAGCTGTGCCCGAAGGATGAGGCTAGACTGGGCCCACTCTAGTCGTTGGGCCAGTCCAGAACACTTTGTGACCCAAGTCTATCCATTTATGCCACCACCTTATAAGGACAACAAGAACAACAAATTCAATAGAATTGTCAAACATTAAATCTCAACAACAACGACAAGAACAAAATCAATATAATCGTTTCACCTTAAATCTCAACAACAACAACAACAACAACAACATTAAACGTTGTATCTAACACAAAAAACAACTAATATTATTAAGTTGAATCTATGTTTTTAATATCTCGTTAGAGTTGGAGAAGAGATGATGGATATTTG
The DNA here is from genome assembly GCA_948472305.1 of Vicia faba. Lineage (NCBI taxonomy): Eukaryota > Viridiplantae > Streptophyta > Magnoliopsida > Fabales > Fabaceae > Vicia > Vicia faba. Next base: position 1,238,585,463 of record OX451737.1, read on the forward strand.
AATCTCGTTAAAAAAAGAAATAATATTTTTGAGTTTAATTTACTAGAAAAATAGAATTTGATTAATAAAATATGAAGTTTGAAGGTAGATAAATACCTTGAAAATATAAAACTAAGTGATTTTTTCGTTCGGTTAGAAATTTCAACAGTAGAGAAATATAATTTATTTTTCATTTAAAAAAAGTTGTTGTCACTATTCTATAAATAAAATACAAAATTATTATTCATAAGAGTTGAATTGATGACGTGTTCAATTTTTCTCCTCAATTATCAGAATCCTCATCCACACCGGAAGTTCCATTTTAACTTTGTTTAGTTTAGTTAACATGTGTTTATAATGACTGTATTTGGCTTTCTTGCAAGTAACAACAAACTCATTCTGTAGCATTTCATTTTCGAAGTCTATAGATCATTCAACTAAGTTCAGCAGTTCACGGTTTTCCGAGATCAGAAGATCATGCAACGATGACGATGACGATGACGGCAAGACGAAACCGTTGGTTCTGAAAAACAAGCCACCAAACTCACCTTTGATGACCAGTCAGCATAATGATCAGTCAAAACTATATATAATGAGCATATATACTTTTAATTAGTGCAACAACAATTATAGTCCTGACCCATATATTCGAAATTAATGATTAAGCAGGTATGATTCATACCATTTTTTTTGTATTGCCTTGATTAGTGTAATGATATTATTTAGAATAATTCAATGTTTAGAAACTTTGTAATTCTACCGTTCAACTTTTTTTTAAGCATATGAAAGAATGCTTATGCCTTTGATTTGCATACAAATCATGATATATTTGCAATGACGGTTACAAAGGTTACAAAGAAATGATATAAATGATTGTTATTATTAGTTTATTTATATAAAATTAATGATTATGTAGGCTTTAATAAAAGATAAACTTAATGACTAAGTTAAAAAGTATAAATTAAGAAATACTAAACTTAAGAACTACGCTAACAAACTCAGAATCCAAAAGTTGAGTTGAACATACTTCTGGACCTAACCTCAAAAACTTATGCTTCTGACTAACAACAATTTCTTAATATATCAAACTACTGATTCTAACTAAGCAGTCTCAGAAGCTTACAGTTTTTGGCTAAAACACTCAGAAGCTCAACAACTTCTAAGCAACAACATCTTATGAATATGAATTACTACTAACATCATCCCTTAATTCATATTCAGCTAACTAAAACTCATCAATACCAATTTCATCCCTCAAACAGATAAAGTATTCAGTCTTGACATCCTTCGTCAGAACATCTGCAAGTTGTTTCTCGTTGCTACAATGTGCAACTTCTAATACTTCATTTAGAAATGTAGATTTCATTTTGAAGACCCATCTGACGCTGATGTTTTTCTTCTCGTTTGAAAGTTCAGCTAACTCTCAAGTCTTGTTTCTTTCAATAGCATCAAGCTCTTCTTTCATGACCTTCAACCACGTTTTTTTATTGAGAGCTTCACAGGTTGACAATGCAACCACCGGTTGCTTCTTGGAGCATCAAGAAATAAGACTTTCCAAATACAAACAAAAATATTAAGAAGTATTTCTTCTGTCAACTATGTCTTCATACAAATCAGAGTTTGAATAGCATATCAGCTCTGCATCTGTTCTAACACCAGAAGAGAATAATACTCCATACCTCAGAGTCCCTTCAGTATCTTCTAGCTTGTCAAACTCTGCCAATCTCCTTGGTATATTTCTGACTCTATGTGGTCTCTAAACTTGTTCAGAATTTCCTTCTGATTCTAGAACAATATCTCCTTCTGGGTTTTCTTCAGAAGTTTGACTACCACCAGAAGCTCTACCTTTGTTAACTTTTGGACCTCGTCTAGAACCACTACCTTCAGAAATATCATCTTTAAAAGTTGGATCACCTTCAGAAGTTCCACTTTCAAAATCATGATCACCGTTAAAAGCTAGATTACCTTTAGAAGCTCCTCCTTCAGAAGGTTCACCTTCAGAGACATGATTTCAACTAGAAACATGATCATCTTCATAAGTTTGTCCTCCAAAACCTATTTCTTCAGAGTTTTCTCTTCTAGAAGCATGATCACCACCATATTTTGGATCATCCTCAAAATCTGGATTAGAACCAGATTCACCATCTGGCTCATCTTTAGAGTCTCCAGAAGATTCTTCATCTTCTGACTCTGACTCACCTTCAGAACTTTCAAGTTCCGACTCATCTTTAGAAGTAGAATCTTCTTCAGATTCTGACTCATCTTCTGATTCTTCTTCAGACTCAGAATCACCTTCGAATTCTGACTTGTCTTTAGCTTCAGAGTCATCTTCTAACTCTGACTCATCTTCAGAAACCTCAGATTCTGACTTATCTTCAGAATTTTCAGCGTCATCTTCTGATTCTAACTCATATTCAAACTTTCCTTCAGAGTCAGAATATTCAGAATCATCTTCTTCCCCTTCAGAATCAGAAAATGACAATCACATTGGTTCCTCATCAGATTCATAAATCATTAATAGCACAGGTTCATCATCTGAATTTCCTCTGGCTATTTTTGCTTCTTCTTTGTTTGACCAACGATCTTTAGCAAAGTGGCCAAACCTATTACAACAGTAACATTGAATCATTCTCTTGTCATACTTCTCGTTTCTCTTCTGATGTTTCTTTTCATCAAAATAGAAGACTTCTGACTTCTAGGACCTACCATGTTTTCTATGCTTCTAGTCCTTGACAAAAGAAGCTTTTATAACATGCTCAACTTCCCTATTAGAAGTTCTTTCAGTCAGACGCAACTCTTGCGCCCCTAAACAACTTTGTAGCTCTTCTATTCTCATGGTATCCAAATCTTTAGAATGTTCAATTGCTACAACAATATAATCAAATTGAGGAGTAAGCGACCTCAATATCTTCTCAATGATTACTTATTCAAAAAGAGTTTCTCCACAAGCGTTCATCTTATTAGTGATCAGAATCACTCTAGAGATGTACTCGAAAACATTCTCGTTGTCCTTTATGTTGAGATTCTCATATTACTTTCGTATGGACTAAAGCTTCACCTTCTTCACTAATGCGTCACCATCATAACATCTAACTAGTATATCTCACGTGCCCTTTAATGTTGTCGAATCTGCAATCTTCTCAAACACGTTCACATCCACACATTGATGGATGTAGAAAAATGCCTTCTGATCTTTCTTCCTCTTGTCTTTATGTGCGTTTCTCTGCTCTTCTGTTGCATTTTCTGCAACTGGAACATAACCTTCGGTAACAAGCTTAAGAACATCTCGAGCACTGAACAACACACTGTTTACAGTTATTTCTGGTAAACAACCGCTAGTCCTCCAAACTATCGAATAATCTTAATGACTGTTATTCAATCTCTCTGGTAACTCGCAGGATCGACTAGATTGATCCTAGGATGTATTGGTCATTTGGATAACTCTCATTATAGAACTGGCATTCATGGTTGGTATTTAGAATGTTGTGTGGGTGTTTAACTTACTTCGATTAATCTATTAAAGATCTAAAGGCGTGATCAAGTAAATGCGTGCGAAACTAAATTGCATGAATAAAGTTCAATTGTAAAGACATATAAAACTGCAGAAAAGAAAAGTAAATGACTTCGAAGCATAAAAACATGTAATGTAAAAGATTCTCTGGAATGTAAAAGATTCAAAATATGAAGAAAAGCATTTAAATGCAAGAAAACAGTAAAATAACTTTAAATGAAAAAAGGTGTTCGAATGATAAAGGCATGTAGATAAAGGCATGAAATATACAAAAGTTTCTGAAATGTAAAGTATTTGAAATGGAAAGAAAAACATTTAAATGTAAGGCATCAGTAAAAAGACTTCGAATGAAAATATTTTAATGCAAAGGCTTTTGAATGGTATTGACATGAAGATAGAGGAAAATACTGGAAATGATAAAGAGTTTTATTAAATCATAAACACTTGGTGTTATCATACGTACATTGCTCGTGCATTCGTTTCCCTAGCCATGTGGTATTTTGAATGTTTACTGAGTTTTTTGTACAATAGATATGACACACGAAATCCTAATGCTAAGACTTCTATTTATACTACTTCGACCATAACGGTCTTGCTATAAGATTCTGCCACGTTCAGAACATGCAAAGCAATGCCTCTCTCTAGCTTCCACGCGTCTTCGAATGCTCCAGCGCATATATTTTAAATTTCGAACATCCCGCTTGCATTTGAATTTCAAATGTTTTGGCACTTCTTCGCTTCGAACGTATTTCTTGGACACAGCCTTGTTATCACTTCGAGACTTATTTTGAAGATATCCTCATAACTGTCACTCGAAGCTCCAAGCTTTGATATGCCCATTCGAAGCACTGCTTCTGCCATTTCGAAACATGACATCTTTCTTTATTCCAATCGAAACATCCAACTTGCTTTGCTTCGAACAATATCATCAAAATCTTCAGCCAACAAAATGCCCCTTTAAAATATGTATTTCGATTCCTTTGAGAAATACTTATTTTAAACATATACACAAGATTTTGATGCGACCTTCGAATCATCGTAACATTTATTGCATATGACTCCAGTCACGTCAATCATGATGCTTTTCAGATTCCTTAACCGCCTTGAACCATTTCACATCATGGTGCAGTTACAAAACAATGATTATCATTTAATCACGCCTATTACCAATATTAACTTTACGCCACCTCCTTCTCAAACCAACCCACGACTACCACGTATCACAATCTTACTCAGTGGATGTTTAAACTTCCACACTATAAAAACCCATCAACTTAGTCTTTTTCTTTTCTTCCCACATTCTGAATCTTTTCTTCCTCTTTTCTCACCGAAACCCTAAACTTCCAACATTCTTCCAACAATGTCTTCTTCAACTTCATCTCAACTGAAAAAAGCTTCCAAAAAGAAAGGAAAGAACACAGGAACCATAACGGAAAGCAAGGTTGGCACCTACCAAGGTCAATATGTTCTTATTCCTCAGATGATCTCAAAAGAGAAGGAAATTCTCTATGCATCCCAGGTACTAATTCCTACTAATGCCGCTGGCAAGAGGTTAGCTTTAATGGGCCCTCTTACAGTCTTTGAAATCTTAAAAGACACCAGAAAATTTTTCCCTGTTTGTTATAATTTTAAACCTCTGTTTAATAAAATGGATACCCCTAAGACAGTAGAGTCTTCTGATTCGACCACCGTGGAAAATCCAATTATTCCCCCTAAGGACCCTTTTGTGCTAGATTATGTAAAGAGTAACTTCAAACCATTTCAATCTTGCCCTACCTCCGACACAGCTTATCACAACTGGTTTACTAAAGTAGAAGATAAGAAATCCCAGCAATGGGAAGAATTAGGTATTTACAACTTGATTAAACTATCGAAACCAGGCTTTACCTATAGCCACCCATTATTATTCACGTCCTTATATTTCTGGGACAGTACTTACAATACTTTCCATCTCCCTGGTGGAATGATTACACCTAACTTTTTTGACATAGCAGCCATTACTGGGTTATCACCAATAGGAGAAACCTATATTCCTGACAATGAAGAGCATTCGAGTATTATTGACTTCGAAGTCAAGCTAGCTAGCTTTTCAAAGTTCATCAGCCACTATCACACTGAAGGTGACAGTGTGTCGGATGTGGAACACATTGCTTTCCTTACCTTATGGTTGTCAAGGTATGTCTTTTGCAGCAGATCCCTACAGGTAGCCAGTAGGTTTATTCCTCTAGCTAGAGATTTGCATGAGAATCAGAGGGTGTGATTAAGCAAACTGCTATTAGTTGATCTTTACGAAAGTCTAAGGTCAGCTGTTTCAAGTTTGAAATCCCACACCTCCAAAAACATCCTGCTAGCTGGCCCTTTCTGGTTACTCCAGTTATGGCTTAATTCCATGTTCGAACCTTCACTATCAACTGCCAATACTATTGCTGAACAAGATCCAAAAATAGCAGATAGAATTATCGAAGGCACTAGGCTGTGAAGACTTACCCCAAACGATGATAAGGATGACTTCAAAGTTCTCTTCTCAAAATATATCATGATTTTCTCCAAGAGGCATAAATTCGAAGAGACCATGGCTCCTTTTGCTTCGAGGACTCATGGACCATCATGGTTCACCATGGCTCTCTCAGAAGCAGTCAAAAGCAAAGAAATTCAAGATGTATGGAGAGCCTTTTTGCTACCCAGACTAATCTCTTCACGAATTACTCCTGCTAAGAATCAAATCTTCCTTTTTGCTTATCAACCCAACTTCGTTTCGAGACAATTTGGCATGTGCCAACTAATCCTTGAACCCCTATTCCAAACAGAAAGTGCCATCACCTCTGGGCGAACCTTCAAGGCAAGAGAAGCCAAACTACAGCAGGAACAATACCAAGGCTTCGCCCACTTTGAACTAATATCTTTCGAATCTACACACCTTACAGCAAAGGGGTTTCTGGAATGGTGGACAAAGTTCTATCAGACTTATATGTTCGATACTCTTACTATTCAGCAGAAACTAACTGATGCATTCGATGTGCAGGTACAATCCAAGAAAGGTATGTTCACTCATGCCAAAGAGATTAAGGCTTTTCAAAATTATTTCGAAACTACTTATGATCCCACACACTTGGAATCCACGGTGCATCAAGCGGCTGAGACCTTGAAGGAAAAATTCAAAGAAAAAATTTCTAAGTTAAAACTTCCTTCAGGGTTGTCACCTGAGGATAGGTATAGGTTGGCATTCGAAATGCATCCACCTAAATTTCCTAGATTACCTACCTCAGAACTGGATCTGGCTTGGTTTCCTCCATACCCTTGGTGGTTCACTTGCAAAGAAATGTTCAAATATCTTCAAAGAAACCAAAGCCATCTGAGACTGTGACATGGGCTCGACATTGGCTCCACGATTTCCCAGGACATCTTCGCTATGACCTTTCTGCCATGTCGATTAAATCTGATCAAGGCGCAGGTGCGAATGCTTGGGAAAATCCCAAATGTTTCTCATTTTCTACATTTTTAACTTTTGCCTTAATTGTTTCAATTTTCAGCCATCAGGATAAAGACTGCTGCTTCAAAGTCAAAAGAAGGAAGCGCCTCTCAGGCATCTGTCGAAACCATTGATAATGTGACTCTATCCAAACCAACAACAACTGCTGCAACAACAACAGCAACACCAGTAATAACTACTGCTCCAACTCCACAGGTAATCAATTAGCATTGCTGTTTCGAATACACTAATGTTTTCATGCTTTGTATCTAATTCATTGTTTAAATCTCTTCAGACTAACAAACTTTCGCCAACCACTCCAAAGAAACGAAAAACAAACACTACTGGGGAAGACCCCAATGCTGGGGGGAATTTACCAGCTGCTTCGAAGAAGAAGCAAAAGAAGGAAAATTCCAAAAGTGCTGTACCAACTAGTGTCTCTGGACTCGATTCCAGGGATGCTGCTCCCTCAACTAAATCCAAAATTCCACCTTCGACCTCCAACGTAATGTTGGAACGCATAGCTAGCAACCTCTCTTCTGAGAGTCCACAGGTAAATTGAACTTTAAATCTTTGACAAAATAATTATTCATTACCTTGGTGCATGCTCTCAACATTCTTTTGCCTCTGCAGGACATTTTGAATCCAGCTCTTACCACTTCGACTTCACCATCAAAAACTGCTGCTCCGATCAACTCTTCTCCTCAAGGAGATTCCAGCAACCTTGTGCAAAACAAAGGTTCCTCCAATATGGCGGTTCTGGCTGGGGCTTCAGAGCAGCAAGATGACCAGAGTACTTCTCCTCCTCTAAAAGAAACAAATGAAGCAACGCTTCATGAATCTGCAGAAACTTTACAAAAGACTTCTCTTCATAAGTCCCCTCTTGAAACCCTTCAAGAGGATCCAAAGTACATTCACGTTGAAGGAGAGAAAGCTGATTCTGATCAAAGAAACGAAGAATCTACAGAGGAAGGATCTGAGGAAGAAGATGCCAACGATGGTTCGACTGCTGGGACAGAGTCAGATGCAAATAGCAGCGAGAACGAAGATATCGAAGTGGTGGATTTGGATGATAATGAAGAAAACAATGAGTATGAAACAAATGAAGGTGACGATGACGCGACCAATAAACCCATGGAAGTCGAAATGGATGTGACTCCCCTGCGCGTGGAACTCCCTCAACCGTCTCTATCCCGAATGAATGAAGAGGAGCTTGCTCTCCTGAGACGAAATGACCCTATTGGGTACATGAAGGCGAAGCTAGCTCAAAGGGATATTCCACCTTCTAGGGATGGGACAAGTTCGACTAGCCATCCGTTGCCCACAGATGATAGAATTGTACTTCTTAACAGGATTAGGAGAACAATTCTTGATGTGAATTTGTTCGAAGTGCTCAGACAGGATATCACAACTTGCTACACTATGAAGGAGTTACTTACAAAAGTCAACCTTGCTACCTGCTCTTTGCCAGTTAGCACTATCTTGTTCGATCTTCAATCTCTGCTAGACAACGTGACTGGGTACCTTCTCCAAGATGAATTTGCTGCCAGAAAGGTTCAAGAAAAACGAACTGCAATGGATGCTGCTTATGAGCATGCTTCAAAACTCTCTCAAGAAGCTGAGGATCAAGCCATGCATCTAAAGCAAGCAAAAACTGATTATGAGGCTCGAGCTGAGTCCATCCTTCTCTGGGAAAGGCAAATTCAGGAACTTCAACAGAAGGTTAAAGAGGCTCAAGAACAAAAATTAGCCTACGAAACCAATACTGCTGGCAACCAATTCGAAGAGCTCCTCAACAAAGGGCTTGCAGAAATGGAAACTGCAGAACAACTCAAAGGAGAAGTGGCTACCTTAGAGGGAGCAAGACGTTTTGCTCAACAAAGGCTTGCGTCTTTTCGAAGTACCTTTAACAGATTGAAGAATAATGTCTATTTCTAAATCTTAGTGTTGATTTGGTTGAAATTTGGTTTTTTGTATGTAACATCTGAACAACGCCATTTTGGAAATCCCATATTACCATTTTGGAATTTTTATGATATTTTGATTACGTTGTTATTATTCGAATCTTCTGCAGGCGTGGCTTATATTTATTTAAATATTTCTCATTAACCTTTAGGATACGTTTATGATCCATCAACTCTTCGATTTCATATGCATTGTTTGAGAATACCTTTATTATTCGAAAAGGCCCTTCCCAATGAGGTGACCATTTACCTAACGTTTTATTTTTCTTGTCCATGGGCAATATGACTTTCCAGACTAAGTCATTAATAGTGAATGCTTTTCCCTTCACCCTTTTGTTATATGCCCTGGCCACTCTTTCCTTTTGTCTCATCAGGATTTCCAATGCATGCAATCTAACTTCGTCCAATTCTACTAACTCATTCATCATCATCTCCCAATATAATGCAGCTGGAATTTCGTTTTGTCTTTGAATTCGAACTGATTGTAGATGAATTTCTATTGGCAGAACTGCATCATGACCAAATGTGAGTTGGAAAGGCGTGGTGTTAGTAGCTTCTTTAGGAGATGTTCTACAGGCCCATAGTATTTGGTCCAGAGTTTTGTGCCAGTTCCTTGGCTTTTTCCCAATATGTTTCTTGATTAACCCTATTATCACTTTATTAGCTGCTTCGACTTGACCATTTGCTTGAGCATAATATGGCGTTGATGTTAGTAGTCTAAACCCCATTTCTTGAGCAAATTCTTGCATCTTTCTACCAGTAAACACAGAACCTTGGTCTGTGGTTATGCTCTCTGGCAATCCGAACCTATAGATAATTTGTTTCTGTATAAACTCAATAATAGCCTCTTGATCAGCAACTATTAATGGTATTGCTTCGATCCACTTGGTAAAATAATCTATTCCTACCAAGATATATTTCTGTCCTTTAGACGAAGCAGGATTTATTTCTCCTATTAAATCCAATGCCCATCCTCTAAATGGCCATGGTTTAATGATTGAATGCAACTCACTTGCAGGGGCATGTTGAATTCCTGCATGTTTCTGACATTCTTCACAACCTTTAGCAAAGTCTACACAATCTTTGAGCATGCTGGGCCAATACATGCCATATCGAAATAACAGCCATTTCATTTTATGACCTGCTTGATGTGCCCCACATGCCCCATTGTGGACTTCTGACAATGCTAAGTATGCCTCACTTTCTCCTAGGCATTTCAGTAATACGCCTTCTTGGGTCTTTTTGAACAATTCGTTTCCCATGAGGACATATGACAATGCTCTATATTTTATCTTCCTATCAACATTCAAAGTTGGGTTTGTTAAATAACTCACAAGTGGACTTCGCCAATCTGCATCTGATAAAGTGTTTATGGCTAATATTTCGAATCCCTGTTTCTCAGCATAACCCAATTTCATACTCTCTAGATCTGATGGTGTGAATCTAGTAGCCATAACTCTACCCCTTAATTTAACTAAATCCTCAAAGTTTCTGGCAGAAACTTTATAACCTGAAGCCAACTGTGCTAAGTCATTTGCTTCTTGGTTTTCTATTCTTGGTATATGTTGAATATCCATGTATTCAAATTTTCTAAGTAGCCTGTTAACTATGACGAAGTATATCACCAGGTTTTCCTTTATGCATTTATACTCCTTTGTTATTTGCTTGACTACTAATTCTGAGTTTCCTTTAATTTCGACTCTAGTTGCCCCCAATTCCAACAAAGCTTCAAGTCCAACAATAAGCGCTTCATACTCAGCTTCGTTGTTCGAGCAACGAGGACCATCTAATTTATACTTGAATTTTGTTGGAATTCCTTCAGGAGAAATTATAAGGACTCCAACACCACTTCCATTCTTGTGGGTCGAACCATCAAAGTATAATTTCCATGGTTGCATTTCAACATAACCCATGACAGTCTGTTCAACCAATGAATGGTCCACAATGAAATCAGAAATCACTTGGCCTTTCACAGCTTTTAAAGGCATGAAAGTCAAAGAATATCCTGTTAAGGCTAAAGCCCATTTACCAACTCTGCTATGCATTATTGGTTTCGAAAGCATGTGTTTAATGACATCGAAATGAGATGAAACATAAACATCAACAAGCTTTATATAATACTTGAGTTTCATACAAGAAAAGTACAAACAGAGACATAGCTTTTCTAAATTGCTATATCTAGTCTCTGCATCATTCAATACTCTACTTAAATAGTATATGGCTCTTTCGATGCCATTGCTATCTTCTTGTGCTAACATACTACCTATACTAACTTCAGAGGCAGATATGTACAATCTCATGGGCTTTCCCCATGAAGGTGGAGACAAGATGGGAGGCTGAGAGAGATATCTTTTTATCTTGTCAAATGCCTCCTGATGGGCTTCGTTCCACTCGAAGTCTTGGCCTTGCTTTAAACGAAGCAACGGAGAGAAAGCTTGGGTTCTTCCACTCAGATTCGAAATGAACCTTCTGAGAAAGTTAATCTTCCCTAGCAAAGATTGCAACTCCCTTTTTGACGTAGGTGCTTTCGTCTCCATTATGGCTTTGGTTTTATTTTGGTTGATCTCAATTCCTTTTTTATGAACCACAAAGCCAAGGAAATCTCCAGCCTGCACAAAAAATGCACATTTAAGGGGATTCATCGTTAAGCCATGTTTTCTCATTCGTTTGAATGATTGGCTCAAATGATGCAAATGGGTTTGTGCAGATATAGATTTGATGACTATATCATCAATATACACCTGCATAAAAGTTTCAATGAAATCATGGAAAATCGAATTCATTGCCCTTTGATAAGTTGCCCCAGCGTTTTTTAAACCAAAAGGCATCACCACCCATTCGTAGGTGCCTAAGGCTCCTGGGCAACGAAATGCTGTCTTGGCAACATCTTCTTCAGCAATAAAAATCTGATTATATCCAGAGTATCCATCTAACATACTTAAATATTCGAATCCTGCAGCAGAGTCTACTAACATTTCTGCCACAGGCATGGAGTACTCATCTTTAGGGGTTGCAGTATTTAAATCCCTAAAATCTATGCAGATTCTCAAAGAACCATTTTTCTTAATAACAGGCACTATATTTGCTAACCATTCGACATACCTTGTGGTTTTGATGAATCTACAACGCAGCAACCTTTCGATCTCAGCTTTGATCTTTGTGAGAACCGCTGGTGCGAATCTTCTAGGAGTTTGCTTGATGGGCTTCTTGCCATCCTTGATTGGAAGTCTATGTTCCACTAACTCCCTCTTTAAACCAGGCATTTCGTCATAATCCCATGCGAAGCAATCTTCGTTTTTCTTGAGGACTTCGATCACTTCCTGCTTGAGGCCTGGGCTAAGTTTTGCACTTATATAGGTTATTCTTTTCGTGTTCTCATCCCCTAAGTTCACTTCTTCGAGTGGATCCTGCGCCAACATTTTGGCACCTGAGTCTATGGGGTCCCTTTCGAAGCCTAAGGGTTCTTTATCATAGATGGCGTCCAGCCTTTGATCTATTTCAAGTTCTTCAAAGGGTGAGCCTTTCGAGCTACCCTCATTTATTTCGTTCATCTTTACATCCAGTTTATTCATTTCAGCCTCCAAGGCCGCCTTTGATTCGTTCTCAGCCATATAGGCCAAAATCCTTTCGAAAAAGGAGGACTCAGTCATGAGTAAGGTTGTCGAATTCCCAGCCTGCTGGCCGTCTTTGTATAGTACTTTCGACTCCTTCGTCTTCACTGATTATTCTTCTATCCCAATATATGCCATCATGGCGAAGGGTCATATAGTAGTGGGTGTTTCTGGTTTCGTTAATTTCATCATTTGGGACACAAGGAGCAATCTTTGCCAGGTGTTTGTCATAATTCCTCTTGTCAACTAAGTTGACTGTTGACATGAAGTAACTCTGGTCCGCTTCAATGTTTTCCACGATCCCATCTTCTCTCCATAAAACTAATCGCTGGTGCATTGACGAAGAAACTACCCCTACGCTATGGATCCACTCCCTTCCCAGCAACAAGTTGTAGTTGGCCTTGGCTTCGATCACCATGAACATGGTGGGACTACATCTTGAGCCTATTGTCAAGTCCAATTGAACCACCCCAGTGTTTTGCCTACTTTCCCTTATAATTGGATAGAACCATGTTGTGTGGCTTGATGTCTCCTTCGCGTATTTCTAACCTTTTCAGCATGAAGTGGGGTATTAAGTTGACTGCAGCGCCCCCATCCACTAGAACCTTATTTACACTATGGGCACCAACCTTTGCCCGAATAAATAATGGCTTCAGATGATTCTTCATGGCTGGTTCTGGACGCTCGAAGAACGCATTCTGCTCCTCGACAGCTCCACTATCCATCACGTAGTAGCACACAGGCCTGTGCTTCATCAGATCTATGGTATCTTCTTCCTCATACTCGTCAATTTCAGTTTCCTGTCCAAACTCACACGGAAGCACAGATACCACGTTGCAATTGAGATTGAACGAAGACTCCCCCTCTGATTCGAAGTTGTCCGTTAGCATATCTTCGTCTTCCTCTGGACCTGGAGTGTATTCCTTTGGTTAATTTGGCTGTACTTCAGAGAAGAGCCTCCTGCTAACTGGGGGTTTGTCTTCAGTTTGATTTTTTGGTGTCGGTTTGTTGGTGCTAGATTCACCTTGGTTCTTTTTTGAAGTTGCCCCTTTATTTGCCACAGCTTCCCTTTCATCCTTTCGAATTCTCTGTTGCCTTCGCCATTGAGACCTTGACAGGGGGTTTCTTCCTTTGTAGTTCTCTAATCTCACCTCTTCCCTCTTTGCTATGTTGAATTGCCTTCTATATGTCATAGCATGGCGTGCGTTTCGTTCAGTGTTTCTCCATTTATCTTTGCCTTTGTCATTTCTGACTTGCAGCCATTTGTCTGTTGGTACTTCAGCAGGGATTTTGAACGTCACTCTTCGAGCGCCCTTGGGATGAGGACTATCAGGCCTTCGCTGATTGTATTTGCTATCGAAACGTGGGCCCATCTGAACAGTCTCTTGGTGGTTCCAACAAGGGGCGAAAGGGATTGTTTCGAAGGCTCTGGCCATGCTTTGATCATACACAGCGGAACACCTTGGGCATATCAAGCACTTGGTTGCCCCTTTGTAGCAGCGAAACACAAATTCCAGCAAACTTTTTCCAGCCTTAGGATAACACCTGAATAACTGGTTATCCTGGCGCCAGTTGTTGCCAGTTCGCGCCCTTTGTACCCTCTCGAAGTTTGCAGCGATTCTCTGGTTGCAGAGGATGCTGCACTTGGGACATAGTATCATTCCTGTATCTCCTTTGTGGCACATCATGAGGTAATCCTTGAGACTAGCATCTCCAGCATGATTATCCTCCATTTTATACTTCTCTTTTTCTAAGTATCTCTCCACCTCCTCCATCTCAGAGCGAGGTCTCTCCATATCCACCATGTTTACCTCAACATCCTCCCCCTTAGCGTCATCATCTCCCCATCATGTGGGTTTTATATCTTCAATGTGGACCTTTGAACTCTCTGGGGCAGAATATTTGACCAAGTAGTCAAACTTTCCACTTGGTTCCCCTAAAGTATCCCATATTTCTTCCTGAGGGGAAGTTGGCTTCGTGATTTGGACTTTCTCCAATTCTAGCCTCAGGCCTTCAGTAACCTGTGTCAACTCTTGGTTTGGGTTTTCCTGGCCTTCAGTAGCCTGGATTTCTTTTGCAACAGCTAAAGGTGCTGCTTCGATCGAAGTCTCAGGTTGCTTGTGGACGTCTTCAGTGACCCCCTTATTGACTTCGACTATCACCCAGCTTTCATTTTCAGTACCTTTCTCTCCTACTGGAGCGTCACTTTGGTCAGCTTCCACCATGTTAATTTCTCCAATGCATGCAGGCTCGGAGTAATTGGTGTCTGCGACGTCAAAAGGATCTTCGTCTACTTTCATTTTTGCTTTATCAGCAAACTTCAGTCTGCCATCTTTAATTGCATTTTGAATTAGGTCCCTGAAAAGAAAACACTGTGAGGTTTTGTGGCCTAGGAAACTATGATACTTGCAAAATCCTCTTTTCTTTCTTTGATCTAAAGGAGGTATTTTGACATTTGATGGCACAATGAGTTGACCATCTTTGACAAGTAAATCAAAAATCTCGTCACACTTAGTGACATCGAAGGTATAAACCTTCTTTGGGAATTTGTCACTTTTCTCATTTTCAACAATTTCTTTCCCTTTTGTGCGAACTAATAATTTGCAGGAGTAAGGTGGTGCCTGTTTTAATTCAGCGAGGTCGATTTCGACCTCTTCGAATTCGAATTCAGGATAATCTTTTGTTTCCTCAGTTCCAACATAGGAGATCCTTTCCTTCTTGTTATTTTTAAAGACTCTGGCCTTTTCGGCCTTTAGCCTTTCGACCTGTCGAACCCTATCGGCTAATTGAGCCATATCCCTCAAGTATTGAGTGTCTAATTTCTTTCGAATAGAGTAATCCAGGCCGCCAGCAGCCATTTCGACTAACTCATGTTCAGGAACCACTGTAAAACATCTAGATTTCAAGAGCCTGAATCTATTCAGATAATCATCTTTGGGTTCAGTGAACTTCCTCTTGACACTGGCTAGTTCCTTCAGACTGATTTTTGATTGTCCCATGTAGAACTGTTCATGGAATAATCTCTCCAAAAGAGCCCAAGTATCAATGGACCCAGGAGGCAAAGTGGTGAACCATGTGAAAGCGTTCTTAGTCAGGGAACTTGGGAAATATTTGATCCTAAGGTCTTCATTATTGGCTATATCTCCTGCTTCGGTTAGATACCTGGCTATATGTTCGACTGTTGACTCATTGGTATCCCCAACAAACTTTGTAAACTTAGGGACTTTATATCCCCTTGGTAAATCAGTGTGCATTATGTAATCTAATATAGGGGAGGCATAATTTGGCCTTCTAATTCCTGTGTTGAGGCCATTCTGGGCCATGATTCTCTCTATCATGGTGGTTAAATTATTTTCTGCCAAGATGTTATCGTTTCGAATTCTATGAACGACTGCATCAGCATCTTGATTTCGACCCACCATGACAACCCCTCTATGTTGTTCTTCTTGAAACTCTGGGACTTCTAGCCTTTCGACCCTTTCCCCTGGTTCCATGATTTCCCTTTGTGGGCCTTGGATCATTGGGGCTTCTAGCCTTTGTGCCCTTGCCTCCAAATTAACCTCCTCTCTGGCTGGTCTATAGGGTGGGTCGTTAGCAACTTGTTCTATAATAGGTACGTTCGCTCGAACTCCCGCCTGATTCTGCCTACGCCTCTCTGGGGGAGCGAAAAAATCTGCTATTCGACTCATATTATCTGCGTTTTCTCTGTTTGTCAAAGTCACATTTTGTACTATTGGGGCAAATATCTCCTGCATAGTTTGTGCTAATACTCCTATCATATTATGGTTACTGTCATCCATTAATTGCCTAAAAGCCAACTGGTTTTCTGTGGTTAAGATAGGCATTGCACTATAACCCACTGACCCTTGGTTATTTATCATAAACTGATTTTCCCCAGACCCAGACCCTAATTGTGGTGATGAATTCAATGTGGAATTGTGTAAGCCTGCCATAAAAGATGTTGGCATTCCATAAGAGGAATTTCTGGTTCTATTACCATCGAAACCGGGTGGTCTAGTTAGTGGGGTGGCGAAATGGGTTTGTGTCCCTGATGGTGGGACGAATCCCCCAGGATAACCAATGGTTCCAGTATTTCCTAGGATCGAACTGTTAGTTGATATGCCACTTGTTCCATTAGTGGCTATATTACTGGTAGAGGATACAACAGACTGTGCATTCGAAGGGATCACACTAGATGTTCCCATCGAGGCGGAGATATTAGTGCCTGTTGTATGTGGGGCATTTTGTTCCCCTTGTTGATTGTCAGAATTAGACATCTTGTTTAAACGTTTTCTTCTGGATAAGGGTTGGTTACTATTGGTTATTCTACCACTTCTAAGGTTCATAAAACAACAAACTTATCACTCAGAGGGTATTTTTACAGTGGTTACGTCTTAACAATTTTTACTCTGTTCAAAATTCCGTAATGGCCAATGACGCGTCCCACCAGGTGTGCCAATTTGTTTACAGTTATTTCTGGTAAATAACCGCTAGTCCTCCAAACTATCGAATAATCTTAATGACTGTTATTCAATCTCTCTGGTAACTCGCAGGATCGACTAGATTGATCCTAGGATGTATTGGTCATTTGGATAACTCTCATTATAGAACTGGCATTCATGGTTGGTATTTAGAATGTTGTGTGGGTGTTTAACTTACTTCGATTAGTCTATTAAAGATCTAAAGACGTGATCAAGTAAATGCGCGCGAAACTAAATTGCATGAATAAAGTTCAATTGTAAAGACATATAAAACTGCAGAAAAGACAAGTAAATGACTTCGAAGCATAAAAACATGTAATGTAAAAGATTGTCTGGAATGTAAAAGATTCAAAATATGAAGAAAAGCGTTTAAATGCAAGAAAACAGTAAAATAACTTTAAATGAAAAAAGGTGTTCGAATGATAAAGGCATGTAGATAAAGGCATGAAATATACAAAAGTTTCTGAAATGTAAAGTATTTGAAATGGAAAGAAAAACATTTAAATGTAAGGCATCAGTAAAAAGACTTCGAATGAAAATATTTTAATGCAAAGGCTTTTGAATGGTATTGACATGAAGATAGAGGAAAATACTGGAAATGATAAAGAGTTTTATTAAATCATAAACACTTGGTGTTATCATACGTACATTGCTCGTGCATTCGTTTCCCTAGCCATGTGGTATTTTGAATGTTTACTGAGTTTTTTGTACAATAGATATGACACACGAAATCCTAATGCTAAGACTTCTATTTATACTACTTCGACCATAACGGTCTTGCTATAAGATTCTGCCACGTTCAGAACATGCAAAGCAATGCCTCTCTCTAGCTTCCACGCGTCTTCGAATGCTCCAGCGCATATATTTTAAATTTCGAACATCCCGCTTGCATTTGAATTTCAAATGTTTTGGCACTTCTTCGCTTCGAACGCATTTCTTGGACACAACCTTGTTATCACTTCGAGACTTCTTTTGAAGATATCCTCATAACTGTCACTCGAAGCTCCAAGCTTTGATATGCCCATTCGAAGCACTGCTTCTGCCATTTCGAAACATGACATCTTGCTTTATTCCAATCGAAACATCCAACTTGTTTTGCTTCGAACAATATCATCAAAATCTTCAGCCAACACACACACATCTAAATCATCCAACGATTTCAGTTCTTGCCATCGAACACTAGAAGCTTGGTACTCAGATTGTCGTTTCCGTTCATCTTCAACCTTGTACAAACACTCAGATCTCACAAACACAGTGTTTCCCAACCCCGAAGAATCAGAAATATGTGATTTTGTTTAGATTTTGTTCAAGATTCAACACAAATTCAAGAACAAAAATCAATCACACAACGCCTCACCGTTTCACTCGTGTTTCCCGTGAATCCAACTAGAACTCTAGATACGAATTGTTGGTGCACAAGGTTAATAAATAAAGGAAATGTAAGAAATAATATATTTACTGTAATGACGACTACAAAACTTACAAAATGAATGATACAAATGATTGTTACTACTAGTCTATTTATACAAAAGTAAACTGTCACGTAGGCCCTAATAAAAAGTAAATTTAATGACTAAGTTAAAATGTACAAATTAGGAAATACTAAATTTAACAACTACGTTAACAAACTCAGAATCCAAAAGCTGAGTTTAACATACTTCTGATTGTAACTTCAGAAGCTTCTGCTTCTAACTAATAATAATTTCTTAATATTTCTTAATATATCAAACTACTGCTTCTAACTAAGCAGTCTCAGAAGATTACAGCTTCTGACTAACAATCTCAAAAACTCAACTGCTTCTGAACAACAACATCTTCTGAATATGAATTTTTTCTAACATTGATAACACATAAAATCTACGTAGTAAAATAATGATGAAACGAGACCGTTGTTCTTTTTACATTGAAGGTTCAATATGAAATATCTCCTACGATTTTTCCGCAAATGTAAAAGGATTATCTTTGCATGAGTGTCTAAGCATTCCAAGGGCAAGGAAAACTACATTCTAAAATCGATGCAACATTCTGAAGATTGCCTATTATCTTAGCTGACAATATTATCAAAGAAACGGAATTAATCATATTTAATAATATCTTTTACTCTATTTATCACGTGGTTTGATTTTGCATCCTATAAAATGATTATTATACGTCGAGACATCTTTGTACGTATCTGTATTTGACATTCAAGAATAAGAAAAGAAATAAAGAATGGGAGATAGAAACAGCATATCAACAAACAAAGTCAATGATAGAAGATTTCAATTCTATCCATAAAATAGAAGATCGATACACATCACTTTAATCGTTGACAAATCTTTACATGTGCTGTGGGACTACAACTGTCTGATGCTCAGCACAATTATCATCACCATCATCGATGCCGTTTGTAGCAATGAATTTCACCAGTTCAAATAGTTTTTTTTTTTTTTTTTTTTAATTTAATAATCAGTTCAAATAGTTTCAATTTATCTGCTCATTCCGTCTGATAATGAATAAATGATTAATATTTCACTTTTAAATTCAGTATTGAATATTATTTTAATTGTTCCAGTTCAACTATAATAGAAATCTTTATTTTATGATGCTCTGGTTGTATATATATATAGTCATGATGAATATAAAATGTCTTGTTATTCATGTGAAACCGTTATTATACACTTATGATATATATGTCAAAATTTGCTACTTAGAGCATCCATATCTAAAGAATTTAATTGCATTTTTTAAATGGACTTCATTAATTTTTTTATAATATTTCACACATTTTAATTATTTAAGTAATCCATCTACGTTTGTTAAATATCCATATAATTTATTTAAAACTTGAAAATGAATGTCATACCCTAAATTAATTTTATATTCATATTTTGAAGTTAAAACTAAGTGTAGGAGCCTTCCTACATTCATTAACGCGTCCAAACTAAAGCACGGCATAATAACATGAATATCCATATGTTGTTGACACAGTAACTTTGGCATTTGTGAATGAACGATGACTCACCAGCGATATTCATGTTCTTAGTTTTATAAAGTATTAATTTGTATTTTTTTAGTTATATTTCGGTGTGGTACGGAAAATGATTAGTATGTTGCTGATGACCACTTTAAATAGATTTTTGATACGGTGGAAGATATCTCTCGTGGAAGAAGAGTGGAATTCTAAATTGTTAGAATAATATAGCAAGTGTGAGTAAGTGGAGAAATAGTCTCATATTGAATAGGAATGTGGAGACTTAAGAATATATAAGTGGGAGAACTCATTCATCTATCACCTTAAGGTTTTAGGTGGAGAAGTGGTGTGTTTCTCTCAAAGGTGTTTGTTCCTACAATATGCATCAATGCTTCTAATAATCTCCCCCAACACAAATTTATTACTCCAACAGTCACGACTAAATACAATGAGAGATGCAGGATGACGTTCTACATCATGTTGAGATGGAGGTGAAGTTCTGCTTCAGTATGATCGTCCATCATTTTATTGATTGAATTGACAACTACAAAATGATTGAGTAATATTATCATTCGCTTAAACTCTTTTCCACTCTTTAATTCTTTATGATTTCTTGTAGAATCTCAAACTTTAAAGAAGCATAATCATTCTCAAAGCTTCAAAGAAGTATCAACGACCGATTTTTCTGATTTTTCATATGACTCTCAAATTGTGAATCACTTATCTCAAATGATTGCATTACAATCACAATTCCCAAATTCTTCGAACTCCAACACGTTTGGTCCAAAAGTTTCCAACAAATTGCAAGAAAGAAACTTTCTGCTATGAAGTAGACAAATTAAAGGATTCATTCTCACTCACAAACTCCACAGTTTCGTTGTAAACCCCTAAAATCAATTGACGTTCAAGATCGATGCATATCAAATTTCCAATATCATCTACAAGGAATACAAAATTTGGACTATTCAAGATCAAACTCTCTTCACCTGGCTTCTCTCAACGATTTATGGATTGATGCTTCCTTGTATCCTTTCCTACAAACATGCTTATGAAGTACAAGATAAATCATATTTCAAAGGATGACATGAAACTTGACCTTATAAGGTTATTTTATAAAGTTTATTTTATAGTTTGATATGTCGAAGGACCAATCAAAGTCAAAAGAATGAAGTTCGCTTCGACAGTCACGTTAAATGAATTCAAAACTTCGAGCGGAAAGAATTTGAAATTTAAACTAATGCGTTTTTGCTAGGAGGACACGTGGAAGTGCCAGAGTGTATGCATTTGAAAACGTCGAACGTGGCGTAATTTCATAGAAAGACCGTTAAGACCGAATCAATATAAATAGGAGTCTTAGATGTTAGGATTCAAGTGTGTTCACATTGTATACAAATCAATTTATACTCGAAGTACCGGAGCGAGAGAAAAGAGATTGCTGATAATGTATGCGTAAGAACACCATCAGTTTATTTAAAGTCAATTTATCAATACAAAGTTACTTTAATCAGTTTGTTGTTCCTTTTTGTTTCCAGTCGAATCTTTAACAAATTTTGTTAAACTTTCCTTATTAAGTATTGTCTTTACATTCTTGCAAATATCCAGATCATTTCCTTTAAAGTCACATTTAGAATTTATAGTCAAACTTCAATATCTTTAAGATAATCATAATTACGCATAAATATCTTGTTATTGTTCATGTGAATGTCAAACTTTAAGTCAAATTGTAAGAAACACTAAGACACATGTCCTAGGATCAATCTAGTCGATCCTGTAAGTTACCAAAACATAGAATTTGAAAGACTAGAGGTTGTTTGTCAGAAATCACTGGTAAACAAATTGGCACGCCCAGTGGGACCGTGTCGAAGTGTTTTAGTTACATTGCTTATGTTCTTTCAATTTGGGTCTTTATAGTTTATTTTATGAACTTATTCTTGCCATTAGTATATGAACCTTAGGAGTGATAAGATAATTAACAATAACCAATCAATACCCAAAAGAAAACATACCACAAAAATGGTTAATACTACCAATAGTGGAGGAGGACAAAATCCTCCACAAGGATCAGGCACAATCGTGGCAAGTTCAACGAATGCGTTAATTGGAATCCCTGGTTCACAAGCCATGTCCATATCCACAGGATCCATGGCTACAAATAGTTCTATACCTGGGTATACAGGGCCCATGCCCACGAACAATTCGACAACCATGCCTATCTCTACAAGTGTGGCAGAGATTCCTTCGAATGCTCAAATGGGCCATGTGTTGACATATGCTGGAAATCAGACTCAACCTACAACCCTTAGGCCACTAGGGTTTAAGAATTTTGGGCCTTGGAGGGAGCAACCCCAATATGGGATGCCAACTTCATTTATGTCAGGATTACACAATAATACATCCATAAATACACAGCCTACCATGACATCCTTTTCGCTAATGCAAAATTCTGGTTCTGGTATGAACCATGGGGGTCGAAGCACGCAGAACCAAGGATTGTCAAACCAATTACCTATGCTCACAACTAATAATCAGGCAGCATTTAGGCAACAAATGGATGCTAGTAACCATGACATGGTCGGAGTTCTTTCCCGTGAAATGAATGCCATTTTCTCCTCTTTGATCCAAAATGTTAATAGGACAAACTAAGAAAATACCTAATTCTATCGACAAATGTCAGCACAAATGGCACGCATAGCAGGTTTCTTTGGAGCCTCCCAAGCACCTGTTTGACGTAGGCAAAACCAGGTGGCAATTCAAGAAGAAGAACCCACTATCAATCAGGTTCGACCACCCAAGAAAGAGGCTGGAGAATAATTTAACCACCACGAATTAGAGAATCATGGCCCAAAATGGCCTGAACACAGGGTTTCGACAGCCAAATTATACATCTCTATTAACGAATTTTATTTTGCAGGCTGAATTACCAAGGGGTTGTAAAGACCCCAAATTCACAGTTTTCAGGAGATACTAACGAATCAACTGTCGAACATGTGGCCAAGTATCTTATAGAAGCAGGGGATTTGGAAAATAGTGAAAACTTAAGGATGGAATATTTTCCTAGTTCATTAACAAAAAATGCTTTTACGTGGTTCACCATATTGCCACCAAATTCTATAGATACATAGACTTATTTAGAAAGATTGTTCCATGAACAATTCTACACGGGGCAAACTGAGATAAGTCTTATGGAGTTAGCCAATATTAAAAGAAAGTTTAATGAACCTATAGATGACTATTTGAATAGGTTCTGTTTGTTAAAATCTAGATGTTTCACAGTAGTGCCTGGGCATGAACTAGTTGAAATGGCCGTTGGTGGACTAGATTACTCCATTTGAAAGAAACTAGATACTCAGTATCTAAGAGAAATGGCCCAATTAACAGATAGAGTTCGGCAAGTATAACGTTTAAAAGCAAACAAGGCCAGGGAAAGTAAAAATTATAAGAAAGAGAGGGTAGCTTATGTCGAAGCCGACGAAGAAGAAGCAGAGGCCTTCAATGATATGTATGATTTTGGGGAATTTGAAGTAGATTTGGCTGAATTAAAAGAAGCACCCCCATACTCTTGTAAGATGCTTACACCGACAAATGGCAGAAATCCTGTCGAAACAAAAAAGAATGAGAAATTCCCCAAGAAAACTTATACATTTGACATTACCAAATGTGATGAGATTTTTGATTTGCTTGTAAAAGATGGTCAAATGATAGTGCCTCCTAATGCCAAAATTCCTCCGTTAGAACAACGGAAGAAGAGAGGCTTTTGCAAATATCATAATTTTTTGGGCCATAAAACTTCACAATGCTTTCTTTTCAGGGATCTTATTCAAAATTCTATCAAAGAAGGACGTTTGAAGTTTGCTGAGAAAGTCAAGAGCCATATGAAGGTTGATGCTGACCCCCACCATGTTGCAGATACCAATTATACTGAACGTGTGGAGATCAACATGGTGGACATGGTGGAGTGTGGAGAAGAAGAGGCCAAGGAATTCAAAGGTTCCAAGATGGATGGAAAGCAGGCTACTAAATGCCTAACCGACATAATTCCCTTTGAAAATCCTGTCGAAAATGTTTTTGCAGGTAATGTTGAAGCAGAGGTTACTGATGGCTCTGTGGGAGGAATAACTGAGGCTACTGAAGGCCTTAGAGTTAAATTTGAGAAGCTTCGGGATTTCTGAAGGTACTATTCTAAGGGTTAACATGGTGGATTTGGAACAACCCTCGCCAGAAATGGAAGAGGTGGAAAGATGCCTCAAGATGGAGAGGGAACAAATGAGTTTTTGTTACCCTAAGGCCACCGAAACTCTGCGAGAGTACTTATGGAGGTGTCATCGAAGAATTTCAGAGATGCTGGTGAGTCCAAGGTGCAGCATTATTCTGAATCGAAGGGTAGCATAGGCTTATGAAAGAGCTCAACGTGCTAGAAATCATAGCAATTGGAGACAAGAAATCCAGTTGATGAAAGTGTACACAAAGCCAGGGGAAAGTCTGTTGGGTTTTGTGGTACGCTATTATAAAGCTGAAACAAAGTGTCTGTTATGCATCAAGTGTTGAGCAGTGTATGACAGGGAGATAACTGAGATGTTCGAAAGAATTTCATTCACCCATGGATGGGACCAACAAGGTGGCAGCCCAAATGTATACGTCTTTGACAAGAGGGGAGTTCCCAGAAGACAAGACAATCCTCACACCAAAGGTAGGAGAGTCACTTTCAAACTGCCAGCTGAAATGCCAACTGACAAATGGACTCAAGAAGGGGCACGAAGAGGAAAATGGAGGAGCTTCGACCATGGAGGAAGAACTTCAATGGCCTACAAAAAACAATTCCAAACATCGAAGAGAGAGGCTTACAGGTTATAGAACTACAAGGGAAATAATCCAATGTCTAGGTCCTAGTGGAGGAGGCATCAAAGGATTAAAAAAGCTGAAAGAGAGCTATCACCAAAAGATATGGGGGAATCCAGTAGTAACAAGTTCCTTTCAAGCACTACAAACTCAAGTAAGCCACCTGTGGGTCGAAGATTGTTTATATCAGAGGAGAAGGTTGCAAGTGAGAAAATTCAAGATAACCCAATAAAGGAAGATGAAATGTCAACAAATGATTTTGAATGTGATGGAGTTTCATCCCTTAATTTCAATTGTAATATGGTGTCAATCTTACCTCATGAGTATAAGCAGGAAACTGAAATAGAGGATCAGGAAGAAGAATATGAGGAAGAAATGGCCAAACATAAACCAGTTTGTTACTATGTGCTCAACAATAGAGCTGTCGAGGAACAAAATGCTTTCTTCGAAAGGCCTGACCAAGGCATGAAAGGGCACTTGAAGCCTTTGTACATTAGGGACAAGGTCGAATAAGTGGGCATAAACAAAGTTCTGGTGGATGGAGGAGTGTTGTACCCCAAAATTTGCCCTCCCATATTCTTCAAGAAATTGCCAAGTCAAGCTTCAAAATCTCCCCAAGGGTTGCACAGTCAAGAGCCTCCTAACAGTCAAAATTAGGGTTTTGGTTTTGACAAAGAAAATGAAGTTTCCAAGGGTCCAATCAAGTCTCACATGCCTATAAATATGGTCAAGCATCCTCATACCAAGTTTCAAGACTTTCAGCACAAAATTGCACAGTCAAAAACCCTAAATTGCACTACAGTCAACTGTAGGGGCAAAATGGTCATTTGACAGTCAAAAGTCCAAATTTTTGGTCAACATCTCATTTTGAAGCCACAAACATCATCTGATCAATGCTTGATCATGATTCTCAAAAGCTTGGTTCAAAAATCATCAAGATGCAAAAGTTTCCTTATTTGGACAGTTGAAAAAGTCAACTGTAAATTGACCAGGGCATAACTTTCACATGGATTATTAGAAAAATTCCATCCAAAGCTCATTTTGAAGATAAAGACATTTCCTACAACTCATCTTCATACTTCAAGTCCAAGAAATGCTCTCAAAAAAAGTTATCAATTTCAACATTATAGGTCATTTTCAAAAGTCAACAAAAAGGGACTTTAAGTCAAAGGCCATAACTTGAGATTGGTAAATCAAAATGACATGGGACAAAAGGCATTGGTTAAAGGACTCAAAGACCTTTCCAAAATGTCCAAGAACATGAGCAAAGCTTAAAAATTGAGCAAGTTATGCCTTGTGGAAGTTGGGAAATTTTTGGATATTTTGAAAAGTCAACATTGATTCAAATGACCTAAAATTGCTAATGGGCCTCTTTTTTCTTCCACAATTCATTATCCAAGGCATGTGCACGACCATTTGGCCCAAAGGGAAGTTTTTCTCCATTTTTATTTATTTATTTGGATTTTTTATTATTAATAATTCATTTAATTAAATAAAATACATGAAAAATATAAAACCAATGAAATCAAATCTTTTTGTGCAGAAAATACTCTCATTGGACACTCAAGATTCGTGCATAATCATTTGTGGAAGGTTTTGTCATGATTTGATACCAAATAGCATGAAAAATATTGAAAAAAGATCTTTGAAAATCAAATCTTGCAAGTCATGAATGCCAAGCTTTTTGTTTGATTTCTTTGACCTAGATCACTCATACATAAGTACAGAATGCAAACCTAGTGCTAACAACAAGAAAGCTGCGCCAGAACCCTTTACACAAACTTGAAATTTTTGCTTGAAAATCCAAATCTGAAAACACATTTGCAGGTCGATTGAAGCCAAAAAACTCATTCCATCACATTCCTGGGACATCAAGGAACCTTCCTGGATCAAAAGCATCAATTCTAACACCTTGAAACGGTATACAGAAATCAAGTTTTCTCACTTTTTTCTCATGATCGTGTTTTACAACTCAGGCATTTTCATTGCATAATTTTAATGGATTCTTACTAATTGAAGTGTTCTGAAGCTAACCATCTACTTTAATTGCGTTTTTATACACTGTATGCGAATTCACCATTGTTGCTTTTTAGGGTTCTTAAGTTTTCAAATTAGGGGTTCTTGAATAAGGAAAAGTTGACGCTCAAAACCTGGACCACTGAAACAAGCACGATGGGACGATCATGAATCCACCCTCGCGCCTAATTTATGATGCCCCAGGGGCTATTCGTTATTTTCCAGAAGCATGCCTAAGGGAATGGTTCAAAAACCGTTGCCTGTTTCTTTTATGTTTCAGAAAATAAATCACCAACGAGGAAGATGGTTATGTGGCAGGCGATGGTTGGCTTGTTTGAAAGTTCGCGCGAAAAGTATCATTAACTCTCGTTTTGTTTCATTATATTTATTTGTTATTTAATTTACAGATGAACGAGACAGCTCCACTGGCAAGCACGCTCATTGGTAAACCATAGGACCTGGGTTCGAGCCCCAGGTCCTCACCCCCTTTCATATTATTTTTTCTTTAATACTTGCATGCAGTTTCAGCGTAGTGGAGCACCATACGTCCATAAAACCTATCCATCCACGTGCCCAATGGAGCGATCAGAAGGCCAAGAATTGAATAACAGGATGCACTCTAGTCAACGCGTATACACGCGTCCTGAAAAGTCAAAGAGGCCAGGAATTTAAATGGGCCAGATTGCTAAAAGAAACACCTCCACTTTGGGGACAGCAACCCCCCTAGGTTTGCAAATGTTTTATTATTCATTATTTTTCATTATTTTTTTACTTTCTTTTAATTATTGTTTTTAATTAATTTATTATTTTCATAAAAAACACAAAATAATAAAAAAATCAGAAAAGATAAAAAATAATAAATATTTTTATTTTAGTATTTTTGTAAATAAATAACTTTAATTGATTAGTTTTAATTTAGGAGAAAACCTTAATATTTTCTTAATTAATTTAAAAGTGGTAGAACTAGGGTTTATGATAATTTTTATTCCTGTTTCTTTTCTTTCATAATAATCAAATATTTAATATTATTTATTTTTATAAATTAAAAATGCATGTAAAATAATTAGGTTAAATATTAGGTTAAAATTCAATCTTTTCTTAATAAATTAAAAACAACTAGAATTAGGGTTAGCATTTCATTTTAATTAATTCTTTTCTTTTTCATTAAAAATCATAAAATACCAAAAAATACCAAAAAACAATTTCTTTTCTTTTCTTAATTAATTAATTTCATCATTTAATTTAATTTTGCAAAAGGGGTCCAACGCCCTCGTTTTAATTCTTATTTAATTCGCATATTTATTTCTTTTTCGTTTAATATTTATGTATCTCTCCCAAAGCCTTGTAAATTAATTTCTCGCACTTTATTTTATTTCTTTCTTTACTTTTCCGTCAAATCGGGTTCAATAAATTTTGGCGATGTGGACCCGCGCCTTTTGTAATAGCTTTAGAATTTTTACTTCTCGCAATTTTTAACTGCTAAATCAATGCATGCAAGAATGAATGGATAAAAATAAAAACAAGCGTAGATCACCAATGACATGACAAAAGACAAAATATCTGAAAACGACACACAAATCACACACCACCCCTAGGGTATGCCTCACTGTTGCCTTGCCTCGAAAGGTGATCGTCGAGTAGAGGATGTCTTAGTAAGTCCTCATGATCCGGGAACCTGGCATGAGGGTAGCTTCTAAGGTGTCTTCCCATTGCTCTGGTGATCACCATGTCCCGAACCTCGAATTGACCCGAACACCTCCAACGGTGGTGCTACCTACCTCTCAATGGTGGGATGGCACTACTTTAAAGGACATTTACACAGACGAATTCCTTAGGGTAGGTAGATGTTTACCTTGGTTATTGGTAAACAACCGCTGATCCTCCAAATGGTTACTTATTTGGTTACTCGCAGGATCGATCAGATTGATCCTAGGACATAGGTTGATTTTGAAGTTTTGATTAAATTGGATATTGGTTAAGTGACAATAGAATAAGAGGCTTTAAGTAAAATGCATGAAGAAAGGACTTGGTAAAATAAACAAGGCTTTAAATGAAAGGGTTCAACAGGAAAGTAAAGAAGAAAGCAAGTAAATTTCTGGAAAAGTAAATGACTTTAATTAATAAAGTTGGTGTTTCACACATACATTTCTCAACAATTCTTTCTCACACGCTGGGTACTCGAATCTATATGAGTGACTTTATATATAATTGTGAACACACGCGAAAAACTACATGACTACTACTATTTATACTAAAACATCCCAAGTAACCGTCGGGCAGTTACACTGCTTCGAGATGATTCCACTTGGCACGTTCTCAACGTTCGACGCTCCAGATCTTTGCACGTTGCACTTGGTAACCGCTGGAAACCGTTTTCCCTCCAAACGCTTGAATTTCAAACCGTTCCACTCTGAACCATCGATCACCTTCGTCGAGAAGCATCTTCGACGAGAAACAACTTCAACGTCGAAGGCAACCAACTTCTCCCTTGGAAGAAATCTTCTAAGTCCGTTGCCACCTTTCGATGGGCATTTCGACGGACCTAGCTGGTCGAAAACATCCTTCAGCTTTAATGGCTGACATTAATGAAACAAGGATGTCGAATTTAGGAGCCAACAAATTGCCCCCCAAGAATGCCTTATTTCGACTCTGAAAGAAAAAGGCATTCTTTGAAACGCCATTCGACACCTGTCTTTTCACGCTTAGTCACAAATTAAATTGTGCACTTTTTGTTGTCTTCTACCAACCACTGGCAATCCCAAGAAAACCATCATTTATCCGTACCTAAGACGTCACCTCAGTACGGCGTGCAGTGCCAAACGTCATTTCAGAATTTGTCATTATGACAATTCCCAAAAACGAGGACGCACGCTGCGCACCTCTATTTCTGCAGAACGGCTAAAACAACAGGGGGATGCCACGTGTCCCACTATCTCCTGAAACATTAAATGGCATTTAATGTCCTCGGTTTTGGGGATTTTCCCCCACTACTATAAATAGCAGTAAATACCCACTGTGGGACTTTTTACGCTATCTAGCTTTCAGACTTCTCCATTTTCATACAAACTTGTCATCTTTGCAAAAACCCGTTTTCCTTCACTTCGTCTTCATCCTCACCATTAACAATGGCATCTGGTCCCTCCAATGCTCCTAGCGCCACTGTACCATCTGGAAACGTCAAACATAAGGTTTTCGTCACCGCTCCAGTAGTAACTTCCACGGGCCAATGAAGGGTCCCTGAACCCTTGGACATCGCTGTTCGTGATGCTTACTCACACCACCTTATGATCCCGGTTGGATACTCCAACCAGATCTTTGCTATGTCTGGCCCCTTGTATCCAAGTATTGCTGAGGCCATGAAGATCAAGAGTTATTTTCCGGTAGTTGAGAGACTCAAACCGGTTGCATGCGCCAAGAAAGATGCAGAGGATAATGAAGACCCTGCTAAAGAGAAAATCGACCTCCGTTTCTTCAACAAAGGTGTTAGGGCTTTCAGGTCTGGCCCTAGCCTTACTCCTGATTACGTTGCTTGGCTGGAAAAAATGGAGAAGCGCCAAGCTTCGATCTGGAAAGATATGGGGATTTTCGACCTGGTCATGCTGTCGAAGACAGGTCTGAACTATTCTCCAGAGATGTTGATAGCTTCTCTACTTTTCTGGGACTACTCCCACTTCACTTTCCATCTTCCCTGTGGAATGCTGACTCCTACACTCTTCGATGTGGCCGCTATCACTGGCCTTCGACCCACCGGGGATTACTTCGATCCGGAGGAGATGTCGGAGGATCAAATTGGGTTCTCTGCCACAAAGCCAACCTACACCACCTTCATCAATCACTATCACGACAGGTCGACAGATACTGTGTCGGATGTCAAACACATTGCGTTTCTAGCCTTATGGCTGACACGCTTTGTATTTTGCTCGAAGTCCTTACAGGTGACCAAGAAGATGGTCACTCTCGCCACTCAACTCCATCATGGCCAAAATATCTGTTTGGCAGAATTGATTTTGGATAGCCTCTACGATTCGATTAGTAATGGGGCGACTCTTCTGAAGATTATCGAGAACAGGGCCAGTTTGCTGCTTGCTGGACCTTTTTGGCTGCTCCAACTGTGGCTCAATGCCACCTTCGAATCTTTCCTGCCTAAGAAGGTTCAAATAAATGAGCAGGCTCCAGAGATAGCGAACAGACGCGTCGAAGGAACCAGACTGGCTCTGTTGACTCCTATGGAAGATGGACTGGAGCTTCAGCAAACTTTCACCAACTTCGTTCTGATGTTTGCTCGAAGGAAAGAGTTTGCTTCGACTATGGCTCCATTTGCTCGACGGAAGGTAGGCCCAGCGTGGTTCACAAGGCCACATCCTAGGACGTCGAGTGGTCCTCAAGTTGACGAACATACAGCAATGTGGGAGGCGTTCCTCACACCAAGGATCATGCCTCTTCGATTCAGGAGCTCTAAGACTCACTTGAGTCTGATTGCATATCAACCAAACCTGGTGTCTCGCCAGTTTGGTATTATTCAAACCCTACCTTCTCCAATTTTTCCAAGAGAGAAGTCTATGTTGTACTTATGCAATGACTACACCGAAGAAGCTGCCACTAAACATATCGGAAGATATGCTGGTCGAACAGTTCTCTCGTTGTTTGACTACCAGCTCAACTTTCTTTGCTCACCATCCTTCGAGGAGTGGTGGAAAAGTTATTACGCTGAGGAGTTTTTCGACGAGAAGGACTTCGTGGATGAGCTTCAGAAATCTTTTGTCCTCGTCTTGGACAAAATAAAGAAATGTAAGTTCATCCTTTCACGTTACTTTGTCTTTCTCTTTCGACTGTTAGCATGTTAACTATTTTATTTGCTTTCAGTTGTTCGAAAGCCTGCAGCCAAGAAGGCTGCAGAAGGCCACCAGGGAGGAGGCCCCTCAACAAAACCTCCACCGCCGGCGAAGACTATAGCGCCGGCGAAGACCACAACAAACCAACAGGGGGAAGGCCCTTCGAAAAAGCCTTCTGTATCGGTAACCAGACTTTCATTATTTTCTTCTGGCTTTCGATTTTTGACTTTCGATGCAATT
Source organism: Vicia faba (assembly GCA_948472305.1). Taxonomy (NCBI): domain Eukaryota; kingdom Viridiplantae; phylum Streptophyta; class Magnoliopsida; order Fabales; family Fabaceae; genus Vicia; species Vicia faba. The sequence continues at coordinate 1,238,617,355 of OX451737.1, forward strand.
GCTAAATCGAATTCCCATTGATTTTTTAGGAACCTTCGCCCAAGAAACGACCAGCACTGGTGGTCGAATCTGGGAGCGACGAAGAAGATGATTCTCCCCCTGCTCCTCTAAAAAGGCGAAAGCTGACGAAGGACGCTCCTGCTCCTGCTCCTGAGGGTCGAACAATTAGAATAAAGGTTGCTGGGAGAAAGCCCAGGCCACCTCCAGTAATCGTTGAGGAGCCAACGGAGGAGGAATTAAACGTTCTTCTCAATAAGCCTGTCGAAAGCGACAATTCCAGCCCTGGGGCTGAAGCTAATTTACAGGTAATCTCTCAGACCTCTTTGTAACTTAGGTGTAGATACCTGCATTCGATTATGTCTCTTTCGAATTTTGAAGATTCTTCTTCTTTTTTTCAGGACACCACTGAAAGCTCACCGCCAAGGACTTCTGAAACATTGGAGTCTGCTGAACTCAGCAGGCCACAAGAAAAAGGCTTGGAGAATGACGAAGCCCATACTGAAATAAATGAGGCCAATGCTGAGACGGTAGAAAAACCAGCAGAAGATCCTCAAACGAAAGAACAACAGCCAAAAGAGGTTCAGGTGGTGGATCTGTCGGAAGAGAATCGTGACGAAGGGGGCCATGGCAATGCTGGCGAAGAGGATCAAGGTGCCGCTGGCGAAGAGAACCAAGATGACGCTGGCGAAAGACACCAAGATGACGCTGGTACCGCCACAGTCCGAGTCGAAGGGAATCAAGTCGAGGCAACTGTCACTCAACAGCCTCAAACCCAAGACAATGCTGTTGCAAGGGCTGTTACCTCAACAAAGCACAGGTCGAAAGAGGACTTAGAACTCTTGAAACAAACTGATCCTGTTAGCTATCTGAACGCCATCATCGAGAGCAAGAGTTCGTCTGATGCTAGTCAGGAGGTTCCTACCTTGTCGGGGAAGTCCACTGAAACTTCTCCTCTCGATGAAGCTTTGGCGAAGGTTAAGGCTCAGTTTTTCAAGAAGGACTTGATGAAAGCTTTGGAGGGAGGCCCTACTGCTCCATCATACTTGAGGGATGTTTTGAATGCTGTCGACTTATTAGTTGTAGCTCCAGAAGTTTCAGGCTTGATCATGGAGTTACACTCCATTATTGATCAAGTCTCAGCAGATTATAGGCGACAAAGGGGCTTTAATAGCCAACTTGAAGTGTTATATGGCAAAAGCTCTTCTGCATGGACGGCTGTTTCGGAGACAACTTCTCGAATTGCGGAGTTGTCGAAGCAAAAAGCATCTACACAGGAAGAAGTTGATGCCATCGATCGAGAGAATGCTTCCTTTAGGGCACAAATCGAAGAAATAGAGGCTAAGATAAATGCCAATACCAAGCGCAAGGAGGAACTTCTCTCGACCGTCCCAGACACCGAAAGTCAAACTGAAATCAAACAAGGCCTAGAATTTGCTGAGAAAGCCCAAGGCTTCGACGATCAGATTGCCAAGCTTGTGCAGGCGTATGCCTGGTGCAAGAAAAGATTGGAGCTGCAGCAAATCAAATACCTTCGACTCAAGGACTCCATTCCCTTTTAATTGATTTTGCTTCTTAACCATATTTTGTAATCTGTATTCGACAACATTGCCATCTTGGATAAAATTATAAAAATTTTCCATTTTGGCTTTTTTATGGTTAATTTAGTCTTGTTATTTTATTTTTATCTCTTGGAGTGTAGGTTTGTATTTTTTCAAATATTTACCATTTACTCTCAAGAGCCTTTTATCTTCACCTAGCTCTTCGACTTCATAGGCTCCACCAGAAAAAGTCTGGATAACTCTAAATGGTCCTTCCCATTTGGGTGACCATTTTCCCATGCTTCGATCCCTTCGATCCATGGGAAGAATCACCTTCCAAACTAGCTCTTCAGGCGAAAATACCTTAGGTTTCACCTTGTTATTATAAGAGTCTTCTACTCTTTTCTTCTGAAGCCTGAGTAGGTCAAGAGCGCGCAATCTTTCTTCATCTAAATCCACTAGTTCGTCTAACATCATATTCCAATAAATTTCAGAGGGAATATCATACTGTCTCTGAACCCTTGTAGATTGAAGACAAATTTCTGCTGGCAACACTGCATCATGGCCAAAAGTTAGCCTATATGGTGTTGTACCTGTGGCTTCTTTTGGGGACGTTCGACAAGCCCACAAAATCTGGTCTAACGTCTTATGCCAGTTTTTTGGTTTCTTCCCAACATGCTTTTTTATCAAGCCAATCACTACTTTGTTTGCCGCTTCGACTTGACCATTTGCCTGTGCATAATAAGGCGTTGATGTTAGGAGTTTGAAACCTGTTTCCTGAGCGAATTCCTGCATCTTTCGACCAGTGAAAACTGATCCTTGATCAGTTGTTATAGTCTCAGGGATTCCATACCTAAAGATAATATTCTTTTGAATAAATTCAATGACATTTTCTTGGTCTACATTGACTAAAGGGATAGCTTCGATCCACTTAGTAAAATAATCAATGCCTACCAGTATATACTTCTGACTCTTTGATGATGCTGGTCGAATCTCTCCAATGAGGTCCAATGCCCATCCTCTAAAGGGCCAAGGTTTCACTATCGAGTGAAGTTCGCTTGCTGGTACATGCTGGATGCCTGTATGGACTTGACATTCTTGGCAACCTTTGGCGAACTCAACACAATCTTTCAGCATAGTGGGCCAGTATAGTCCTTGTCGAAACAACAACCATTTCATCTTATGGCCTGCTTGGTGAGCTCCACATGCTCCAGCGTGCGTAGTCGAAAGGGCTATGTATGCCTCAGTTTCACTTAAACATTTTAGCAATACCCCTTCAGGCGTTTTCTTGAATAATTCATTACCCATGAGTACATAACTCAACGCCCTGTACTTTGTTTTTCGTTCTGTCGAAGCTCCTGGATTTTGAAGATAATCCACAATGGGTTTCCTCCAATCTTGTTCTGACAAATTATCTATGAACGAAATTTCGAAGTTACTTTGATCAGCATATCCTAGTCTCGTCGATTCCAAGTCTGTTGGTGATAGACAAGTTGCTTTTATCTTTTCTCGAACTTCGATTGCTCTTTGTAATCTCGCTTTTGAAATCTTATACCCAGATGCAATCTGTGCCAAGTCGTTGGCTATTTGATTTTCCACTCTGGGTATGTGTCGAATATTGACCGTTTCAAATTTTTTTAATAAACGATTTGCTATCACAAAGTACATAATGAGATTCTCTCTTATGCATTTATATTCCTTTGTGACTTGCTTAATGACTAACTCTGAGTCTCCCATTATTTCGACTCGAGTTGCCCCCAATTCCAACAATATTTCAAGGCCAGTAATTAGAGCTTCATACTCAGCCTCATTGTTCGAACAAGAACCTGATATCTTGTACTTGAATGCTGTTGGAATTTTTTCAGGAGAAATGATCAAAACTCCTACTCCTGTTCCATCTTTATGGCTGGAACCATCGAAGTAGAATTTCCAAGGTTCTATCTCCACATAATTAATATCCTCAACTTGAATTGAGTGTACGACTATAAAGTCTGCAACCACTTGTCCTTTTACTGCCTTAAGAGGCATAAAGGTCAAGGAGTATTCAGTTAATGCTAATGCCCACTTGCCAATTCGACTATGCAAGATAGGTTTCGACAACATATACTTGAAAACATCAAAATGAGACGAAACATGCACATCAACTGGTTTTATATATTGCTTGAGTTTTGTACAAGAGAAATACAGACATAGACACAATTTTTCAACTTCGCTATATCTAGTTTCTGCATCGTTCAAAACTCTACTAAGATAGTAAATGGGTCTTTCGACTCCATTCTCATCTTCTTGGGCTAACATGCTTCCCAAAGTTTTGTCGGATGCAGCTATGTACAATCGCATACTCCTATTGCTGCAAGGAGGCACCAAAATAGGTGGCTTAGTGAGGTACCCTTTGATTTTGTTGAAAGCTTCTTGTTGCTCTTGCCCCCATTCGAACCCCTCTTTATTCAGTCGAAGTAAGGGTGAAAAGGCCTGAGCTTTCCCACTTAGGTTAGATATAAACCTCCTTAAGAAATTTATCTTGCCTAACAGAGATTGCAATTCCTTCTTATTCGATGGCGCTTTCGCTTCCAGAATTGCCTTCGTCTTGTTCTGGTTGATTTCGATTCCTTTCTTGTGGACAACGAAGCCCAAGAAATCTCCAGCTTTCACACAGAACGCACACTTCAAAGGGTTCATCTTCAGACCATGTTCTCTCATTCTTTCGAATGATTGTCGAAGGTGGTCAATATGATTCTTCCTGGAAACAGATTTTATAACAATGTCATCAATATATACTTGCATAAAAGTGTTAATAAAATCATGGAAGATAGTATTCATTGCTCGCTGGTATGTTGCCCCAGCGTTCTTTAGGCCAAAAGGCATCACTACCCATTCGTAAGTGCCTAGGGCCCCAGGGCATCGAAAAGCTGTGTTCGACACATCCTCTTCAGCAATGAATATTTGATTATATCCCGAATAACCATCGAGCATACTCAGGTATTCATAGCCAGCGGCAGAATCGATTAGCATCTCCGCCACAGGCATAGGATATTCATCTTTGGGTGTAGCAGCATTCAAATCTCTGAAATCTATGCACACCCTTAATGTACCATTTTTCTTAATTACTGGCACAATGTTTGCAATCCATTCGACATACCTTGTAACGCGTATGAATTTGCATTTCAGAAGTCTTTCGACTTCCGTTTTGATCTTCGACAGTATTTCTGGAGCGAAGCGTCTTGGATTTTGCTTGATTGGCTTCTTCCCAGGTTTGATTGGCAACTGAAGTTCTACCAATCCTCTGTCGAGACCAGGCATTTCGTCGTAATCCCATGCAAAACAGTCTTTGAACTCTTTCAACAATTGGATTACTTCCAACCTAAGTTCTGGGTCGATTTTGGCGCTGATGTAAGTTGGCCTTTTCTCTGACCCTTCGCCTAAGTTGATTTCTTCTAAAGGATCTTGCGCTAACATTTTAATGTTGTTCGCCAAGGGGTCCTTTTCGAAGCCCAAAGGCTCATCGTCATAGATGGCGTCGAGCCTCTGTTCTTGCATTTCTTCTTGCATGATATTAGGGGGTTCTGGATCGAAATCCTTTCCTGGACCTGCAGCAGATAACTGTTGATCATTGGCATGTGTGGCCATGTACTTTACTTCGGCTTCGAGAGCCGTTATCATCTTAGTTTCGGCTACATAAGCCGAAATTCGCTTCAAAGATTGTGACTCAGTCATTATCACTGAATTCACTTCCCCAACCAGTTGGTTGGATATCAGTTAACCCACTGAAGTCTATGTGGGACAAGTCTTCTCTGTCCCATTGGAAACCATGCTCACGATGCAGGTATAGGGAACAAAAAGTGTTTGGCGCTGGCGCCATGTCGAAGTCAGGTGTTGGACATGGCCCTATGTGGGCCAAGTTCTTGTCGAAATCTGCCAGCCCCAGGTGATTCACTTTGCCCAGGTAATAGCTTTGATCTGCCTCTATGTTTTCGACCATCCCATCTGGACGCCATAGCAGCAGCCTCTGGTGCATTGATGATGGCACAGCTCCAACACCATGAATCCATTCACGGCCCAACAAAAGATTGTAGTTAGGTTTGGCCGATATGACCATAAACATTGTTGGTCGAAGGATAGACCCTACTTTGATATCTAGCTGGATCACTCCCATAGTGGTCCCTATGCCGCCCTCATAGTTCGACAAGACCATATTGTGAGGCTTAATGTCCTCATCCATTTTGCCAATTTTCCTTAGCATAGAGTGAGGAATAATGTTGATGGTTGCCCCACAATCCACCAATATTTTATTCACAGTAGTTTCTTCGAGTTTAGCCCTTATGAATAAAGGCTTGAGGTGATTTTTCATCGCCTCTGTGGGTGGTTCGAAGAATCCATTTTGTTCCTCAGTAGTGCCATTGTCCATGACGAAATAGCACACTGGCCTGTGTTTGGCCATTTCTTGCTCCACTTCCCAGTCACTTGCTTCGACCTCCACTTGTCGGTTGAATTCTCTGGGCAGCACTGAGACTATATTCACCATTATGTCCAGAGTATCATCAGACTCAGAATCGTCTTCGTCCTCGACTTCACCTTGGTTCGGCCAAACTAGCCTGTTGGTTACTGGCTCTCTTTCTACAGGTTTCCTTTGCTTCCTTTGAGGAACATTCGAACTGGTTTCTGCCTTTGGTTCGTTGGCAGTCTCCCTCTCAGCTTTTCGTCTCCTTTGATATCTCCTCCATTGAGATCGAGACAAGGGATTTTTCCCTTTGTAGTTGCTTGACACTTGTGCAACTTTAGGTGCAGTAACTTGAGGCTCTTTCTTTTGAGTTAAAGATGAACCCCTTGGCACGTCGAAAGAGTGCCATCTCTCCTCACTTGGCCTTTTTCGACCAGAGGTTTTGTACCAGGTGTCTACTGGCACATTTGTTGGAGGCCTGAAAGTCAGGGGCCTCTTTTCTTGGTTTGAACCTCTTTGGGAGGCTCTTCTAGGGTCATGTCGAAGATCAACATTTTCCCTTCTCTTATTCGCTGCTCTTACGCCTTGAATGTGCTCAGCAGCTTTCTTGTCAAAGATCGAACTGCATCTTGGACACAGCATCACCTCTGATTTCTTTTTCTGGCATCTTTGTAGAAAATCTGCCAGATTTTCATTTTCCCGAGGGAAAGCAGTCTTATTAGCTTGTTCTTGCCTCATGGCCTCTTCTGATGCTTTTGGGTCAGAGAGTTCGACCATGTTGATATTCATTGTATCTTTGTTGGCAAGAGTTAACTGCTTCATTTGCATCTCCAGATTCTCCGTCTGGTCTTGAACTGTGGCCAAGTGAGAACTGGGTTTTGGTCCAGTTTTTTGTACTTCAGCGGTCTCCAACTTTGGGCTTTCGACCGCTTTCTGAACTGCTTCAATTGTCCTCCTGGATAAATTTCCAGAAAAACTGCCAAAGATTGGCATGTTGATATGGTCCTTTGAGACTTCGACCATTGTGATTCCTGGCCTCTTCGACTGGCTCCTGGTTGCCTCTATCACGTTCACCTCAGAGGGCTCAGCATAGTGGGCTTCAGCCTGCAACGGATTTAAGTCGACAACCATGGGGGTTTTGTCTGCAAACTTCAACCTCCCTTCTTCGATAGCGTCTTGCACAAGATTCCTGAAAAGAAAACATTGAGAAGTTTTATGGCCCAAAAAATTATGATATTTGCAAAAACCTCTCTTCTTTCTTTGATCAAGAGGAGGCACTTTTACCCCTGGGGGTACTATCATTTGGCCATCTTTAACAAGCAAGTCAAATATTTCATCACATTTTGTAATGTCAAAACTATAAGTCTTTTTGGGGAACCTATCGTTGGTCCTTTCTGGACCAATAGGATTTTTCCCACTTGAGGGGACTAACAGTTTACAGGAGTATGGAGGCCCTTGTTTTAGTTCCTCTAAATCGACTTCTCCTTCTTCGACAGTTAGAGTATCGTCGAAGGATTCTGGATCTTCGTCATCCATCTCAACGTACGCTATCCTCTCTCTCTTGTGAGTTTTCGTTGCCTTTGCCTTTTCAGCTTTGAGGCGTTCTACCTGTCGAACTCTATCGGCCAGTTGGGCCATGTCTCTCAGGTATTGGGTGTCTCGCTTCTTCCTAATGGAATAATCTAAACCGCCTGCGGCTATTTCGACTAACTCATGTTCCGGCACTTGTGTAAAACATCTCGCCTTGAGCAACCTAAACCTATTTAGATATTCGTCTATAGGTTCAGTGAAACGTCTCTTTACACTGGCCAATTCTTTCAGGCTTATCTTGGTTTGCCCCATGTAGAATTGTTCATGGAACAATCTTTCCAACTGGGTCCAATGATGGATCGAATTGGGGGGGAGAGTTGTAAACCAAGTAAAAGCGTTCTTTGTTAAAGAACTTGGGAAGTACTTGATCCTCAGATTTTCGTTATTCGAAATATCTCCTGCTTCGATCAAGTATCTCGCCACATGCTCGACAGTAGATTCTGTCGTATCCCCAGAGAACTTAGTGAATTTGGGGACTTTACATCTAGGAGGTAAGTCTGTTTGTAACACGTATTCTGACAATGGGGATGTAAAGTTGGGCCTTCGAAAGCCCATGTTCATCCCATTTTGAGTCATGATCCTTTCGATCATGGTTGCCAGATTGTTTTCCAAACCCGTATTTTGGTATTGGATATGCTGGACTACTTCGTCAGCATTTTGGTTTCTGTTAACTAACCTTACCTCTGGGGTTATTACCCTAGGTTCCTCGACAGGTTGCTCCAAACGTGCCCTAAGGTTTTCTTCGACTGGCTGTTGAACCTGGTTGATGGTGGTTTCTTCCTCTAAGAATATCCCCTGGTTTCCCCTTATTTGCGCCCTTTGGGGCTGTCGAATAGGTTGGGGTACTCCAAAGAAATCAGCCAAACGCGTCATTTGCGCTGTCACTTGCTGATTCGATTGAGTAGTGGTTTGTATTAGAGGGTTTAGCACTGTACTCAAAGTTTGTGCCAACATTTGCACCATATCATGGTTGCTTTCGTCCATTTGTTGCCTCAAGACTGCTGTCGAGGCATTTGTAAGGCCATGGGCTACTTGGGACGTTCCTCCTAAGAGTTGGGTCCTATTTCTATTCGCCATGCCTACTCCAGAGCCTTGGAGTGGCGAAGAGGCACTCACTAAAGGGTCTGAAAAAGTGGACGCAGCATTCGTCAGGCTAGCCAAGTCAGAAGTTGGCATGCCATAGAGTGGCATAAATCCTGGGGGAACAAAAGGCCTTGTGCCTAAATTTCCCCTTGGTGGGGGAGTTCCCAAAGGTATCCTGGGGCCCGTGAACGAAAGTAATGGCCCCGTTGCTGTGACCGTTACTGCTGGTGTCGAACCAACAGTTGTCGCTTCACTTACGGTCGTGCTAACCGTTGGTCCCACATTCGTTTGTGGGATTTCGTTATTGTTTGGCGGATTCGCCATCTCTTCCCTTCTTCTGGCAGTATTGTTATCGTTAGTGTATATTCTACCACTTCTCAATAACATACAACGCTCCTCGAAAAGATGAGATTATTTTCAACAATCAACACACAGTCCCATCAGGTGTGCCAATTTGTTTACCTTGGTTATTGGTAAACAACCGCTGATCCTCCAAATGGTTACTTATTTGGTTACTCGCAGGATCGATCAGATTGATCCTAGGACATAGGTTGATTTTTAAGTTTTGATTAAATTGGATATTGGTTAAGTGACAATAGAATAAGAGGCTTTAAGTAAAATGCATGAAGAAAGGACTTGGTAAAATAAACAAGGCTTTAAATGAAAGGGTTCGACAGGAAAGTAAAGAAGAAAGCAAGTAAATTTCTGGAAAAGTAAATGACTTTGATTAATAAAGTTGGTGTTTCACACATACATTTCTCAACAATTCTTTCTCACACGCTGGGTACTCGAATCTATATGAGTGACTTTGTATATAATTGTGAACACACGCGAAAAACTACATGACTACTACTATTTATACTAAAACATCCCAAGTAACCGTCGGGCAGTTACACTGCTTCGAGATGATTCCACTTGGCACGTTCTCAACGTTCGACGCTCCAGATCTTTGCACGTTGCACTTGGTAACCGCTGGAAACCGTTTTCCCTCCAAACGCTTGAATTTCAAACCGTTCCACTCTGAACCATCGAACACCTTCGTCGAGAAGCATCTTCGACGAGAAACAACTTCGACGTCGAAGGCAACCAACTTCTCCCTTGGAAGAAATCTTCTAAGTCCCTTGCCACCTTTCGATGGGCATTTCGACGGACCTAGCTGGTCGAAAACATCCTTCAGCTTTAATGACTGACATTAATGAAACAAGGGTGTCGAATTTAGGAGCCAACAGTAGACGACTCTAGATACTTGCTCTAAATTTCAAAACAAATCAAAAAATACTTTTCACACCAACACATTTTCAAAAAGCTTTCGAAAGCAACTTTTCAAACACTCTTGAGGACTGATACAAGAGTCGAACTGGAATTTTCAAAGAAACTTTTTAAAACCCACATTGAAAAGCAAACAAACCATTTTGAAAACACAAGTGAGCAAGTATCTAAGAGCCCATGGATAACCATGGATAGAAAGGGTGCTAACACCTTCCCTTTCTATAATCTACCTCCCGAACCGAGAGCAATCTCTTTAAGGAATTTTTCTGTGCTTTTGTCCTTTCCATTTGGAGAAAATAAAAGACGGTGGCGACTCTTGCTTCCACGACATTTCGCGAACCAGCGTTAAACAGTCAGTTCCAGATCCATCGATCACAGAACTGGCGACTCTGCTGGGGACTCTTTTTAAAGTGAGGTGTACCTTAGGGATAGTTCATAACTGTGTTTTCAATTGCTTTCTTTGCTTGCTTTAAATTGTGGGATTGTCTTGGGAGTTCTATAGATCCTGACCCGGATCTGGGGATACCTTCTTAGAAAGTAGCAACAAGGCTGTGAGGGAACTGTGCGGGGTATACTGACATGGTTGAAACAGTCTGCTACGTTGATGTGGCACTTTGGTGTGTACCGGTAACCCTTGAGTTCAGTCAAGGAGAGTACGGGGCCTCTGCGTGGTGTCATAAAGCATCAACAGACCTTAGGAACCTTAATTGAACTATCTTGGCCTCTTTAGGGTAGTGAGATAACTGACTTTGGTGCAGTTCGAGGTTGGTTGATACTCGATACTACACTCAATTGAGGGTTGCTTTCCTGGAATATTTCGGTCGCCAGTTCAGTGGCTAAATCGAAACGATGAACAATGAAAGCAATCCAGTGATATTGGGACCCTTAGAACCCGGTTACTTCTAATAGGACAGGTTGAGCCCACCAACTTCAAGAGGGTAATACCCAGACCCCATGCTGGCCTAAACTCTAAGGGCTTCTCTTGTGTGACTTGTGTGCCTTCGTACTTGACTACTTGCATACTTGTTATCTGACACATGAACTACTTGCAGGTTTCGTTCATAGTCCTTAATTGGGACTCATAATAGGGTTCACTAAGTTTCTTGCAGGTTTTGTTGATAGTCCTTAATTGGGACTCACAACAGGTTTTACTTGAGTTTCTTGCAGGTTTTGGTTGGCAGTCCTTAATTGAGACTCATAACAGGGTCACTTACATTACCCCATGCATAGCATAACATCATACCATTGCATACATCCTAACCCATTTCAAGGATCTCAAGGGGCTTGTGATGCAGGTCATGGTGAATCAACTATCCCAGCAAGGGGCAAAGAGGATTTATTTTCCTCTAGCCAAGGTTGTCAAGGGCTATGACCCACTTGATATGGTGAGCTTCGACTCCTGGGGAAGGTTCCCCTAACCAAGGTTGCTTGGAAACCAAAACTAGACATGATGACTAAAGTCAGGGGCTATGACCCACTTGATATGGTGAGCCTTTGACCCTTGGAAGAAAGACTCTCAACAAATATGAAGCTCTTTCAATCAAGCTACCGGATCCAAATGCTAACAAATTTTCTTGTTTATCCCGCGAGGTCCTTGAAAACATCGCATGCATATCATACACATCATTGCATAACAGGTATCCTTGTTGCAGGTCACTTACCTTTCTCGCTGTTTATTTCAGCAATGGCTTCACAATAAGATAACCAGGACCTTCACGCTCAAGAGACTCAGTTCAGGGAAATCTTCCTAGGCCTATCCAAGGGGCAGGAAGAGTTGAGGACACTCCTCATGGGGAATCTGATCAGAAAGAGTCCTGAAGATGACAAGGACGAATAGCTGAAACGTCTACAAGCTGAGGTAGACACATTGAAAACCCAGATGCTGGGGCAAAGGGCCCTCATTCAAGGTTTATCTCAGGAGCAAGGAGAGCTGAGAACCATGATCAGCCAGCTTCATCAAGACATGAAGCAACCAGCCCAAATCAGGGACTAGGTCATAGAACAGCTTCCAAGAAGGCAAAGGTCGGGTCCAATGAATAGACCTCTCCGAGTTGCTACTAATTCTCAGGTCCAACAACGACCTCGCCCAGAACAACGGGCTGATCAGAGCAAGCCAGACAAGCCTAAAAGGCAGTTCACCAAACTCAACGTGTCACCGTCTCAAGCTTTACAACAATTGTTGAGGTTGAATCTGGTGACGTTAAGGGACCCTCCTAAGCGTCTCAACACAACCTCCCTAAAGTACAATCCTGAGGAAAGATGTGCATACCACTCTGACAGTCCAGGACATGACACCGACGACTGCTGGGCTTTGAAGAATAAGATTCAAGATCTGATTAATGAAAGAGCTGTGGATTTCACCCAGATGGGCCAGGCTGAATGCTCCTGCCATCCCTACTAGATGCACCAGTCGAAGTAATAAGCCCTGAGACTGGAAGACTTGTGTTTATTAGGATTTTCAAGTTGTAACTTTCTTTTAACTGTTCAAACATTTATTCATGATTAAACGTTGTTAGTTCATTAATGCATCGCATATGTCTGTTTTGAAGCAATATATTCGCATTCACTATATGCAAACTATTTTCATATTTTTTCTGATGTCAACTCTTGATCTAAAATTCTAAAGCCTCTTGAGGGAGGATGACAAAAACGATACCACAATGTACAGTATGCTTCTGAACAGAACCCGCTGATGAGGTACAGGCATTGTTTCAATTCCTAAACACTGGAGTTATAAGGATGATAATCCCTCGTCAACCCCTCTGAGCCAAAGAAGTAGGAGTTTTTCTTTTCGAAAATTAAAACCCTTTATCATAACCTGGGGCAGGGTAGTTCTCTCAGTTGATCCAAGTGCATAACAAATGGCACCAAAGAGGTCCTTACAAAACAAAAGACAGTGATGGTTCCGAACAATCATACAGATAGGCAGTCATTATATCTCAAAAAATAAAAACCCATTAAGTCAAAACCTATGAAGGAGACTTACAAAACTGGGGCATCCCGCTGACTGTAATCACAAAAGAAACAGTTCAGGCAAAAAAAATAGGGATAATAAAATCAAAAAAAGAGGTCACACAAACCCTCAACAAGAAAAAATGACTGCCTATTCAAAATAAGTTATCAACATCCGAATCATCACCGGAAAATCAGAGCAAAGACTCAAACAAGGTCTAACGTATGATCAACTGAGTTTAGGTTTGGAGAACATCACGAAGAGCGGGTGGGTACAAATAAAATTTGAGCCTTTATCCTTTGTTTCTTAAACCGTGAACCAGGCCACGTTACAACCCTTAAAAGTCCTAGCTGAAGCATGGGTTAGTTCGAAAGCATACTGTTACGAAGGGTATCCTGACTCCTTAAGGCTTGCGGTAAAATAACGAGTTGACATCACGTTTTACAAACATTCATTTGTTTTATGAAAAAAGAATGCATTTTCAAAATCTTCAAGACAGACATAGGTTTTGCATTTTTAACATAACTTTGTTTGCATATGACTTTTTGTTTGAACAGCAGGAAAATTCGCACGACGAATGCCTAATGAACAGAAGCACCTCCAATCAAGGGGCATGACATGATCATGGTCTATCATCTGGGGCAATCCAATCAAGATTCGGAGAACCTCTCAAAAGGCCAAATAGCTTGGGGCAAATCTCTGCCTGAATCACTTGGGGCATTCCAACAATGAATCTTGCCTGATTAAACATCCTCTGGTGGCATGACAAAAACACTTCTAACAGGGGCAACTCCCTACATTCTGAGAACATGGACATAGTCGAAAAGATACCACGCAAAATCAAAGACCCGCTAGGCTGACATGCCTAGACAAAAATAAGGGCTTCCCGGCGAACCAAAAGGGTTCGGGCGAAAATAAGGGATGAAATGAAAAATCTGTACACCCGGCAAGTCGAAAACCTGAAAAGGCGGCTTGGGCAAAAATGGGTATCCCGGTGGACTGAAAACCCGAAAGGGCGGTCCAGGAAAAAGTTAGGGATCAAAGCGTACGACTATGTCCTGTCATCTCGTCACCTGCCTACCTGAAGAAGGTTTGACCCTCAACAATTATCAGCATCCCACAGGTATCTTCCTCTCCCGCTGAAACAGGGGCAATAAAGAGTTGTCTAAACAATCTAATTGTTCTGTCCTCCAAAGTACCAAGGTAGGTTCAGCTGAAGAACATAACCAGTATATCTTAATTCCCCAGAGAGTGAGCCAGCAAGTCAGTACACTCTCCTCAAGCGAAGCTATTATCAAACTTAAGGAAGTTGGGTATCCTCCCGCAGAGCTCAACATTCCCCAGCAGTATATATGCGTTCTTAACAAGCATCCCCGGTAGTCTTGGTCTAAAGATTGTTCCCCGGCGGTATACCAGCATTCAGTGGAATCACTTCCCCGATACATCTCAAAACTTCCCCAGGAGAGTCCAATCCAGTTTCCCCAGGAAAAGTTGGAATCCATCTCCCCAAGCAGTAAGCTTATCCCCAGTAGATTCTGGAAGCTTATCCCTCGCAGAGCACGAACGCGTCTCCCGGCTTTATTCAAAGAGTTATTTCCCTAACAGGATATAACTGGGTTATCCTCAGCCAATAGCCACGGAAAGATCGTCCTCGACACAGTCTTCTTACCTCCAGCGAAGTCTATTCACACTTCCAATACAGCAAAGATATCCCCAGCAAGTTACTATCAACAAATCAACAAGATATCTCTCTCCCCACAGATTATTGCTTCCCAGCAAGATCGTTAGAGTATCTTTGTCCCCGCAGAGTTATCCATTCGCCAAGTTTATTCCCCAACAGAGTCATCTTCCCCTACTGGTATTCTTGCAATCATCATCCTCAGCGGAAGCAAAATCCATTCTCCAACATCAGCCCAGGAGTGACTTCCCGGCACCCGTCAAGGATTTACTTTCCTAGACGAAAAATACATTCATAAACATCGCACTTCCATACATCAT